>CM062811.1:1025805644-1026438767 GCA_031772625.1 Pinus tabuliformis | reverse complement strand
GAATATAACTTTAACCAGGAATATTTTGTGGGAAGTTAATTTTAGAACATTGAAACAAAACTTTGCCTTTCCATGTTTTAAGAGTCGAGAAAAGGGAAAAAGGTGACTCTAGTCACTTTCGAAGTTAACAAGCTCAAAAGGACAAGTGCTCAATGATATTTTAAATTTAAAGAGTCAAAAAGACCAAAATGACTGCTCAGGATAATCTAGGCAAAAAGGATTACCAGGTAACCGTGAACAGTAGAATACCTCTCGGCGGACCGAGAAGTATAGGCAGGTAGTCTCCCTGAATGCTGTGGTCGGTGTATCACGTTTACAAGGTGGCAGACTCGGCTTCCAAAGGATAAAGGATTGCAACCTAATGGGGTATCCCTTTATATACACGATGGTACGGGGAGCACAAGTCCATACTAGCGTTGTCTAGTGCTGAAGCGAACGACAAATGCTATGTTTTAAGATGCTGGAACATGTCTCTAGCCTAGACCTCTAAATGTAAGCGTTAAGTTTCAATGCTTCCTTAGGTTAATTCGATAAATTTTAACAATTGATCTTGAATTAGGTTTCAATTACAAGGTCCTATAGCTATCATCTAACAAAACTCCTACATGCAGCTATATGAGAAAATAGATCTTTGTTTAATGAAAGTTAACACTAATTGAGGGATAGAGAGCACACAATCAATGCAACAATAAAAGAATGAAAACTTTCACTAACACATGTACTAAATGCACTTAATCTTCCCTTAACAACAAAATAAGTTTCATTTCATTTCCAATGCTTATGATGATGTAATTCTAGCTTCCCAATGACGCTACTAATGCAATATTTTCTCTTAAGTAAACTAGAATGATGCTCTTCTTTTCATAAAATACAAAATGAATCTTTCACATAAAACACTTTTAATGAAAATTTTCACAATTCCAAACAAACAAGCATCGATCAAATCCAAATCATGATAAATGAAACTAAAAGAAACTTCTTCCCTGAATCAAACAAACCAAACACATAAATGCTTCAATCGACAAACCAAGTAATGTAATCTATGCTCAGAACGAGAAAAGAGACACTCGAAATAAGAGAACAAACGAGACTCTTTCACTCATTTGATTGAAAATGAAGCAATGAAGATGTTGCGACTAAAAGATGGATTAAATGAAGCAACAAATCAGAAACTTGACATAATGAGTAAACAAACAAATGAACGGTAATTGACCTAGATGCCCTAGGGTCATAGAAACCATCCAAAAACTCAAAAAATCAAGCAATGAAACTTCAAACCAATCAATCAATCAAAAACCAACAAACAAAGCATTCTAGTCACTTCTAGGTGGAAGAAGAGAGTCTAAAGGTCAAGACACATTGGCACTGGAATGGGAGGAATTATGATTTTTTCTTAACTCAAACACTGGCACGATTGCCTAACTGACAACTAGCGTTGATCAGCATGACCAACACGACTGACCAGACTACAACTAGCGTTGATGGCCTGATCGACATGACTGGCTAGGCTACAAGTAGTGTTGATCGAGGGATTCAAATAAAAAATAAAAAAGAACTTCACATAGGGCCAGAAATAACACATCAAATAGGCTAAAAGGCAGAAATTATGAGGGCAAGACACACTGGTTATGATCCAGGAGAAACCCAGATCTTCACCTACAGGAATTGACGCGACTGCCTAACTGACAAAAAGTGCTAGAAGGGGGTCAGCACGACTGTTTTAGAGAGACTCACACTGATCAGTGCGACTGTCAGAAAAATAAACACGCTAACCAAGGATTCAAGGAAAAAAAATAAAAATTTTCAAAGGTTAAAACCAGTCTTGCCACTGTAAATTTCAGACTCAGAGCAGTAAACCAGGCAAGGTAGAGAAAACTAAAGGGACATGGTGATACTATAAAAGTTCACACAAAACCATGAAATGACAATCAATCAAAAAGAAGGATTGGTTCCCCAGCGGAGTTGCCAATTTGTGGTGCAGGAAAATTCTAAGTGCAGACACAAACAATCCCTCTAGCCTGAGAGAGAGGGTCTAGCCACAAACAAATATTCTATGGAATATTTCCTTAATCTAGAATCAATTAAGAGGGCCTACCTCTTACAACGCTTGTCCCACTCGGTGATGCCACTGCTTCCTCACTCCAGCTATTTTTCATTTTCTTCCTTCGAATACGTGAAACAAGCAAACAACAACAAACAACAAATGTGATAGCATACAATATTGCATTCAACCTACTTAACAAGTCAAGGAACATTAATACATAAAGATGTAAGATGACACTTCATGTAGGAAATCAATCGATAGTTGCATTTATATAAATTAGAAAGAGAGTACAACGGATGCCTTGACATTTCTGGTCTCCTCCGATGTATCTGGGTTCCCACACTTCTTCTATCACTTCATTGATGGCACAAACAATGGAGGTTTTTAGGCCTATTTCCCTCTATTTCTCAAACCAAACCAAAAAAAACTATTCTCCCTCAAACATACACTAGAAAGCTACAAGCTATAAGTGACTTGCTGGTTATTTACACTTGCTTCAAAACTCCAACTAGCCAAAAACTGGAACTAGCTTTTGCTTGGGAAAAAGAGAGGTTTATATAGCTTGAATGGATGGGAGATGGTTCCTCTCATCATGGGAGAAGGTCTTATCTCTTGAGTTTGTTCCATCCTAATAGGGGAAAGGAGCCCAGATTGACTTCCTCGGCTCCATCCGGCCCAACCATTTACCAAACTTTCGTTACGAAGCTTCGAGAACTGGAAGCTTCGGCTCCATATTTAAAAAAATTTCCAAAAGAGGATCGACGCGATTGAGAAAAGGCTCAATCGATCCGTACGGCGCGACTTCTAGTGTTAGCTTTGCACATCGGCATGAGGAGGACACAGGTCATTAGCGTCGGCCTTGTAAACTGGGAAAAATGGAAGATTTTTGGGAAATGATGCAAAAGGGAATTATTCTGCTCATGAAGAGGGACATGATGGGAGTTTCTTCATGATGGGAAAGCATGTCAGGTTCACTGTATAGGTCCTCCAGGATCATGTGACGAGGAGTATAGGGATAGTGACAAAATGATATGTAACAGGGGATAGATAGTTCCAAGGAGAAAAGTATGATCTTCATTGCATATGATGCAATAGATATGGACATGACGTATCCACGTGTAAGTTTCCTTGGGATAGAATTAATCAACAAATAAATGAAAGAAAAGGTAAAAGCAATGACAAAGGGAAAGGTAAAGCACCTGAATTCGCTCACTATGTTGTGGCACATTACAATATTGGAGTAACTAAAGACTTATTTAATGCTTCACTTGCTTCTTGGAAAAATGATTGGTTGCTTGATTCATGGGAAACTTACCACATGACTTTTAGAAGAGATTTTTTTGAAGAAATTACTAACAATGTTGATGGAGTAGTATACTTTGTAGACAATTCAAAACTCAAGCCATCAGGTCTTGGCACCATCAGGCTCAAGTTGTCTGGTCTTCCAGACTTTCTTCTACATGATGTTCTATATCTCGCGGAGTAGAGGACAAACTTTTTGTCTTTGGTCCACATCCGCCAGCAAGGAAACTGCATTCATATGTTTGATGGCAAGGTTGAGGTTAGAAAAGCATCATATTGTTCACTTGTCATGACGGGGATATAAAAATAAAGACTTCTAAAGCTGCAAGGAACCTCTACTCATGCAGAGAACTGCTCATACAGTTGTCATTATGATGAAGGTACATTTCCATCAAGTATTTTATGGCATGCTATATTTGGACACTTGAATTGTGAAAAGCTTTGTATGTTGAAAAAAAGTGGTGTTACTGGTTTTCCTACACTTCATAGGAAACTTAAGCAATGTGATACTTATATCTTAGGAAAGAACAAAAAATAGTCTTTTCTTGATTCACATTTCAAAGCACATAGAAAGCTTGAACTTATCCATTCAAATTTATGCAGCCCAATTTCGGCTCCTTCTAGAAATGGAAATAAATATATGATGAAATTTATTGAAGACTACACCAAAATGTGTTGGGTTTATTTGTTGAAGAACAAATTTGATGTTTTTCAAACATTCAAGAACTTTCATTCATGGATTGAAAATGATGCACAATCTCATATTGGCTCTATTCACACTGATAATGGAAAAGAGTACACTTCAAATGAATTTTGAAACTATCTTCACCAGCATGGGATCAAACATCAAAAAATTGTGCCTTATAATCCCCAACATAATGGATTAGCTGAAAGAATGAACATGACAATCTTAAATATGGTACATTCCATGATGTTTTTCAAGAATGTTAAATTGATGTTTTGGGACGATGCAGTTCTATGTGATGTGTACGTAAAGAATAGGTATCCATCTAATGCTATTAGAAACAAGACTCCTTATGAAATGTGGTATGGACACATTCCTTCGGTAAAGCATCTCAAGGTATTTCGTCCCCCCTGTTATGCCTTGATACCTAAGTAACAAAGAAACAAACTTGGTGCAAGGAGTTTTAAGTGTATCTTCCTCAGGTATTCAAATAGCTCAAAACTATAACGTCTCTATGATGAATTTAATAAGAAGTTTGTAGTGTCTAGAGATGTGATATTTCTTGAATCTTCCAAGGATGACAATGTTGTTGAGCGGAAACTTGATTGCTTGGATAGATTTGGACATGAAAAGTCTTTTCAAGAATTTGATAATGATATTCCACATCTTGAAGGGGGGATTCCTATACCGGATCAATCTGTGGAATCTTCTTCTAAATCACTCTCTCCCCTGCATGAAACTCGAACAACTGATCTAGATGACACTTTGAGTGATGTGATTGACAAAATTGGGAGACTAAATCTTGACTCAGCCACAACTCAGTCAACTGAGCATCCCGGGCCATCTCGAAAAGGTCCTCCAAAATGGCTGACAAAGACACTTGAAAGTGTTCATCCTGATGAGGTTGGAAATATGGGAACAAGGATATCTACTAGACATAATGGAGATGATGTAGAAGATTCTGATTCACCTGTTGATATGAATGTTTCTTATGGTTGTGAACTAAATTTTTCCACAAATTTGAGCCAAATTCCTTCAAAGAATTCACTCCTCATGATGAATGGAAACAAGTGATGCAAAAAGAGTCTGATGCCTTAATAAATAAGGAAACTTGGAAGCTAGTTGATCCTACATTGGGAACCAAACCAATATGCTACAAGTGGGTGTTATGAAACCAGCTCAAGAAAAGATAGAAAAGATAGATCAACGCCTTAGAATTCAGCCTCTTCGAGGGGGCAACCTCCTTTACATTACATAAATGAACAATTCTTGGATGATACAAATGAAAAAACCTCCTTTCTATATATAGGAGTCTAAGGAGTCACAATATAATCCAGCCGACCTAACAATAATAATATAAAGCCACAAAAATAAAAATAGAGGGATTCTATGGGGCACAGAAATAACAACATGGGGGTAATAGGGGCACAACAATATAAATAAGGGGTATAACTACAATAGTAATGGGGTAATCACTAGTATTATAGGGACCCAACATGCCCCTCTCCTTCAAAAAAGTGTTGTCCTCAACGCTTGAGTAGTTCTGGATACTTCTGCATAAAATTCTCATCCTCCCATGTGGAATCTTCAGCGGATAAGTTCTTCCACTTGATAAGATACTCTGAAATTGATCGATTTCGTAGCTGTCGAGTTCTTGTTTCTGTGACTGCTTCCGGTTCCAATATAATTTTTCCTTCCTCGTCAAGTTCTGGCAATATTGTTTGAACTGGGAGCTTGTCGCCTATAACCTTCTTTAAACATGAAACATGGAAAACTGGGTGCAATCGAGAAGCTGCAGGAAGCTCCAATTTGTATGCCATAGTACCAATCTTTTGCAACACCTTGTACGGACCATAATACTTTGGTGATAATTTATTATCCTTCTTAGCTTGCTTTAGGGACATTTGCTTATATGGTTGTAGCCGTAGGAATACCCAATCACCTACATCAAAACTTCTTTCACTGCGATGTTGATCTGCCTGTTGTTTCATTCTATTTTGTGCCAACACGAGGTTATCCTTTAAGAGTTGGAGGACTTGTTGTTGATGTTCGATGTGATGTTCCACTGCCTGAACCTTAGAATTTTCTCTTAAATATGATGTGATGGATGGTGGTTGATACCCATAAAGTGCCATAAATGGGGTCATTTTTTTGCTGTATGGAAGGAAGTGTTATACCACCATTCAGCCAGAGGCAACCATTTGACCCATTGTGTCTGTTTATCAGATACAAAGCAACGAAGATATCCTTCCAAACATTTGTTTACTATCTCAGTTTTCCCATCAGATTGAGGATGATAAGATGAGCTATGAGCTAACTGAGTACCAAGACAAGAAAATAATTCTGTCCAAAAATTTCCAGTGAAAATGGGATCTCTGTCACTTACAATAATCTTTGGGTTTCCATGTAGCTTTTGAATTGTTTCCATAAATGCAGTAGAAACTGTACTGGCTTTAAATGGATGTGATAATGCACAAAAGTGTGCATACTTGGTAAGTCTGTCAACTACCACCATGATGACACTCTTTCCCTCAGACTTGGGTAAACCTGTGATAAAATCCATTGAAACCTCCTCCCAACGTTGGCTTGGAATGGATAAAGGTTGTAATAGACCCGGTGTCTTAATTGTTTCAACTTTATTTTGTTGGCAAACCAAACATTCCGCCACAAACTTTTGAATATCTGATTTAAGGCCATCCCAAAAAAATTCCTTCTTAACCCTGTGGTAAGTTTTTAAAAATCCTGAGTGCCCTCCTAAGGGAGAAGTGTGCAATTCCATAAGAATCTTTTGTTTTAGCTGGGAATTCTTACAGAGGTATAAGCGATCTTTGTACCATAACGAATCATTTTGCCAGCTAAATGTATCAGACGTACTGGAATCTTGTTGTAGCTTTCGAATAAGTGCCCACACTTCTTCATCATTCTTCCATTCCTCCCTTGCTTCGTTTATCCAATCTGGTTGGATAATAGAAATGGCACACAACAATGCTTCCACATCCTCATCCTTTCTTGAGAGTGCATCTGCCACCACATTTTGCTTCCCTTTTTTGTAGATGATTTCAAAGTCATAACCCAACATCTTTGTGACCCACTTTTGTTGCTCTTCAGAGGATAATCTTTGTTCTAAAAAGTATTTAAGGCTATCATGATCCGTTTTTACCTTGAAGTGTCTTCCCATTAGGTAGGGTCGCCATTTCTTAAGTGCATGGAGTATTGCCAACATTTCCTTCTCATAAATAGCTTTGCTTAAAAACTTTCCCTTGATTGGACGACTTTCAAAAGCAATGGGTCTTTCATCTTGCATTAGAACAACACCAATTCCATTTCCTGAAGCATCACATTCCACAATAAAGGTTTTTGTGAAGTCCGGTGTAGCTAAGACCGGTGCTTGGCACATTGCCTCTTTAAGATGTTCAAAGGCCTTTGTTGCTTCCGGAGTCCATGAAAATGCATCTTTCTTCAATAATGTTGTTAGAGGTGCTGCTATTCTCCCATAATTCTTAACAAACTTGCGATAATACCCTGTCAACCCAAGAAATCCTCGCAGATGCTTTATGGATGTGGGGATTTTCCATTCCTTAATGGCTTTAATTTTGCTAGGGTCTACCTTAACTCCTTCATGAGATACAATATGACCCAAATATTCCACCTCCTGGACTCCAAAGAAACATTTGGATCTTTTTGCATATAATTGTTTCTCCTCCAATAGTTGTAGCACCCTGTCAACATGTTCAACATGATCCTTCCAAGACTTGCTGTAGATTAGTATATCATCAAAAAATACTAACACAAATTTTCTAAGGAATGGTTTGAAAATTGAATTCATCAAACCTTGAAATGTTGAAGGTGCATTGGTAAGGCCAAAAGGCATGACCAAAAATTCATAATGACCCTCATGAGTTCTAAATGCCGTTTTCGGAATGTCTTCAATCTTCATTCTGATTTGATGATATCCCGAACGAAGATCCAACTTGGTGAAGTAAATTGATCCATGCAATTCATCCAGTAATTCATCAATGACAGGAATGGGGAACTTATCTTTAATAGTGAGCTTGTTGAGCTCCCTATAATCCGGACACATGCGCCATGATCCATCCTTCTTGTGCACCAATACTACTGGAGCAGAGAAAGAACTTTGACTCGGTTGAATTATACCAGCCTCTAGCATTTCTGCAACCATACGTTCAATTTCACTTTTTTGGACATAGGGATATCTGTACGGCCTGATGTTTGGAGGAACACTTCCTGGAATCAGATGAATAGCATGATCATGATCACGCATAGGTGGGAGACCTTTGGGAGTCTCAAATACCTTGGAATGATTGTCCAGGACTTTTTGGAGATCTGGAGAAATAGATGATTCCAATGTGGAAACATCTAGCGAACATAATTGTGCAATTACACCTCTTTGCTCCTTTTTTAGAAGCTTTGTCATACCATTAGAGCTGATTATCTTTCCTGGTTTCCCTGCAATACCCCTTAATTCAACTTCCTTTCCTTCCGTAGAAAATTTGATGAAAAGTTCTTGAAAATTAAAAGCTATTGTACCCAAGGATTGTAGCCATTGGACTCCTAGTACAACATCAGCACCTCCCATTGGAATGGAAAGCATTGGGCTAGTCAATACATATTCTCCCATGGATAGCTTGATATTATGGCACTTTCCAGAGCAATTTATTGTTCCTCCATTTGCAATCATCACTTGACACTCTGGTGCTGGATATAGGAAGCAATTCAATTCTTTTGCTACCCTACAATGAATAAAATTGTGGGTGCTTCCTGAATCAATCAACACTATTACCTTTTTCTTCTTGATTTGTCCTTCTATCTTGATGGTTTGAGGAGTGGTAATTCCCGCCAATGCATTACAAGATATGGTCGGATTTATTTGTTCTTCATCTAGGCTTTGTTCCTGGAGTATATCTTCTTCTTTTGACCTTTCTTGCTCCTTTTCTTCTTCCTCTTCACAATCTATGTAGAATAATTTCTTCTCAGCACACTTATGACCTTTAGTGTATTTGCTATCACAACTGTAACAAAGCCCTTTTGCTCTTTTTTCTTCCAATTGTTGTGGTGTCAACCTTATAGGTTGTGGAAGACTAGGGGCAACAACACTTCCGTCTTTATAGTTGTGAGTGGTATGCTTCCTGGTTGCCATAATTTTGCTTTCCATTTTTCTTGCTAACCTGAATGCCTTCTCTAATGAATCAGGTTCCCAAAGGCGAACATCATGTTGGATATTATCCTTTAAAGACCCTATGAACACATCAATCCTATGCTCCTCTGGAATATCTTTTACCCTTATGTTCAATTTTTGGAACTCCTCAATGTGCTCCATTATTGAACCCTTTTGTTTGAGACTTATCAATTGGCTAAAAAAAGTGTTGCTTTTTGTATCTTCATAATGTGCTATCAATTCTTCCGTAAAAATTGCCCAAGTGATAAATTGTTTACGAGAGCAAAGCCATTGATACCATACAAACTGATTTGGTTCCAAATATACAGTTGCCATACGTACCTTTTGTGTGTTTTGCACATTATTGAGATCGAAGAATTGCTCCATCTGTAATATCCATGTGGCGGGATCCTTGCCATCAAACTTCCTCATATCGATTTTTGGAATATGGTGGGTCTTCGATCCAACATTAGAGTCTATGGAATCATGATTAACATTTCTTTTGTTCACATCATGAGTTTCCTTTACTACCTTTTCACCATTAGTAAGTATTTCTTGTAGAAAATTTGTCAAATCTGTCTTCAAATCTGCCATGTCTGTCTTCAAATCTGTCTTCAAATCTGCCATGTCTCTCTTCAAATTTGTCTTCGAATCATCCATCTTAGCTTCCATTCCCTTTATCTTAGATCCCACGCCATTTATCTTAGATTCCACGCCATTTATCTTAGCTTCTGTTAGCTTTTGTGAGCGTGACATTTGTTGCACTTGTTCTTGTAATTTTGATATATCATGTAGCATTTCTTCCTCTTCTTCATGAGTCATGCTAGAGCTTTCAGGTTCCTTACTAGGTGTTTGCATTTTCTTTCCTCGGGGCATCAGTTACCGATAATAATGCTTTACTATGCCCTTTGAATTCCGTTAAACCAAGCTTACACAAAAATTTAAAAAAAACTACACACCTTTTTTCACTTTATAGAAGCCTGATATTGAATCTGATGTATCTCTGTAATTTTGGATCATCCAATTCTGAAATTGTGACCTGTAGTAGCCTTCTGTGTCCTCTTTCCAATGCCACAAGTCTGACCCAAATTGGATTCTCCAAGGAAGAGTTATGTGAAATCTCCCACAGTGACTTGCTTTTAGACTAGTTCAGTAGAGCGAACTTGTACGACGTGCCACGAGTCACTGTTTCAACTTTTGGATCTGAAACACGCATACAAGAAACTACAGTCCATCCTCTTTCTGTACCTTCTTATGAAATTTCAATCCAATCCCAAGAGAGAAAGTTATGACGATTTTCCCCAGGTCACCTGTTTTGAATGTAATTCAGGAGTCTGCAAAAATACCAACTTCCTCAGATCATATCTCCGCAAATATCATGCTAAAAGCTCTGAAATTTGGACCCAAGGTTCAGCGCGATTTCTTCTCAAATGGGTTTTTTTTGCGACTTCTAAAACGTCACAGAAAACAATTTATAGCGAAAATTCCACGATGACCTGTTTGGAGCAGCGAAACCCTAGAATCCAAAGCTCTGATACCAAATGTTATGAAACCAGCTCAAGAAAAGATAGAAAAGACAGATCAACGCCTTAGAATTCAGCCTCTTCGAGGGGGAAACCTCCTTTACATTACATAAATGAACAATTCTTGGATGATACAAATGACAAAACCTCCTTTCTATATATAGGAGTCTAAGGAGTCACAATATAATCCAGCCGACCTAACAATAATAATGTAAAGCCACAAAAATAACAATAGAGGGATTCTATGGGGCACAGAAATAACAACATGGGGGTAATAGGGGCACAACAATATAAATAAGGGGTATAACTACAATAGTAATGGGGTAATCACTAGTATTATAGGGACCCAATAGTGGGTCTATAAGAAAAAGTATAAAGTTGAAGGCTCACTTGACAAGCACAAATATAGGTTTGTGGAAAAGGGTTTTACACGGAAGGAAGGGGTCGACTATGAGGAGGCTTTTATCCCATAGAAAAATGGGTTACCATCTAGACACTGTTTTCCTTGGCAACTCAGAACGGTTGGAAAGCCCATCAAATGGATGTGAAAATTTATTTCTTGAATGGAGATCTAAAAGATAATTTTTTTATGTCCTAGTGATAAGGATTTGTTGTGAAGGGTCAAGAATATAAAGTATGCAAGATTATAGAATCCTTGTATGGAATCAAACAAGCACCATGAGCCTAGTATGAGAAGTTAACTGAGAATATTCTCAAACTCAACTTCAAACATTCTGATCTTGATTATGTAACTTTGTTTGCCAAGAAAGTTGGAAAAATAGTTGTATATCTTGTGGTGTATGTAGATGATCTTTTGATGATAGGGAACAATGAGAGATATATTGCATCCATGAAGAAGGAATTGAGGAAAGGTTTTGAAATGATAGACTTGGGGTATGTTCACTACTATCTTGGTATTGAAGTAACTCAACATTCGAAGTTTATATTCTTCTCTCAGAAGAAATATATTGGAGATCTGTTGAACAAGTTTAGCATGGCTGAGTGCAACCCTTTGACTACTCCATTGGAACATAACTTGAAGTTCACATCCACTGAAGGAAAAAAAATTGAGGATGCGACAAAGTTTAGACAACATGTAGGAAGTATCCACTACCTGACTACTACCAGACCATACATTTCATTTGATGTTGGAACCCTCTCTAGGTTTATGCAAAAACCTTGTGAGGGACTTAAGTATACACAAGTGGGCGACTTCATCTTGATTGGATACTCTGATTTAGAGTTCAATGGAGATAACGAAATTGGGGTGTCTACTTCAGGTTATGCTATGATTCTTGGATCGAGATCTATCTCCTAGAGGTCATGCAAACAATCAATTCCAGCAGATTCCACAACTAAGGAAAAATATGTGGCAGCAACTGAAGCAACAAAGGAAATTGTGTGGCTCAGGAAAATTCTGGAAGATTTGCAGGAGAAACCAGTGCATTCAACTCCTCTCATGATTGAAAATTCTTCTGTAATAATTTTGGCCAAGAATCCAAAGTTCCATGATCAAACGAAGCACATCAATACAAAATACCATGTAATTTGACATCATGTTGAGGCCAAGACAATCCATCTACGCCATTGACATTCCACAAATGAGTAGATTGCAAGCATCTTCACCAAATCACTTGGAAGAGAAAATTTTGAAAGATTCAAAATGATGATTGGACTCACCTACATCCCTTATTATTAAGGGGGGGGAATGTTGACACCTAATGATTGGGATTAGGTGAATCCATGTAAAATAGTGTAAATAGAAAATAAGGAGAATTCGAATATGAAGAGACACTGGGAGATGAATCCCAAGAGTCACTCCCTCCATGTATATATCTATGGTCATCCTTAATGCAAAAACACAATTCATTTGAGGAGTTACCTCCTAGCCTGACAATTTTGTATCTATCCTTTAAGAATTTGTAGTATATATTCATAATGCACACCATTAATTAATAACATTTGATTTGCAAGCATATTGAGTAATTACAGTTAAATATTTGTTACAAGTGGTTTTGGGCTAAATTGGAAACTAATTGAGGCGTTAGTGCTACTACATAATTTGTATTTTGATTTTGATCTAGCTTTATTAACTTTGTGGTTATTAGGTTGTATAAATTTTCTCACTATTGCTTGGGCAATGAGCCACCTAGTAACTTTCTATTATTCTAGTTTATCCATCTATGATTTTTCTTAAAGTGGTTCTAGTGACCTGGGATGCTCCAAATAACATCTTCCAATCATAGCTGAGCATATTAGTTCACATTTCCCTTCCTTGAAGAGAAGTTAGGCCCTATCGGTTTTATGTATTGCCAAGTTCATTTGTGTATAATATGAAATCCTTAGAATGAAAACGGGTTTTGTCTATCAAAGCCTTTGCATGGATGAAATTCACTAAATGTGGCAAATGGGGTTCTTGAAACTAAACCCCTTTTGTGTGCAAGAGAGTAGGAAAGGTTACAGGACTTTGAATCCGAAATGACTCAAAGAAATCGTCAATACGTAAGTTTACTATGCCCATATATACAATATTCAATAATAACTCGTTTTAGTTATATAGATCATACTAATAAGTACAAAATTCCATAGGTTCTATATCGTTGAGAGGTATGTTAGTTTTTTGTTGTAAAATTTTGAGAAAAACAAGCGAAATCATTGTTTTCTTTCCTAATGTATTTATAGACATATGATCAAGTATGAGTTGTGAGATGTGCACGTCAAACTTTCAAAGCCAATCTGACTTGTGAGTTCAAGGTAGACTCGGAAGAGCTGAATTCACTTGGTTTTATCAAAGAGAAAAGTTGACTCAGATTGGAAGAGTCTGGTATCACAGAGAGTAGGGTGTCTTCATGTATTTTAAATTCCCCAATTCCTTGTTCAACATCTAACCATTTTCCTCAGTTTGGATTTCGAATGTCTCTGAAGTTGTTGGTTCCATTTTGTTAAGTGTTTCAGTCTGTTTTCTAGTAGCTACCTACATTTGTTAGTATTATTATTGTGATATTTCTAGTGTGCTCCCGAGCCCAGTTTTTCAATTTGTAGGTGCATATGTTTTTGGGAGCATGTTACATAGTTTGCACTAATTTTGATTAAGTATTTTAGTTTGTAGCCATGTGTTATTAGGACTTATGATAATTTTGATTTTTTAATGAACCTCATAACTCAAACATAACTCCACACCTTCCTCACTACTTACAAATTTTCAATCATTGTGGTAAACATCTTGTAAACTCGCCTTTGGGTGCCATGAAGGCCCTAGGACTTACCCATGCAACAAATCACCATGTCAGACAAGGAGAAACATTCTTGGCTTATCATGAGGAAATTATTAATGTGGAAGATAATCCCAACATAGAGATATGTCGTTGTATTGATAAGAATTGTGATTATTATTCACATCACATAGATAACAACTAAAAGTCTTCGTATATATGCACTTCCTTATTACAAATTTGTATTCACCTTGATTCATCCAAGTGATATTTCTTGGGGTTTTCACAGGAATGGTAAAGCCCATTAATTTTCCTTTGGATTCCCTAAAGAGAAGGAAGGCCCCAAACCCATGTAGGGAACAACTCTTTCAATTGATGAAAACCACTCCTAGCTATTAATATGGAACAAAATCCTGTCATGGGCATCATGTGTGTTTGTTTTTCTCTAGTATGTCCATGATTTGTGGAACTAGCCTTTGGTGAATAAACTATGACCCAAGGGAATCTAAGTGATCAAAATCACTTAAGGTTCTCACCTAGACTAGGCCTCACCAACCCTTAACATGATTGGATTTTTTGTACCCATGGGATTTGAGCCAAAAACCTTCACACAAGGACTGTGTTAACAAAACACCTGATTGCCAATTGCTATACATCTTGTATTGGCATAGGGATATGCCACTATAGTAGCAATACTTTTTATTAGTATGGCTATCTCATATAGATAATAACTAGAAGAATAAGAGGGCCCACAGGGCATGAAAAAAAAACCACAAGTATTTTAGTACCAGAATGAGGGAGTACACTATGACAACAACCTAGGGATTTACACCCCAAATCCAAATTTTGGATTGGCAAAGATTTTGTTGTGGGTAAAGTTTTATAAACCAGTTTTTTCTCATAATTTCTAGGCATGGGATTATTCACAATGCACACATGAAAAACATGGCACATTAGGAGAATATCCATTTCCATATGTGCACCAATTGCAGCAGGCTAGATAGTTTGTTGTGTAGTATTCCAAGAGTGACTTGGAAGTTGTTAATGCCTTTTATTCTACTATACTTGAGGTGAATCTATAATTACTAGTGTTGTCCTCAATATTGTTTGTTTATGTTATGCTTGTCATATTATATTGTAGTTACTAGTGCTTTTGTTCTTATACTATTATGTTTTAATCAAGATGGCCCTATTTCATAACAATTATTTTCCTCTTTCACATGGAGTGTTGGAGATCACTGCAAAAATGTCATTTTTTGTAGAGTATCTCATGTTTAGCTTTCATTCTACAAGCCATGCTGGTCTTGAAGGCTGTTTTTGTCCACTGAGATGACTCTAGGTCCATTAGTCATGCCACAACATCTAAAATGTTTTGTTGGCTTTTAAATTTATGAATGACTAATGATATGAATTATTGAAAAGAGGTGCTTAAGCCTTAATAGTTACTAAGCTAGATGAAAGGGATGCTATTTGTCTAGCTATAGTTAATTGATTTAAAATGAATGAATAAAAGAATATTGATGAAGTATAACTTGCTAAATATTTAGATAGAATATTTGATTGGTTATAAGCAAAGAATATAGGCAAACAACGTTTCTTGTAGAACAAAATATATTTAAACAAATGCATATTTGTGTGACAATTAATTGATATAGGGGAGTTTATAATAACAGATAGTCTTATAAGATAGTCCCTAGTTATTGTTGATAACTTCACAGGGGATTTAAGACTGACTGATACTCAATATGATCTTACCTAGATCTCTGCATAAAGACTTAAATATATGAAGAAATACATAATGAAATAAGCACATATGAATAAATTACAAGGAGACAAAACTATAGAAGGCAAATTCAGAATCCTTTCATTAACTTGCAAATCTCCAGCTCAGTTACAATTGTGTTCTCAAAGCTCATCCAAGGGTTCAACCCTTAAAATATCAAAGGAGGAGTTATTTATACAAAAAGTTCTCGTAGATATTTTCAAAACAAAATTACAAAAATAGTACAAAACTATAGGAAATTCAAAACTACTAAATGTTGGCACTATTCTTTAGGAATGTATTGATGATGTGGTCTGAAAAAAGTGTCGCCCAGCTATCCTTCAGTGGTTTATGAAAGTTACTCACTAACTTCACACAAGTGATCCCATCGGTCTTCACTTGGTATGGGAAGATTTACCAATTCTCTGTAAACTTCATCAACATTGATGTACTTCTCAAAAGTGGTCTTATTTACAAAAAGATGTTTAATTTCATGCTTAATAGTCAAGTCAAAATCTAAAGCTTCTAATGCTTGTTTGCCTGTAGTATGCCCCTTTATACTTGCAAATTTTCTTTATCAGTGGCTATGGTATAAAGCTTCTGGAAGTATTCTTCCACAATGATCAACCTGTCATTTGGGGCCACTAATCCTAGTAGTCCTCTCTGATTCAGTAAATTAAATTTTAAATGAAACCTTTGGGCAAAAGTATTCAAGGTTTGGCACTTAGTTTCTAACTGAGTCATCAATTTCTTTTTCTGCAACACCTTCTTGATTTCCAAGATGGTTTATGTTCTATCCAGAATATGAATCTACTCCAACTCGACCCTTGGTTTTTGAGTTAAGAACTCTGATCTTGCCTGTAGCTTCACTTGGTTTCTTTTTAAGAAGCTGCTTCACTTCATCAATAGCTACCTAACATCTATTTTTGAGTTCCTCCTGCTTGAAAATGATATGAATGGAGGGCCACACTTCAGTTATGGCCTGACTGATATTTGGCCAAATGCTTTCCTTGGCTTGGGCCAAGGTCTGAGCCATCAATGACTGGCTCTGAAACTCTTGAATTCCTTTGTTCAACCTGTGTTTTTTTTGCATTTCCTCAACATACAGAGTATCATTCTTTATCTTATGATCTTCCAAATTTTTAAACTTCTTATGAATCCTTTCATTCTCTTGCTTCTGGTGAGTCAACTCTTGTGAGATTTTGTTCAAATCCTTTGTTGTCGATGTAGATTCCCCTGTGGCTGATGTAGATTCCCTTGCTGTTTTGGACACTATAATAGGAATAGTTGTGATGGGAGCTATAGCTAACTGAGTAAATTGCTCTTTTTCCTTAAGCAAATTCTCAATTTTCTCCTCCATAGTCTTTATCTGTACATTCTACTCAATTATCAGTTTGAGCATTTCTTACTTTTGGTGTTCACTTTCTACTCTCTCCTTAGTTTGGGGGTCCTCTGTAGAAGGATTTTTCATCTTTTTTCTCAATGTTGCAATATCTATGTTCTTCTTCTTGATAATATCTTCAGTAGATTTTACATCAGTAGGGTCATATCCAATTTTAGTTACTAAGTCCTCCAATGACTTAACCCTATTATCCTTAGCTAAAGATGATATTTTCTCAATCTTTAATTGTGACTACACATTTGATAGATAAGTTTTAATTTTTTACAATGCCAACGCAGTATTAGTCATGGTTGAGAACATCGTCTCACCAGACTGTCTATGCATGTCCATTTGATCAATTGGATGTATCTAATTAGCATCGAAAGAAAATATAGTTTTATTATAATCAAAAGAACCTTTAGGAGAAGGCACTTGAACCTGCAGAAAAGCCATTTGCATTCTTCCCTTCTCACTGTCAAATGTTGTCAACGACCTATGCTGTGAAGTAGAAGTCTTCTTCTAAAACTGTGCATAAACATTTTCTTTCAAAGTTTCATTATTTTGCTTAATTTCAAGGAAATTAGTGAAGACATTTGACTCCTCTATTTCACTTGTTCCTGCAGATTAAGTGATCTCTAAAAAATTCTGTGAAGTAGAAGAAGAAGAAGGAGTAGTAATTACAGGTTCTTCTATCCCTATGGAAACCTATGAATCATCCAAATTGATGATGATAGGCTCCTTCTGACCCTGAGTAGTAGTAGTAGTAGTAGTAGTGCCCTTTGATTCAGTCCTTGATTTCTTCTGATAGTGGATGAATTCCTTTTCTCTAATTGTTGATGATGATGATCCTTCCCTAGGCCTCTTTTCATGCTTAGTTTGAGAAGTAGGAGTCTGAAGAGTAGAAGGAGGTAAAACATGTTCTTCTACTTCTTGAAGAGTATTCTCTTCCCACTGCTCCTAATTTCTAAACTTCTCAATCTCTGGTCTAGGTGTATGATTGTAAGGAGTGGTTTTGAGTTCCACCCTTAAGTCTGAAATAATGTTGAATGGGTCATAAGACCAAGTGAAGCTGGGTTGGAAACCCATCTGTTTTAGCATGGAATCTTCCTCTAAACCTATTGATCTGGTGTTACAAATGAATGATCCAACCTGTGCCTTTATCTTGAACTGTGATCTCCTCTTCCCTGAGATGAAATGAAGCTCATCCATATTCATCATTTGCCTAATATTCTAGAGAGAAAATTATCATTGGAACATATTTTGGCAACTTATATGGAGCCAATTCGCAGACATATACTTTGATCTCTGTGTAGTTCTGGTAAAGATACTAGTCTCATGTTCTTAATTTATCACTGAGGTATAGGATCCTTTTAATTTCTGTGCTGATCCTGGGTTCACTTTGACTGTTGAGAAGTTGTGCAACTGGGTGAATGAAACAGTCTATGAAGTCTGAAAATGTGAACTCAGTTGAGTTATTTCTAATCAATGAGGTCCAGTGAATAATTGCTTGATTCTCTTGCTGATCATCCTACTTGTGCAAAACAATAGGCAACCCATATCCCTGTTGAAAAATAAACATATGAAATAACACAGAGGAATATTTAAACACTCCTTCAGTAGTGATGTTCATCAATTGCTCATGCATAGCTTCAGCCAAAAATTGACTGTAGTTATACATGAAGGCATGCTTGTTTTCTTTAGAAAAGATTGACAAATAGCCTAGGATAGCTTCATCTACCCATTGGTCTGATTGGTAGCCTAACAAGCAAGAAATTAGGGAAATGATGTGCTTGTCTCTCTCAGGGAACATAGATGCTAGATAAGGAGGATTCTTTTTGGGGATCTTAGCATCTTCATGGAGAAAGATCTCAAAAATTTGAGCTCTTTGAGGGAAGGTTAGCTTGTGGTATAGGTAAATTAAGGCTGCAGTGGAGAAAAAGATAACAGATTCATTCTCAGGTATCAGAAGCATTTTGTTTATGGTTTATGCAGTCATAGTTATCAGAATGTCTCCATTCTGAGCTACCATTGTTCTCTGTAAAGGATTATACTTGGATTGGCACCAGATAACTAAATCAGGAAAGGAATAAGTCTAAGGAAACATATAAAGATGTATATTATATTCCCACATGTTTATTTCATCCTCAGAATCAAATTATGTCTACTTCAGCCAGTTGTACAATTCGAACATGTAGAATTCACTTTCAGTATCTACAATTTTAAAATATTGATCGACTAATGGGATATGGTCTAGGTCCAAGGCATCAGAGGCCTTTGGGGATTCCTGTGTTGTAGAGGAGATGGAAAAAGGATTGCCCTTTTTCTTTGGAGCCATGGTATAATAGAACTGTAATGGTGGAGAATGACAGAAAAACGCAGAGATATGTTGAGAGTATGCATATTGTTTCCAGGTTTGACAGTAGCATGAATCTGAAGAAAAAAAAGAATAAGTGAAGGAAACATTGCATAAGCGATTGAAGAAAGTGGGTGTAACGGGTCATAAGAATATTTGACAGTGGACTAAGGCTACCATTATATTATAGGTCATTGTTGATCGGCTAATTAAGAATGTAATGCATCAATAGGAGGCAACATCAACAACCAGAGGGAATTAATGGAGGCAACAGATACGTGAGAAAGTATAGGTGATAACAGGTGAGGGCACGTGCCATGGAGCGGTTGGAGGCAGATGGCACGGGAGGTGTGACCGTTGGAATGGTATCGGGAAGCACGAGAAATGTGATGGCAGATTTCGGAGGGGGGGTAGTGGTAAGCAATTTGGAGCGGGGGGTGGGGGGGTGTGAAGTGCTAGGGAGGAAAAACGTACATGGGGGGCCCACATAGGAAAAACCACTTTTCGCACCCCCCCACCATTATCTCGTATCATGGTGAGGGGGTGTGAAGAGGCTTCCCCGCCGTTGATCTGGGCGGGGAGGCAGATCACCATCGGTTCTTGCTCACACTTTATCACTTGCCGACAAAACATTTTTTTCGTATTTGACTTTGGCTAAAAACATTATAAACATATTTATTTACAAATGAATTAATCACCCTTTAAAAAGGTAATTAAGCACTAATTAAAGATTAATCTATTTTGGGCGTGTTTAGACTAGCAGCCCCTATTTAACTTATTTCACTAATTTCAACCTAATCTAATATAACTTAGGCCAATTTTTTAGCATATTAGGCCTTTTATTTGTCCTAATCTATCCTAATTTCTAATGTTCAACCAAGATTAAATTGTTTGGTTGAACTTATTCTCTAATCTAGAACAAAAATTTAAATGATCTGATCAAGATTAAATAGTTTGATTCAGATTAGAGAAAAAGGTTGTGGCATAAAAAACAAGCTACACACAGAATTTTATTTATTACAAATGGAATTTATTCACGAATCTATTCATAAACCACCTCAAGGAGGCTCCCTTTAGGGAAAAATTGAATAACATTAGTTTTTGGACATCAGATATATAATCATAACTTCTACATAAGACATCAAATTCAAAAAGGAATGATCTGAATCTTCAATAATGGTACCTTGGAATATTGGGAGCATTGATAAAATAATATGTTTCATTGGGTACTACCTTAGAACATTTCCAATATGGTACTCAAATGTAGTTGTCTCTTTTTTCATATTCTCTTCCTTCAAGACTTCAAGATTGTACCACTCTAGTTCAGGTATTTGTTTTCTTAAGGGATCTTCCACTGGATTCTCATGTTGCTCAAGTTGTTTTGGTTGTTCCCTTGTACTAGCAACAAATGTCTCACAACACTCCCTAATTTTGGAACACACAAATCAAGTGTTTGTATTTTTAGGCTCAATTCATGATCTAGATTGTTCTTGCTTGTATCCCCTTGCCCCTATGATAAGTGTTGATATTCCCCTTTTACTGACATAGATAAATAATAAATTCTTGGGCTTGCCTCTAAGGCTAAGGGTTCATGGAATTCCACCTCCCTTATGTGTGCACTTAGCACATATAACTCAAGATATGTTGTCCATTGTAGAGTAGTTTTGTCAAATCCCTCCTTCCTACAAGTTGCTCCCTAAACAATTTACTCTACTTCAAATTTCGACATCAAATCCTGTATATATGTGACTCTTCCCAAATGTTTATTCTTCTTCTTTTTTCCATGCCATTTTTTACCTACATGATTAGTTTCTTTGGGAGCACTCTATTTTTATTCTTCTTTATTCATCCAATGCAATCTTGTGTGCCATGACTCCTTACAAGGCCAAGCTAGATTCAATATGTCAAAGTGATGCATAGGTTCTTACCTCCCATCTTACCGCCATGTCACATTAGAACCAAGAACACATATAACACACTCTCAATCAATGCATACAAAAAATTATAGTCACACGCATGCACCTCTAATAACCTCCCCGACAACGACGCCAAAAAGTTGGTTGAATTAATTATCTTTTAAATAAGGATCAACAAACCATGGTCAAATATAAATTATCAACCAAGGTAGGCCTTTTTTTTCAAGGTTCTCATGCAAATTATATGCAAAAGCAATGATTAGCTATCACTATTG
Source organism: Pinus tabuliformis (assembly GCA_031772625.1). Lineage (NCBI taxonomy): Eukaryota > Viridiplantae > Streptophyta > Pinopsida > Pinales > Pinaceae > Pinus > Pinus tabuliformis. The sequence goes on along the minus strand of CM062811.1, from coordinate 1,026,417,138 downwards.
ACATCAACTCTAAAAATGTCAGTAACATTATCAGTCTTAAGATTCATAAATTATTATTGTCACATTTAAACCAATCACCCAATTACTTAGTTACTTTTGCAAAAGAAAAGAAACATTCATCCACTCAAATCCTCATTCAATAAAAGTACATAGTCAATCAATCAAAAAAGCACTCAGTAATAGTAACACAATAATACATCAATATAAAATCTCCAAACTGTAACAATAAATTAATACAGAGCATGCATAATCATAAGTGGATTGGCTTAGGATTTAATTTATTTCACGAATAACTAAATTACCACTCTACAATCCAATCAATCAGTAATTGTGATGCATCAAAAGATATGTAATAGTAATAGTAACATTGAGACAAATTCAAACTAAAAATGAGAGAAGCTAAACATATAGCTACAATACTTTATTAGCTCAACAATCCATGCAAATGAGGAGGGCCATTCCTCCTTACCAAGGATCTAGTACACACAACTCACAATCTAATTAGTAAAGAAGTATGAGGCAACAAGTAATAACCATTGCATTGATATAGTAGAAGTGATTTCAATTACACAGTTTTCTCCAAACATACAGTGTTGATGGCACATCATGAAGCAAAGGGTCTTCTCTTTTATAGATTACATTATATATATCTTTAAATCATATTCAATCATGAGAATCAATCGATTCTCATGATAGTCCAAATCAATAACCTCTAGTAACATATTACAATAGTTTGTTTTGAATATAAGCGACTCTATCAACTTTTCCAAAATAACAAAAACACCAACAAATAAAGGTTGTAATTCTTTCAACAAACATTCGTTGTATTATCAATAAATGAATTGATTTTCTAGCATAATGGTAAATTCTAAATTTAACCAAATGACAGCTCATTTTGACATTCAACATCATTGATGGCAAAACAAGGGACCTAAGAGATAGAGTATCAATGCAACAATAAAAATATCCACAAATCTTTGATTCTAGAATTTATAGGACAAAACTGGAGCCTAACATCCCTACAACAACATATTCAATGAGGAAAATTTCCCTTATAAAAGCCTCTTGTCATTTTTGTTAATAAAATAATATAAAATAGTCAACCTTATACCAAAATACAAAAAAGATAATAGATTAATGTGACATACAAAAGAAGCATACATTGGTCAAAATGCGACAAATAGGAGAAAAAGTTGTTGCTTTTGAGGTAAAAAAGATGATAAATATAAGAAAAATGAACACAAAAATGATTCCAACTTTGTGTCTTAACACCAGCTTTAGCTTATAGCCCTTTGGTTTCAATCTGGTTTTAGAATTCATAGAAATTTTTAGATTTCGAAGTATGTATGCAAGGAAAGATTCACTCATTTCAGTTCAAGACAAAAATAACAAATCTTTGTGAGCATCAATGTTTACTCCATAAACTCTAACTTTGTTCAATCACATAATTATCCTTTCTTATCTAAATCATTTCTTATTATTCCCACTACAATCATTTTTCCTGAGGCAACATGATTAGATTGTTTCTAGTAGTAGAAAATTTTAGGATTGGATTGTTTTATTTGAATTTTCAATTTGATTTTGGCCTATTACAGTAGTCAAAAGCACTTAAGAGTTGGAGTTTTTTTTTTTTTTTAATTTAATCTGATACAAGGATAGAACAAGTCGTACTGGGAGACTTCTAGGCCATTTTATCACTTATCGACATGCTTGTTCAATAATTTTCAATTTATGCTTTCAGTATTAGACCAAGTACAATAAGGTATAGATGACTATTATTCCTAAGGTAAAAACATTTTTTGGAAATGTGCTCACTAATGAGAGAGGGGGAGTGAATAGATAGTGACTCTGTTTCTTAACTTTTTTATTTATTTTTAAATTACTGAAACACATTCACACATTCTACCATTAGTAGATTATCCATCAAATCAAATAACAAATACCATGATCATCATATGAAATCCATAACATAGTCATAAAAATCGCATGCACAAAGGACACAAGGATCTCTATTGCGAAACCCCCCTCCGAGGAAAAACCACCCTTTGTTGCTATTTATACTCTATTTCAATTTCATTAATCAAGAAAATCATTTACATTAACATTGGTGGTTTTGTCCAGCAAGGAAGTTTCTCATATGACATCGAATAAGTGAACACCCATCCACTGGAGACCCCTATCCCCTAAAATCCTCACCTAACTCCCATTGGACTATGAAAATGCTACTTCTTCTACTTATTCTACCAACACCCATTGGAAAGGAACACCCATCCCTTCTTCACCAAGCTATCTTGATCTGTTGATCACTAGGGCCACATTTCATAATGTTTCAAAATCGACCCTTGCATAAGACAACAACAACTTTCTCTCTTTGACAATATCAATACATCATCTCAAAACATAAACACAACTTCCAATACATAAACAACATATAATCTCTCAACAACTCAACTAGAAACATGCATAAGTTATGGCTCTAATAAAAGAAATCTCATTGTAAGATATCAACGCTACTCAATAATGGTCTCCAAGGATATGAAACAATCCTTCAATAAAATCATCAACTCATCAATCTAACTCTCAATCATCGACTCAAACAATCAAATAAATCACATAACAACATTTATACACATCAACACATTCAACATATAGACTTGAAACCCTGCAGCAAATCATGACAACATGCTACAACAATAAGTAATCCATGCACACACAAATGTCATACCATCAAACTATACTGAGCTTCAATAATCTCTAATCCATGTGTTGCATAACATCAGACTCTACAAACTATGTCTTTGGCTGTAGATCAAACTCTTCCTCTACAAACAATGAGAATTAGCCTCTACATGCATCACACTATTTTTTTATCTCAATGGTTTATTTATCTGTGTGAAAGCCTCAATAAATTTGACCTCTCTAACATTATGTGTTGTAGGAGGTCATCCTCTACTCTCTACACAAATATTTGCTCAGTTCACTCACCAACAATGGTTGAATTGATCCTTTTAAAAAACTCTTGCCACTACTCCACTAATTACTCCATTAAAGCATTCACGGTTCAAAACTCATTCAGACATATTGATTTAGTTAATTAGAAACCCTTTATGAAGATTCCCAAACAAGATATATCATAAAAACCAATTAAATCATCTGAGCGCGAGAAATCTAGAGAAACTTCACCTACAAGCATAATCACTTGCACAACACACTCTCCATGAGATTGGGATCCATATTCACTTACATAATCCTACAAGGGAGTGGTTGGAGCTCCTTAGTCGCTCTGATGACCCATCATCCATGCGAATGGGCAGAGGATGACAAAAAAGCACAAGATCTTCAATTCAAAACTACTTCCAACTTGTTGATCAACATCTATGGCATGTATAAATAATTTTCAATCCATGACAAGTCTTAAAACCATATCTGCAACCTCCTAATGAGCTTATACATGAATTAGTCATCATAAGTGCAAGGACCAACACATGAGTGCATAAACTGTGTCAAGTGGCATCAAACATGAATCTCAACTGTAAAAGGAAACTTGATACATCATAAAAACCTCTACAACACATTTAAACATCATCATGAGCATCACGGTCAAGGTCATCTCAAGTGAAACACCGCAAACATCAACCAACAATCAATGGCCATCTCAACACAAGCATCATCTACATGGAGACCTAATTGACCAACCAACCAACAAAGCCATCAAATTACCTACAACAATTTTTTTTTCCATATCAACTATAGAGACCAATACCATCAAACATTCCTAGCATATGCATACCATATCCAAACCAATCCAAGTTGACATTAATGCCAACCACCAATCACTACAAAACTCATCAACTATCACCCCATCATAATATCAATGCCAACAACATCTTCTAAACCACTTTTTATCAAGTTAAAAATAAATGAATATCTTATATATATAAGAAATCCTCTCATCATTGGTATCCCATTCTCATACCATACTCTTAAATCTATACCTTATACCTCTACTCGACCCTTAAAATGACTTCTTGCTTATGTTCAAAGGTATATGGATAATCTAAACTTTTACCCATCGTGTTTTCCTTAGTCATATAACCTCAAGCATTATGTTATATACAATATTATGCTAAGTGTTTGATCATACTTTCCTTATGTCGATAAACACTTTTGATACCATTCCCACCCCTATAATGATGATTATCTTATGTTGATTTCAAAGTTTCCCCATGAATCAACATATTTTTTCACCTGTGGTATGCATGAGATTTGGTCTCTTGTTACTCCCCACAATTGTGTGTCATCAAATTTCAATTTGGTTAATCATAGAAGTATGCACCATTTATTATCCCTATTGGAATTGAGACATTTTTCTTATGGTTCATTTCAATCGGATTTGACCACTATGACTCCAATTAGAATAAAAGGGGTTTTGAGTTAAAGTAGTAAGGATATCAATAGAAGGAGATACAACAAGGTTTTTAATATGAAGTAGCAAAGCATTGATAAATACAAAGATAGTCTTTGTGTGACACTAGAAATTAAAAATGGTGTTTGATAGGTATGAGTTGACCGCTCATGATCTTAAAATCCTCCCATAATATAATGTACACTACCAAATGTATAGCACACTATAGTGGCATGGGTTTCTCACTTGATTCAAGGGATATGGTGACCATATTTCTCTTTAATTTGCACAAAGTTTTGATGGGTGCATTTACCATGTTGGTAGTCTAGTGACGAGGGTAATAGAGGACATGATGGCCTGTGCCACTCGTATTCCTAGAACAAGAGAAAAGTGTGTTATACGGAATTTATGACTATGGATAAAAGTATCTTCCCTAGGCTTGGTGGGTTGACCTAGAACAATAGAAAGACAAAAGTTGATTTTTTCGTTAAATTAAATAGACAACAAGATGAATCCTACATGGAATCCATCTTATGCTTCACTCCTTCATTGGCTTGTATGCTCCAGTCCTAGCTATGATTGCTATAATTATAACCTTCACAATTAGACAATGTGAGCCAATGATCTATGGGAACTATGTAGCGTCACATAATCGGTTTATGCAATAGATCAACATGGTATTGAAATACATGAATTCATAACATCATATATATGAAAACAAAGAAATCTTTGCATTAAGAGAAATGGAGTGAGTTACAACAAAAAATAGGTGTTGATCTTGTAGAAGAGATCCTCCAAGTTGACTTGTCCTTTCCTTGACACAAAGTGCACCTCTAATCACCCTAATGGTTCGGATAATATCTCTCACATTAGCGGCATAAAGGTAGAATCGATCTCCAAAATCCAAACTCTTGCCTATTGATGGGAGTAAATATATAGATGATGGAGGTAGTTCATGAATTCTTATCAATTTACCAATATAAGCTTGAGATCCACTCGTGATGGGAGGATGATCTCAAGGGATAAGGGATGAAAAATACAAGGTAGGTAGGATAGGATTCAAGACTTTTATCCAAGGTAAATAGTTGTAGCAAATCCTGGAAGCTTCTGGAAGAGGAAGCTTCAGGATTCTTTTTTGTTTTTCCAAAATTCTAGAATCAAGGAACCCCTAAGACTGAGCAACATGCTAGTGATAAACGCATGTGCAGAGTAGGGAAACCTGGTCGTCAATGCTATCTAATGAGGGGCCAAGGTGCGTTAGTCCTAAAAATGACTGAAATAAAGAAGTTTCAGGCAGAAACTCAGGGATATGAGAGAAGCATACTTAGGGCTTTCTGTAGGGAGGATGGAAAAGGGTTCAAAGGATGAGAATTATCCTATTTGGAGGCCTATTGACAAGATGTGACAAAATGGTCCATAGAAAAGTGGTTTAAGAATAAGCCTTTGAATCAAAGCACCCGTAACTTATTTTTGAAACTAAAGCAGGAGAATGTAGACTTGGTGTAGGGAGTACCGAGGACTCGGCTCAAGGCTGAATGGGTGAAGCCTTCGTTAATTATACAAAACTTCTTAACTTGTGAAGGATAGTATGCCCTTACCATTCAATATCACATTGAAATTTTACTACATTTTAAATATAGTCAAAAATTGAACTTCCCATATTATTTATGGAAAATCTTGGGGAAGATGGCTAGTAAAGTTACGAAGAATAAGAAAATCCCTCCTAAGAGTTTACATCACCATGACCTTATTAAAATTTTAACCTTGGAAAAATGAAAGGATCGAGGATACACTTGGGAAAATTTCTTGACCTAGAACAAGTTTACAATGCAACCACAAGAGAAATTAGTAGATGAATTCCCATAATAGTGGCATGATAATGATAATTATGGTGAAAATATAGCTCAAACAAGGAACAAGTCTCCCAATGTTGTTTAATGTTAGCGAAGGAAGTGAAAAGTGTGTCGAAAAGGAATGTTCCAATGCCTAAGTCACCAACTTAGTGAGTCACCAGGAACATGTTGAGGAAACAAAACATTTAGAAATGTCCAATTCCATTCTCGATACATACACAACAAGTCACTAAGAAAACCCATATCTGTGTTGATGGAGACAGAAAAAATGGATAGATCTTAGGGGATCCTCTTAGAGTCAAGAAAAAATAGAAGGCTAAGCGCTCTGGTTCAACAAAGCAGGTTTCCTCTTAAAACCACTCGTTAAAAGAGGAACTAAATATGATAACCCCTCTCAATTAGTCATCCATGAGGACATTGACCAATTTGAATTTGATCCTATGCTTGATGAGTCCATGTTTCAACATATTTTGACTGATCCATTGATGGACAAGTTGAAGAGGATGAACTAGAAGATTAAGAGGTTGAAAGAAGAAATTATGGAGCTTATAGTGTGTTGACAGGAAAAAATGTCCTACCTGCAATAGGAAATCATCACCCAGCGAGGGTCCCAATTAGACCTTTATCTGTTTTAAGTAGTGATGTCCACCATTATGTGGTCTTGGTTTCCCTTGAAATAATTGCTACTTGAAAGGGAGAGTTTCAAATATGCTTATCTAATCTAAATGAAATCTAATTCAATGGTATACAGAAAACAAATTAGTCTAATCTAAATATATCTCCTATTCTTTGTCTTAATATCTCAATTGGGATAATGAGGTAGTTCCTTTGTCCCAATTGAGAGCATGTGAAAGATGGGAGTTGAACATGATATTATAAGATGTATTATGAAGTTGCAAAAGTATTTTATATAACTTAATAAAAATTACAAAGAATAAATATTAGTCTAAACTCAATTAATAACTACTGACGAAAAGCACAAACATTCATATTCATGTTGAATGTGGAAAATTAACATAAATTGAAAATGAGATAAGCATAACCATAAGATTATGGTGATAGTTCACATAACTAGACAACCATTAAATCAAATACATATTAGCAAGCCACCTAGTAAATAGTTAATGGTAATTCACTAATATGTACACTGACATTCAAAGGATAATAACAAATTCACAAATTCAATACAATAGTGATAGATACTTGATTTTGAGTTTTAAATAAACACAAATTTGGATAAATGACAATAGTACACAATAAAAAAACTTGTATGCATGTAAAACAAAATTTGTCAAAAGAGTATAAAGTTTTTCGTTATACTCAAATTAGATAGAAGTATCAAATCTGAATACAACAAATTATCCCTTAGAGTCTTCTTCCATGTCCTTCAGACTTGACATCAATGTACAAACCATTAGTTACTTGTTTCAAAACTCTAAATAGAAATATTTTTGGAAAGAAATTGTGATAGCACAATTTTCTTTATGCATTCAACTAAGCCTCTATACCTGGAAAAAAAAACTCCACTAATTTCCCTCAACTTTTGTATTTATGCTCTTTTATATCTCTTTAATTTTATTTTCTTCCATCATCTTGTTTACGATCCAATCCATAAACTATTATTAAGACTCATATAAACTATTATTAAGACTCATATATGATCATTAAAATTAAAAACTAAAGAAAAAGTATATTAAACCAAATTCAACTAAATCTAAATAAAACTAAAATAAAATTTAATAATCAAATCTAATCTAATAAAAATAAAATAGGATAAAACTAAAACTAAATAATAATAAACCTAAACTAACATAAAATTAGCTATACTTGAAATAAGTAAGAAAGCATGTAAAACTAAACTAAAATCTAATAAAACAAACTAATGTAATATGAAATAAATAATAAAATCGATCTAAATTCTAATAATTAAACACATAAATAAAAATTAATCTTAAAATAAATTAAATATAATAAAATTTAAGGTATTATAATTAAAACAAATATGGAAGTTAAAGTTCTAAACTAAAATTAAAATAAAGTAAAATGAAAACTAAAATAAAACCCGATAAAATTAAACGTTAATATAACACTGAACTATAGTTACTAAATTCGGCCCAATAAATTGGTCTACTCATCAATTTGGCCGAATTATCTATAAAAAAATCTATCTGTTTTACCATAAAGAGATGATATAGGCTCTCTGGAGGATGGGGAGATCAAAAACTAGTTTCTCTTTTGTAGGATTTCGGTTTATATTCCTCATAACCCATAGCCCAGAGAAAGGGAGAAGTTAGTAGGGTAATCCAAACCAACAAGCATCCTTACTAATATTACAATTGATCAATTTCGAAACATATAAAAGAATTTTTTTTAAGTATATTGTTATGAAACGAGCTCACAAAAGATAGAAAAGATAGATCAATGACTTCAAAATCAGCCTCTTCGAGGGGGCACCCTCCTTTACATTACACAAATGAACAATTCTTCGATGATGCAAATGATTAAACATCCTTTCTATATATAGGAGTCTAAGGGGTCACAATATAATCAAAGCTGACATAATAATAATAATATAAGGGCATGACAATAACAATAGTGGGCTTCTATGGGGCACACTAATAACAATATGGGGACAATAGGGGCACAATAATAACAATAAGGGCTACACCGACAATGGTAATGGGGGAATCACTAGTATTATAGGGATATAACATGCCCCTCTCCTTCAAAAAAGTGTTGACCTCAACGCTTGAGTAGTTTTGGATGCTTATGTATAAAATTTTCATCCTCCCATGTGGAATATTCTGCGGGTAAGTTCTTCCACATGATGAGATACTCCGAAATTGATCGATTTCGTAGTTGTCGAGTTCTTGTTTCTATGACTGCTTCAAGTTCCAATATGATTTTTCCTTCCCCGTCAAGTTCTGGCAATATTGTTTGAACTGGGAGATTGTCACCTATAACCTTCTTGAAACATGAAACATGGAAAACTAGGTGCACTCGGGAAGTTGCAGGAAGCTCCAATTTGTATGCCATAATACCAATCTTTTGCGACACCTTGTATGGACCATAATACTTTGGTGATAATTTATTATCCTTCTTAGCTTTCTTGAGGGACATTTGTTTATATGGTTGTAGCAGTAGGAATACCCAGTCACCTACATCAAAACTTCTTTGATTGCGATGTTGATCTGCTTGTTGTTTCATTCTATTCTGCGCCAAAGTGAGGTTATCCTTTAAGAGTTGGAGAACGTGTTGTTGATGCTCGATGTGATCTTCCACTGCTTGAACCTTAGAATTTTCTCTTAAATATGATGTGATGGATGATGGATGATATCCAAAAAGTGCCATAAATGGGGTCATTTTTGCTGGAATATGGAAGGAAGTGCGATACCACCATTCAGCCAGAGGCAACCATTTGACCCATTGTGTTTGTTTATCAAAGTAAACGCAACGAAGATATCCTTCCAAACATTTGTTTACTATCTCAGTTTTCACATCAGATTGAGGATCATAAGTTGAGCTATGAGCTAACTGAGTACCGAGACACGAAAATAATTATGTTCAAAAATTTCTAGTGAAAATGGGATATCTGTCGCTTACAATAATATTTGGATTTCCATGTAGCTTTTGAATTGTTTCCATAAATGCAGTAGAAACTGTATTGGATTTAAATGGATGAGATAATTCACAAAAGTGTGTATACTTGGTAAGTAAGTCAACTACCACCATGATGACACTCTTTCCTTCAGAATTGGGTAAACTTGTGATAAAATCCATTGAAACCTCCTCACAACGTTCACTTGGAATGGATAAAGGTTGTAATAGACCTGGGGTCTTAATTATTTCAACTTTATTTTGTTGACAAACCAAACATTCTGCCATAAACTTTTGAATATCCGATTTAAATCCATCCCAAAAAAATTCCTTCTTAACCATGTGGTAAGTTTTAAAAATTCATGAGTGCCCTCCTAAGGGAGAAGTGTGCAATTCCATAAGAATATTTTGTTTGATATGGGAATTATTGCATAAGTATAAGCAATCTTTGTATCATAACGAATCATTTTTCCAGCTAAATGTATCATATTTACTAGGATCTTATTGTATCTTTTGAATGAGTGCCCACACTTCTTCGTCATTCTTCCATTCATCCCTTCCTCCTTTTATCTAATCTGGTTGGATAATATAAATGGCGCAAAGAAATGCTTCCACATCTTCATCCTTTCTTGAGAGTGCATTTGCCACAACATTTTTATTCCCTTTTTTTGTAGATGATTTCAAAGTCATAAACCAACATCTTTGTGAGCCATTTTTGTTGCTCTTATGAAGATAATCTTTGTTCTAAAAAGTATTTAAGACTATCATGATTCGTTTTTACCTTGATGTATCTTCCCATTAGGTAGGGTCGCCATTTCTTAAGTGCATGTAGTATTGCCAACATTTCCTTCTCATAAATAGCTTTTTGTAAATACGTTCCTTTGATTGGATGAATTTCGAAAGCGATGGGTCTCTCTTCTTGCATTAAAACATAACCAACTCCATTTCCTAAGGCATCACATTCCACAATAAAGGTTTTTGTGAAGTTCGGTGTAGCTAAGACCGGTGATTGGCTCATTGCCTCTTTATGATGTTCAAAGACCTTTGTTGCTTCTGGAGTCCATGAAAATGCATCTTTCTTCAATAGTGTTGTTAAAGGTGCTGCTATTCTCCCATAATTATTAACAAGCTTGCGATAATACCCTGTCAACCCAAGAAATCCTCGCAGATGCTTTATGGATGTGGGGATTTTCCATTCCTTAACGGCTTTAATTTTGTTAGGGTATACCTTAACACCTTCATGAGATACAATATGACCCAGATATTCTACCTCTTGTACTCCAAAGAAACATTTGGAGATTTTTGCATATAATTGTTTCTCCTCCAATAGTTTGAGCACCCTGTCAACATGTTGAACATGATCATTCCAAGACTTGTTATAGATTAGTATATGATAAAAAAAAAATAACACAAATTTTCTAAGGGTTTGAAAATTGAATTCATCAAACCTTCAAATGTAGAAGGTGCATTGGTAAGGCCAAAAGGCATGACCAAAAATTCATAATGACCCTCATGAGTTCTAAATGTTGTTTTCAGAATTTCTTTAGTCTTCATTCTGATTTGATGATATCTTGAATGAAGATCCAACTTGGTGAAGTAAATTGATCCATGCAATTCATCCAATAATTTTATGCCTTGAATTTATTGGATGAATTGCATGGATGGTACTACTTAAAATTTATGCCTTGAATGGAATTACTGGGCTTAATTATATATATATATATGTGTGTGTGTGTGTGTGTGTGTTTGGGTGTTTTATTTTGACATTTCAGGATTTTTATGCTTCAATCCTTATTGCCAGGCCTAGTGCTGAACGGATGGCATCGGGCCATTCTGGATTGCAGGGCTTTGATGTCATAGAAAATGCCAAGAAACAACACGAAATACTTTGTCCATGAGTCGTTTCCTGTGCTAACATCATTGCATTGGCAACCAGAGATGTCATGGCACTGGTACTCTAAAGCCCTAAATCCCTCTCGTCATATTTTTGTACCTTTGGCAGGCACATTGCATTTAACATTGAGTAATTATCTGGTGAAAAAATTGTTAGAGTAATGGACCCAATTATGTTGTACCCACAAGACGAAGAGATGGAATGAGATCCTCTGCAGGGGATGCTTCGAACATGCCAGACCATACGGATTCACTCGATGTTCTCAAACTCAAATTTGCTGGAAAGGGTTTATCTGCATCACATATTCTTGTTCTCAATGGTAGGTCGATATCATCCTACTATTTAACTAAATAGATTAATGGCTAAACATCCATCAGATCTGTTATACATTTCATAAAATGTTCTTTAGGATTGAGAGCATAATAATGATTAAATATTTACTTGTGATGTATAGGACAGAGTAATCCTAAAAATAATATCAGATGTGAACCTTGAAGGACAACTTTTGGTCCCTTAAATGTTTTGGGTCTGATTAGCAAATCCAGGGTCTGGATGTCAGATAGATATGAACTGTTCTGGTATGTGTTATATGTCACTCTGAGGTCATGGGGAAAATTTCAGTATGTAGAAAACTATAATTCACACAAATTTATAAGTACCAATTAATGTTGCATTGGTTGCAGTTTTTAAGTGGAAGGTACTGCAGGTTGGAACAATTTCTGCCAATAGATCAAACCTTCCCCTTCAAGGTTATGGGTATATAACAAGAACAGGGTTGATAGGTAGGTAGGTTGAAAATCTATCCACCATGTAAATTCTGGTCATTTCAAGTTTATGGGCAAAATTTCCATATGTGGAGAGGAGTTACACAGTTACTCAATAATAGATAAGCACCAAAACAATGTTGTATTGGTTGCAATGCACACTGATATACATACTGGTTCTAGTATGAGATTCTTCATAATATTCAAATATTATGGTGTGTTTCTTGCTATGTATTTCATTTAATGCAACATTGTTGGTATGTATAGTCTAAGCAGTCTAATCATATTTATTGCAATAAATATATATACATGTTTTTTTGTGCATGTGGATTTTCACAGTTGACAATATGATGTGGAGAAGAATTTTTAGAGTATTGTGTGATCTCATTGAGCTGTTCAACATTTCGTGGAACACTTAAACCATCTTCAAACACTTAAAAAGAAAAGAATGAAATGTTCCCACATAGTACTCTAGAATCTTTTTTCTCAACATCACCTTGTTTTTTAACTATTAATATTTAAAATTCCTAGACAATTAACAAATTATCTACATCATTGAGATTTAAAATTGTTTTGATTATTAAAATTTAAACTTAAATATAAAATCACTTATATTAAGAGATATTTCATACCATTCAAATTTTTGCTTGGCAAAAACTATGAAAAATGTATTAAAAAGATCATTGTTAATATAGTTAACACTATGATACAAGAAAGGTGACATTGAAGCCAAACATTTGAGACATTTCTTGCTCTAAAGGCCTAAGTATTTGTGGATTTTGAAAAGTTTTTTTTTTCCAATGTTTTTTTCATTACCTGGAATACATGAGATAATCTGAGCAAACTGTGAACACAAGAGAGTGCAAAAGCAATAAGTGGCTAAAACAAGTTTCAGTGTTGGTCACAATGGGCAGCAGAGATTGAGTGCCCTTTTTCTTCTTGATTGTTTTTGTTTGTTTCTCCTTTGAGTTTTGAACATGCATTATTGGTTTCTGGAGTTTCCCTTTTCCTTAGGTCACTCAATTCTAAGTAAATGATATACAAGCAGAAAATAAATATAAAATTATGATAAGTGTATATTGATGACTAGTATATTCAATTTTTAACTACAATTGTAATCAACCACAATTGTCAAATGAACCACCTTTTCCATATGTTTTTTTATGTTTTGTCATATTTTTTTTCTATATTGTAACACAAATCCTTCTCCCAATCTCTTCTCTATATAATCAAAACACAATCTCTTTCGAGTGCATCACTCTCTTTTGTCACTATATAATCTTCTTCGAGTGCATCACTCTCTTTTGGGTAACACTTTATTTCCACCATGTCCATTTTGAATGGACAACCCACCTTAGCCATTACCTCTTCAACTATTGCATGATATATTGTGTTGCAAATCCACTTCACTTCGTATTCAATATTAACAACCTTTCGGTGTTCTTAAGCAGTCCAAATCAATGCCTTAAAGTCGAAGTCAATGCTAAATAAATCTGTCTTCAAACTGTTGAAATTTCAGAATTTTGGGTCTGTGATGAGGAGGTCGAAAAGAGTTCTGTCCACTTTAGAAGTTAAATCTTATACATAGAAAAATGTGAGCTTTTCTTTAGATATAATTTAGTCAACCTTTTGGAGTATACTTGTAGTTTCTTGCTCCATTCTTTTAATTTTCAACTCCTTTTACTAGTTTCAGATCACTCTATTCGATGGATGAATTGAATCTCAAGGAGGTCAAACCATCTTCATATATATACCTGACTGGAGGTTGAACAACTACCATTGAGGCCAACTTGAAGGTTGACTTGGTCAATTTCTTGTATACTTAAGACTTCAACAACAAAAAAATGATTTTCTTTCTTTTACAAATGTCCAAATAGGACATGTCTTGAATACAAATTTCTGACTCTTATTGAGCATGAAGAACATGCATGATAAAAAATAAAATAATAATAAATACATAAATAATTATTTTTGCATTATGAAGACTGATACTAGTTACATTTTCAACATAAGCCTCCATGCAAGCAACCATGCAACCCCAAGTTGTTTAAGGCTCAATGCTCTCCTTTGGAATGCCTAACAGTCCTCCAATGCAAGGTGTCCTCCAAGGAAAGAAATCTCCCTTCATGTGTTGCTTACATGAAGTGACTGAGCTCTGTAGGTCTCCTTCGCTCCAAGGAAAAATTTCATACAAGCATCCATACAAGGTCTATAACTCAAAAACTCCAGTATGCAATTCCATAATGCAACACCAAGGATCAACCAAACACCATGCAGTTTGAAATTATTGTTTTATGTAGTTTTTATGGTGGAAAAGTTAGTTTGGATGTTGCGGAAGCACAAAATTTAATGGATGGCCTAGATTGGCAAGGTGTTGTTAAAGATATTGCAGCATCTTTGAAGTGGCTGAAGGAAAATGGTTCAGAAAAAGTGAGTACCAAAGTTTAACAACTTTGAACCAAAAGATATTAATCAAGAATGTTTCCCGATCTTGTGAGGTGGCCAAAGAAAATGTTGTTGATGAATATAACAATGTCTTGGACCCTCTTATGAAATATCCTTAAAGAGTAATGTAAATATTTTAATTACATGAATCAAAATCAAGAACTAAAGGTGTTTGTTGTTCATATTGAATGTAATTGTGGTTTGGGTTGTGTATACAATATTGACCACAATTCACAACAACAAATAATAAACTCAAACTCACAATTCAATTTCTCTTACATTACTACACGAGTTTTCAAACTTGATGATCCAAGACTAACTGCATTTCCAAATGTGTCTGCCTCTGTCTCCAGACAATTTGTATATGGATATCTAGAGTGAAATTTCTCTTGTTTGAACTTAAATTGTTAAGATCCTAACATAATAACTGTAATTGGAAATTTGTTGTCACGTGGACTATTTTAGTTGGGATATATAATTTTCCATTATCACTGGGAAAATCTAGATTTGATCATATATATTGCTTGTAACTCAGGCAGATGGGAAAATGAACATGTTATTGCATGATTAATACCCATCCTTTATTTAATTTCGATGTGAAAGCCTTGTAACTTGGTTTGTTGTTGAACTTGGTTCTTTTGCTATGAGAATAAATAAAAACTTTGGTGCTTTATTTAGATAATAAATTTCTACCCCAATAAACATTGTTTGAACTTCACTAGAGCATGTATAAGGGCCAACATTTGTATATCTTATATAGATAATGACTTCTCCTCATTAGTCAACTTCTTTCTTTCAAATGCAATTATTTTTCATGAGGACAACTCTAATTTTGCTGCTTGATGCACATTCCACTTAAATAGGTTGTGAAAAATCTGTAGGTACAAGTACAGGGCTGAAATTTAGTACCTTCTTCGATGCTGGAATGTGTCTTCTATTGTCTCTGTCCATTTTATCTCATCCTTTTTTGTAACATTAGTGAGGAGTGCCATGAGGCCTCTAAATCACTTAGTAGAGTTCAAACATTATGTGGAGTCTGTGTAGTCGATGAAATCCCCTCAATTGTGTCAGATTTTTTGGCATGGGCCAATCAAGATTGTCATGAATCATTGTCGAACAACTTTAACCCTGTTTTTAGTGATGATGTGTTGTAGGTTTGTTCTTTATAACTTCAAGATTCTTTTGCAAATCCACAGTTAATCAATTCCACCCTCAAGTTAATCTTGGTAGAAGGGAGTTATTTCTCCGTTAAAATGATTTTAGGAGTCCAGTTGGATATTTCCTAACCCTATCATCTTACTTCCTTAATAAGAGTGCTCAAACTTGAAAACATATTTGCAGTAGTTCCAGATATTTTTTGTGGAATTTCCAAGGCTGGTTTATTGCATTGTAAGGCCACTATTTGATATTTGTATCCTTCTTTGTCTATTGTGATCATATCACAATGCCATTGTATATTCCAATATTGAAAAGGTTTAAGGTGTGATGCTTTGTTTTCTTGCAACCCTTCTTAACCCCAAGATGGGGAAGTGGCTCTCCAACAAATTTTGTTACAACTATTTTGTTAGAGTTGGAACATGCTTTACTACATATCCTAATCCATTAAATCACTGCTTAGACTACTTCATGAAATCAAATAGTTTGCCTATAGGTGAATCAAAGTGTGAAAATAGCTATTAGTGAAATAAGTTAGATGCTCCATCTAGCTTTGTAAGTATCTTTGAAGCTAGCTGTCCTGATTGCCGGTTGAAGCTATTCTTTGGTTACTGGGATTTCAAAGATTTAGTTCCTTCAAAAAAATAACTTAATTAAACCCCTTTCTGATAGCAAATATAACAACTAGTTGAATTATCATTTTGACATACTTATATCTACTCCCTATGTTTCTTGAACTATTAGTATTTTTTAGACGAAGGACATTCTCTCTTCCATATAAAAAAAAAATCATAGAATGCCATTTTCATCTGGGATCACCAATAATATCTGCAAGAGCACTGCCCATCCTTAAAATGATGAAAATAATTTGCATCCCTCAAAACAATCTCTCTCCTATCAATCTTAGAGATAAGTTGAGAGTGGTGTGACAGTCAACAAAAACACATAGATTCTTCAAGAGTCTTAGAGTTTCTCACCGTCACGTGTTGATGAGTACAAAAACAATGGCAAGCTTCTCAAAATTCTTCCACATCGTGCAACACCAACTTAATATTCACCATTGGGTACATGCTTAATATTCATGGTTTGATATGTATCCTTTGGACTTCATTTGCCCAGCCAATTTTTCCAACTCTGGATAAATCTCCTCTTTTTGTGGATGCATGTTATCTCGTACAACAAATACGGGCATTTGGTTTTTGACTTGAATCCAGCTACATCCTGGTGACTTTTTTAAGCCCCTGTCTTTCATCATTGTTCTTATCTTTGCTGCTTCATCCCACATGCCACTTGTAGAAAAAAATATTTGATATGAGGACATATGTTCCATGGTTCTGTGGTTGCAATGCCAGAAGGCCATCTGCTACATGTCTACCTATTTCCATATTTCCATGAATTCTACACCCACCTAGTAATGCTCCCCACACAAGAGGATTAGTTTCAACTGGAATTTTGTTGATAAAGTCTTCCACCTCATCCAAATGCCCAACACAGCTAAGAAGGTGGACCATGCAACCAAAGTGCTCTACTCCAGTAATGACACCATACTCTACACTTATCAAATTGAAATATTTACAACCTTTGTCCACTAGACCAACATGGCCGCAAGCACATAGCACACCTATAAAGGTGACAAAATCAAGACATATTCTTGCTTGCATCATCTACCCAAACAATTTGAGAACCCCTATACCTCAGCCATGTTGAGCACATCCGATAATTATGGCATTTCATGAAACCACATTTCTTTCAAGCATTTTCTCAAAAACCTTCAGTGAATCCTCTACATCCCCACATTTTTCATACATGTCAACAAGGGCACTCCCCATGATAACACCTGATCCAAATATAGGTATAAAGTGGGCATGGACCTCCTTACCTTGTTGTAGAGCTGCATGTTCAACACATAGAGCCAAAACATTGCACAAAGTGAACTCATCCTGCTTTATCCTAATACATGTCAACATGTCGTGGTACATACTAGAGCAGATAAGTGCGTTGTAAGTGTCCACATCAAGTTTTCACTTTTAACAGACATGTTATCCCTAATTCTAAATGCTGCCTCTAATTTTCCACTCCCATGGATAAGATCATTGTAGATAGAAACAACTAGAGTCAACCCCTTGTCCAACATATTGTCCAAGAGTCGTTCAGCTGCCTCCAACTCTCCTTTTACACATAACCCATTGATGTGTATCTTGAAAGTATCAATGTTAGAAGTCAGAACCTTTCTGGCCATCTTCTCCTGCACTTATAAATCTTATTGCATTCTATCTTCCTTGCAATAACCATCAATTAATAGGTTATAGTGAATTTTTTTAACAGCTGCATTTGTTTCTCTTTGCATGAAAAGTCGAGTAATAAACAATATGCATATGTCTGATTCTGGAACAATGGCTTTTGAGAGAATTTCGTCCATTAGAACCAATGTCTCCTCAATATTGTCTTCCTGCAAGTTCCCATGAATTGGTGTGGCATAAAAACTTATTTTGGAGTACAATACATTTCTTTTGTATTTGAATAAAATGATTACGAGTTTCCTAGATCTCTCCATCCTCCCAAAGCCCACCAATAACCTTTTCATTGAAAAATATGGTAGGAGGAGGAAAACCTTTGTGAATCATTTCCTCCAACAACTTCAATTCCATCCTTGAATTCCCACTCTGGCAATGGCCATATATAAGCTTGACATAGCTACTCTTTTTGGGAGTCAAACCCCTTTCCTGTATTTCATTAAACCATTCATTTATTTCTTCTACCATCCTCCTTTATACAACCCTTCAATCAGAATAGTATAAGTGGCAACATTCAATACTATACCTTTTCTAATAATGTGTTATAGCACCATTTACCACCCTTGGTATTTTTGATGCTTCATTTATGGCCTAGGGCAACCCCTTCTTCCAGACTTGGTCCAAATATTTTAAAAACAGTGTTTTATTCCCTGTACGCTACTTTTCCCTGAGATAAAAGTGTGTACACGCAGGTTAGTCAATACCCAACCTGCGTATATGTGTTAAAACACTTAAAAAAATTAAATTTCCTTAATTTTGGGCGGAGTTCATGGGTTTTACCTGTTGATTACCTCCTAGTGCCCATGGCCCAACTGTTTCCCAACTAAAAAACTAATTGGGAGAAGTATAAATAGACTTCTATGGGAAGGCCTTAAGGAGGAGAAGAGATAGAGTTATTATACTAAGATTATCCCTTGACTGAGTCTGAAGTATCCTTGTGCTTCATGCACTTCCCCAAGTTTCAGGAAACCGTTGTTTCCTTGATTGTTGATATTCTCCCACATGCTTGAGATATCATGATATTAGTTATGGAAGGAGGTTGTTGAAGACTGGGACTGGACATATCTAGAGGATGGTTCCGCTTGGAGCCGGAAGAAGAAGACTCAGGTGAATTCTCTTTGTGTTAGTTATAGCTTTCTACAATAAAAAGAAGAGATGTCTTGTTCTTGAGATTAATTGTATTTATGCATCAGATAGTATTGTAATTCATATGTGAATGTTATTTTGATGTATAACTAATCATTTTCTTATATGATACAAAGTGAATTTCATTAAAATGCTTTATCTATATGCTGTTATGTATGTTTGAATTGGTTGATTTACAGGATCGAAGATCATCAGGAGTTGCAGAGGGTTTGAACCCTGCTGGAACTACCCAAACGAAGGACATCTAGGTATGTTCGCTCTCGCATAGTTTGTTTATATAAGCATGTTACCAGAGTTGTATGAGTGTTTCTTTCTGTAGATTGCTCTTGCTTTGTTGGGGTTCGAACCCAAAGTCCTAGGGTACTTATTCCCGTAACAGAATTGGCGACTCCACTAGGGATAACAATCTTGCTATTCCTAGTTTGGGTTGTTCAGTGTCATTCAGGGCTCAGTTTTTGGTTTGCTTGCTGTTACAATATTATTTGGTCTAGTAGAGTCTCAGGCCTTAAGCCTGATCTTTTTGATCTGGCTTTGTTTTTTATTTTTCTTGCAAAGCTTTGTATACACACTTTACTCTGTTTACAGTAGCGTACACACGCTTGTTTCTATGAAGTGAACCCATGTATACGCGAGTTTCCTTTATCAGAAGCACATGTACACGCCTATGTGCTTAAACACAGTCGCGCATACCATTTTATGCATTATTTTTTCAAATCTCTCTTCCCATAAAGGTTTGTTTCTTGGTCTGTTTAGTCTTTGAGTGGTCAATTTCTATTTGAAGAATTTCATTATTCTGCAAGCTTACTATTTTGAACTCTCTTCTGCTTTGAAAAGATTTGGCCTAGGTTTTCTTTTGAGTGAGTTTGTGATTGGTGTTTTGACACACAAGACTTCGTACAGAGGTTCTTGGTTGTTCTGGTCCTCCAGAACAGCAGATTGTTTTCAATCTTGGTTTCAAGCTCAGTTGTTGGTCTACTTGCTTTGCTTTCCATCATTTTGTGGCCTAATTTCTTTTCTTTCTTTTTGGAAGTTTTTTGTTTTGACGAATTTGAAAGTGTTTCTTTCCTGATTTCTTGATCAGTTTGTCAAGCTCTTTGCTGTTGTTTGTTGTTTGGGTCGTTTAGTACAAGTAGAAGCCTTTTTGTTCAAGTTTACATTCGTTGTCAAATTTGTAACTTGCAAAGACTCCTTGTGCTCCTTTTTCGGTCTTTGAGTTCTAGTGGCATTTTGAGTGCTTTCAAAAGGTTGTTTTGATTGTTTCTTGAAAAAGAAAAGATCTTAAAAAACATTGTTTTTGTTTTCTTTTGCCAAGTTCGATTTTGGTTTCTTTTGATTTGTGAAAGTGAATTGTGATCTTTTGAGATTTTCCTTTCTTGTTTGGAGAGAATTTTGTATTCAAAATTTGTATTCTTTTCAACACTTAAGTTGGCTTATTAATAGTTATAAACAATTGCTTTCGTTCTTTTTAGAGTAATTTAGGATCTTGCATCTTCATCACACCTTGCATTAGGGTAGTTTTGCATTTTTAAAGCATCAATAGTCTTTTTAGTTTTTGTATGTGTGGAGTGTGTCTTAAGAAAAGAAAAGAAAAAGTTTTTTTCTTTATAGAAGTTTCGTAGAACCCACGTAGAAATATCTTTTCATCGAAGATAAACGATTGCATTTCATGTAGTTAGTTTTTCATTGATTTCTTATGCGTCATACAAACACCATTGGTTTCATTTCCATCTAAACCCCTGACTTAAAAGAACAGCTATTAAAATCAAGCGCTTAACTAAAATAAACTAGAAATTTTGTATTTTCATCAGAATACACCAACAAGTTTAGGTTTATTAGGGCCTTGGATTAGGCGAGAGGAGAGTTAACTCTCCAAGGCCACTCTAAATTACAAAACGTAGAAGTTTGATTAAAGAGTGAAATCCAATAGCATTAGGGAGACCGGGAAAGCTCCGTGATTGGGAGTAAAGGATGAGGGTTCGTGAAGATAAGGACGAGAGATACCCCCTCTCTTACTTGTCGGATCCTACCTCATGACCGTTCTGCCTATTTTCTGATACGAGTTGGTGACCATATTTGCCTATCTTAGGAATCGCACAGGTGGCTGCGGAGGGGAATCCCATGGCACTTGAGGTTGACGTTGTATCACGTTCAACAGTACTTCTGGAGGGCATCCTTGCGAAGCTTAGGGGCTTGCACCGGCAAAAGCTATTGTTTGGAGGTCAGCGTAACTACCTCTGATACCTTCGCTAGTAGGCCTGGGGCGTAATTACCCCAGTCTATTTTCGGAAGGCCCTTATTATTAACTTTCTTGTATTTTGGTGTCC
Source organism: Pinus tabuliformis (assembly GCA_031772625.1). Classification (NCBI taxonomy): domain Eukaryota; kingdom Viridiplantae; phylum Streptophyta; class Pinopsida; order Pinales; family Pinaceae; genus Pinus; species Pinus tabuliformis. Next base: position 1,026,395,261 of record CM062811.1, on the reverse strand, counting down.
GGTCCTAATCACCTGGAGCGGAAATACTTGGAAGTTGTTTGATTATTGATATCTCTAGGGACATTTTAGTGAGTGTTCTGTGCTCCTAGTTGGCCTAGCTTTATAATTTTCTTGAGTCTTTAAGTAGATTTTTGTAAATAATTCAAAGTGGCTGACCGACCATCTCGACGGTCTCGGAGACTTCGTGGGCTTTCACCTACGAGTCCGGAGCCTTCTCTTAGAAGGCGTAGGAGCGATTTTTCCAGTGGTTTCCAACTAGTGGCAGCAGGCACATCGAAGATTGATCCTCCACTTGGGGGCATTATTTCACAAGATAGACCTGGTACTGGTATAGAGTTAGAGAGGAACACACCAGTTCTTTCTCAAGTACTCTTTCAGTAAGAAGATAGTATTGAAGTAGAAGAGCTTTCAGAGTCAGTTGTGGCTCTGAATTCTCCACTCCCTCCTGATCATCCAGACGTTTTATTATACATTGGAACTCCGACTCACATGCCTTTGAGCCCAGGTCCACATACATCTATCCCTTCAATGACCACTGCTGGAAGGATGGCATCTACGACGAGTGTTGCGAGTATGCAGACTCCCATATCTATAATAGGAGGAGGAACTATTTCCATCCCTTCTAACACTCACAACACTACTATACTTGGGTCTACTTCCATTCCATCGATGAGTGGAAGTTCTCAAGCTGCTGCATCCAGTTTTGAATTATTCCCTTTTGGAATGCCATCTCAAGGTATTCCTTCAGTTCCTTTAAATATACCATCAACCCCCTCTACATCCATGATGATTGGATCAACTTATTTTCAGGGTTTCCCATTTGGAAGTGGTTATATACCACATTCCAATCTGACAGTAGGGTCAATGCCTTTTCCTTTTACAAGTCAAGGCAGTAACCCCTTCCAGAGTTTGACAAACCCTACGGTTAGTGGTATAGGAGTTGGATTAGTTTTTCGGCCAACAAGGGAATATGCCATACTCTTTGGTTAACTCATTTCAAAGTTTTTCACCCTTTACTAACACATGGACCCTTATCACGGGCTGTCAGCTCCTTTCAATACTTCGTTAGGGGGTAACTTCACGGGTTACGGAGGATTTTCGGCAGGAGTTGGTCCCCACCTTCACATTAGAAAGTCCAAATTTTAGTCTACACAGATTATGTGACAAAGTGGGTGGAAGTCAAGGCTGTAGCAAACGCGACAAAGCAAGTTGTCTCGGACTTTCTATTTGAAGAAATCTTTGTCAGGTATGGTACTCTAAGAGAGATAATTTCAGATGGAGGAGCACAGTTCACGTCACACATGATAACAAAGCTTATGTAAAAATATGGGATCAAACATAGGATAACAACCTCGTATCATTCCCAGGAGAACCGTCAAGTGGAGAGCACAAACAAATTATTGGAAAACATTCTCACCAAGACCATGGAAAATCATCACCGGGATTGGGCTGAAAAAATTCCTGAAGCTCTTTGGGCGTATAGAACAACATGGCAGAACACGACATGATTTTCACCATTTGAACTTGTCTATGGAAAATCCCCATTGTTCCCAGTAGAATTTGAAATCAATATGCTCATAACAGCTTTGGAAGTTGGACTGGATCTTTCAGAAGCCCAGAAACACCGGCTGGAACAGCTGAATGAGCTGGATGAAATTCGTTTAATGGTTGTCCAAAGAACTGCTTCCATACAGTAGCAGAGATCAAAATGGCACGATAAATTTATTAAAAATAAGGTGTTTCACAGAGGGGATTAGGCATTACTGTATGGTTCCCGCTTTAAGGATTTTAAAGGAAAGTTTTGCTTGTGATGGCTGGGACCATACGAGATTGATGCGGTATTTGACAATGGGACTATCAGATTGGTTACAATCGATGATTCCCATGTTTCTTTCATTGTAAATGGACATCGACTTAGACTCTACCATCGCCTAGCCTCTAGAGAAGCCTTCATCAAACATCTCTCTGAAAAATCTGGATTGAAGGTTGTTGGTGCAGAAGATACCTCCTTTGCACCCTTGAATTATCTCTCTCTCTCTCTCTCTCTCTCTCTCTCTCTCTCTCTCTCTATATATATATATATATATATATATATATATATATATATATAATGTTGTTACTACTCACTTGTTGTCTTTTTGCAGGAGCTACTATCAAGGTGCAATAATGGAGGAGCTGAAAAATTTCTTGAGTAATTGGGACAGTCACTCCACTAATACTAATCTTCTTGAGAAATTTTCTAAGTATTGGGTGTTGTTACTCCTTAGGTGTTGTTACTCCTCGGTTGTTGTTACTCATTGGGTGTTGTTACTCATCGAGTGTTGTTACTCCTTGGGTGTTGTTACTCGGTTGTTGTTACTCATTGGGTGTTGTTACTCATCGAGTGTTGTTACTCCTTGGTTGTTGTTACTCCTCGGTTGTTGTTACTCCTCAGTTGCCGTTACTCCATCATTGTTGTTACTCCACCGATGTTGTTACTCCACCATTATTGTTACTCCGCCGATGTTGTTACTCCACTGATGTTGTTACTCAACCGATGTTGTTACTCCACCGATGTTGTTACTCCACCGATGATATTACTCCGCCGTTGTTGTTACTCCACCGTTGTTGTTACTCCGTTGTTACTCTTCCAACTATCAAGTAGGTTGCCAAGTATGTCTCCATTGACTTTTACAGATTTAATTAAATATTTTGTGGACAAGACATTGACATGTCGTGGACGGCTATTTATAAGTTGGGGGGGTGTCGTCATAATTAAACAACGACGTAATTAAAATCGCACTAATGATTGAACTGCTACCATCATTAAAACTTGTGCGATGGTACACTCCATGATCTCCATCATTATTCTGCATAATCATTGGCATGCGTCGGGATTTGAAATATGTACCTTTTCATTTAATACATAGTAATTACCATACCATTCACCACATCCACCATGATTCTCTTTGTTTCCCAAGAAATTACCCACCTTTTTACCGTCGTTCCACCTTATTCATTTTTTTACCATGTTGTTACTGCAAGAAGTTGGTCACTGTCACTCCTCCCAATGGTCTGCTGCATCCAAAGTGTTGTTACAATTTCTACAAGATGGGTGGACTAGTTGTGCGTCATGAACCCAAGGATACAACCTTGGTCTACAACAACATAGATGTGTGGTGAGTCTTTATAGAGGCATGATGGGATGTTTATTTCAACAGACTGCAAAGTTTCGATGAGGGGATCATGGTGGAATTCGCAATGAATTTGGACAAGAATTTCTCGCGGGTTAGAGGATTAGAAATCCCTGTCACAGAGGAGGCCATTGCAGAAGTCAGTGGATTAACACAATAGGGGCAAAAGTGGTTCTCAAGGAAGGCTCCGCTGCCCAAGTTCTCGGAATTATTTTTGCAGGCTGGAGAAAGTGTTGTTCTGAAGGGAAGGGGGTATGACTGAAAGTCCTTGCCGCATCCATGGGGTGAAGTAGCAGGCTTTGTTATGAAATATATAACCTGCGAGGGGTGGTTTACCACCCTGTTCAAATACCACTTCAAAATTCTAGCCCACCTTCAATTTCCACGGGCACAAGTTCATTCTCTGAACATGCCTTTCTTCTTGATGAAGAGTCTTCAACTTATGGCACAGTCTGCTCGGCGCTCACGCCAAGTGCTAGCGGTCCTCACAAATCATGGACTGGTTTGACTATTGGTCATGCATGCAGTGACCCAATTGCAAGTACCTTGGGTGCAATTCCTCGAGATGATGGAGGAGGAAGTGGCAGTTGTTATAGCTGCTAGAGAGGAAGAGCCCGAGGAATTGGAGGGGAAAGAATCAGCATCTCCTGCTAGTACAGCAGGAGAGGAAGAAGAGCCCGAGGAAGAACCAACATCTCCTATTGGTACAACAGGAGAGGAAGAAGAGCCCGAGGAAGAACTAGCATCTCCTGCTGGTACAACAGGAGAAGAAGAAGAGGAGCCTGAGGAAATGGAGAAAGAAGAAGAGGAACTAGAAGAAATGGAAATGGAAGTGGAAGAAGCAGTTGGTAACATAATCGAGGCTGTCACACAAGAACCAGCCCCGACTATGGAACCTGTTAATGTAGAAATGGAAATGGAAGAAGCTATGAAACCCGTTAGTACATAGATGGAAGTGGAAGAAATTGTGGAACCTGTTATTGCAGACATGGAAGTAGAAGTGGAAGAAGTAGTTGGTGACATAGTCGAGGCTGTCACACAAGAACTAGCCCCGTCTGTGGAGCCTATTATTGCAGAAATGGAATTCGAGGAGATGATTGGTGATACAGTCAAGGCTGTCACACAAGAACCAGCCTCGCCTATGCAATCTATTGATGGGGGTATGAAGGCAATGGATAGAGTTGATGCTATTTTGCAGGAATCAACTTTCATTAATGAAGTGCAAGGAGAGGGAGTTTCGGTCAAAGAGATGGCAAGTGATGTTGTTACACTAGGACCAACACCATTTTCTCAAATAAACACGGATGTTGAAATAAGTGGGGGTGCTACAAAAGAACCACCGCCAACCCAGTCAGGACAGGAAAATGTGGAAGAGGTGGATCTTGAGGTTGATGATGTTCCACAAGAACCACTGTCGACCGCAAGACAAGAGGCACCACATGAAGAAGGCTCGACCCAATTGAGGGATGAAGGTGAAGAAGAAAGAGAATTAGAAGTAGCAGGCAGGACCAATATCGACGAAGCAGAGGATATTCCCCACTCTCTATTTCAGGCCACAATGCCAAGAGGAGCGAGGAAGGTCCATTCCTCCTAAGATTCCATAGAAGAAATTGTTGTTCCTCCCATATTGAAGTACATCGGCCTGAAGGAGGGCACAACCATTGTTGGCTCATTACTTGAGGATTCCCAGCAGGGGCCTCCTAAAGAACAGGTCGAGGAAGAAATTTTGACAGCGGGATTGGAGCAAGGGGCGATCGCCGAAGGCACTATCCAGGCGACCTATATTCCTGAATTGAGAAAAGTTGAGGAGGAAAGTGCTCCCGAGGACAGGAAACCAAGTAAGGAAGATTTGATGAAGGAACCAGCCGATGCCTCAAAAGACAATCCACCACCCCTGAACTAGCTACGGTGCTGGGAAATGAATTTACTGTTAAACAAGAGTGGGTGGAACAGTGTGAGACGAGAATACCACTTCTCAAGGAGAGGTATCAACTTCAGTTTGGAGATACCATGTGGTTAAAAATGGAGGTTCGGAAGCTGAGAAAGCAGGTATCTCAGCTGAAAAAGAAGGTAAAGAAATATAAATGGAAGGTCGTAAGGCCCAAGGTCAAGGTATGCTTGGTAGCTATACAGACCGAATATGTTCCCACAACTTCTGCTGCTACACAGACTGGTCCTATAGAACAGTTGTTTGAGGCCTGACAATTCTTCTTAGCGGCTGAAATTCAGAGATGGCAATTTGCTGTGAATGAGAAAAGGAAGGAGACAACGAGGGTTCGAGAGCAGGCTTCTGCTGTTGTTACCGAGTATGTAGACCAGCTGGACAAACAAAAACAGAAGTAGGAGAAACAATAGAGAAAGATAAGGGATTTAGAAGGGTAGATACAGGTGTTGAAGGAAGATAAAGAACATATGTTTACCCTAGCACAGCAGGTAATGGCCTTGTTAGCCTCCTGCCCATAGTTACACTTTGTTTCTTCATGAGCAGTTCTTTTTCTTCTGCCTAGAAAGCATCTACAAGGAGATCAGCCATGAGATCAAGGACCCGATACAATTCCTGCGTATTATAAGAATCCATGATATTGTGAACCAGCATTTGATGTGTGAGCTCTACATGCATGGTTATTTCTTAAAGGATGACGAGAGCTTCAACCCGGTTCCGTTTGTGGGAGATGTGCACCTGAGAGCCTTTACCTCCTACACCATTAACCAGGTTAAATGGAGGAAGGCTTGTGATACTTTTGAAGGAAATCAAGCTACAAAGCCACTGATAATAAGGAGGGAGAATGGTCATTCAGTGAATATTAATAACAAACACTCCACCTTTCTACAGATTGAGGGGTTTAAGGAATGAATGTTGGCAACACAGAGATGGTGTACTAACCTCTATGTCAGACAGATAGTCACTTTTTAGGACGAAGCCCTTGACAATTGCCAAAGAAGATGGATGATGTCGTCATCAGTTGTCAGAAACCGGGAGCCTTTTGGGGCATCCAATTTTGCACAAGCATTAGAAAGGGTGCCACGTTTTTTTGCATGCATTCAGACCTATGGGGTCCGGTGGATGGAGCTGAGGTTTTAGTTTCCCCTCATTTGGCTGCCAATGAAGCATTACACTCTAGCATACAATGTGAGTAAGATTGGTGGAAGGATTTCCTTATGATAGAAGGATACAAGCCTCCAGTGATAGAGATTCCGGAAGAATATGACCTTTCTCAGCGGCACGCTGACCACAGTCGATCAGCCCCAGATCTGAAGAGACGACAAGATGCATGAGTACATGCAGAAGGACCAGTTGGGAAGAGGTGTTGGGTGCCAAACTTGCATGCCTTTTCCCTCCATTTTTACTCTCTCTCTCACTCCTTTGTATCATTTAATTTCACTAATTGCCCTAAATGCGTAAGGTAAACCATCTTTGATTGCTTTCATAGAATGTTTAATTAATGAAGTAACAGTTATGGAGAATTTGCCTATGCCAGTTACTAATCTTGCCATTTCCGCAGATCTAGTGGTCAAAGGTTACAGGTGCAAAACATATAAGTAATTCCGAGTTTCTAGTATCATATCGGTAAGTGTTGTAACAACATAACAGATTCGAGGCCTATTCCAGACCTTTCTTGTCTTTCTCTCCAAAACAAGTTCATCGTTGTAACAATTGTATAATGATAGAACATTAGCTGCCATCTAGAGAAACATTTTTCTCTGTGTATTGTATAAGAAGGGTTTCAATGTTATGAATCGGGGTTAGCCATGCAAGATATTGAGATTGTAATAGAAGATTGTTTAAGTTAATTGAATGCAAGTTATTTTGTTGTTCTCTCTATAAGTTGTGAATCCATCGCAACCCTGGTCAGAGAGTTGGACCCACTCTTCTGATCAGGTGCTGCGTTATTTTCATGTGTTATTATTTCATGTGTGTTGAGCTATTTTGACTACTGTTATAGTATTTCAGTTAATTGTTGTGAATGCTTTTTATAGTTCTGCATTTCATTCTTAATTTCTGTCACATTGACTCTTTCGTTAACTCTGTTGTTGAATCTAAGATTAGTGATTGATTGTGTCATTGCTACCTGCATATATTTTGCGCGTTTCCTTGAAAAAAATTACGCACACAGATTGATAAATTAAATGTGGAAAGGGGTTGAATAGGTATTCACACTCGGACACCAATAGAGGTCAATTTGTAGCCAAGAGGACAACATTCAAGGTATTACAAGCTGGTTATTACTGGCCCACTCTTCACCAAGATGTGAGGAGGTATAATAGTCAATGTGATCAGTGCCCAAGGATGGGAAAACCTACTCCAAGGGATGAAATGCCTCTGCAACCTCAAGTGACTTTCGAGCCATTTGACAAGTGGGGCATGGACTTCATTGGACCCATTGACCCTCCATCCAGGCAAAACAAGTACATCATTGTGTGCACTGACTATTTGACCAAGTGGGCCGAAACCAAGGCAATCAAGGCAACAACAGAGGAGAAAGTGACTGAGTTCTTAAGGGAAAATGTATTTCATAATTTTGGGTACCCTAGAGAACTGGTCATTGATCAAGGTGAATAGTTTACATCTCACATGATCGAAAATTTGTTAAGCCAACTCAATATCAAGCATAGAACATCCACTCCTTACCACCCACAAGCTAATGGGCAAGTGGAGGTGACCAACAGAGTGCTGGAGGGCATTTTGACCAAAGTGATTAGCAGTAGCAGAAAGGACTGGGTAGATAGATTAGTTGAGGCCACTTGGGCCTACAATACCACCTAGAAGACCACCACTAGATTCACTCCTTATGACTTGGTCTATGGGAAGAAGGTCCTGCTATCCATTGAATTTGAATACAACACATTAAGAATGGTAGCACAACTAGATCTAGATCTCACCAGTGCATAACAAGAGATATTGCTCCTGTTGAATGGGTTAGATGAGTTTAGAATGCATGCCTTCCTACACACAAAGGTGACTCAAGTTCAAAGGAAGATCTGGCATGACAAGAACATAAAGGAAAAACAATTTCAAGAAGGTGATTGGGATTTGTTGTATCATTCCTGATAAAAAGATTTTAAAGGCAGGTTAAGGACTAGATGGTTAGGGCCTTATGTCATAGATAAATGTCATGATAATGGTTTAGTGCCGATAAGAACCATTGATGCAAAGGTTATTCCCTTACTTGTCAATGGGCACTGATTGAAGGTCTACAAGAAGCTCTTGTCAAAGTAAGAATTCATTCATGGCATCAACAAGAAAGTGATGCTGGTGGAGCAAGCCTCAGCTTATACCCCATCAAGTCACTGAAAAGAAAAAGAGAGAGAAAAAAAGAGAAAAAAGATAAAAAGGAAAAAAGAGAAAAAATAAGGAGACTTAGGTGAAAACCTCCATGAGGCACCTGAGTCCCACTGTTGGGTTTAAAACCTCTTGAGGCGGCCCATTGGTGTCAAAACAAAAAAAAGAGATAAAAATATCTCTGGGTGAAAACCTCTTTTGAGGCACCTAGGGCAAGCAGCTAGGATGAAAACCTCTTGGAGGCAGACTAGTTGTTTTCAAAAAAAGAAGAAAACAAAACACAAAAAAATATAAAAGAAAAAGAGAGAAAAGAAAACTTTGAAAATGTTATTGCGGGTCAACAGGAGGAGGATCAGAGTAATAAGAGAGGATCAAAAGGACCTATACAATTCATTTTTTCATTCCTCCATTCCATATCCTTCATCATCCCATCATTCCCTCCATTTATGGACTCATCTAGCTTAGTTTGCAAGGGTTTTGTGTTTTCTACAGGATTCCCTGTAAACCTACAAGATTCTCTGAAAACCTACAAGATGATCCTGTATGCATTACACTGGATTGGGAATCCCAAGGAAAGTGACCCTAGAGCAAGGGGATGACCTTCTTGTGTCAAAAAAATAAATTAAATTTTTACTTCACCACCTCATCACCATGCCTCTCTCCACCATGATTACCCCTGCATTCATCCAATAAGTCAGTTTCAAAAAAATTACAGTTTTCAGAGAAAAAACAAATAAAAGAGGATAAAGATAGAGAACAAGGGGACAACACCTGAAGGCTATACCTCTCATTCACCAATCCTTAGACCCCTTCTCTACCCATGACAACCATCCTCATGCTCCAGAAGTGAAGGAATGAATAAAAATTTAGGGGAGAGGCAGCTACAGGACATCCTGTAGGAAATCCTGTAGCAACCTATCCCACAAAACAAAAAATTCACAGGTTGCAGTCATCTTTAGCATGGAGATCCAAATGTCAAAGAAGCTCCTCCAGAGCTTAGAAACAACAGCAGGATCATCAACATCACCATCCAGTACCTGCACATCAAAGAAAAAACATCAAAGGAGGAAAAAGAAAAAGAAAAAAAGAGAAAAACACATGCAGCAAATACACAACAAGGACATCGCTCTCCAACAGGCAGCATCAAGGCATCTTACCACATGTATGTTATCTCGCTTAAGCTCTCTCATTAGCATAATATGATCAAACATGTAGATTTGTGAAAGAGTTGGTTTTATAAGCAAAGGTGGCCAGTTAACTTGGCCACCTTCGGTCAGTCAACGAGGAGAATACAGTTAGTTCATTACACATGTGGTAGCAGTCAAATCAGGAGAAAGAAGAGATGAGGTCGAAATTGGTTAAGTTGTGGATGCCGAAGTGGGAGTTGATTATGAGGTAAGGAGAGTGATGATGTGGTAGTGGGACCAATGGTCCAAAAATGGGTACTTGTACCTCAGTTGCCAACACACCATCCCACTCAAATCACCCATATGAGGAAATAAAACATTGATTCCCATGCATAGGAGGCATTCGCAATCTCGAGGCTACATCGAAGCAAGCTTTCTCTCGGCCCTTGAAGCAGTCTACAGGAAAGACAGTGAGCAGTTTTTTCAGCACAAGAGCACCTACAGGATCCTACATGAGATCCTACAGGATACAGAACAATCATCTACAGGATTGGAAAAGAGAATTTTAGAAGGGAAAAACCAAAGGTTGGCTTCATTAGGCAGTGACAAGGAGGTAGGAGCTATACCTTCCCACATTTTCCAAGTAAAAAAAATATAGAAAAGCCTTCTATTTTGTTAAAGAGATTGTATTCTAGGGGAATTGTACACAAAATTTTCACATAAAATCTCTCACCCATTAGAATTTGGTATTAGACATATACAACCCTCCACATCCATCAGAGAAAAATGACAGGGGGATTTAACAAGAGGGAACCCACCAACACAGTGAGAATTCATCAGCACCCTCTTGTAGTAGAGATATTCACAAGGCACAATTGGATGGGTTTCTTTGAAAAAATGAGGGGATATGATGATGAGGTGGCCAGAGACTTTGCTCTCTCTCTCTCATACCACTAACTAGGACTCATGACATTGTTGTGGTGAAAGGCCTCTCTGTATAAATCACCCCTGAATTCATAGGAAAAATCACCACACTTACTTTAGGGTTTCCTCAGAGAAAGGAAGATAAGGGTAACAACCAAATTGTAAAGAAGAAATTCTTTTTGGAAGGAGAGGAGGCAATGGAAGACAAAAATGGGGTCAGAAGAGAAAGTCTGCCATATCCTTCAAATGAAATTACCTACCACCTCATTAAGTATATATCATGTGAAGGTAGGTACAGTGTGGTATATGGATACCATTTTAGGCTTCTCCAAGAGCTGAGGTTTGGAGCAGACACACCTCCTCAAAACAAACTAAGCATACCCTACTTTCTTCTTCAATCAGTGATAGATATGAGCATTAAGGTGCAGGGAGGAAACCATCAACAACTAGCCCATCATGGGTTAATTAAACTTATCCTAGAATATGCCCTCCAAAACCTAAGACTCCCTATTACATGGACAACTTTCAAAGACATGCAGACAGAGGAAGACATAAAAGCCCTTGAATATGACAAAAGCCCCACTGCCAGTGAAAGGGATGAAGAAGAAACATAGAGGGATGATGAAGAGACAAAGAGGGATGAAGAGGAATCATAGGAGGAAGAAGAGGAAGAAAATGAGAAGGAAAGTAATGAAGAGACATAAGAATATGCAAAGGAAGAAACTGATGAACAGAGTGAGGAACTGGAGGGAGAAAAAGAAGAGAAAGACAAGGATGAGAAGGAAAATGGAAAAGAGGAAACAAAATACAAGGAAGAACATAGGTCTACAATGCAAGGCAAAGAAGGGGAGGAATCACCAAGGGTATCTCCAGAACCCACTAAGAAAGAGGTAGCAGCTGCCCTCACTACCCTAAGTACCCCTATCAAGCAAAAATGGAAGAGACAGAGACAAAATCCATTGTACTTTAGGACAAGAAAAAGTACAAGGATCAGGCAAGGAAAACCTCAAACATCCACCAAAGTTCCTATTGTCATTGAAGACTCACCAAAACAACAAGAAAAGATAGCTCCTCTTGTGAAAAATCAAGGAGAAGGATCATCAAGACAAGCCTCTCCCAAATCTCCTATCACTTATGTTAGGAGGCCTGTCACCAGATCTACCTCATCCAAAGGAAAAGGTCTCCTACAGGAGACACAGAAGGACCTATAGGAAGTAGAGGCCATCCTACAGGAAACTCTACTAAACCTACAAGAAACTCATAAAATGGACAAAAAGGGGATCATGCAATAAGAAACAAATAAGGAGGATCTAGAACTGAGGGAACCTAGTCCTCAACCCAACCTTGACTCTTACTACAAGTTCATTGAAGGGGGTAGGGTCATTCCACATAAATTTTCCATCCCCTTATTCTTTGAGCTTGAGAAAGAAAGGGAAAGAACACATAGGTGGATGCAAATTGCCAAATCTAAAGGAGTGGAGGATATAGGAGACATGGAGGAGAAATTAAAGGAGATGGGTAGAGAACTGAGCAGCCTGAGGGACAGGGAGGCAATGATGAAAGCTCAGTTGGAAGCATAGAATGCATGGCTAAGGGGACAATTACAAGAAAGAGAAATTCAATTGGCATCCATGGCCAGTCTATCCTTAGAGGCAATCTAGTGCAGGATGCCAACAAAGTCCTATGCATTGTATCTTAAGGAACAATGGCTATAGTTCCAAATCAAGACTTTAGCACAGAGAGGCATTATGCCCTTCCAAGACTACAGAAAATTCATTGATCTCTGTGATCAAAGAACCTTGGAGGATAGAGCTAAAATGTCTGAGTTTTACCTACATAACTTGGCCTTGACAGATCTGAATGTGTGGGACCCTAATTCAAAACTAGGGGACTTGCAATTGATGGCTTTAGCATCATGGATGAATCATGAGGAGGCAAGAGCTACAGAGGTGAAGAAAGTAAGGGAAAGAGAAGAGAAAAATCCCACAACCTGATTGCAAATGACCCTAAACTTGCCCCTAGGTACCTAGCTGCACAAGAGCAAGCAATCACACACTTTGAGGACATGTTCAGGTTGTTAGGGGATGATATCATGCAATATTTCCAAAGGGGATGGAACACTTTGCCCTATAGTCTGAAATCCGGAGAGTACCATTATCCTCAGAGAATGAGAGAAGCACTAAATAGAATACCCATGTACAAGCAAGCTCTCCAAAGACTCAAAGTCAATGGATTGGCTTGAGACTCAGTCCACCGCTGCTCTTAGGAATGTTGGAAGGAAGGAAGGAAGGAAGAGGAAGAAAAAAAGCAGTGGGAGGATATAGAGAGGAAGGCAGGATTCTATGCACAGGAAGAGGAAACTACAACAGCAACATGGGATGTCAGGGAGGCCACTAGAGCAATGAAAGACATGGATATATATTGAGTTGCTCAGAGGATGAGCAACACTTTCAGTAGGGGGGTGATGATGAGCTTCATCATTGGGTAACTATATCAACCTTAATACACCTCCTAGCTTATTTAAATCAACTCTTCTCACAATTGCTTACATATTTTGGTTATATTTTTCTTAATGAGATGAGTAAAGGTGAGATATTATGCCTAGTGGACTAATGTGCATTGATTGTAGGTTTTTGAGAGAAAATCATGGAAATTTTGGCTAATTAAGGGGCAGAAACTCGAATGAGACAAGGAGGAGAGATTGTAGGAGATAGATCCTCCTCATTTACTCCACACTCATTCGAATATTCCTCCATTAAATCACACTAGATCGGAGTTGCAAGTAGCCGAGCCATGAAGATCAAAAGGTAGCCGAGCGAGTAACAGTTAAAGAGCTAGTTCATCTTGAGTTTGGGAGCCGAGCCTCCCTAGATTTAAGGAAGTCATTGGAGACTTCAGTGGTATAAATAAGGAGCCCTAGAACCTCATTAGGATTCGAATTTTTGATGTAAAAGAACTAAGCATTTTTCAAGTTCAAGACTTGTGGAAGGCATTGTTATATAATTTTCTGATTTGGTAATGAGAATGAGCATTTCCTTGATCCAACACTGAGTTGACTCAAAGGGCTGAAGCTCTTGGGTTAGGGCCCAACCCTAGCAGTGTTGGGTGTGGAGTCTGATTATCTTATGTATTCAAAGGTATCACTGCATTGGACCCAGTATATAATGGGGCGGTAACACTTCCCTTAAAATATTCGCTACAGGGGGGGTCCAGGGGGGGTGACTGCGACCTTTGGGAGACCCCCCCTGGCGGGGGAATCGAGGGAAGTTCCCCCAAAGCTAAAAAGAGATGTAAATTTTCGCTGTAAAATGTTGTAATTTCGTAGTCAATCTGGGCCATTCATTAGGTGGAGATTTGACTGTAGAAGTTATGTTTAATTTATGGTTTTTTGCCCTAGAAGGCAACCCCTTGCTATATATGAGGGAATTGTATTGCGTTTATGTAGATCTGTATTCTGAGTGAGGAAGAGAGATGAAATTGAGAGAAAAGAGGAAATTACAGTGGATTTGTTGTAGGTTGTATCTCTTAAGTTTGTTGGATAATATAAAAGGAAGCACTGGCTGTTTCTCCGTGGACGTAGCCCAAACTGGGTGAACCACGTATATCTGTGTCTCTCTTGTTTTATGCGTTTTCTATGTTTATATTTCTGCAATATTTTATGTGTTCCACTGCTCGGTAATATATAATTTTCTAACAACTGGTATCAAAGCTGAAGGGTTCCTGGTTCGAGTGGGAGAAATGGCGGAAGATGGTAGGTTTAGGGTCGAAAAATTTAACCGCCAAAAATACCAGCTGTGAAAGATGCAGATGGAAGATTATCTATATCAAAGTGATCTGTACCAACCATTGAGCGGAAAGGCAAAGAAGCCGACGAATATGACAGACACAAAATGGGATATTCTCGAAAGAAAGGCACTTGGAACAATACCACTGTGCCTAGCGGCATCGGTAGCGTTTAATATTTCAAAGGAAACGACAACAAAGGGTTTAATGTCGGCATTGGCCAAACTATATGAAAAACCCTCGGCCTCAAATAAGGTTTTTCTTATGAAGCGTTTATTTAATATGAAAATGTTAGAAGGTGGATCTATTGCTGATCATTTAAATGAATTTAATACAGTTACCAGACAGTTAAGTTCTGTAGGGGTAAATTTTGATGATGAAGTTAGGGCTCTATTATTTCCATGCTCATTTCCAGAAAGTTGGAATGATTTAGTTATGGCCATTAGTAACTCTGTCGCTGGATCTAGTACTTTAAAGTTTGATGATGTTTTCGGTGCAATCCTTAGCGAGGAAATGCGATGGAAAAGCTCTGGTGAGACATCAGGTAATGCTTTGACTGCAGAGACTAGGGGAAGAAAAATGGAAAGAGGAAAGAGCCCTAGATATCGCAGTAAGTCAAGAAAAGGTAGATCCAAGTCTAGATCAGGGATAGTGTGCTAGAAATGTGGGAAGAAAGGACACCTGAAGAAATACTGCAAGTCTCGGAAAGGAAAAGAAGGAGACGCGCAGCAAGAAAACAATCATGAAGTGAATGTGACAGGTGATGTGTTGCAAGATGCTTTGATTCTTTCTTTAGAAAATATTATTGATGCATGGGTGGTAGATTCAGGGGCCTCATTCCATGCCACACCTGATAGGAAACATTTCCATGATTATGTTCAAGGAGATTTTGGATAGGTTCGATTGGGTGATGATAAACCCTGTGAAATCATTGGAATGGGTACATTTTTCATAAAACAACAAAATGGAAATCAATGACTATTGAAGAAGGTAAGGCATGTTCCAAATCTGAAGAAAAATCTTATTTCAATAGGGCAGTTGGGAGGTGAAGGCTGTCTGACTACTTTTACAGATAAAACCTGGAAGGTCACAAAAGGATCCCTGGTAATAGAAAAAGGAGAAAAGGTTGGTACATTGTATCTATGCAATGGTATTTCTAATTATGTTAATGCTTTAACCTCTACAGGAGAAGATACAACATTGTCGCATCATAGGCTCAGGCACATGAGTGAGAAGGGGATGCATATCCTTCACTCAAGAAATTTTTTTCTAGGTTTGAAGCATGTTGATTTAAAATTCTATGAGAAATATGTTTATGGAAAATAGAAGAGAGTCGGATTTCTCAGAGTTGGTAAAGAAAATTAGAGCTTGTGCATACAGATGTATGGGGACGTGCTCAGGTATCATCTCTTGGTGGCTCTCATTATTATTTACTTTTATTTATGGTGCAACCAAAAAAACCTAGATTTATTGTATTCGAAATAAATCTAATGTATTTGATACTTTCAAGAAATGGAAAGATTTGGTTGAAAATGAGACAGGAAAAAGGTTAAAGTGTCTTAGATCAGACACTGGAGGTGAATATTGCAGCAAAGAGTTTGATAGGTATTGTTCAGAGAATGGAATTTGCAGAGAGGAGATAGTTCCAGGAACACCACAAGAAAATGGTGTGTCAGAAAGGATGAATAGGACAATCATGGAGCATGCAAGGTGCATGAGATTGCATGCAGGATTGCCTTTACAATTTTGGGCAGATGCTATAGATACTTGTTGAATTGAGGCTTCTGTGATCCATAATAGTTATAAGTAGAACTTCGGCGTAAATCAGGCTCTGCTCAGACTATTTAACATGCAAAGCTGGATCTGTTTCTTCAACTTGTCCTGACGATGAGCCACACTGGTTGGTTCGAAACGCGTTGACAAAGGTCTTTCTTTATGTGATTTACACTGAAGTTCTACTTATAGCTGTAGATACTGCTGTTTATCTAATAAACAGAGGGCCTTCAAGTTCCTTGGATGGTGGTATTCCAGAGGAGGTATGGACAGGTAAAAAGGTAAACTACTCCTTTTTAAAGACTTTCGGTTGTGAAGCCTTTGTCCACATTAAGAAAGAAAATAGAGCAAAGCTTGAGGCAAAATCAAATAAATGTACCTTTATTGGATATGGTGTTAATGATTTTGGTTATTGCTTTCGTGATTATGAAAAACACAAAATCATTAGGAGCAGAGATGTCATATTCAATGAAAAGGTTGTGTATAAGGATTAGCTGCAGGAAAAGAAATAGGAAAATGAAAACAGAGAATACATAGTTCTTGAAGAGATCACAGAAAAAGTGATGGTGCCTGAAAATCATAATGATCAATGACCAGAACAACAACCACAATAGCGACAAGCACCTAAAACACCTGAAAGTGGTGTTAGAAGATCTACCAGGATAAGTAGACCCCCTGAACAATACTCTCCTTCATTATATTATGTATTGTTGACTGATTCTGGTGAACCAGAATGTTATGAAGAAGCAGTACAGGTAGAAACCAGGAAGAAGTGGGAGCAAGCCATGAAAGAAGAGATGGAATCCTTAGCACATAACCAGACTTGGGACTTAGTCAAGTTGCCTGTAGGTAAAACAACATTGCAAAATAAATGGGTTTACAAGTTGAAGGAAGAAGATGGAGGTAGAAAAAGGTATAAAGCTAGACTTGTGGTGAAAGGGTTTGCACAAAAAAAGGGTATAGACTTTGATGAGATATTTTCTCCTATTGTGAAAATGACTTTAATCAGAACTATTTTAAGACTAGTAGCAGCTGAAGATTTGCATATTGAGCAGTTAGATGTAAAGACAACCTTTCTCCATGGGGATTTGGAGGAAGATATATATATGCAGCAGCCACAAGGATATGAGGTAAAAGGGAAGGAGAAACTAGTGTGTAGGTTGAAGAAGAGATTGTGTGGCTTAAAATAGGCTCCAAGGCAGTGGTATCTAAAATTTGACAGGTTTATGTCTGAACAAGGTTATACTAGATGTCACTCTGATCATTGTGTTTATCTCAAAAGGAAAACTGATGGCAGCTATATTATATTGTTATTGTATGTAGATGACATGCTTGTTGTATGTTCTAACATGCAGGAAATAAATGTTCTCAAAAGAAAATTGGCGAACTCATTTGCAATGAAGGATTTGGGTGCTGCAAAACAAATCCTTGGTATGAGAATAACTAGAGATAGGAAGAATCACAAATTAACATTGTCTCAAAGTGAGTACATAGAAAAGGTGTTGAAAAGGTTTAATATGCAGAATGAAAAACTAGTTAGTATACCTTTGGCTAACCATTTCAAATTAAGTAAGGAGGAGTGTCTCAAGACTCAGGAAGAAATGGCTCATATGTCTAAAGTTCCATATGCATCAGCAGTTGGAAGCTTAATGTATGCAATGGTCTGGACAAGGCCTGATATTGCACATGCAGTGGGAGCTGTAAGCAGGTACATGAACAAACCAAGAAAAGAACATTGAATGGTGGTGAAGTGGATTCTCAGGTATTTAAGAGGTACCACAAATCAATCATTATGATTTGGTGTTTCAAACATTGCTCTACAGGGATTTGTTGATGCAGATATGGCGGGTGATAGAGATAACAGGAGGAGCACAATAGGGTATGTGTTTACTGTAGGTGGAACGACTATCAGTTGGGTCTCAAAACTACAAACTGGCGTTGCACTCTCAACAACAGAAGCAAAGTATGTTGCTGCTACAGAGGCTAGTAAAGAAATGATTTGGTTACAAAGGTTTCTGGATGAATTGGGTAAGAAGCAAGAGTTGGGTAGGTTATACAGTGACAGCCAGAGTGCCATACATCTTGCAAAGAACTCTGCATTTCATTCCAAAACTAAACATATACAACTCAAGTACCATTCAATACGGTCAGCATTGGAAGATGGACAGTTGAAGCTGGAAAAGATACACACTAGCCAGAATCTTGCAGATATGTTAACAAAAATTGTAACCAGGGAGAAACTGAGAATCTGCTCAGTTTCAATTGGTCTTCAAGTATGATGAAGAAGATGAGAAAAAACCAGGTCCAAAGTGGAGTCATTGTCCAGCAAATGAAGCAGCAGTGGATTTGCTATAATCAGTCTCCAAGTGGGAGATTGTTCGGTGTGGAGCCTGATTATCTTTTGTATTCAAAGGTATCACCGCATTGGACCCTAGTTCGTAATGGGGTGGCAAAACCGCCCATAAAATATTCGCTATAGGGGGGCTCCAAGGGGGGGGGGGTTGTGACCTTCAGGAGACCCCCCCTGGCAGGGGGATTGGGGGCAGTGTCCCCAAAGCTAAAAATAGATGTAAAACTGCCTTGTAAAATGTTGTAATTTGGTAGTCAATCTGGGCTGTTCATTAGACGGAGATCTGATGGTAGAAGTTATGTTTAATTTAGGGTTTTTTCCGCTAGAAGGCAACCCCTTGCTATATATGAGGGAATTGTATTGTGTCTATGCAGATCTGTATTCTGAGTGAGGAAGAGAGAGGAGATTGAGAGCAAAGAGGGAATTACAGTGGCTCTACTGTAGGTTGTATCTCTTCAGTTTGCTGGATAATATAAAAGGAAGGACTGGCTGTTTCTCCGTGGATGTAGCCCAAACTTGGTGAACCATGTATATTTGTGTCTCTCTTGTTTTATGCATTTTCTGTGTTTATATTTTTGCAATATTTTATGTGTTCCATTGCTCGGTAATACATAATTTTCTAACAAGCAGCAAAGGCTCCTCTTCTTGTATTTGTATGCTTAGTTGATTTCATAGATTAATGGTTGAATTGTCTTTAGCATTATTTCATTGCAAGTAGTTGTGGATTTGATTAGTTTTCTTCCATTTCTGCATTGCTTCAGCAGTAGCTTAGGAAGATAAAGGAATATCAAAAAGCTATTAGTAGGTGGATTTGGCCTCACTCCTCCCTTCAAGGATCATGGTTTGAGGAAAGAACTCCTATGTAGCCTTAAAAAGACAAAATTTTGATTTCTCATGGAATTTCGGGTTTTCTGTTACTTAGGCCAGCATTTTACTAGTTTCCAAGAATAGGATTTAATTTCTATTTCTAATGTATTTAGCCTTGCATTAGATCTCATAAAGGTTTCACATTATTCTGCAAGTTTTCCCATGCATAGGTAACTAGATAATAAAATTATGTTTTTCCTTAGTTAATTGAAAAGCTTTCTTATTTAACATGATTCATGGATAAAATGTCAGTGATTGATGCAGTGCAAGAGTTTCAGTAGTACAGATAGATTTCATGACCAGCAACCCCATCCTAACTTCATCCATCCATGGCTATCACTTTCTTTCACTAAATCCCTCACCAAATCCATCATTCCATAAGAATACTTCTTCAAGTTTGTTGAGCAAATCCAACCATATTAGAACTCTTCTTTGATATCTGAAGGAGTCCTAGGCACTCCCTTGCCTCATTTCACCCATCATTCACCTTCCCTAAGACTTACATCACCTTCCAAATCCATCCTCTTTCCCTTGGTTGTATCTTGCAGGAATACAGGGGATCCTATAGGAGCATTAGGACATCGTGTAGGTTGACATGTAATGGTCTGTTTTGAGGCTGAATTGTGGAAAAATCCCCTAGGAAGATAGGAGAAGACCCCTAATTACCTCCCAATCCATCTGACCATTCACCATCATCCCTAATCCACCTGTCACACCACCAAGAAAAGTTAGCATTCACATTTTCACACAAAAAAGACAAAAAGGAAAAAAAGATTTCTTTTGGTCATTTACATGCACAACAGTAGAATGTTTGGATGTTTCAAATTGCATGCCTAGGATAGTAGGATTGCACACATGTTAACTTAGCATTCTTTTGAAGAAAAGCCTCTTAGCAGTTAGTTAGATGAATGGTGTGTTTAAGCATTTGATTCTAGTTTTTTCCTTACTGCAATAGATAAGATTCCTTTTAGAGTAAATTTCCCTTTTTCTCATTGGTAATCAAGCTTCTTATGAATCAATAGAAGGCTGGTTTGAGAAACCATAGTGGTCTATCGCCATCTTAGCAGTGACAAAGAGCGGACCCATTGCATCTACTTGTGTATACAACACTGTCACCTCCAAGTTTGTACAAACCCCGGGTTGATAAAGTAAAGTTGGCAGCCCCAGGAGTTGCAGCATTCTTGCTGCAATACTGGTGCTCATTAGTCTCAATTATATTATTAGCCTATTTTTAAATATTTCCTATGTCTAAAATTAGGAAAAGCAGTTAATTAATTAGTATTAACTAAGAAAGGTTTGAATCATCTAGAAACTCACATGAATCGTTCTAGATATGATCTCAGCCATTAATTAAGGGTTAATCTTGTTCATTGGAGTCCCAACTAGAGATTATAAGAAGACGTTGATGGGTATATTTGGAACATACACTTGATACACATAGAGATTAATTTCCTTGGGCATTTTGATTCTCCAAAGAGCAACACAACTACCGGAAGAATTTGAGCCAGAGAAGGAATTAGAGAGGGAGAGATAGTTAGTCTCGAGGAACATTTTCTAGTTTCAAAGAGTCAGAAAGAAGAGGCTAATATTTTCTCCCAGAGGTTGTGTAGAGGTACTGTAGAGCCTCAAGTGAGTAGCTTGATCTTGCTGTAGGGGAAGAAATTTTCAGTTCCAGAGGATGGGAAGAGTTTCTATAGGGTCAGAGAAGCATTTTCCGAGTCAACAGTGGGAAAGATGACTAGATTGGAAGTCGATTCAAGAATCATGTGTGGCAAACAACGCCAGGGTGACGCAGAGCTTGTGTAGGACAAGTTGGATGACTAGCATTTCAAAGACACTTAAGTGTCGGGATTGCCTGTAGAGAGGGTAGTTTCCCTCGAATAATTTTGGCCATTATTCCTCTTGGATAGATTCACCAGTTTGGCTATATTTATTGTACTCGAAATTTATCACCATTGCTTAACAATATAAAACCCTCAACTACTGCACTAATTTTCCCAAGTTGGGTTTTTCTGTGGACTTTAGTCCAAAAATAAGTGTCAAATTTTTTGTGTGTGGGTCAATATTTTCTCAATTTCTAGTTTACCTTTTGTATAATTTAGTTTGGTGAAAATTACAGTTTTGAATTATTCATTGTTTGTGTGGGAAAATAAATTGTTAATTAATTTATAGTTAGAAGAATAATTTCCAGTTACAGCAATAGAGTTGAATTTTTCACAGTTTATTATAATGATATCCTATTAATTGATGAAGAGGACTCCATATCTGGAGTTGGAATACTTTTCAGGTCAATTTTCTACTAGAATATCTTATGAATCTATTTTCTCTTCCTCATTGGATCACAGAGATATTCTGTGGCATAGGAAATTACAAAAGTGGTTCTTACTGCAAAAAATAAGATGCTTTTGTTAGGTCACTCTACATAATCATATTATTATGCGGGATAATATACAAATAATGGGGTTCATTGGCCCAAATTTATGTTTTCTATGTAATTTTGAGGTTGAATCTATGGACTGCCTCTTTATATATTGTACCTTTTCTAAGGACACCTAAAAATATGCCATAATTGTTCTAAGTTTCCAGGACATTGGATCTTCCATTTATTTTCAATCTTGAATTTTTTGGTGGGATTTAAATATGGGAAGGCATAAAACCCTACTAGTATTTATAGCCTAGGGTATTGTATAGTTTTGCTAGAAACTGCAACAACTCAAGTGTAGAATTTTTCTACAAATCAGCTAGCTCTAATACCATGTATAATTTTTTCTACAAATCAACCAGCTCTGATACCATGTAGAAATTCCCACCTATAGATCGCCTGATAATGCAATATACTAAAGCAAAATACTTGATCTACTTCTACAATCAATTTAGCAGAAGCTTAATTGAACATGAGCAACATCAATAAGAATACATATACCTGATAAGAAGGAATCAATCACACATAACACAAAAGATATAAACCGGGGAAAGCCTTAGCCTAAAACCCCACTCTCTGTATTATCATACATAGGATTTATACAAAGTATTATCTCTCACACAGCTAGCCAGCTCTCAGTACAATCCTCACAGATGAAGGTGGAAATACATCAGGATTACACAAAGCCTTAGCTCTCACAGCTAACCAGCTCTCAGTGCAATCCTCCTGGATGCTCACAGGCAATCAAGACTTCTCCAAAGCCTTCTCCTCTGCCCTCCAAGCCTCCTATTTCCTTGCACAGTTTTTCTTGGGTGATCCTCCTGTTATCAAGTGTAACACTGATCTCTCACACTGATCTCACACCTTGTAAAACTGTACAATCCTCAAGGAATCTTCTCCTCTGCTTGGATGATTTTCCTTTATAGGAAAAATCCATCCAACTGAGAGTACACTATCCCTCCTCTGATCTCAACTAGGTCTCTGTCTGAACTGACATGCATGAGTTATTCATGAGAGAATCTTCAGTTTTCTGAAGTGGAGCAGTTACATGCATGCAAGCATTAACTAATTGAACTCACATTAATTTAAAGAAACTGTTTAAATCAATCTAACTAGACTTGACTCAGTTAACTGAGCCAACTAATTACAACTCAAATTAGAACTCATCCTTATCTCTTTAACTGATGGAAATTCATCAATTAATAGATAAACGGTTGCATGTCCTCACATAGACTTCAAGTTTGTTTTTCCTTAACTAATTAACTCAAGATGAATTAATTAATTAATTTACAAACTGCTGTTAATATCAAATTCGAATTTTACTTCTTATTTTTAGTCCAGGGATTGACTAAAATAGGAATCCATCCTAAACTGCTAAAAATAGAAATTCTATTTTTAGCACTTCCATTTTTCATTCCCTGTTGCCCAATCCAACACTGGTACCCAAACTGCTATTTTTAGCAGTGCTATTTTTAGCACTTCTATTTTTAGCATTTCTTGTTGCCATTTTTCAACACTCCCTCTCAACAAGAAAGGCATTCATCTCAAACCTGATCATGTACCTCTGAAATGTTCTGCATACAACACTTCTACCAAGTGTGGCTGCTCCAGCAACTCTCAGAACAAAAAAAAAGTCCCCACTGACATCTCTATTGGGCTAGAAACATACTCTGATGTTGAAGCTCTACCTGTTGCTGACAAGTGCTCCTTCTCTGACCTCTGAGCTGCTGCAACAATCCATGCATCTCACATCATTGCACACCTCTCTATGCCATCCTGCACTGGTGCAACACTTCTGTGCCTCTCGCATTGCTGCAACCTGCAAGCTCTACACAGTCCTGGGACTCCTGCACTGTAGCTCTCTCTGCCACTCCATCTGCATCTATCTCTACCCAATCAGCCAGTACTACTACTCCTCATCCGGGCTCCTATAGCAAAGTTGAATCAAAGAGGTTGGGTACCTCAAGGATCCTGCCCCTCCTCCTTGGGACGATCACTCCACATCGCCCCACCTCCTACCTGGAGGTATGGCTGCATGTGATCCCTCTGCCCACCTGGCTTGAAGTTTCCACCTACTGTAGGTCTCTGCATGAGTGGATACTTCCACTATGTCTCCTCTTGGTTTCCCCAATTGTGGCTGCTCCACAACCTCTTGAAGTTGCTTCACCAATCGTGGCTCCTCCACAATCGTCTGAGACTTCTTCTGGCGCTGCATGTTGAGAGGTAATGTACTCTCCCTCTCAGCCACCAAGTATCTAACCTTTGTATTTCTCCTTAGGGATTTTCATGCATCTTGTACCTCAAGTGCATACAGGTTCTTGGCTAGCACAGCAATCTGTTTCATATTTCCCACCGTCACGAAATTTTCTAGAAAAAAAGTTGATTTTAAATCAGCGATATCTGTCTCATCCGAACTCCGATTCAGAAGATTTTTTTTTTGAATTTGGGTATTTTTCCGCAAGGAATCCAAATATGCTATTTGTTTCTGAAAATTTTGTACATAAATTTTCATATCTGCTCTGCAAACTCTCGACCCAAAACTCAAAACTTTGAAATCTCCTCTTAGTATATTGTTCTTCCTTGATCACCTGTGCTCTGATACCATGTAGAATTTTTCTACAAATCAGCTAGCTCTGATACCATGTAGAATTTTTTCTACAAATCATCTAGCTCTGATACCATGTAGAAATTCTCCCCTGTAGATCACCTGATAATGCAATATCCTAAAGCAAAATACTTGATCTACTTCTACAACCAATTTAGCGGAAGCTTAATCGAACATGAGCAACATCAATAAGAATACATATAATTGATAAGAATGAATCAATCACACATAACACAAAAAATATAACCTGGGGAAAGCCTCAACCTAAAACCCCACTCTCTGTATTATCATACATAGGATTTATACAAAGCCTTAGCTCTCACACAACTAGCCAGCTCTCAGTACAATCCTCACAGATGAAGGTGGAAATACATCAAGAATACACAAAGCCTTAGCTGTCACAGCTAGCCAGCTCTCAGTGCAATCCTCCTGGATGCTCACAGGAAATCAAGACTTCTCCTAAGCCTTCTCCTCTGCCGTCCAAGCCTCTTATTTCCTTGCGCAGTTTTTCCTGGGTGATCCTCATGTTACCAAGTGTAACACTGATCTCTCACATTGATCTCACACCTTGTAAAACTGCACAATCCTCAAGGAACCTTCTCCTCTTCTTGGATGATTTTCCTTTATAGGAAAAATCCATCCAACTGATAGTACATTGTCCCTCCTCTGATCTCAACTGGGTCTCTGTCTGAACTGACATGCATGAGTTATTCATGAGAGAATCTTTAGTTTTCTGAAGTGCAGTAGTTACATGCATGCAAGCATTAACTAACTGAACTCACATTAATTTAAACAACCCGTTTAAATCAATCTAACTGGACTTAACTCAATTAACCGAGCCAACTAATTACAACTCAAATTAGAACTCAACCTTATCTCTTTAACTGATGGTTAAATTCATCAATTAATAGATAAACTGTTGCATGTCCTCACATAGACTTCAAGTTTGTTTTTCCTTAACTTATTAACTCAAGATGAATTAATTAATTAATTTACAAACTGTTGTTAATATCAAATTCGAATTTTACTTCCTCTTTTTAGTCCAGGGACTGACTGAAATAGGAATCCATCCTGAACTTCTAAAAATAGAAAATTCTATTTTTAGTGCTTCCATTTTTCATTCCCTGTTGCCCAATCCAGCATTGGTACCCAAACTACTATTTTTAGCAATGCTATTTTTAGCATTTCTTGTTTCCATTTTTCAACATCAAGAATTTTAACTAAAAATCATGAGAGAAAATTCTACTCTATTGATATGCGGAATGAAATTCACAATTTAGAACAACATGCACAGATGTGCAATAAGCGAAACCACAAATACACAGTGATTTCTAGGGGAACCCAACTAGGAAAAACCCCTCAAAGCCTCTTTGTATTAATCAATGAATTGAGAAACTATTACAATTGCTAGCTCCAACTCTGGGCTCAACCTACAAAAGAATAATTGTTCTCCAACTCAATGAACAAGCTCTGGCCAATAATTAACCAATTATTTTCTCACCAAGGCTCGTATTTCCTTTCGCAAATCCTAATGAATTTAGCCCCTATTATTTAGGAATTTCCTCCAATTTGATTGTGTAATTCCAAGGATTGATCATTGATTGCATGAAACACATGTACACTTAAAAATAGTCTACATCTGATGTTACAATTCCTTGTCATCCCCACTTTAGCTAAGGAACTCAAATTCTCTGCATGCACTAGCTATTTTGGGCTGATTGATCAGTTAACTAACATATCTCTAAGTTAGACTACTATCCCACTCACAATTGACCTTCAACTAGATCTAACAATATTTAGAGCTTAATTAGTTGAATAAAACTGAAAATAATTGAACTAGATTACTAAAATTAAGCAATCACACATGCATAAGTGAACTCCAAGCCCTCTAACTCAAATTTACTGAGTAAACTGAGTGACAAAAGCCATGTCACACTAGTTAACTATCTCAAAGTTGTGTTGATGATGTGGAAATTTGATTTACTCAATTTGACTAAGGCTAATGTAAAATTGAGTCTTTCTTACTACATTTTTTCAATACTCCCACTTAGCAAGAAAGAGATTTTCCACCACCCTTATCCTACACTTGTGGAATTCAAATTTACCTCTTGAAAATGCCTTTTTCAAGATGCCAGCATCTTTCTCCTTAGTTGGAATCTACTGTAGCAACATAATTCTCCTCTGCACACAATCCCGCAAATGATGATACCAAATATCAAATATCAATGTGCTTGGATCTATCATGAAATACTAGATTCTCACAGAGTTTAATGTAACTCTGATTATCACAATATATCACTTTCGGATCCATCTCCTGACTGAATAGTCCCACAAGTATTTTCCTCATCCATACTGCTTCACATGATACTTGAATTGCAGCCATGTATTCAACCTCTACTCAGTTGAGCACCACAGACCTCTGGTTCCTGTTGAACTAGGAAATAGTTGCAAACCCAACATTGAGATAGCACATGATGTACCTTTCCTGTCGGATGGAATCTTTGCCCAATTTGCATCGGTGAAGCCTTGGAGTTTCACTCCCTCTATCCATTTGTACCATAATCCATACTAGGTAGTGCCTCTAAGGTAATGTAACACATGCTTTGTTGCCTTCCCATATAATTTGGTAGGCCTCATCATACCTTGACTGAGTTGGTTGACTACATAGCACATGTCAGGTCGTGTGTTCATAAGATACAACAATGAACCCACAAGCTTCCTATAAATGGTAGTGTCAACTTCCTCACATGAATAAGCATAGTCCTTCCTCTAGTTTGTAGCTAGAGGTGTGTCCATGGGCTTACAATTCCTTATGTGAAAACATTGAATTATCTCGGTAGCATAATTGCCTTGAGACATAAACAATTCACCATCACTATACCATACTTCCAGCCCGAGGAAGTAATGAATGAGGCCCATGTCTTTCATCTCAAAATCCCTTACAATATCCTCTTTACAACAGGGGGTCAACTACTCGTCACCTGTCAATATTAAATCATCAACATATAAAATAAGAATAATAAACTTACCGTCTACCACAATGCGGTAGAGATTGGCATCTGCTTCACTTTTAGTGAAGCCCAATCCTCTGATATAACTATTGATCCGAGTGCACCATGCTCGGGGTTCCTATTTGAGACCATACAATTCTCTCTTGAGGATTCGAGTGTACCATGCTCGGAGCATCTCTTTGGCACCATACAATGCTCTCTTGAGTTTGCACACATGAGAGTCTTCATAATATGTCTCAAATCTTTCTAGCTTCTCTATGTAAATTTCCTCCTCAATAAAATCATTCAGAAAGGAGGTATTCTCATCCGTCTTGTGGATTTTCCACCCCATCTATGCAGCCAATGCTAGAATGGATCAGATTTAGGAATATCTTTCAATTGATGCAAAATTTTCGTCATAGCCCACTCCCTCTATCTGAGAGAATCCTTTGGCCACAAATCTAGCCTTGTACTTCTCTACACCCATCCACTGCATGCTTCACTTTTTAGATCCATCTCAAACCAACTACAATTTCCCTTCTAGTCTTGGAACCACCTCCCATACACTTTTTTTCATGATGGGTTCATATTATTCCACCATCGCATCAACCCAAATAGGTTAAGCAACTTCTTCCTCAAATAAGGAAGCCTCTATCTCAATGGGATCTGTCATGAGAGCCATGTACCCAGTGTCCCTATTAGGTGACCTCCTCTACCCATGATGTGATGTGGGGGCTCCCATATTTTCCCGCGCATCCCGCAACAATCTACCAGCTTCTTTGGTTCTCTTTCTCCCATATCTGGAAGATTCTCGTTGAGTGGATGCCTCCACTTTCCCTCCTATCTTCTCCTTTGCATGTGGCTGCTCCACAACATCTTGAATCTCATCTTGAGGCTCCTCCTTTGGATCTAGAAGCTCCTTCTCCAGTGGGATACTCAACTGTCATTCTAGAGATCATCTCATGTCCTTCTCCTCATTGAATTTGACATCTCTCCTCGCAACTGTCATCCTTCATGAAGGAAGATACACTTTGTAATTGTGTAGAGTTTGTGGGTATGCTACAAAAAATCCCAACTTTGTTGTAGGTTCAAGTTTCTTCCTTGAATCCTTGGAGTCATGAAAATAAACTAAATCCCCAAAAATTCTAAAATGAGACACATCAAGCTTTCTCCCAGAGAAATATTCCTTTGGTGTGATCATGCCAAGAATCCTATGAGGAATATGGTTTTGCAAGTAGACTGTGGTGTTGCATGATTTTGTCCATAGATGCAATGGCAGCCCCTGATCATGCAACATGGCACTTTCTACTCCCACTATGCTCCTGTTCTTCCTCTCATATACCCCAATCTATTGTGGGTTATTGGGTGTTTTCAACTCTCTTTGAATGCCTTCTTTCACACAAAAATCTTTGCATGCTTGCGAAACAAATTTACCTCCATTGTCACTCTTGAAAGCCTTCACCTTCTTTCCAGTCTCCTTCTTCACCAATGCCTTGAATTCAACAAACTTGGATAAAACTCCATCCTTATTCCGCATGAAGAAGATCAAACACATTATGGAGAAATCATCAATAAAAATAGCATAGAACTTATGCCTTGTTGTGGAGGCTGTAGAAAAGGGTACACAAACATTAGAGTGGAATCACTCCAAGATTTCATTTTCTCTGCTCTCTCGATCGTGGAAAGTGGATTTGACATATTTCTCCAAGGTGCAACCCTTGCAAACATCCTACTAGTCAAAGGAGATTTTAGGGAGCCCAATGGTAATTTGTTGCATGATCTTCAAGGAACCATGGTGTAGATGACCCAATATCCTATGCTAGATTTCTCCAGCATTGTGGCTCTACAACTTTTTAGCCTTGTTACTCAATGCAGTGCAATCTCTTGCCTCAAGTTTGTATAGTTTCTTCACTTGAACCCCGATACCTATGTGTCTCAGAAAGGCATTCCCTTTACTGAAAATGACATCATAGCCATGATCCTCCAAAACTACTATATAGATCAAGTTCTTTCTGAGCCCAAGTACAAACATAACATCTTTGACACTAAGAGGAGAGTATCTCTCCCTCTCAAAGGTCACAGTGCCAATTCCTATAGCATTGTACCTCCCATCATCCCCCATTTTGATATGTATCTAGAGATCCTTCTCCTAGAGGCTACTGAAAAACTCCTTGCACCTTTCCATATGGAATGAAAAACCATAATCAAGGTACCACACACTCACAATAACAATTATGGACATGCATGCTATTAGGGTGAATTCTAACTCGAATTGTGAATCCAATGCTTCACCTGATGCTCCTCCTAAGAGCTTCTTGGTAGACTTCTTGTGTAAACATTTTGTTGCATAGTGCTCGAACTCGTGGCAGTGGAAGCACTTGATCTTGCTCAAATATTTTTTCTTTCCATTATTTCTATTGGATTCAGGATTGATATGATTCTTCATTGCTTTTCCCTTCTTCCCATTTCCAACCAAGGCAAAATTTTCTTCATCTTGTTCTCTCGATGAAGTTCCATACCAATTATTTCTTCTGAACTCTTCTTGAATCAAATCGGACCACAACCTTTCCCAATTCGATAATTTTTCCCTTTCATTCACAGAATCCTAGTAGTTGTGCCAGGATTTTGGAAGGCCTAGAACAGTTAGGCTCACCAAGTCATCTTTTGCAATAGTCACTCCAACCCCTCCAAGCTCATCCCGAACTTGTGTAAATATGGTTAGATACTGCGGAATAGTATCATTTTTCTTCATCTTAATGTTTCGAAGTTTGTCTTTCAGGGCCAATTTTCTATGGTCACTTCTATTTTCTAATACCTAAATCAGTGCCTTCCACATAACAAATGGTGTCTCTTTGTCATGGATATTTGAGATCATATGGTCTCTCACACCTTCCAGAAGAACTCTCCTAGTCATCGCAACATCCTAATTCCATTGGGCTAATTGTTGTGAATTCAACTATGGAGGTTTTTTAATGTTAGTTTTAACATATTCTAACACACCATTTTCACTGAGCACTGCTTCCATTCGATCCTTCCATGCTATGAAATTCGAGCTACCCTCTAGGGCATACTCTAATCTCAGTCTATTGAAAGAAATTATCCTAATCTTGAAGGAAAACTACTGCAAGAAGTTTGCAAATTCAAAATTCTTGAGCTAAAAGTTTGAAATACTAGTTCTAATGTGAATACAGGGCTCTGATACCATGTAGATATTTGATAGAAAATGCAACTTCTCAAGAATTCTAATTGAAAATCATGAGGCACAATTCTACTCTATTGATCTACAGAATGAAATTCACAATGTAGACCAACATGCACAGAAATGCAATAAGAAAAACCATAAATACACAGTGATTTCTAGGGGAGCCCAATTGGGAAAAATCCCTCAAAGCCTCTTTTCATTAATCAATCAATTGAGAAAATATTACAATTGCTAGCTCCAACTCTTAGCTCAACCTGCAAAAGAATAATTGTTCTTCTCCTCAATGAAAAGCTCTCGCTAACAGTTAGGAAATTATTTTCTCACTAAGGCTCTTATTTCTTTGTGCAAATCCTAAGGAAATTAGCCCCTTTTATTTAGGAATTTCTTCCACGTTGATTGTGCAATTCCCAAGGATTTATCACTGATTGCATGCAACACCTGTACACTCAAAACTAGTCTACAACTTATGCTACACTGATTTGTCATCTCGACTTTAGCTAAGGAAATTGAATTATATGCATGCACTAGCTATTTTGGGTTGATTGATCAATTATCTAACAGATCTCTGAGTTAGATTGTCGTCCCACTCCACAATTGACCTTCAACTAATTCTAACAATAGTTATAGGTCAGTTAACTAAATACAATTGAAAATAATTGGATTGGATTACTAAAATTTAGCAATCACACATGCATAATTGAAGTCCAAGCCCTATAACTCGAATTTAATGAGTAAACTTTGTGACACAAGCCATGTCACACTAGTTAACTACCTCCAAGATGTCATGTTGATGTGGGAATTCGATCTTTGAGATTACAAAAAAAATGACAAAAATATAAATTATCCTATGATATCTCAGTTTTTCTCTATTAGGTTTTTGACGATGCATCACAAGTAGGTCTATGAGGTGGGGGTTCCTTTATAAAACTCTCGGGAACTCATTTTATTTGAATTTGTTTGAATATAGAATTGAGAACAATTACTTAGGAAAAGATATTTGCTAGTTCAACTCTTCTATTTTTTACATTGTTAAAGAGGTTTGCTTACTTACAAGTTTTTGGTGATTCAAAACGCATAATTGATTGGTTATCAGGCTCTTCAAATTTACAGGTATTGATTTTTTCTTGTTGGAAGGACAAGATTATAGATATGAAGAAAAAAAGTCAATATCTCTCTTTTTTTCATATTCACAGGGAGTGGGACACTTGCACAAATTCCTTATCGAAAAGGGCACTTTCCTCAAGAAAATGACTCATTTTTTTTTAAGAATGGAAGGGTACCACTTTGAGAGGAAGTGGAAGTCTTTCTCTTTTGTCCAGTTTTTAGTTATCCATTGACAAGACTAAGTCTACAACTATGCCTTCACTTAGAAAGTTTTTTTAAACAACTTTTGTAATTTCTGTTTTGGACTATGGTTTCTTAGCATGCTAAGGGAATTATGGAACAAATAAATTCCTTTGTTTTCGTTGGAATCAATATGCAATTATATTACAACATATTAAATTAAGTATTTATTTTTGGGATTCAACCCCATTAAGAAAGTCATTCATCTATGACCATTTCCTTGAGAGGTAGTCGTAATTGACTAATTTCTCATGAGTTTTCCCCTTTCCATGAGAGGTAGTCGTAATTGACTAATTTCTCATGAGTTTTCCCCACAATCAAGCCCACTTAGCTTGCTGCCCCATTTGCAAAACATTAAAAAGTATTGTGTCTCATGAACCATTCAAGTAAAGTTCCCTTTGAATTTATCTACTTTTAATTTATAAACTTTTCAAAAGTGGTTCATCTCCTTTGAATTTATCTACTCTTATTTTAAACGTGTAATGAGAAAATACATATTTTATATTATTCAAATTATCTTACAAAAAATAATTATTTTTATATTGCAACTAAAAGAATAAGAAAACACATAGTATCTAAAAAAAATGAATAAAAATAAGGATCAAACTTCAATTGAGGGACAGCTTTAAGAAGAAAATCCATCTCTCAGAAATTTAATTAACGGGTAGAAGTTACCGTCAAATTTATACGATTGGAGGCCGTGTCATTTGTGCCATGGTGTTACGCTATTGTGATCAAGCCTGTGATGCGTTCATATTTCCAAGTTGTCAAGAATTCCTGCACATTCAATAGTCTCATTGACTTTAAGGGTCGCTGTTTCATTTTCAAGGTTGGTTCTCTAGGTTTTCCCGGTTCACACATTCTCTAGGTTTTCCTTGTTCCCACATTCTGATTTTTTTTTAGGTCAAGTCAATAGAGCCAGAACGTTGTCTTTTTCAATTGTGTTTTTGCATCTCATTCAACTCAACAAATTTCAATTAATACCATATCTCGAACGGTTATCACTAGTTTTATGATTCCCAAGTCGAAGTCCAAATCCCAGTACTCTCTTTTGTTTTTTACGGATTGTTTCAAAGAAATTCTAGTAGATTTCCCTATAAAGAAATTTCCATTTTTCCAGGTCAAGTCAGGCGGCTAATTTCTCTCTGTGTTTGTTTTTTAACTTGAATTCTCTGTGTTTGTTTTTTCCTTGAATCTATATCAATGGCGCAAAATTATATATATGCACATAGTGAGGAACGCAACTCATATGCTTAGACTTTGAGGCATAGGAGCGCGAGAAATGGATCATAGAAGTGTTCTTCTTCTCATGATGTTTGTGGTCATGCCTGTAGCGACTTTTGTTGATTGCTCTACCAGGACAAGGAAGCCATACATCCTTTCTGATACTGAAGATCATCGGTACATGTATGGATTAACTTCTGTTGAACGTCCTTCGAATGATTTTTCTGTGGAAGGACGTAATTTGCTGGATAAAGCTGAACGGGATACAACGGACGTGGAGGCTCTTTTGAGCATCAGAAAGGCCATCACGTTCGATCCATATGGATCTCTCTCTAGTTGGACGGCGAACAACTCAGATAGCATGTGCTCCTGGAATGGTGTTCTCTGCAGACAACAGACCAAAAGAGTGATTGCCCTCACGCTTGAAGGGTTAAAACTGAAAGGTACTCTGTCGCCCTATCTTGGCAACCTCTCCCTTTTGTGCAGTTTCGATCTTTCAGACAATAATTTGAAGGGAACAATTCCATCTGAGATTGGGCAGCTTAAAGCACTGGTAACGCTTGACCTCCATAATAATCTACTATCGGGTTCTATTCCAAAGTCCCTGTGTAATTGCACGCAACTGCAATGGATTGAACTTGCATCTAATAGCCTGACAGGGACTATATCAATGGAATTCGGTCGTTTGGTCAAGTTGGAAGGTCT
This sequence comes from Pinus tabuliformis, assembly GCA_031772625.1. Taxonomy (NCBI): domain Eukaryota; kingdom Viridiplantae; phylum Streptophyta; class Pinopsida; order Pinales; family Pinaceae; genus Pinus; species Pinus tabuliformis. The sequence continues at coordinate 1,026,361,491 of CM062811.1, read as the reverse complement.
CGACTTGGCCAGCAATAATCTGAAAGGAAATATTCCTAGTGCTATCGGCAACTGGACATCACTTCAATTCTTGTCTGTTTGGGAAAACAATTTGTCAGGGACTATACCAATAGAAATCGGTTTTCTGGGCAGATTGGAGCACCTCTCTTTGTTCACCAACAGTCTGAGTGGAAGTATTCCAACATCTCTGGGCAACTGCACTTCGCTCATAGATTTGACTTTGCAAAGCAAAAATTTGACGGGTCCAATACCAGTAGAATTTGATCATCTGGTGAAGTTGAAATACCTTTTCTTGAACAATAATCGTCTGACTGGAAGTATTCCTACTTCCCTTAGCAACTGCACATCATTGCTATGGATTTCACTTGTAGTTAACAGCTTAACAAGCACTATACCAACAGAGTTTGGCCGTTTGGTAAAGTTGGCACACCTGGACTTGGGCGGTAATAATCTGAGTGGATATATTCCAACTTCTCTCGGCAATTGCACATCACTACAATTCTTCTCTGTCTGGGAAGCAGTTTGACAGGGACTATACCGACAGAACTCGGTTTTCTGGGCAGATTGGAACAACTCTTCTTGTTCGGCAATGGTCTGAGTGGAAATATTCCAACATCTCTGGGCAATTGCACCTCACTCCTACACTTGGCTTTGCAAAGCAACAATTTGATGGGTAGTTGCTTTGATGGGTCCAATACCAGCAGAATTTGGTCAACTAAAAGCTCTCTTGCTACTAAACATATCTCATAATAGTATTTCTGGTACTATACCCGATACTATCACTGGTTTGGTTTTCCTCGAGTACTTAGATTTATCAGTAAATATTTTAGAAGGATCAATCCCTAGGTTCATCGGCAATTGCACTTCTTTATATATCTTTTTGGCCCACACTAATAATCTCTATAGTACTATCCCAGATAGTATCAGCAGTTTGGTTTTTCTTAATCATTTAGATTTATCACTAAATAGTTTACAGGGATCAATTCCTATGAGCATTGGCAATTGTATTTCTTTACATACCTTTTCTGCCCATACTAATAATTTGTCCGGGAGTCTACCCATATCTTTGGCTAATTGTACCAACATTGCAATGTTGGATTCAAGGAAAAATAGGTTGTCAGGAGAATTTCCTGAGTCATAAGAGCTTTTTATAATTTCAAAGTTTTAAACCTGGGTTACAATAAATTTTATGGCAGTATTCCTGAGTGGATATCAAATTTCACTAAGTTATTTGTGTTGGATTTATCCAACAATAAGTTTAGTGGAGTGATACCGTTATATCTTGAAAGGCTTCAAGGATATGCCAATGGATCTTCTCAAAAAGATACAGAGTATGAAGAAATGACAATTGACATGAAAGGATATGAGTACAATCTATCATGCGTGTTGTCTTCCAACACAATATTTGATTTGTCTGGTAACAATCTCAATGGGACAATCCCTGCCAGCATAGGAAGTTTGAGTAACTTGAGATTGCTGAATTTATCTAACAATCAATTAGAAGGTTTGATACCTCCATCTCTTGGTAATATATTTACATTGGAGCAGTTGGACTTGTCCAAAAATAACTTGAGTGGAAAAATACCAGAAGAGCTTTCTGCATTACATTGGTTGGGAGTAATGGATGTTTCATCCAATAATCTTTGTGTGCTTATCCCAAAAGGAACACAAATTTCTGGTTTCAATGCAACCTCATTTCAAGGAAATAAGTGTTTGTATGGGTGTCCTTTACATCCATGTAATGAAAATGTAACCCAGTCTATAGATGATGACAATATTAGTAAAAATGTAACGCAGTCTATAGATGATGACAATATTAGTAACAATGGTGAGAAGAAAGTGAGATGGTTGAGTGCAGTCAATGAAAAGATGTCATTAACAACATTAAATATTGGAGTGGGGATTGGAATTGGGGGAGTGATTAGTATATTCATCATTTCAAAGAGAGCCAAAAATTGGGTATTAGCTTTGTCATGAAACAAACCAAGATCCTCTTATGGAATGTACCAATTTTCTGTATAATCAAATCCTAAATGGTTTCATTTTATAATAAATAAAATAATTTTATCAAATTCTCATTAATATTTATGTGATGCTTTTATTTATTTTTATCTATAAAAATATATTTTTTATTTCATGAATGACCAAAATGAAATTTAAATATGAAAAGTAACAACCATTCCTACCAATCCCATGCATACAATGGTTTCAGAGATGGTTCATAAGACATTACTTGCACCAAAGGTTCTGGCTCTGCTAATATGGACATAGCTTTTGGGTGCAGTTATTAGATTCCCTCAGTTTTGGTTAAATATGGGTGAGACTCCTCCCATGGCTTGAAATTCATTGTAAATACTCCACCAGTGAGGAAGTTTTCAGTCTCACCAGCGAACAATCTCCCAAGCTGTCAAGAGGCATCCATGTCACATGGATAGATGGGAAATAGAGATAGGGCATTACTAACAGAGACACGTCGATGCATTAATGAACAGAGTGTTCACTGCTACACACCTCGGACCAACACCCAAATTAATCAACATCTTTCAAATTAAAGACCAATTAGTTTGATCATTACTGACAGAAAGAGAGGTCGATGCATTAATGAATAGAGTGTTCATTGCTACGCACCTCGAACCAACACCCAAATTAATCAACATCTTTCAAATTAAAGACCAATTAGTTTGATCATAAGCTTTGCCAAGATCTATCTTCAGGAAAGGTGATTGCTGGCTAGTCTCTTGGCCCTCTTCAAAGCTTTCAATGTGGAAAATGCAGTGTTAGGAATATATCTCTGTTAAACAAACCCTATTTGCTATTGCCACACTACATACCAGGTAAAAATCGAACAATTAGAAATCCAGAGAGATCCACTTGAAACTTACTGTTTATAGTGAGCAGCTTTTAATAATTCGATTTCCAGAGAGATCCACTTGAAACTTTCTGTTTATAGTGAGCAGCTTTTAATAATTCGATTTCCAGAGAGATCCACTTGAAACTTTCTGTTTATAGTGAGCAGCAGCTAATAATTCAAAATTGGTTGTGTTTAGATTTAATGTCTTTGGAAGTAGAACATGAACAAATATATTAACTCTGCACATTTTCAGGTCCTATAAATTATTTATTCACCATCTGCTCGTCATCCAAATTTAAACTGGTCCTATTCAGTTTGGTTGTTTGATTGGTCTAAGATATTGGAGCGTATTCTTTAAATTTAAATATGAAAAGTAGCAATCATTCCTACCAATCCCTAAAGATTCCTACAGATCCCTAAAGATAATTTACCCAATTAACTTGTATTTAATTTTATAATAGAACCGTTTTATTTTAAAGTAAATAAAACAACTTTCTAAAATATATAGAATAAATATGAAAGGAAAATAAGAAATTTTTTGGAAAGTTTTTTCTAAAAACTACGATTCTGGTATAAAAACACATATTTGCTATACATACTATGATTCTAGTGTATTGATCTAGCTAAGGTTTTGATGTCATGGGGGCTTTGGCATATAGCTCTCACAAAGGTTTTCATTCTAATCCCACTGAGGTTCTCATCTCAAGAACATTAGTACTATAATTCTAAGACTCTGATCTTGCAAAAGTTTTGATTCAAATCTCCAAGAGATTCTCATCTCACGGAGTTTTTGATTTCGCTGAGGTTCTGATATCGCCGAGGCTCTAGCATATTGATTTTACAGGAGCGATTAGAGTTTCATATGGTAATGTTGCAAAACTATATGGGGTGGAAAGTTTGTAAATTGTGGTTTGGGCGTATTGATCTTGCTTCGGCTAAGCTGAATTATCAATTAGATCTGTGTAGTTTAAACAATTCAGGTGAAAAATAGAAGTTTATATATATATATATTTTTTTTGAGAAGAAAAAATTTGGACCATTTCTCGATTTGTGCGTGTCATCCTTTCGCAGGGGTCATGCTAATCTTCTCTGTATCGTTCCAATTTTATCGGATGTCTATATATATATATATATATATATTCAAACTTAGTTTTTAAGTTAAATATATCAGAAATTAATTATATATATAATATATTCAGTTATCTATTAGAGGGCAAAGGGATCAAATATCTGAACTACAAAAAAAAATGTACACCTCAAAACATAGTTACGAAATTCGAATTCGAATTCGAATGATACGGAAAAAATTCGACCTTATAAAATTCAATACGGAAAAAGTTTGACATTATACATCTTACAAATACTTAATTTTTTAATATTGGATTTATCCTTTTTTTTTTTCTATTTTTTCACAAGCATTATCCATTGTAAATTGAATTTTGCCATTTTATAATTTTTTGTAATATAGAAGTTACTGTTTTTCTATTTTTTGTATAAAAGTAGTGGATTTGGAAGTTTACCATTTTATATCTTTTATAATAATGAATTTTGCCATTTTATAATTTTTTTGTAATACAGAAGCTACTGTTTTTCTATTTTTTTTTTGTATAAAATTTGTGGATTTGGAAGTTTACCATTTTATATGTTTTATAATTTTTTCTAATATTGATTTATCTTTTTTCTGTTTTTTTAATAAGAGTTATCCATTTAACACTTAAATTTGTTAGTTTATAATTTTTTTCAATATATAAGTAGTGATTTTTATTTTTTTTACAAAAGTTACCAATTTGCAAAGAATTTACTGTTTTATAATTATTTTGAAGAGAGAAGTTATCATTATTTTTGCAATTTGTTATTATATAGAAATTACTAACTAGTTATCAGTGTAAATTTCTCCATTTATAATTTTTTCAAATATAGAAATTAGGTTTTTTGTTTTTTATAAAAAAGGTACCAATTTGCAACCAATTCATTATTTCATAATTTTTGTTAATATAGAAGTTATATTTCTTTTAGTTGCAATTATATAGAAATTATTAACTCACCTCTCAATATGTATTGGAGCTATTTATATTATTTAATGTGAATGATAACATTGATTCATTTTTAATTAAATTAATTATTTAATAACTTTTTTACATTTTAGTATTAGCAATTTATTTTGGATTATACCATATTATATCGTAGAACAATTTGTAAATAATATATAATAAAATACCAAAATCAAACTAAAATTAAAATAATCAATTTTCTAACCAAATTTCAGACAATATATAACATTTTATAGAGAAATTTGATAGATTTTTTTTAACATAAGAATTATTATTTTTATTTTATTTTTTTATAAAAATTATTTTTTTATTTTTTTCCAATGTTCTGATTAATCCTCATATAAAAATGTACCCGAATAATTTTTTATAAAACTAAAAAAATTAAGCACATTAAACTGAGGAATTATTCGTCGTACCCAACCGAATCAGCGAATTTCCGAATTCTATTTGCCGGTACGGACTATGCCTCAAAATATGTCGTTTGCTAAAATTCATGGTTAAAATAAATGCATACTGATATTAATTTTGTTAAAAAAATTAATTGATTTATATTACAGTGAGATAGAATACTCATTATCCCTTTAAACTAGCAATTGTTCCAAAAGGTACAATGAGAGGCCGATAGGATTATTAAAAGGAGGAAACCTCTATAGATAGGCAACGAAACTATTGAACATGGTAATTGAAAAGCGGCGAATTACATTTGCAAATATTAAAACAAATCACTTACATTGGTGGTTCACATTATAACTAAAACATTAATTAAAACAAATCACTTACATTGGTGGTTCACATTATAACTAAAACATTAAGTAATTGTAAGATGCTTTTCATAAGATGCGAAATAATGGACAAAAAGCCAATCCGGGAAAAAAGCATCTCATCCTTCTTGACATTGCAAGAACCCTAGTAGCTTCATTAAATAGTTGAGGCAAGATACAAATAACAAAATTACCTCTCCTCCTCCATGCCTAAAAATTGCTTCCTTTGCATGTTCCAAAATTTAACTTTGTCAGATATGGATTGTCATTTAACCATTGCTTCCTCTGCTCTGTTTCTTTGGCACCTGAACCTTGTTTTCCATGGAACAAAGAGCAATTGGCTAGTTCACGGGAGCATCAATGCACTCTCATCATCCCAAATAGAACAAATCCATTGAAAAGTAGCATAAAATATTGTTATCAAGCAGCAAAATCTGACCTTCATGATGACCTGTATATGCAGAAATGGTCCTCCTATTTCCTCATTTCTTGTATTGAAACACACTGTTTTCAGTTTAAAGAATGGGTATTTGCATATTAGATATGTTTGGGTTTGTACGTATATCTCATGTAATAAGGCACTGATGAATGCCCGTCACATAATGAAGCTCGAAAACCAGAAACGATGATGATCATTTCCCTTTTGAAAATGCTCCTTCTTTCACATTCAATAGAACATCAAGGTAGTTGCATGACTGACATGTTGTGGGAATCATATTACCACTATTGCTTTCAAGGCAAACGTTTCTTGAAACAGTACTAACAGATATCGTATATCTTTTTTAGTATAATCTGTAGAATTTTGAAACTTTTCCAACATTTCCTGTGAACTCTCATCAGGGAAAATAGATATGACAGATATTCATATAGAGATAACTTAGATCAACATCATGACATACAATTAGTCTCCTAAATTAAGAAAAAATATCATCCTGTACAAAGGTAACTATTCCATATACCATTATTGGCTCTGACTTTTAAGTTTTCACCTAAACTGAGAATCTTCCAATGCTAACATAAACAAAACAAAGGTAACATTTGTCATTCTGTATTGTTGTTCTGTACAAAAGTGGTTTTGAGGGGAATATCAATGGAAGAAGGCTAAACACTACGTTTTTATCCTTTTCCAGTTTTCCATCAGCCAAATCGAGCCAGTCAATCTTTGTCAAAACTGCAAGTTTGAATCAGTAAAATTGTTCGTTTTAATATTCCCACTCAAAACCACTTTTGTAAAAATTAACATCTGATATGTGCAATTCCATCAAAACCAAAACGATTCTTGCTGGATTTAGACTACAACATAGTAAAGTCAAAATATTTCACTAAAGACAAGAATTACATCCTCCGCTGATATACATTTTCCCATTGTAGGTTCCACCATGATAAGTAAGTGACATGATTATAGACCCATTTCCTGCCTGTTGTCTGTCTTAAAACTGCATGCAACCTTTCATTTATGCCTGGATATATTGCATATTATTTTTTTCTTTATTGATTTTGTTATGAGAAGCTAAGGGTATGCATACTAAGTTTCCTTTATACCCACTCTGTCTTCTGCAAATTTTACTGTTCCAGTTTATATGAATATAAAAGACGTTTTGGTTCTGGTAGATTCAAGATATTTGACTGTGATTAATATGCTTGACATTATACATTTTCGAAAATCTTCCCTTCATGGGTTAACATGATATACAAATTGAGGCTTGAAATTGTGTGAGACTGGAGAATGCATTGCACTCATGCAAATCTTCCTTGATGGATTTTGTGATGACAGGTACTGGGACATGCACATTTCCACAAAGGTATATACTAAGGAACCGCATTCCTCCTATCATTTGTTCTTTTTTCTGTTCTGCATCCATGTTTGAGCCCTGTAGCATCTTCATGATGCTTGCCTCCAATTGAAAAGATATGAAATGTGGATACACTCGAGTGATTGTAGCCACATCATGTATCTGTCAGTTGTCCAAAAAAGCCAAATTGTTCTAGAGTCACATGCCTTGATAGAGTTGCTTTGAGCCTGCTGGCAATGATTTTAGAAATCATTTTGTAGGTTGTGTTACATAATGATATGAGTCGAAAGTCAAAAAAGGTTGAGGGCTTCTCAGTATTTGGGATGAGTGCTACGAACATAACATTGGTCACCCCTGATATTTTGCATTTTGACCTAGATTCCTCTACCAATTCTATGAGCTCCCTTAACATAATGTCTTGAAAATGTAAGAAGAGCTCCGTCAAGCAACCACTTGGTCATGGACTCTTCTCCTTTGTCATCGATTTCAGAGTGCCCAACACCTCCTATTCAGTTATTGTCCTCTCCAAGTGTGCATTCTCCTCTGCATTTACCATGGAAAAAAATAAATCTATAAACTCTTTCTGGCAATAAAAACAAAGTCCTTCTCTGGCCTTACATAAACTACTAAAATAGTGGATCGCTTCCCCTTAATATCATTTTGTGAAGAAGGTATGCTACCTTCTTCGTCTTTGATGGGCAATATGACATTTTGTTTTTTTTCATGTGAGAAACAAATGCATGTGTCATCTATGATTAAAGGTTTTGTCTCATCCTTTGTCAATGAAAAACACAATTGCCTAATCTGGATTCCTAAGGTGATCGATATCTCAGATGATAAAATGAGAAATATATTTTACTTTTCAGTCCATGAATATATGTTAAGCACTTAAACACTTGAGCCCTGAGTATTAGTCAATCCTGGGGCACATATCATGAGTAGGGTACATGCCCTGTGTGTCCAACTGATGTGGCCAATGGTTAATGTCCCCATATGTTGTCATTTGTCAATTATTTTCAAACTATCAATAGTTGGATCTTAATGCACTATGTATGATCTATGGTGTATTCTTGCACATTTTATGTGTTATAATTCTTTGTTTTATTTCTATTATTTGCACACGTACACACATCATTGGAAATAAATCGCTAGGATACTCCCAGACACTTTTCCCCATTCTAAGCATGCCTGACTTTGTGGGAATCAAACTTGGGACTTCCACAGTCTGTTGGAGTACTAATAATGTCCTGGCAATACTGGCACCAACCCATTGAACTATATATATATATATATAGAGAGAGAGAGGGAGGGAGAGTGACCTTCAATGGAATTCTTTTCTTTGATATGCTTTGCACTATTGCAGATAGATTATAGTTGGTGGTTCAGAACCCGTTTGCTTTCAAATATAATTTCCCGTTGGTGCAATATCTGATTACAGAGCTAGTTGGATCAAGATGAATCCAAGCCTCTCACTGGATGAGAAATGGTGGTTACAATTTCAGCCTGACTTTCAAGGGAAGATCAATTTTGGTTGTGACTCTTTGTACAATAGGAAATTGAGCATCACTGAAGCTCAATTACCTGCATGTACAGACTCAGATTTGAGTAATTGTTCCAATGGACAAACATGTGAACAAAGCAAAAATGATACACGCTGCCCACGGGAAGTGAATGAGGAAAACTCTGCCTTTAACAAAGTCAAGAAAGTGAATGGAAGTAAAGATCATACAGCTTCAGCTGTTGATGGTTGTCAAGATCAGGCATGGACAATGGATAAGTTGATGGATGGTACTGGGCTTGAAGGTTCCATAAACCACTATCTGAACTGTACAAATGAAAAATCTTATGAGAAGGGTGGAATTAGGTGGTGTAGAGCTGATCAAAGGGAGCTTGCAAAATTGTGATCTAGCACGGGAGTGCACCTTTTAAAAGCAGTGACAAATTTAAAGAGATGGACATGTCTAAATCCAAAGATGCAGTTTTTTCAACTTCTGTTGGCAAGTTCAAATCTCCATATCAAGAAGAGAAGGGCTTGAACTCCTTGTTACTTTATGGCCATTCACCCTCAACTTCAGAAGCCACCGAATCAGAAGTTGCCCATAAATCATCCTCCACTGATTACCGAGAGAGAATCATTAGGTGAGTTTGGTTGCCCCATGATGTCTCATAAAATACTATTTTTCAAAGGTGCGTAAAATATACTTGATAAGCAGGGGCATTTTTGTCTTTGTAATTCTTGTTCTTTGCAAAAGCTAATATGTATATTTACAAAAAATCTCTTTCACAGAACGTGAACAAAAGTCCATGATAAATTGGCAAACTATATTGGCACATCCATTCAATGTCCACTTTTTTAAATATTCTGGGTTGCCATACAATTTTCAGTTCCTTTTGAGTCTTAGAGAGTTTATAAACATGCAATACATGGAGAACCCTGCATTAAAGATATAGTGATAACCATAACATGAAGGTGTCATTGACAAAGGCTTCTTGCTAATAAATCTGGGTATTGGTAATTTATTCTTATTTTCTTGGTGGCTCAAGCTAGTCATTATTGTTTGGCAGATACAATCGCAGGTTAACCAGCTCCGATGGAGAAACAGAATATCTGGAAGCTGATTATACCAGGAAGTCAGACTTATTGGATGCTCTTCGACATTCACATACTCGGGCTAGAGAAGCTGAGAAAACATCATATAACAGTTTTCTGAATTAAATTTCATTAATTCATTTAGAAATTGATTATACAGATATTTCATGTCTGCAGAATATCTTCCTAAAAACATATAGAACACATAAGAAGACTCTATTAAATCTATGAGAAAAATGGATTGTCAACATGATGAGGAAGAAATGGCATCGTTGTCTAAAAACTGTATGCATATTTGTTGCATGGACAAGATTCATTTGTGATTTCAGAAATGGAATTATTTACATGCCGAACATGCAAGAGATGGTTGCAGAACTATTTCAAGCCAAATGATTAGCCATAAAATACCAAAGTTCATATATGTATACTACAAGGAAAAGAGAATGCCCAACCAATTTACTGATTACATTCACAGTCATACAAAACTCTGTAATTCCATGATTTGCATAAATAGATCTTGATAGAACGAGAACAAAACAACAGAGTTTGGTCCAGAGCTAAAATGCTCAACTTCTGTAATAATCTGAAGATCCTGAAGTCGACAGGGACAAGTCACTCTAGACATGGAGATGTGTTTGGAAAGATATAACTAAACATATATACAATGACAGTATTTGTTGGCTTCTAAACATATGTACAATAAAAGCATTCTATTATGTAGAGATGTGTTTGAGCATGTGCAGCTAATCATATATGCATGATGGGCCATGGCATCGGCAACACCAATGAGTGTTTATTGTGGTGCCATATTGTGCGAGCTGTTCCTGCAATTGATGGCGCATTCGCCTGTGTGCGTCCCTTTCATGAATGTGAATTGTCATCTTAAGTATTTGCCTTATTTTTTTTAACAACTTGATGGTTGGGCGCAAACGGTAAAGTGGCATTGATTGTTGTGGCAGGATCCTTGTCTGCATATCTTGAAGCGTAAGTTCTTGTTGCTGAATTTCTTCGCAACACTCGTACAACCTTTGTAGGTAGCATGTATTCATACCTGTTGTCGTCCAAAAAGGAAACATTGTAAGTGACAATGAATATGTTTGACGATTTTGTTTGAATATTCGAAATAAATTAACGATTCCAAACGTTTATAAAATCATATGAAACTAAATGTAATAGCAAGCAAGTATATGTGAAACTTCGTTATGTAGTGAGTGGTGTTTACCATGTGGGTAATTTTGGATGAAAGGTTGTACGATTGGTTAAAATGTATTATTCTCAATAGATTTTGATGCAAGGAATGATTCCTCTTGCTGTCTACGCTTAAGATATGGATTCGTGTGCATCTGTGCAATGCGGGAGAATGGGAATGCTGGATTGATGTGTATGTCTGCCAGAGACCGCACTCTTGAAATTGCAGTGAATGTTAGCCCTTGCCGTTCTCTGGTGTCGATGTCCACTGTTGCTTTGTCTAATGTCATCCCTTGTGACTTGTGGATCGTTAAAGCCCATGCCATTTGAAGTGGTATCTGACGGCGTGCACCCCTTGTGATGGGAGGAATGGGTACATATGTTGGGTGTGAAATGTCCCACGGTGTTCCTTTGTATTGTTGGAAGTCAACAACCACAAAGGATGGTAATGTTGGGGGCTTTGAGTCAATTGAATAAATTACTGAGATGACCTTCCCAAGTGCGCCATTGACAAGGCCTGCATGTACCCATAAGTTGCTGGTGAGCATAACTTTTTGTTCGTTGCATAAGAGCACCTTTGCGGGCAGGTGCTCATCTTCTGTTGTAGTAGGATTTTTTGCCTTTGCTGTTCCGCAGAGCAAAGTGCTACTAGGATGTTCAAAAACACCCTAAGCTGTTAAGCTACGGCGGATTCTTTTCTTGGACAACAAACACCCTAAGCTATTAAGCTACGATGAATTGGTAACATGTTAGAAGTAATTTTGGAAATTGGGTTATAACACTAAAAATAATATATTTTAAATATATCAAAAGTAATATTTAATAGTTTACAAGTAAGTAATATTTCACCTTATATGGAAGAATACAACCTCCACTTTCCGATTAGAATCTATAGAAAAGAACAAACCCCGTTATGGGCAGAAAAGTAATGACTGTATTGAGTGAATAAAAGGGAATCCAATATATGTTAACTCCTCTGAAGAAGATGGAGAAACGTTGTAGAAAGTTTGGGTAAAAAACCCTGACTACCAGGGATGGCCTGTCGACAATTACAAAGAACAACATGCAAAAAAGGGCAAGACTTTTGTGGCAGGTCAATGAATCTATGCTTCCACGAAGTGGTGTGGGAAGTCATCTACCTGCTCTTTTTTACCTCCATATGATGGACTCGCACCTGTTTGTTTTACCTCCATAATTCTTGGACGAAGTTGGAAGCTGGATCAAAATATATTGGGATGTACTTGCGTCTTGCGCAGCAAAAATTTGACACACGAAACAGAACTTGAGTAAAGGTTTGTTAAATAGCTTTATAGTCAAAATTGAGGTTTAGACGGTGAATAAATAAAATTTGACACAGGAAACGAAACTTGAGTAAAGGTTTGTTAAATATGATGCCATAACAGAAAAACCTGAACAAAATAGGGAGCAGGCTGCAGGTAATGTTCAAAAACATTTAAGCAGCTAGTACAGACCTCCCAAGCCATGGTGAGAACGTGTCGTTGCCAAATAAAGATGGAAGTAAAAGTTCTAGAATGGTTGCAGGCATATACACTGGCAAAAAGAACAAACCCCGTTATGGGCAGAAAAGTAATGACGGTATTGAGTGAATAAAAGGGAATCCAATATATGTTAACTCCTCTGAAGAAGATGGAGAAACGTTGTAGAAAGTTTGGGTAAAAAACCCTGACTACCAGGGATGGCCTGTCGACAATTACAAAGAACAACATGCAAAAAAGGGCAAGACTTTTGTGGCAGGTCAATGAATCTATGCTTCCACGAAGTGGTGTGGGAAGTCATCTACCTGCTATTTTTTACCTCCATATGATGGACTCGCACCTGTTTGTTTTACCTCCATAATTCTTGGACGAAGTTGGAAGTTGGATCAAAATATATTGGGATGTACTTGCGTCTTGCGCAACGAAAATTTGACACACGAAACGGAACTTGAGTAAAGGTTTGTTAAATAGCTTTATAGTCAAAATTGGGGTTTAGACGGTGAATAAATAAAATTTGACACAGGAAACGAAACTTGAGCAAAGGTTTGTTAAATATGATGTCATAACAGAAAAACCTGAACAAAATAGGGAGCAGGCTGCAGGTAATGTTCAAAAATATTTAAGCAGCTAGTACAGACCTCCCAAGCCATGGTGAGAACATGTCATTGCCAAATAAAGATGGAAGTAAAAGTTCTAGAATGGCTGCAGGCATATACATTGGCAAAAAGAACAAACCCCGTTATGGGCAAAAAAGTAATGACGGTATTGAGTGAATAAAAGGGAATCCAATATATGTTAACTGCTCTGAAGAAGATGGAGAAACGTTGTAGAAAGTTTGGGTAAAAAACCCTGACTACCAGGGATGACCTGTCGACAATTACAAAGAACAACATGCAAAAAAGGGCAAGACTTTTGTGGCAGGTCAATGAATCTATGCTTCCACGAAGTGGTGCATGAAGGCACTATGGTAGCTCCCAAATCACAGTTTAAATATGATGCCATAACAAAAAAACCTTAACAAAATAGGGAGTAGGCTGCAGGTAATGTTCAAAAACATTTAAGCAGCTAGTACAGACCTCCCAAGCCATGGTGAGAACATGTCGTTGCCTAATAAAGATGGAAGTAAAAGTTCTAGAATGGTTGTAGGCATATACACTGGCAATCAAGGCAGCATGGGTATTATTTTGTTGGTCCTAGTGAGACATATCCTTTCAAGTTAGAGAAATATCGCCAACCATTTTCGACACTGGAACTAAAGACTACTCCACATCAAACAGCTGACCATAACCGTTGAATGTTGAGTATAAGCAGCGACAATCAGAGAATGCAGAAGATGACAACTATGAGAAATCATTTAGTTTCTGTACAAAGTTTCTATGCCTCTAACTTCCACTTCATTCGATTCCAGCCAAACAATAGTGGGCATCTATTAAAGAGGACTGAGAGAGACCTTGACCTGATCTGGAAGAAATGATGTCCTGCAGATGTTCTCTTCCGGTTCGATTTCCAGCTCCGTTACCCGCTCGTGAACAGTGCTATACTGTGTGAGATTGATCCAAGACTGCCGGTAGTTTGATCGAAGAAGGCTCCCGGTCATGGAACCACAGAAACCGTAGAACAGTTGATCGTGCATCAGAACAACAGTGCACAGCAAAACAGGGACCGCAACAGAATGCGCCATTACTACCCTACTCTGGAGTGCCAGGCTTTGTGTGACGGTTACCTACATTCTCGCAAGGAAAGGGCGGCTGCTGGCAGGAAAAACGGGCAGACGTGCGATCCTGGTTTGAGTTTTCTATTTGAATGTTTAGATTTATGGCCATCAACACAAATATAGGCACATTGCTTATGGCGGGCCGGCCATCAGCAGAAATATAGCTCTAACCCAGCCCTTCCGATGCTGGGTAAACTGCTGGGTAAGCATCACATCGCTGGGTGAAAAATGCAAGGGTAATTGATCAGTCTACAACCCGGATATCAAGCACAATCACCTGGCGGTGTGCCATTAGGCCACACAACTGTGGGCAGCAAGGGACATCATTTATGGTGGAGCATAAGGCCACGTGTCAGCACGGGAGACAAAGGAACGACGAAAGTCTGTTCCAAAGGAAGGCCTATCGGCCTAAAAATGGAGAAATCTGCCGATTTAATAAAGGTACACATCACCAGTCTTTAATTAGCTTTGCGTGAGCCTTCGCTCAATTTTTGTATCTTCGTATAAATAATTTCACGATGCTCAGGAGTTCTCACGCTGTCCAATAGAATAGTATTAAGCTAACAATATTTTCTTGAAATGAAATTTTGTTTATTTATTTATTTAAAAATTAAAACTCTTTAACCCCAATTCCAGTATAGATCAAGCCTATTACTTAATATAATACGTTTATATCTTTATTTTATTATTACATTAATTTGTTATAACAATAATTGTGAAGGATAATGTTCTTTTTTATAGATATTATTTAGATTCAAATTACATTTTAATTACGAAATAAAACTTAAAGTTGTTGGATTTGGTTTTCTTTGAATAATAATGATGATGAGTTAGTAGAATTAATATTCATTTGTACACAACAATTAGTGATAACTATCCATATTAACAATTAATTATATTTAATATAAATTCATCTATGGATCTAGCAAGCATATCAAATCTCTTTATGTACAAGCCTCTTTTAAAGTCCAAAACTCGAAAAAAGATATATGTGCTCAATGGTCTATATAAAACACGAAATACAAATTGGATCTTATTTTTGAAGACTTATATTTTGTATATAAAAATGGAAGCAAATACAAACATAAGCAATCTATGTAAATTCGGATCAAATAGCTTGTATCATTTTTTATCATCACAATAAGAAATAAATGTATATTTACTTTGCATCAAATTTTCTTCTTTCATTTTTTGGAACATAGCAAATGCCTTGCATCCAAATACTCTTAAATGACTAAATTTTCATTTATAGACATAATATATATTAGATACAAAAACCATTAGAAACATTTTTACCTCGAAGCATCCTACATGCACATTCTACTAGTGTTATGTTTTTCCTCTTAGTAACTCCATTTTGCTGAGGTGTATGTGGCACTATAAATTGTTGTAGAATTTCATTGCTTTTACAATGTTAATTAAATGTGCTTTATTTATAGTCTCCCTGTTGATTAGAGCTAATAATTTTGATGCATTTGTCAATTTTTTTCCACCATATTTTTGAATTCTTTAAAGTACTCAAAAATATCACTCTTCTTTCATATGAATCAGACCCAGGTATACTTAGATCTATCATTAACAAAAAAAAAAAAAAAAAAAAAATACCATGCTCCATTAAGAGATATAGTTTCAAGAAGTCCACATAAATAAGTATGAATCAATTCAAGTATTTTCTTTTGTATTTTCTCTTTATGTATAAGAAATTCCTCTCTATGTTGTTTTCCAAGTAGAAATTTATTGGTTATTGTGATGATAAAATACATAAAAGTTGTTTGATTCCTATTCACATAGATTACGTACAAGTAGGGATGTAGTGTTTCATGAGAATGGAGATGAAGGTGATAAAATGAGTAATACTAGTATATGGCATGATACTATCAATGATTATGTCAAAATAGAAACAAGTGTTAAACAAGAATAGGAACAAACACAAGAACAAGTACATGTTCATGAATCCCTAAGGGATAGCTCAATGGGTTGAATTCATGTTGCTAAGTACCTCGTTTATTGGGAGGTCATGCGGTCAACTCTCCTCGATGCCCTTGGGGTTAGGTCTTTCTAATTTGGCTAACAGGTAGATCCTTTTGGGTTGATCTACCTGGATTTTCTTGTGCATGTAGCAGTCACTCAATGTTCGTGAACCACCCTTAAAAAAAGGTACAGGTTCATGAGAAAGAAGCCTCAAGCAATCATGACACTCCAAGAAGAGAAGAAGAAGAAGAAAGAAGTGAAACTCCAAGAAGATCATCACATCAAATTTAGGCACCTATATGGTATAAATATATGCATTGATTTCTCATGTAATGAATGTTGTAGAACCTTCAAGTTATGAAGAATCTAAAGAATATAAAGAATGATGGGATGCAATGAATGAAGAATGTAACTCTATAATAAAGAATGACACATGGGAATTAACAAAATTTCCTAAAATAAAGTTCTCAGTATGATGCAAATGGTTGTACAACTCTAAGTTTAATGTTGATGGAAATATTGACAAGTATAAAGCTAGATTGGTTGCAAAAAGAAATTCACAACAAGAGGAATTTATTATAAGATACTTTTGCACTTGTAGCTAAGTTGAACACAATTAGAACCATTATTGCAATAGCCACAAAACATAATTGGAAAATACATCAATTAGATTTCAAGTCTGCTTTTTTGAATGGTGAGTGAAAAGAAGAAGTTTATTTGGTTCACCCTCAAGGGTTTGTAAAGAAGGGACGAAAACATCCTGTTTTTAGGTTAAAGAAAAAATTATATGGTTTTAAACAAGCACGAAGATCTTGGTATGTGAAAATTGATTCTTTCTTTTATGAGAACAGTTTTGTGAGAAGCAAAAGTGATCCTAACCTGTACATCAAGGAAGAAGAAGAAGGGAATATTGATTTCATATCTTTATATGTTGGTGATATTATCATAATAGACAATTCATCCAAGTTGATTGAAGAAGTTAAAAGTCAATTGTCACAAGTAGTTGAGATGAAGGAACTTGGTGAATTGCATTATTGCTTAGGTCTTAAAGTTTGGAGGAAATTTGGTAAGACATTGACCAAACAAATAAAATATACAGGAGAAATCCTTAAAAGGTTCAATATAATTGAGTGCAAGGAGGTATCTACTCCTTTAGAAAAAGATTGTAAATTTTATAGTGATGATGGAACTAAATAGGTGAATGGAACTTTGTATTGTCAATTAGTCAGAAGTCTGAACCACCTCATGATGTACCAGGCTAGATATAACATATTTTGTTAGCATTCTTAGTTGGTTCATGGCTAAGCCTTGTGAAAGGCACTAGAAAGCAACAAATAAAGTCCTTTGGTATCTCAAAGGAACACTTAATTTTGGTATTATGTATACTAATGAATTTGATAATGAGGTGGCATGTCATTCTGATTGAGATTGTGCTAAAAATCCCAATGACAGAAAATGAACCTTTGGATATCTATTCAATATAGTATCTAGAGTCATATCACGGTGTAGCAAGAAATATCCAACTATTTCTTTATCATCTATAGACGTTCAATGCAAAGCCTTGACCAGTGCAACTTGTGAAGTTGCTTGGTTAAGGAGGAATCTTGAAGATGTTGGAGAAAAAAAAGTGGTCCAACAAGCATCAAATGTGACAACTAGAGTTCCATTAAGTTGGCAAATGATACAATTTATCATGCTAGATTAAAACATATTAAAATCCAACGCCATTTTGTAAGGGAAAAGATATAGTGAAAGGATATTTAATTAGTCTTTTCTAATACAAGTGACAATGTAGTTTACATCTTTACCAAACCTCTTGGAAAGATGAACATTGAAATATGTAGACAACAATTAGGCATTGTGAAAAATCTATTTCTCCATTAAGGGGACATATTAGAATACTGTAGAAATGGCGTGTTCTAAAATTGTGAGTTATCTAGTTTATGAGTTTCTTTGTGATGAGTTGTACTCGTATGTTGTTGAGATGGTTTACTTCGTAGTTAGTGTTATAATTTTGTTTCTTTGTGGTCTATGTTATTGTCTATTTTTAGTATATTAGATCCAATTTCTTAAGATCTAGAATGTCCAATATTTGTCTAAGAGTCTTTACATATGTGTAATGTTTGATGAGACATTAGTGTAATAGTGTGACAATACAAGTGACAATGTAGTTTACATCTTTACCAAACCTCTTGGAAAGATGAACATTGAAATATGTAGACAACAATTAGGCATTGTGAAAAATCTATTTCTCCATTAAAGGGACATATTAGAATACTGTAGAAATGGCGTGTTCTAAAATTGTGAGTTATCTAGTTTATGAGTTTCTTTGTGATGAGTTGTACTCGTATGTTGTTGAGATGGTTTACTTCGTAGTTAGTGTTATGATTTTGTTTCTTTGTGGTCTATGTTATTGTCTATTTTTAGTATATTAGATCCAATTTCTTAAGATCTAGAATGTCCAAGATTTGTCTAAGAGTCTTTACATATGTGTAATGTTTGATGAGACATTAGTGTAATAGTGTGAGATCTGACATATTGTGAGACTGTATGGTTTATTTTATTTTCTAATTTTGTAATTCTTATATGTTTTCTATTTCCCAATATTGTAAAACCTTAGTTATGTAATGTGTTGTGTAACGTAATGTTATACTGACTCAGTCAACATTATATATATATATATATATATATATATATATATAATTAAAAAGCTTTTTAATATTATCTTTATTTTCCAATTTTTTTCCCAATATTTTAATCATGTGATTCCTACACTCCTATTTAAATATACGATAATTTTGATTGAAATTTTAAATAATTTTAAAAACCTTATTACTTTTATATATTATTTTAACTCTATTTATATATTAAATACTCAATAATAATTATATTTTCAAGTGAAAAAAGTCTTAATAATTTTAATTCATCACAGTAATAAATATTCCTAGAAATGTAATTTTAAATAATAATAGGACTCACCATTATTGTTTAGAGAGATGCATTCTACGAGTATGAGTGCAATATATGATTTCATCCATGTTCAACATGGAGTTGACCTATGTCCCTTTCAAAATAAAAATCAAATATAATGTAAATAAAAAATAAATGCAATAAAAAATAAATGAATATACATATTTAATTAGTTTTAATTAAAAACATTATAAAACATGAATAATCTCATTCTCACTATGTTCATTGAGTTAGGTGTCAATATTATAGTCCAAGAGACATAATAGTTAATATTATAACCCAATACTAAAAGAGGTGGTAAATAAAATATTTTGATCAAATATTTCAATGTTCAAAAGAAATGGCTAATAAAAAGTAAAATAATAAGTTACTTCCTAATAAAATGAACATGCATTTAATTGTTAATCTAAAATTGATGTGACATTTAAAAAATATTAATAATAAAAAAATTAAAATATTATCATGTATTTATAAAAGATTTCAAAGGATATTTAAAGTTCAATGATTTGTTGAAATCTCAAATTTAAATTCTGTAGTCTACATAATCTAAACATCTCTGTAAATTTTCAAAATATATGTATTTATGTATTCAAAAATGTAATTTAACCACACTCCAACTCTATTTTAACCATGAGGGAAGTGTAAACATGAATTTTCCAAGTTAGTAGTAGGCAAGATGGCTAGATTGGCAGTCGATTTAGGCAACACATGTGGCAGGCAGTGCCAAGGTGATGCAGAGCCTACGGAGGCCTAGTTGGACAACTAGCTTTTCAAATGTAGTCAAGTTCAGGGATTTCTCGAAGAGAAGTTAATTTCCCTCGAATAGTTTTTCTTGGTATTCTTATTGGATAGGTTCACCAGTTTGGCAATATTTATTGGACTAAGAATTTATCACTGTTTCTTAATAATATAAAACTCTTAGTTGTTGCACCGATTTTCCCAAGTTGGGTTTTTCAAGGGGCTGTAGTACAAAAATAAGTATGTCAAAGTTTTTTATGTGTGTGCTAGTATTTTATCAGTTTCTAGTTTATCTTCCCTAGAATTTAATTTGGTGAAAATTTCAATTGTGAATTTTTCATATGTTACGTAGGCAAATAAATTGTTAAATAATTTACAGTTGGAAGAATAATTTCTAGTTGTGCAAAAAAGTTGATATTTTCACATGATATCAGAGCGATTTTGATCATATGAGGAAACTTAGAAGTGGAGGCAAAAATTCCTTGTTTAGAGGGAGCAACAGGATGAATTTTTGGAGGTTGTGCAGAGACTAAGCCAGGAAGTTTGAATTGTTGGGAAGATCGATTTTCAGTGCAGGTTGGAAGAAAATACTGGACTACTACTCCAACACGAAATGGGAGCAACAGTCCAATATTTTCACTAGGCAGATTCATTTTTTAGGCATGGAAGTGTTTTGCAGCAGTTTGCTGTAGCAGAATCAATGTTGGGTGGAAGAGAAAGGAATACGTAGAGAGAGATTATTTCTCTCATGGGTTTTTGAGTTCTATAAATACGATTTTCTAGTTGAAAATTGACAGAAGATGTGAACAGAGTTTCTCACTCCATAAGGGAGTGTGTTTAGCAGACTCAGCAACCGAGCAATGAGAAAGAGGGATATTTTTGACCAGATTCAGAGATGGCCACAGCTGGGCTTAGAGATTAGGATAGGTTGGAGGGGGCCTCCAACATTGTCTCTTGGAAGGATAAGATGTCCTTCATTTTGGATGAATATGGCCTGAAAGTCTATGTAGATAATGTGGTATTAGTTCCTTAGGATGCCAATCAACTAAAGGGGTATAGGAACGAGATGGTGGAGGCGAAGAGGTCGATCATGGATGGATTGTGGAACCATATAGTTTCACATATATTTTGAAAAGGCACTTCCAAGGAGATGTTGGACACTCTCGTCCAACTATATCAGAACACTTTCAAGTAGCGAAAGATGTTCCTGTAAGAAACATTGAGGAGAATCAGGATGCAAAAGGGTGAGGGCATAGATTCCTTCCTCACCAGGATTCAAGAGTACTGTGATCAGCTTGTAGCCATTGGGGAGGCACTTCGACTGATAGAGCTTGTTTGTTTGACACTAAAAAGTGTCTCATAGGTTTAGTAAGTCTTTGTCCAAAGTAACTCGGGTTGAGACAACTTGCCTACATGGGATCGGATGTGGTCAAGCCTATAGAATGAGGATTTCAGGCGATCTCTATTGAAGAGCACCATCAACGGAAGTAGCCATAAGGTTTTGAAAGGTGATAAGGAAGAGGAGAATGTGCCCCTTGCATCAAAGGGTTGTTCAAATTGATTTGTGTTGTAGTGTTGCAGATGTTTTGTTGGTTGGCATTGATGTCAACCTAGTTGCATGGGTTGTAGAAGAGTTGGTTAGAACTTGTATGTTTGGTTACAAGTGGCTTGTACTTGGCTGATGTGTTGAATTGGTTTAGGCATGTCTACTAGCATGGAGATGTGTGGATGTATCTGTTATTTGTAGGTGTTTCATACAGAGTATGCGCAGGGGATTTCATGGTCCTCATGATCATGTTGTTTCATATAGTTGGATGTGGTGAGGTGTTTGGCTATACATTGATTATGCATTTGATTGTTTGGTTACACAGTGTTACCAAGGATGGTCCCATGGTATTTGTTACGATAGCTAAATGGTTTACCTTGGTATTTGATTCAACATAAGTAAATTATTACCATGGTACATGTATTCTTGGTATTGGCATTACCATGGTATTGGTATGTGTGTGAGGCAAGTTGGCACATGATATTACCTTAGTGAAGATAGTCTTGGTATTGACATAACCAAGATATTTTCTTATTGTATTGGTTTGGAAATTACCATGGTACATGTGTCCTTGGTATTGTCATAGCCAATGTAGTTATCCATGGTATTGAGTTGGATATGGCCATGGTACAATTGTACATGGTATTGGCATAACCCTGGTATTTACCCATGCTATTCATTTGGATATTCCCATGGTACAAGTGTCCATGGTATTGGGATAACCATGGTATTTTCCCTAATTATTCATTGTTGAGAATAATTTGACTTAACCATTTCAGAAAATTATATAATAGAGGAAGAGAAGAAAAGTTGTGCTGGTTCTCTTGTGCGAGAAAATTGTCAAACATGCCAACTCAAAAATTCCTGGATAAAGAAGTGACAATTTTTTTTTGGATTTGTTGGGCATCTGAGGATGGATCTGAAAATTCAGAGACACAAATTTTGTGCAGAATGAAGTAAATTAGTTTTCTAATGAGATTTTTTTCAAAATTCAGTCTAGATTGAGAGAAACAAAAGTTTCTGAGAAGGCAATTTTCATAGATTTTATGTTGTGGTCATTTTCCCAAATTTCCCTAGTTGACATTCTAGATTCGATTTTTTTCCAGAAAAATGATAAATAGAGGATGACTTTGATTCTATTTGGTTGGTTTCTTGGAGACTAAGTGAATATGCCACTGTGAGGATATTGTGTGTGATAGAGATTGCAACTATCTCTCACATTGTTTTGCAGTGATTTATTAGAGTATCGTGGGTAGAAATCAAAGATAGAGTTGGGAAGAAGATTCAGATATTGGGTGTCATTTGGGGCAGACAATTTGCAACTTGTTGTAGTGTTTTGGTGTTTGAAGAAGTAAGGAATTTTCCTCCTCCATGTTAGATTTATGATTCATATTTTATGTGCAGAATGCTAGAGTTGTTGGGTTGATCATGTTGAGCGAATTGAGAACCAAGTCTGAAATATTTTGAAATGTGGTTTGCATGGATGAAGTGAAGGTTGTCGAGAAGTAAAAAGGGTTTTTTTCAACTCTATTTACCCTACATTAACTTATCAATCCAGGAACGATTTGTTATCTCAAAGAGTGTACTCAGTTTGAGGCGGTCATTTGTTAGGGTAATGCTAGTAGTATAGTGCTCTAAATACAAGAGTAAACGGATGCTTAAAACAAGATCTACTTACAGAAAAGCTCTCTAAGACTTAAATCATGCATTTAGAAGACTATAGCAATTTATCATTCAAGGGTACAGTAACAGTAACTCATCCCTCTGTAAACTGATGTAATTAAAGATAACCAAGGAAAAGATCATCAATCTGGGAGCTAGACAACAGATTTCAATACTCACTACAGTCTTAGATTATTCTGCACACCAAAGCAATGATAATACAAATAAAAGGAAATGGAACAACAACTAAGAAATGGAATAGCAACTAGTCTTCTAAACAAGATTGAACAACAAAACCTTAGTCTATGGAAATAAATGTAGCAATTGTATCCTATAGGAATCAGATAACAATCTTCACTCTAAAGATAAATCAGATAGCAAACGGAAATAGAACGGCAACTAATCAGACATGAAGTATAGAATAGCAACTAGAGTCAAATATCAATGTACAATGAACCAAGATAAATATCACATTCGACATGCTTAATATTAAGAGAAATAGTAATCTGACTTCAATACAACAGGTATCAATCTCAGTTATAAAGAGCAACGATTGTAATTCGTAATGGAACAGCAACGTTAGTTGAACAACAACCGCGATTAAGTATAAACCATAGATGAATACAGTGATACCAAATTATGAATGTTACAGCACGGTTACTTTGTAATTGAACAACAATAGCATTCTGTAATGAACATCAATGTTATATAAATGGTTAAAGGAACAACAATGCATTACAAGTCAGAATGAACAACACAACATTCCTGTCACAGAGAACAACATTACTCAGTTGAACATAAACAAAATATAACAGAACCGTGATGTAAAATAGTAAAACACATTAGATTACTGAACAGAGCTAATAATGAAAACTAGACACGAATTAGAGATAATGGTACAGGAGAAAGTGTTCCACTAGGGCCGGGCCCTTAGCCTCCAGGGACACACCACTTGAGATTACTCCAGAATCAAAGATGGAACGACAACCAGATTTATATTAAAACATCAAGGCAGAGTTACAGTGGATCACTTCTCAACGAGAGTCGATGATCAAAGTTTCAAATACAAAGGAGAATTACATAAAAATAACAACAGGTCATCCCCCTGGGCTAGCAATGCTGCCCCTTCTTATAACAGCCGAGCGGAGATATCAATGATGCAAAAATAGTTAAGATAGCGATCCCTTAGGATCAAAGGATCTTGAGGGATTCGCCAGACTGTTAATTCCCAGTTATCCATTTGTTCTCTTGTGCCGATTTGATATCTCCTTTTCCCTTTCTGGGCTGATACACTCCAATTTGGATCATCTTGTTTTCATGCAGTTTCCTGCCAAAGGGACATCGGTTAACTTTCTCCTGTCTTTTCCTTTAGGACGGGAATATTTTGTTTTCTCCTTTTTTTTGCATAAGAAAATGGTAATTATTAGTTTTTTTGCATTGCATATAAATCCCATAGATTTTGTCATAATTTCTTATTATCTACCTAGTTCATGATGCAAAGAGGTTATGAGTTTTAAAGAAAAGATGACAAAATAAACAATAAAAACATACCTTCTTCAGTACTCCACACACCCCCTGCTTACCCTTTTTCATGCCCTCATGAAAACATTGTAGTTGACATGTAAGGCAGTAAGAGAGTAGGCTGGAGACGGGATCTCATGTGGTGGTCTACAACCATGATGCCTAGCTAGGTGTTCAAAAAGATGTCCTGTCTGACCCTCAGGCATCTCATACAAGGCTTGGTATCTAGGTGCAGGGTGCCAAATAACTAGACTGCAGAACCTACAACCTAACCAAGATGGCCCTTCCCTCAAAATAAGTTCACCATAGAGGCTCAAGCGATCAGCAACTAACTTAAAGTTCTCATAATTAAATGGTTCCCTGAGTTGGATATTCAGATTAGAGGTCTGATATCGAAACTTAGCAGCTGCAATGGCAAGGTCCTTAATGGTAAAAAAGTATTCTATCCCTTGCCGATTGATTGCTATATGAATGGGTCCTAATGCTTCAATCACGCCCAGAGTCCTCATGAGGTTCCTATGTTTATTCCACAACTGTAATGGATCTCTAGGCTCAGCTCTTACCCATAAGTCTAATCCGTTTTCTTGTCTTTGGAAGGCATTATAGGCTTTAAGCTATTTGATTTGATCAACTCCAAATGAAATAAATGCCAGTAGTTGGATATCCCCAACGAAAGGGCTTAGGTTCTGCACTGTCTCTTGATCTAACACAAGGTTATGCAGATAGAATTCACACAATAATCTTTGAACCTTTACTCCATAGTGCTTACAACAATTTATGAAATCTTCAATAGTATTAATTTGTATAGGGGCTCCTGCTTTGACAGCCTTAATTTTCAATTGCAAGTATCGTTCCATTAAAAACAAGGCATAATTCTTAGCAGGGGCTCTACATGCTAGGATGTCAGTGTACAAAGAGCATAAGGTATCCATCTATCTGATAACTACATCTAACCTATGAGTTACCTTTGCGACTCTTTCTTCTTCCTTTCGCCATCCTTCGAAGGCTTGACTTTCGGATAAATTGACATCCCTTAGCTGCTGTTGTAATTTTTCATACTTTTCTCGAGAAACCATTTGTTCTGTAAGTTTTTCTACTACTTGTTGAGCTTGCATCAAACCCTCTCGTAGGGTTACTGTCCTCAGATCACTGTCCCACATGGTAGTGGTAAGCGGAAGGTTTACTTGAATCTTCTTATTGCATCGTCTCGTGTTTATGGTTTGCATTTCTTCAGAGGGCTGTACCTCTATCTGAAATTCTTTGTCACAAGTCGATATATCATCTGTTTGCATTTCAACATGGGCGATAACTGAATGTTGTTCCTTTTGGTTTTGAATGGCAGACTGCACTTCAACAGGGTTTTGAACGATAGACTGCACTTCAATAGGGTTTTGAACGACAGAATGCACTTCAACAGGGTTTTGAACGACAGACTGCACTTCAACAGGGTTTTGAACGGCAGTCTGGACTTGAGTCCTCTGAATCTTTTTCTTGGGGGGTTTTGCCGGAGTGGTTGCATATCTTTCCCCCGAGGTCCTTTTTTCTCTCTTTCCTATTTTCAAAACCCTGATTTTTTGTCAAAGTTGTGCTATCACATTCAACAGTCTTTGCTGTTCTTTTTGTAATCTCTTAATTTCTTCTATTTTCTTAGAAAGAATAGTTATCTGTTTACTTGGTCCTGGACTGTTGTCTTGGCCAATTCCCTGTTTGTCTTCATGGGGTGCTCCTTCATTGTTCTGATCAGATTTCTCAGGAGTAAAAACCTTGACTGGTTCTATTATTTCCTGGGAGACTTCTTTTTCCACCCCTTCTTCTCCATGAAATTCTTCCGGTGTAGTCTGGCTGGGAACAAATTTTTCCTCCTTTGTATCTTCATCACTTTTCTCTCCAGATATACTTTCATCATGAACAGAATGATTCTCTTCTTCTTCTTCCTCGTCGCACAATTCTTCAGATGCATTTTTGTCCTGAGTAGAATGCTCCTTTGGTTCTTCTTCGATATGGAGGTCTAGTGGGCTGAGAGGCTGAGCATATTCGCCCATATTGGCCAGAATTTGGGCCAATTCATCCTCTTGCAATGGATTTTGCAATGGGCTCTCTTCGCGTTGCTCTGTCTCTTCCTCCGCCTGCCCAGACTGCTCAGTCTCTTCCTCTGTTTCTCCTTCCTCATTTTCCTCCATCTCTTTCTCATTCTCCTCTCCTTCCAATTGCGGGGGTTGCTCATCCCCTAAATCATCTATCTCCACTGGTTGGCTAGTATTCCCTTGGGAATTTTCCAGCCTCCCTCTGATCCATGCCAATCTGACTGATTTCCTCCATTTCAATGGTCTATTCGATGTACTGGTAGCATGTTTTCATTTTGGGGCTGGCAGAGTCAGTCCCCCATCTATCGTGGCAATTAGTTCTTCCCAACTGCTCTGTTGCTGAGCAAGACTGTGACTAACTATAAGTCGTATCAGCCCATGCTGACTTACTACCGATTCTACTTGTCGTGATTTTTTCATGCTTTTAGCAACATCATGTAGTAACAAATTTAAAAATGCAGGCAAATTCACAAAGCATTTTTGTTTTAATGCGGCTAAAAGTTTAAGGTGTCGTGGTCTTACCACGTCTTTCTGGCCTTCACAGGTGATGTAGCTCTAAATGATCTTCGCCAATTCTGCCAACGGCTCTCCTAATGCTACTGGTAGAACTCCCTTTCCTCTTACTGTCAGGTTCTGGCCTTTATCTTGGAAGATTTTTATGATTTTTCGCAGCCTCTCCTTCTTTAGAGTCCACACAGGTCCAGTGGCTGGTAGTCCCGAGACCTCTGGAATTATGTCATCTTTGACTGCTATGTGTCTCCCTCTCACCGTGGAGTGATATTCTTGCAAGTTCTGCAAGAATTATATTTCTACAGTCTCGTTCGATTCCTGTAAACGATTGAGATAAACTAGCCATCCTACCCTTGTCAGGATTTCCTGTGCAGCATCAGAAACTATCAATACATGTGGTTCTCTCCGAATTGATCTTCCTCCCATGTTTTAGCACACTGTGAAAATGCAGAGACGATAATGGAACAACAGGCTGTTTAAACTTTTGGAAATACCGAGAAAATTTTGAAACAACAAGGCTCGTTCAAATCCTGAGTTACTTACTAATTGCTGCAGAGCATAATACGGAAATAGCTTAGGAACAACAAGCCATGAAAATTGAAAAACGATATACCGTCAAGCCTTGCTATTCCCAAGTGAAAATTCTATGAATAATGGTTTGACACGTATACCAGCAAATTACGAGGTCACCTGCTTCCCCCCTGCAATGTGATAGGTCGTCCTTGGCCGTCGAATGAGGGAGCGGCATGCCAAACTGCCATGGTACAGAGTCATAAAGGAACAGGGTATACCGAAATGCTATGTTTACAAAAGGAGCAAGTTGCCGAAATTGAGGTGTATAATAGGATCGCTTAACAAATAAGAGAATGTCGTGATATGATGTGAGCCTGGGAAGATATGACAGCTGACGTGCACAAAAAGTCTGATGTAGTCATTATCAACTTTTCTGTCATGATTGCTTATAATATATTTTCATGTGTTGAAAGGTTCGGGGAAGTGATATATATAATCTCAATTGACCTATTACAAAGGTATAAGACAAAGAAGGGTATTGATGATTGCTATTCCAGTGTATAAGTAATGTGACTTCAATACCATTAACAGAGCTCTGTTGCCCACAGGTGTCCATAACCTTGACAGAGTTGTTTGTTTCACCCATGGAACCATGATCCTTTGTGTATGCTTAGGAAGTGCTGTGCAATGTCAAAATGGAGGTCATTATGTTGGCTTGGTAACCAATTAAACCATAATTCCATTCACCAAGAAGGAGTGAAAGCTGGGCAGACCAGCTCGTGATGAGACCTCCTATTCCAAGGACTCTTTACTTTTTTCTGATGTGCCTCTTGGATCATATCCCTGGTGTGGTGGCCATAGTGGGAATGCCACTTCACTTTCTTCCTTATGATCGTGGTAGGCTGGCTCTTGATTGAGACCCCCTATCCTTCATTTGAAAACCCATATTAGCAAATCTTCTAAACATTTTCTCTTTTTTCTCTTTTATAAAGTACTTTCCTATTTATACACAAAGGGTGGTTCAACACTCCTTAAGAGTAGGAATGGTGGAAGAAGTCTTAACATCTCAATAGAAAAATATACCCTTTGTTCTTATTCCTTAATAATGATCAAAGAAGATTATGGGATTTAAGAAGAACCACCATGATAAAGATAACCAATCATACCAGTGTTGGTAGAATAATGACATAAAAGTGATGAGTGATCGTGTCCTTTCCTTTTTCCTCCTATCAATTCAAAGCAATTTCTTGTAAAAATAGCAATTTTATGTAATTCACTGATTTTAGTGTGCTCTATTTTGTATCCATTGCATAAGTGTATAGTTGTGCTCCAAATCACAAAAAAGAGTCGAAACTCTTGTATATTGAGAGGAATAACAATTGTCTTTTGATTGGAACAGCAAGGAGAACAAGCATAAGTGAAAGGAATACGAAAATGTTGTCGTTTCAAAGAGGAAAAACAAAAAAACAAGTGTTGTTTAAAAGGAACAACCAAAAAACGCAAGTGTCGTTCCTTTCGAAAAGGAACAACAGAAAATACAAGTGTTGTTCCTTCGGGAAAAAGGAACAGCAGAAAGCGAGGGTGCTGTTCCTTCGGAAAAAGGAACAGAAAAAAAAACAAAAGTGTTGTCCCTTCAGAAAAGGAACAACGAAACAAAAGTGGAAAAGGAATATCCAAAACAAAAGTGTTGTTCCTTCGGAAAAAGGAATAGTAGGAAAACAAAAGTGATGTTCCTTCGGAAAAGGAACAGCAAAATGAAAGTGTTGTTCCTTCAGAAAAGGAACAGTAGAAAAACAAGATTGCACATAAGTGTTGTTCCTTCAAAAAAGGAACAACAAAAACGACAATGTTGTTCCTTCAGAAAAAGGAACAGCAGAAAAATGCAAGTGTTGTTCCTTTGGGAAAAGGAATAGCAAAAACGATGGAACTGCTGAGCCCACAAAAAGGAATAACAAAATGCAGAGGTGTTGTTCCTTGAAAAAGGAATAGCAGGGTGGTGAGAATGTTGTTTCTTCCTAAAAGGAACAGCAAAGTGCAAATGCCGAAAAATATCTACAAAGAATAATTTATGCGAACAAAACAAAGGAATTATGTACAGAATGTAAGAACAATTGAATCACTTAATGAACCAGAGGTGAGGAATATTTCTCTTCCTCCTCCAAAATTTGCATGTCGGAGTCTTCGTAGAGTTGCTGGTAGAAGGATTCCTGACTAAGTGGCTTGCGATATAGTCGAACTCGGTGGCCGTTTTCCTTGAAGGTATGTCTAGATCCGTTAATGGTGATTAGAGTAATGGTGCCATTATCATGTACCTTGTGGATTTCGTATGGCCACAGCCAACGAGTCTGAAGCTTCTAGGGAAAATCTTGAAACCTGGAATCGTATAGGAGCGCCCAATCTCCTTCGCGGAATACTTCCTTTTTAATGAGAGTGTCATGCCATTTAGCTCGCTGCTGTTGGATCAATGTAGTGTGTTGAAGGGAAGAGAGCCTGATTTCATCTAGCTCATTGATCTGCTGTAATCTGTTAATCTGTGCTTCGTTTAGATCCAGACTGACTTCTTATGCCATTCGTAGTGTTTGTATCTCGAATTATATCGAGAAGATGGGTTCCTTTCCAAATACTAGTTGGTATGGCGAATAGTGGTAGTGCTTCTCCATGTTCTTCTGTAAGCCCACAAGGCTTCTGGTAATCTTGCAGCCCAATCGCGTCTATGTGATGCAATGGTTTTTGTTAGGATTGCTTCTATTATTTTAGTGTTGCTTTCTACTTGACCATTTGCCTGTGGGTGGTATGGAGTAGTAATTTTATGCTCGATATGATAGTTTTTTAGTGTTCCAGAAATATTGTTACCAGCAAACTATGGTCCACCATCTGTAATTATATCTCTTGGAAGCCCATATCACACAAATATATGGAACAAGAATTGTATGAAAGAATCCTCCGTAGCTCTCGGCAATGCCTCTGCTTCAACCCATTTGGTGACATATTTTGTTGCTACCAAAATATATGTTTTCTGGTTCGAGGATAGGTTAATTGGACAAACAAAATTAAGGGCCCATCGCTCGAATGGTTCAATAACTAGTTGTGGATTCAGGGGCATTTCATCTGATTGTCTAGGGCATTCTGCTATTTGGTAGCTATCACAAGCTTGAACGAAATTCTTTGCATCTTTGAACATCGTGGGCCAATAATACCCTATTTGCAGCACCTTGTGACCAGTTCTTCGATCTGTGAAATGTCTGCCACATGGTCCATCATGACAAGCTTTCAAAATTTAAAAAAATTCATCTTCACGGACACATCTCCTGATGTGCATATCTGCCCCTGTATGAAATAGGTAGTCCCCAATCCAAGAAAATCGAGTACTTCGCTGGACAATCTGTTTTCATTCATTGGGGGTCAGATGTTTCAGTAATTTTCCTACTGCTAAATAATTTGCAACATCAGCATACCAGGGTGTTTTAACAGTGACAGAAAACAAATGCTCATATGGAAATTGATCTTCAACTGTTGCTGCGTCCATTGGTTTTGGCATTCACGAGAGAAAGTTAGCTACAAGATTTTCTTTCCCAGTCCTTGATTGTGATATCGAATTCCTGCAATAAAATCAGCCATATGGTTATTCCACCATTTGTGATTGGTTTATTTGCTAAGTATTTTATGGCAGAGTGATCTGTATACAAGATAATAGGATATCCAGTAATATAATGCCTGAATTTATTGACAGCATGTATTACAGCTAAAAATTCCTTTTCAGTAACGGTATAATTCAATTCAGCAGGAGATAAATTCTTGCTAATATAATAAATTGCATATGGTTTTTTATCTTCTTCCTGCCCAAGGACTACTCCAATAGTTGTATCTGAAGCATCTGATGAAATTTGAAATGGCAGGTCCCAATTTGGACCTCTAAGGACTGGGGCTATTGACACAAGCTTTTTTAGATCCTGGAAAGCACGGTCGCATTTTTTTGTCCAAAGAAAGTCAACATTGCCTGTCAGTGCATATAGTGGTGCAACAATATGAGAAAAATGTTTTATAAATCTTCTATAATAACGAGAAAATCCAAGAAAACTGCGTATCTCTGTCTGAGTGGTAGGAGTGGGAATTAGCAAAATTATTTGAATTTTGGTCGGGTCTACCTGTATGCTAGCTTCTGAGATATAATGGCCTAAAATAAGTCCTTCCGTCATCATCATATAGCATTTTTCATGGCTCAAACAGAGCCTGGTGGCAATGCAGCGCTGGAGCACTTTTTCCAGTGTGTCCAATGCTGGGTCAAAATCATCTCCGTATGGTGTAAAATCATCCATGTATACTTTGAGCCCTTCATTTATTAAGTCTGAAAAGATGTTGAGAATAGCCCTTTGAAATGTGGCAGGGGCATTGCATAGGCCAAAAGGTAAAACTCTGTAGGCAAATGTTCCCCAAGGACAAGTAAAAGTAGTTTTGTCTTGGTCTTCAGGGGCAATCTGAATCTGATTGTATCCACTGAAGCCATCTAAGAAAGAAAAGAATTTCTTTCCTACCAAAGTGTCTAATACTTGGTCAATGAATGGAAGGGGAAAGTGGTCTTTTTGTGTTGCTTTATTTAGCTCTCTATAATCTACACAAATCCTCCACTTTCCATTCTTCTTTGGCACCACAACAAGTGGAGAGACCCATTTACTATTGGAGATAGGATAGATGAAGTTCACATCTAAAAGTTTTTGAAGTTCAGCTTTTACAATGTCTTTTAGATGAGGGTTAAGTCTCCTTTGTGGTTGGCGAACAGGTCTCGCATCTTTCTCTATGTAAATGTGGTGTGTACATAACTGGGGATCAATTCCTTTCATGTCAGGATAGTCCCATGCAAATGCTTCTTTGTATTTCCTTAGTAGTTGGATGAGCTTCTCTTCTTGTTCGGAAGTCAGGTTGGCATTAATGTTTAAAGTCTTTCCTGGCTCAATTTCTACAATTTTTCTATTTGAGATAGAGGTAGTAGGTATTGTTTTATCGTGAGTATCTTTAAGAAGATATTATTCTAATTCATTATCAAATGCTGCTTCTATCATGTGACATTATTTGTGGGATCTGGATTCAACTTGGCTAATAAAATTGTTAATGGCATCATCTTCTGTTTGGTCTTTGAAATCGAGAGCCTCTTCTATGGTTAATGGAGATCTAATATTTTTGGTAAGGTATGATACATGATGTTTGTTAGTTTTTAATATTGTGACACTTAGCTGGGCTGGAGGATATAAAGCCAGATTCTTGATATAAGCTCCCCTATTTATGGTCATACTGCCTTGTCGGCAGCCAATATAAGCATTAGCAGTTGCAAGCCAAGGTCTGCCTAAAATCAATGGATGTCCATCAAGTCAGTTTTTGGGGTTTATTATCAGAAAATCGACAGGATACTCCCAGGAATCAACGGATATCATGACATCATGCAGTGTGCCCTCTGGCCTAACCACGGATCGGTCAGCTAGTTCTAATAAAGTGGAGGTCGGTTCTACTGATGTAATGCCCAGTTTTTGACAAGTGGTGGTTGTTAAGATATTAATTGCAGCTCCTAGATCAACTAAGGCATTTGAGAAGGTTTGTCCATTGATTTGTATGGTTACTATTGGATTTCCTGGGTCTTCATATTTAACGGGTGTTTCTCTTCCTGATAATAGGTCGGATAAGGTACCAACTACTTGGACTTTTGGGTTATTTGTTATTTTCCTCCTTGGTTTTTTTATACATAGCTCTTTGATGGTCTTTGCATATATTGGGATGTCTTGAATGGCTTGGAGGAGTGGGATTTTTATGTATAGATTTTTTAGTTCTCCCAGAATGTCAAAATCAGGATGTTGTATAGGTCGAGGTATAATTAATCATTCTGGGAATGGGGGAGAAGATGTGGTTGTTTGATCATGAATTTGTTGTCTGGTCACAGCCTCTTCTTGTGGCGGTTGTTCTAGAGGTAACTGATTTTCAACTTGAGCGGTTTTATCTCCCTCTGTTTCAATGATGTGCCTCGATCTTAATTAAAGGTCATTACACTCCCTTAGATCGGTTCCTATCTCTGGTGTTTCAATTATTTGAATAGATTTGACCAGTTCGTTGTTCGGATTAGGGTTGGGTTGGGCTGGGAGTTGCGGTCTTAAGTTAGAATGGGGGTTTTGTTGTAATGCTGGCAGTGTAGGTTGAGGGGGCGGAATGGTTCCTACTGGTTGATTTATCGTTCTTTTCCAGTTTGTCTGCCAAGCTTGACTCTGTGAAGTAGGAGGGTACCATTGTGCTGGATATACATTGTTTTGCCAATATGGTGGGGTATAGGGAAAATTTGGCCAACTGGGTTGACTTGTTTGGTTTGGCCAAGGAAATGGTTGCTATGACCAATTTGAGAAGGGAGGTTGATTTTGCCACATTGTATTATATTGTTGAGCATGATATTGTGGAGCTGAAAAGGAGAAGCTGGATCTGGGAACATACCTGATTGTCACGGCTGCCATTGACGACGTTGATTGAGTAGGTACATTGGTTCTGGCTCTTCTTCTGCTTCCTTGTATATTGCTTTCAATCCGGGAAGAAAGGGACAACTCTCTGTAGAGTGGTCTTTTGTACAAATGGCGTAGACTTGAACTACATCTAATGGACACTCATTGTGGCTGTGTTTCTTTCCGCATCTGGGACAGAAGATTGCCAAATTCTGTTCTGCCTCTTCTTGCTTTTGTTTAGCCTGCATAATATCAAGTTGTGTTGTTAGTGTCCCCAATATGTTAGTTTTAAAATTTTCTAATAAATTTCCAATTTCAGCACGAGTTACTCCCTCTGTAGATATCTTGTTGTCCCTTATAAACCTGTCATGTTCCGTTGGTTTCAGTCTTGTGCTGCCTCTTGAGCTCCTGATACATAAATTAATAATATCAGCAAAATTTTCCTGATAAATATCTCCTTTTCCCATAATATTTAGTGTTTCAATCCATTGTTCCTTCATTCCCCTAATTAACGTTGTTTTTAATACATTATCAGGTAAGGGTAATGATGCATAAGGAGATTTTTGAAGATTATACTGAAAATGCTCAACATATTCTTCTAATGTTTCATTTGGTCAAGCTACCATCTGAAATATTTCATCTTTTAACTCTCTAGACCTGCAATAATCCTGATATTTTTTTAGAAAAGACTCTTTCATTTGATCCCAATTATTTATAACACCACCACCCAGCCCCATAAACCATCTTAAAGCAGCCCCTTTTAGTGTAGAGGGAAATAATTTTAGTTTATGGGGATTGGTGGTATAGTCATATCCTCTACACAGCACATCAAATTTAAATAAGAATGCATCCAGATCTTTTGATGTAAGGCCATGGAATGTAGGGATATGCTGGAGATGAATTTATTTCATAGGTGCATTAGCTGCAGTATCCACAATGGGGTATTGCAGTGTAGAGGTTTGGTTGTTTGGCTGGTTCTGGGCCATTAGGTCAAATATATGCCAATAGCCTTCTAGTATATCTAGGAGGGTATTCCTAGATTTTCGAGGGGGAATGGCTCTAACAGGAATGGCCTTAACAGCACTTCCTTTATCTGGGATGATGAGAGTGCCTAATGTCTAGGGGGATTCTGGTTCTTGAGTTTCTTCAACTTTGTTATAAATGATTTTTGCAGTGCTTCCCTTATCTGGGCTACTTAATGGCTGAATTATCCCAAGAGGAGATCTTGGTTCTTCAGTTTCCTTGGTTTCTCCTCTTCCTTCACAAAGGTTGCTAAGGTTACCTTCTTGCAATGATTTTGGGCTATAATTTTCAATTTCTTGAAAATCTTGCTCTTCGGTTTGACTATGCACCTCAGCAAAGGCTACAGATGGTGATCTTGTGGCCTCAAGGGAACTAGTAGGCTGCCTAGAAGTAACTTTTCTGGGTTCTACTAAAGGCTAAGATTATGCTTTCTTAAGGATTTCATTTATAAAGGTCGATCAGCCAAGGGTCACCGGCCCCTTAGCTTTGTCAAGCTTGGGTAGAGGTTTATGATTCTTTTCAGGCTTTTTCTTCTTAGTCATGCACACAAATCAACTACTAATTTCTACCCAAAGAAAACAACAACAAATTTGAAGGAAAGCAAACAGGGAGCAGGGCTATTACATGCTCCGTACGCAGGTTCTTACCTTCCATTTTTAAAACCCAATTCTCTCCTAGCAGGTTCTTACACTACTCTGGAAAAGAAACAAATGGCTACACTCTTCCCCGGCAACGGCGCCAAAATGTCGAGCAGTAAAAAGGGTCTTTTTCACCTCTATTTACCCTACATTAACTTATCAATCCAGGAATGATTTGTTATCTCAAAGAGTGTACTCAGTTTGAGGCAGTCATTTGTCAGAGTAATGCTAGTAGTATAGTGCTCTAAATACAAGAGTAAACGGATGCTTAAAACAAGATCTACTTATAGAAAGCTCCCTAAGACTCAAATCATGCATTCATAAAACTATACCAATTTATCAGTCAAGGGTACAGCAACAGTAACTCATCCCTCTGTAAAATGATGTAATTAAAGATAACCAAGGAAAATATCATCAATCTGGGAGCTAGACAACAGATGTCAATGCTCACTACAGTCTTAGATCGTTTTGCACACCAAAGCAATGATAATACAAATAACAGGAAATGGAATAGCAACTAAGAAATGGAACAGCAACTAGTCTTCTAAACAAGATTGAACAACAAAACCTTAGTCTATGGAAATAAATGCAGCAATTGTATCCTATAGGAATCAGATAACAATCTTCACTCTAAAGATAAATTGGACAACAAACGGAAATAGAACAACAACTAATCAGACATGAAGTATAGAACAGCAACTAGAGTCAAATATCAATGTACAATGAACCAAGATAAATAACACACGCGGCACACTTAATATTAAAAGGAACAGTAATCTGAATTCGATACAATAGGTATCAATCTTAGTTATAAAGAGAAACGATTGTAATTCGTAATGGAACAGCAACGTTAGTTGAACAACAATCACGATTAAGTATAAACCATAGATGAATACAGTAATACCAACTTATGAATGTTACAACACGGTTACTCTGTAATTGAACAACAATAGCATTCTGTAAGGAACAACAATGTTATATCAATGGTTAAAGGAACATCAATGCGTTACAAGTCAGAATGAACAACACAACATTCCTGTCACAGAGAACAACATTACTCAGTTGAACATAAACAAAATATAACAGAACCGTGATGTAAAATAGCAAAACACATTAGATTATCGAACAGATCTAATAAAGAAAACCACACACGAATTAGAGATAATGGTACAGGAGCAAGTGTTCCACTAGGGCCGGGCCCTTAGCCTCCAGGGACACACCACTTGAGATTACTCCAGAATCAAAGATGGAACGACAACCAGATTTATATTAAAACATCAAGGCAGAGTTACAGTGGATCACTTCTCAATGAGAGTCGATGATCAAAGTTTCAAATACAAAAGAGAATTACATAAAAATAACAACAGGTCGTCCCCTCGGGCTAGCAGTACTGCCCCTTCTTATAACAGCCGAGCAGAGATATTAATGATGCAAAAATAGTTAAGATAGTGATCCCTTAGGATCAAAGGATCCGGAGGGATTCGCCAAACTGTTAATTCCTAGTTATCCATTTGTTCTCTTGCGCCGATTTGATATCCCCTTTTCCCTTTCTGAGCTGATACACTCCAATTTGGATCGTCTTGTTTGCATGCGGTTTCCTGCCAAAGGGACAGCAATTAACTTTGTCCTTTCCTTTCCTTTGGGACGACAATCTTTCGTTTTCTCCCTTTTCTGCATAAGAAAATGGTAATTATTAGTTGTTTTTTGTTGCATATAAATCCCATAGATTTTGTCGTAATTTCTTATTATCTACCTAGTTCATGATGCAAAGAAGTTATGAATTTTAAAGAAATTATGAAAAAATAAATAATAAAAACATATCTTCTTCAGTACTCCACAAAGGTTTGGAGGCTTCAGAATAGATAGTGATTTGGAAGATTCAATAGTAGTAAGATTTTTCTCCATCCAATAGGAGTTGGAAAGTCCAATGGTGGTTGGGTGAAGATCATTGGTGGTGGGAGCTTCCAACGGATGGTAGTCCGTAGATCTGTGTAAGATAATGCATGTACAATTTTTTCAACATATTATTAAAATAATTGAGCATCACAACAACAACAGGGTGGTTTTCTCCCAAAATGGTTTCCACCAGAAATAATTGTGTTCATGTGTGTGTATGATTATTTTTCTCATGTTGTTAAGATTTCAGTTTATTGTTTCTTAGATGTTTTGATGAACTAATGTTGTGAATTTTCATGGATAATGAGCATGGAGGAAAATTTTTAATTGGTAAAATTGATACAAATGCCATCACTATTGATTCACCCCCCCCTCCCCCATCCCGCCCTCTTAGTAGTGAATATATTTCCAACATTTGGTATCAAATCCAATGCTCTTAAGTGAAGCTTGACCGCTTGGAGAGTAAATCGTTGATCATGGCCAGAAGTAAGAAGAGGATATCTCAAAAGCCAAAGAATTTGGAGATAGAATAAAATCAGTAATTGCAAAAGAAGCTGCAAATTGTGAATATGATGTTTACCGAGGTAATATTTTGAAGGAATATTTTAATTATAATTCTGATGATTCTATTGAGGTCGCTAATCAAGATGAGAAGAGTATTGTGTTCATTATAGCTTATATGAATCATCAATGTGTGTGATCAAAGAATTAGTTTCTCAAGTAGATAAACTAACAAATTCGTGTAGAGATCATAAGAAATTGTTGCAAGTTTGTGATGAGAAGGAGACAAATCTCAAGGAGGAGCTTACTACCTTAAGAACCCAACTGATAGATTCAAAAAGAAATGAAGATATAATTTGAAACAAACAGAAGAAAAAGAAATATTATGTAGAAGCACTTGAAAATGTAGTTGAAAATTTGAGAAAACCAATTGAAGAAAAGGACCAGCAGCTAGAAAAATTTAAGAGCAACATAGGAGAGAGAAAACATAGTTCTAACTTTCAAAGAGGAGATACAAGTTTAGATTTAGGAAAAATTAAGAAGGTAGATTCAAAGAAATCTACAACAAAATTTGTGAGAAGACATGATAATATAGGAGAGAAGAGGCAATAATTTGATCAGCAACAAAGAAGAGATTTGAAAGGAGCTTCAATGTCAAGAATATAATACACCACTAGAGTTGATAGTAGCATAATTCAAATAAGAAATTAGAATTCATTTTCTCCCTTAATTAACAAGATTGAGTGATTTCATTGTCATCAGTTAGGACATAAGGAAAATTTGTGTAGGAGCAAATTGGATACATCCATGCAGCAGTTTGGACAACAAAGAATGGGATATTATTTCAGGTATACAAGTTTGTTTAATGGTATATTTTATTCATGTAACTTGTTTGGGAATAAAGCCATTGATTACAGACCTGGAATAAGAAGATGGAAATCTAGCATGAGCAACAAAATTTTAGATCCTTTGGATCCTTATCTTGGTCATGTAGAATGTTTTATGTGTCAAAAATTTGGACACATGGACAATGATTGCCTAATTCCTAGATCCATGAGGATGTTGGTACAAAAGAAAAAACCAAAGAAACATGCACAACAAAGGAACCCATCAAGAGAAATGTGGAAGAAAAAGGAGGAACTAATTGGAAATTGTGAGTATTTCTCTTTGTTCACTCCTACACTTGGCTTTGCAAAGAAACAATTTGATGGGTCCAATACCAACAGAATTTGGTCAACTAAAAGCTCTCTTGCTATACCCGATACTATCACTGGTTTGGTTTTCCTCGAGTACTTAGATTTATCAGTAAATATTTTAGAAGGATCAATCCCTAGGTTCATCGGCAATTGCACTTATTTATATATCTTTTTGGCCCACACTAATAATCTCTATAGTACTATCCCAGATAGTATCAACAGTTTGGTTTTTCTTAAGCATTTAGATTTATCACTAAATATTTTACAGGGATCAATTCCTATGACCATTGGCAATTGAATTTATTTACATACCTTTTCTGCCCATACTAATAATTTGTTTGG
The DNA here is from genome assembly GCA_031772625.1 of Pinus tabuliformis. NCBI lineage: Eukaryota > Viridiplantae > Streptophyta > Pinopsida > Pinales > Pinaceae > Pinus > Pinus tabuliformis. The sequence continues at coordinate 1,026,321,466 of CM062811.1, read as the reverse complement.
GAGTCCACCCATATTTTTGGCTAATTTTTCTGCCCATACTAATAATTTGTCCGGTAGTCTACCCATATCTTTGGCTAATTGTACCAACATTGCAATGTTGGATTTAAGGAAAAATAGGTTGTCTGGAGAACTTCCTGAGTCATTAAGAGTTTTTCATAATTTGAAAGTTTTAAATATGAGTTACAATAAATTTTATGGTGGTATTCCTCAGTGGATATCAAATTTCACTAAGTTGTGTGTGTTGGATTTATCCAACAATAAATTTAGTGGAGTGATACCATTATATCTTGAAGGACTTCAAGGTTTTGCGAATGGATCTTCTCAAAATGATACAGAGTATGAAGAAACGACAATTGACATGAAAGGATATGAGTACAATCTATCATATGTGTTGTCTTCCAACACAATATTTGATTTGTCTGGTAACAATCTCAATGGGACAATCCCTGCAAGCATAGGAAGTTTGAGTAACTTGATATTTCTAAATTTATCTAACAATCAATTAGAAGGTTTGATACCTCCATCTCTTGATAATATATTTACATTGGAGTAGTTGGACTTGTCCAAAAATAACTTGAGTGGAAAAATACCAGAGGAGCTCTCTCCCTTACATTGGTTGGGAGTAATGGATGTTTCATCCAATAATCTTTGTGGGCTTATCCCAAAAGGAAAACAAATTTATGGTTTCAATGCAACCTCATTTCAAGGAAATAAGTGTTTGTCTAGGTGTCCTTTACATCCATGTAATGAAAATGTAACCCCATCTATAGATGATGACATTATTAGTAACAATGGTGAGAAGAAAGTGAGATGGTTGAGTGCAGTCAATGAAAATATGTCGTTAACAACCTTAAATATTAGAGTGGGGATTGGAATTTGGGGAGTGATTAGTATATTCATCATTTCAAAGAGAGCCAAAAATTGGGTATTAGCTTTGTGAGGTAAAAAACCAAGATCGTCTTATGGAATGTACCCGTTTTCTCTGTAATCAAATCCTAAATGGTTTCATTTTATAATAAGTAAAACAATTTTATCAAATTCTCATCTAAATAGTTTCTTTTTGTAATAAATATAATACTTTTATCAAATTCTCATTAATATTTATATAATACTTTTATTTTTTAATCTAAAAAATATATTTTTTATTTCATCGCTGACTAAAATTAAATTTAAATATGAAAAGTAACAATCATTCCTACCAATCCCATGCATACAATGGTTTCAGAGATGGTTCATAAACATTACTTGCACCAAAGGTTCCGACTCTGCTAATATGGACATAGCTTTTGGGTGCAATTATTGGATTACCTCAGTTATGGTTAAATATAGGTGAGACTCCTCCCATGGCCCGAAATTCATTGTAAATACTCCACTGTTGAGAAAATTTTCAGTCTCACCAGCAAACAATCTCCCAAGCTGTCAAGAGGCATCCATGTCACATGCATAGATGGGGGAATATAGATAGGGCATTACTAATAGACAGAGAGGTCCATGCATTAATGAATAGAGTGTTCATTGCTACATACCTCGAACCAACACCCAAATTCATCAACATCTTTCAAATTAAAGAGCAATTAGTTTGATCATAAGCTTTGCCAAGATCTATCTTCAGGAAAAGTGATTGTTGGCTAGTCTCTTGGCCCTCTTGAAAGCTTTCAATGTGGAAAATGTAGTGTTATGAATATATCTCTGCTAAACAAACCCTATTTTCTATTGCCACACTACATACCAAGTAGAAATCGACCAATTAGAAATCCAGAGAGATCCACTTGAAACTTACTGTTTATAGTGAGCAGCTTTTAATAATTCGATTTCCAGAGAGATCCACTTGAAACTTTCTATTTATAGTGAGCATCTTTTAATAATTCAAAATTGGTTGTGTTTAGATTTAATGTCTTTGGAAGTAGAACATGAACAAATATATTAATTCTCGCACATTTTCAGGTCCTAAAAATTATTTATTCACCATCTGCTGGTCATCCAAATTTAAATTGGTCCTATTCAATTTGGATGTTTGATTGGTCTAAGATATTGGAGCGTATTCTTTAAATTTAAATATGAAAAGTAGCAATCATTCCTACCAATCCCTAAATATAAACCTAATTAACTTGTATTTAATTTTATAATTTTATAATAGAACCATTTTTTTTATAGTAAATAAAACAACTTTCTAAAATATATAGAATAAATATGAAAGGAAAATAAGAAATTTTGTGGAAATATTTTTCTAAAAACTACGATTCTGGTATAAAAACATATATTTGCTATACATATTATGATTCTAGTGTATTGATCTAGCTGAGGTTTTGATGTCATGGGGGCTTTTGCATATAGCTCTCACAAAGGTTTCCATTCTAATCCCACTGAGGTTCTGATCTCAAGAACATTAGTACTATAATTCTAAGACTCCGATCTTGCAAAAGTTTTGATTCAAATCTCCAAGAGATTCTCATCTCAAAAGTTTTGATTCTAAGAAATAAATGTATATTTACTTTGCATCAAGTTTTCTTCTTTCATTTTTTGGAACATAGCAAATGCCTTGCATCCAAATACTCTTAAATGAGCTAATTTTGGTTTATAGACATAAAATACATTAGATACAAAAACCATTAGAAACACTTTTAACTTGAAGCATACTACATGCACATTCTACTAGTGTTATGTTTTTCCTCTCAGCAACTCTAGCTAGCTCAGGTGTATGTGGCACTATAAATTGTTGTAGAATCTCATTGCATTTACAATATTAATTAAATGCTCTTGATTTATAGTCTCCCCCTTGATTAGAGCTAAGAATTTTGTAAGGGAAAAGATATAGTGAAAGGATATTCAATTAGTCTATTCTAATACAAGTGACAATGTAGTTTACATCTTTACCAAGCCTCTTGGAAAGATGAACTTTGAAATATGTAGACAACAATTAGGCATTGTGAAAAATCTATTTCTCCATTAAGGGGACATATTAGAATACTGTAGAAATGGCGTGTTCTAAAATTGTGAGTTATCTAGTTTATGAGTTTCTTTGTGATGAGTTGTACTCATATGTTGTTGAGATGTTTTACTTCGAAGTTAGTGTTATGATTTGGTTTCTTTGTGGTCTATGTTATTGTCTATTTTTAGTATATTAAATCCAATTTCTTAAGATCTAGAATGTCCAAGGTTTGTCTAAGAGTCTTTACATATATGTAATGTTTGATGAGACATTAGTGTAATAGTGTGAGATCTGACATATTGTGAGATTGTATGGTTTATTTTATTTTCTAATTTTTAAATTCTTATATGTTTTCTATTTCCCAATATTGTAAAACCTTAGTTATGTAAGGTGTTGTGTAACGTAATGTTATATTGACTCAGTCAACATTATATATATATAAATTATATATAATTAAAATTAAAAAGCTTTTTAATATTATCTTTACTTTCCAATTTTTTTTCCCAATATGTTAATCATGTGATTCCTACACTCCTATTTAAATATACGATAATTTTGATTGAAAATATGACTAATTTTAAAAACCTTATTACTTTTATATATTATTTTTACTCTATTTATATATTAAATACTCAATAATAATTATATTTCAAGTGAAAAAAGTCTTAATAATTTTAATTCATCACAGTAATAAATATTCCTAGAAATGTAATTTTAAAAAATAATAGGTCTCACCATTATTGTTTAGAGAGATGCATTCTATGAGTATGAGTGCAATATATGATTTCATCCATGTTCAACATGGAGTTGACCTATGTCCCTTTCAAAATAAAAATCAGATATAATGTAAATAAAAAATAAATATTGAATGCAATAAAAAATAAATGAATATACATATTTAATTAGTTTTAATTAAAAACATTATAAAACATGAATAATCCCGCTCTCACTATGTTCACTGAGTTAGTTGTCAATATTATAGTCCAAGAGACATAATAGTTAATATTATAACCCAATACTAAAAGGAGGTGATAAATAAAATATTTTGATCAAATATTTCAATGTTCAAAAGAAATGGCTAATAAAAAGTAAAATAAAAAGTTACTTCCTAATAAAATGAACATGCATTTAGTTGTTAATCTAAAATTGATGTGACATTTAAAAAATAATTCATAATAAAAAAATTCAAATATTGTCATGTATTTACAAAAGATTTCAAGGATATTTAAAGTTCAATGACTTGTTGAAATCTCAAATTTACATTGTGTAGTCTACATAATCTAAACATCTCTGTAAATTTTCAAAATATATGTATTTATGCATTCAAAAATGTAATTTAACCACACTCCAGCTCTATTTCAACAATGAGGGAAGCGTAAACATGAATTTTCCAAGTTGGTAGTAGGCAAGACGGCTAGATTGGCAGTCGATTTAGGCAACACATGTGGCAGGCAGTGCCAAGGTGATGCGGAGCCTACGGAGGCCTAGTTGGACAACTAGCTTTTCAAATGCAGTCAAGTTCAGGGATTTCTCGAAGAGAAGTTAATTGCCCTCAAATAATTTTTGTCAGTATTCCTTTTGGATAGGTTCACCAGTTTGTCAATATTTATTGGACTCAGAATTTATCACTATTTCTTAATAATATAAAACCCTTAGTTGTTGCACCGATTTTCCCAAGTTGGGTTTTTCCAGGGACTATAGTACAAAAATAAGTCTGTCAAAGTTTTTTATGTGTGTGCTAGTATTTTATCAGTTTCTAGTTTATCTTCCCTAGAATTTAATTTGGTGAAAAATTCAATTGTGAATTTTTCATATTTTGTGTAGGCAAATAAATTGTTAAATAATTTACAGTTAGAAGAATAATTTCTAGTTGGTGCAAAAAAGTTGAAATTTTCACATGATATCAAAGCGATTTTGATCATACGAGGAAACTTAGAAGTGGAGGAAAAAATTCCTTGTTTATAGGGGGCAACAGGATGAATTTTTGGAGGTTGTGCAGAGACTAAGCCAGGAAGTTTGAATTGTTGGGAAGATTGATTTTTCAGTGCAGGTTGGAAGAAAATACTGGACTACTGCTCCAACAAGAAAAGGGAGCAACAATCCAATATTTTCACTAGGCAGATTCATTTTTTAGGCATGGAAGTGTTTTGTAGTAGCAGAATCAATGTTGGGTGGAAGAGAAAGGAATACAGAGAGAGATATCATTTCTCTCATGGGTTTCTGAATTCTATAAATATGATTTTCTAGTTGAAAATTGGCAAAAGATGTGAACAGAGTTTCTCACTCCATAAGGGAGTGTGTTTAGTAGACTCAGCAGCCAAGCAATGAGAAAGAGGGATATTTTTGACCAGATTCAGAGATGGCCACAACTGGGCTTAGAGATTAGGATAGGTTGGAGGGGGCCTCCAACTTTGTCTTATGGAAGGATAAGATGTCCTTCATTCTGGATGAATATGGCTTGAAAGTCTATGTAGATAATGTGGTATTAGTTCCTTAGGATGCCAATCAACTAAAGGGGTATAGGAATGAGATAGTGGAGGCAAAGAGGTCGATCATGGATGGATTGTGGAACCATATAGTTTCACATATATTTGGAAAAGGCACTTCCAAGGAGATGTGGGACACTCTCTTCCAACTATATCAGAACACTTTCGAGTAGCAAAAGATGTTCTTGTAAGAAACATTGAGGAGCATCAGGATGCAAAAGGGTGAGGGCATAGATTCCTTCCTCACCAGGATTCAAGAGTATTGTGATCATCTTGTAGCCATTGGGTAGTCACCTCAACTGATAGAGCTTGTTTGTTTGACACTAAAATGTGTCTCATAGGTTTAGTAAGTCTTTGTCGAAAGTAACTCGGGTTGAGACAACTTGCCTACATGGGATAGGATGTGGTTAGGCCTACAAAAGGAGGATTTGAAGCGATCTCTATTGAAGAGCACCATCAATGGAAGTAGCCATAAGGTTTTGAAAGGTGATAAGGAAGAGGAGAATGTGGCCCTTGCATCAAAGGGTTGTTCAAATTGATGTGTGTTGTAGTGTTGCAGATGTATTGTTGGTTGGCATTGATGTCAACCTGGTAGCATGGGTTGTAGAAGAGTTGGCTAGAACTTGTATGTTTGGTTACAAGTGGCTTGTACTTGGTTAATGTGTTGAATTGGTTTAGGCATGTCTACTAGCATGGAGATGTGTGGATGGATCTGTTATTTGTAGGTGTTGCATGCAGAGTGTGCGCAGGGGATTTCATGGTCCTCATGATCATGTTGTTTCATATAGTTGGATGTGGTGAGGTGTTTGGATATAAATTGGTTATGCATTTGATTGTTTGGTTACACAGTGTTACCAAGGATTGTCCCATGGTATTTGTTACGATAGCTAAATGGTTTACCTTTGTATTTGATTCAACATAAGTAGACTATTACCATGGAACATGTATTCTTGGTATTGGCATTACCATGGTATTGGTATGTGTGTCAGGCAAGTTGGCACGTGATATTACCTTAGTGAAGATAGTCTTGGTATTGACATAACTAAGATATTTTCTTCTTGTATTGGTTTGGAAATTACCATGGTACATGTGTCCTTGGTATTGGCATAGCCAATGTATTTATCCATGGTATTGAGTTGGATATGGCCATGGTACAATTGTACATGGTATTGGCATAACCATGGTATTTACCCATGCTATTGATTTGGAGATTCCCATGGTACAAGTGTCCATGGTATTGGGATAACCATGGTATTTTCCCTAATTATTCATTGTTGAGAATAATTTGACTTAACCATTTCAGAAAATTATATAATAAAGGAAGAGAAGAAAAGTTTTGTTGGTTCTCTTATGCGAGAAAATTGTCAAATATGCCAACTCAAAAATTCCTGGATAAAGAAGTCACAATTTTTTGTTGGATTTGTTAGGCATCTGAGGATGGATCTGAAAATTCCGAGATGCAAGTTTTGTGCAGAATGAAGAAAAATAGTTTTATAATGATTTTTTTTTGAAAATTCGGTCTAGATTGAGAGAAACAAAATTTTCTACGAAGGCAATTTTCATAGATTTTATGTTGTGGTCATTTTCCCAAATTTCCCTAGTTGACATTCTAGATTCGATTTTCTTCCAGAAAATCATTAATAGAGGATGACTTTGATTCTATTTGGTTGGTTTCTTGGAGACTGAGTGAATATGCCACTGTGAGGATATTATGTGTGAGTAGAGACTGCAACTATCACTCACATTGTTTTGTAGTGATTTATCAAAGTATTGTGGGAAGAAATCAAAGATAGAGTTGGGAAGAGGATTCAGATATTGGGTGTCGTTTGGGGCAGAAAATTTGCAACTTGTTGTAGTGTTTTGGTGTTGGAAGAAGTAAGGAGTTTTCCTCCTCCATGTTAGATTTATGATTCATATTTTATGTGCAAAATGCTAGAGTTGTTGGGTTGATCATGTTGAGCGAATTGAGAACCCAATCTGAAATATTTTGAAACGTGGTTCGCATGGATGAAGTGAAGGTGTGGAGGCTTCGGAATAGATAGTGATTTGGAAGATTCAATAGTAGTAAGATTTTTCTCCATCCAATAGGAGTTGGAAAGTCCAATGGTGGTTGGGTGAGGATCATTGGTGGTGGGAGCTTCCAAGGGACGGTAGTCCGTAGATCTGTGTAAGATAATGCATGTACATTTTTTTCAACATATTAGTAAAATAATTGACCATCACAACAACAACAGGGTGGTTTTCTCCCGAAAGGTTTTCCACCAGAAATAATTGTGTTCTTGTGTGTGTATGATTATTTTTCTCATGTTGTTATGGTTTCAGTTTATTGTTGCTTACATGTTTTGAGGAACTAATGTTGTGAATTTGCATGGATAATGAGCATGGAGGAAAAAATTTTAACTGGTGAAAATTGATACAAAGCCCATCACTATTGATTCACCCAACCCCCCCCCCACATCCCGCCCTCTTAGTGAATATAATTCCAACAATTGGTATCAAATCTAGTGCTCTTCAGTGAAGCTTGATCGCTTGGATAGTAAATCGTTGATCATGGCTAGTAGTAAGAAGAGGATGTCTCAAAAGCCAAAGAATTTGAAGAAGGAATAAAATCAGTCCATTGCCAAAGAAGCTGCAAATTGGGAATATGATGTGTAACAAGGTAATATTTTGAAGGAATTAAAAAGGTAATATTTTGAAGGAATTTTTTAATTATAATTCTGATGATTCTATTGAGGTCGCTAGTCAAGATGACAAGAGTATGGTGTTCATTAGAGCTTATATGAATCATCAATGTGTGTGATCAAAGAATTAGTTTCTCAAGTAGATAAACTAACAAATGTGTGTAGAGATCATAAGACATTGTTGCAAGTTTGTGATGAGAAGGAGACAAATCTCAAGGAGGAGCTTACTACCTGAAGATCCCAACTGATAGATTCAAAAGGAAATGAAGATATAATTTGCAACAAATGAAAGAAAAAGAAATATTATGTAGAAGCACTTGAAAATGTAGTTGATGTATTTGCCAAAAAAAAAAATCCTCCATATTTTTGAATCCTTTAAAGTACTCGAAGACATCACTCTTCTTTCATATGAAATAGACCAAGGTATACCTAGGTCTATCATAAAAAAATAAGAAAATACCATGCTCCATTAAGAGATATAGTTTGCAAAAGTCCACATACAAAAGTATGAATCAATTCAAGTATTTTCCTTTGTATTTTCTCTTTATGTATAAGAAAATCCCCTCTATGTTTCTTTCCAGGTACAAATTTATTGGTTATTGTCATGATAAAATAACTTACAAGTTCTTTGATTCGTGTTCACATAAATTTCTTACAAGTAGGGATGTGGTGTTTCATGAGAATGGATATGAAGATGATAAAATGAATAATACTAGTATATGGCATGATACTATCAATGATTATGTCAAAATAGAAACAAGTGTTAAACAAGAACACAAAAAAACACCAGAACAAGTACAGGTTCATGAAGCCCCAAGGGATAGATCAGTTGGTTGAGTTCATGTTGCTAAGTACCTCGTTTACTGGGAGGTCACGGGGTCAAATATCCTCGAAGCCCTTGGGGTTAGGTCTTGATAATTTGGCTGACAAGTAGATTCCTTCGAGTTGATCTACCTAGATTTTTCCGTGCATGTAGCAGTCACTCAATGTCCATGAACCACCCTTAAAAGAAAGTATAGGTTCATGAGAAAGAAGCCTCAAGCAATCATGACACTCCAAGAAGAGAAGAAGAAGAAGAAAGAAGGGAAACTCCAAGAAGGTCATCACATCAAATTTAGGCACCTATATGGTATAAATATATGCATTGATTTCTAATTTAATGAATGTTGTAGAACCTTCAAGTTATGAAGAATCTAAATAATACAAAGAATGACAAGATGCAATGAATGAAGAATGTAACTCTATAATAAAGAATCATACATGGGAGTGTTGGAAATACTGGGGGGGGTGAATCAATATTTCTTTTCAATTATTATTTTTATCAGTTAAAAAAGTTTATATTTGGAACACAGAAATAGATAACAGGAATAGATGCTTTAATTAATGTGATCTTTACAATAAGTCAAGTATAAGATATATCTATCTATATATATATATATATATATATATATATATATATATATATATATATATATATATATATATATATATATCTGGTTTCAATTAGTTGCCAAGCACCAACTTGGACTCTTTGTGAGGCTCCAACCTCTAGAGTGACAACTCTATCTTGTCAAGGCACCAACCTTGAATTTAGGAGCACCAACTCCCAGGACACCAATCCTTTCAGTTTTGAGGCATCAACCTCAAGGGCTCCAACCCTCTGCTGTAAATGTCTGGATCTGTTTGGTTGTAATTCTCTGCTCCCAACCCTGTTGGACCTATGACTTACTTCTGTCCTCTTGTTCCTTCGACTTCTGCTAGAACTTCGGCTTCCTTTGTTTCTTACAGTTTGCCAGCAACATTAAACTTTCCTTGTTCTCTATTTTATATGCCTGATACGCCTAACCTTTGGCTTCCTCCTTTGCTCGCTTGAGCTTTGGCTTCCTCAACGCTCATTCGACCTTCTGGCTTCCCTCCTCTGGTCACTTTAGCTTCCTTTGCGCTCACTCGACCATCTATGCTCGCTTGACACTTAGGCTTCCCGATCCATGGATTCCTTTGTCTATTCGAGTGTTCCAATACTCACAGGTGATCCAAATCGGATCCATAAACAACTGTCATAGAACCATGACTGTATCGGGATGAAACAAATCCTTGAATAATCCAAAATAGCAATTGAAAACACCCTGAACCAGTGGCCATGGCAACCAGTGCGGAACGACAAGGACCTCGGTCAAAGCACGCTGACCGAGGCCCATGGAGACTGCGCAGGAGGTCGATGTAGCCCCTGGGAGCCCCGGAATGGGAAAAGGAGCTGGTTTTCGATGCGCGATTAGCGCTGGGCAAATAGGGCTGAAATGGTAAAGCCTAAAGAACTTGGTCATGTTGGAGCCAGAGGACCATGGGCGGAGAAACGAAAAGAGCCATCATACGAAGGTGGGACCCACAACCTGGAAACTGGAAGTTTGATCGGGGTGCCCTTGAATGGTAAGTGGTTTTAGAAAGCAGAGCGATCACACTCAGCGATTGATGCGTGGCAGCAGAGGTGAGAAAAAAACTGCCATGATCGCGCGTTATCGGTCGAGCAAGTGAACCACGCTCGGCGTGCGAATGACGTTGGATCTGGAGGAGCCGCGATTAGATGGCTGAGATTGCGTCCGATTGATAGAGCGGAACTGACAGGGAATCAAGCCGCAATTAAAGGGGATTTGGAATCCATTGACCGCCATGATGGAGAAAGAAGCGAATTGACGAACAGGCTGGCACTGTTCCGATGGGGACATGTGGCTACTTCCTGAGCGTTTATGCTGATGCCGAACAAGGAATTCCAAGCACACAGGCAGAAGGAGAATCGACGCAGGAAGGAGAGGAAACGGACAAGTGTAGGGGTCGAATGGCTAAAGCCATGAACAGAGACAGTGAACAGGCATTCGAAGATTGAGAGTGAAGAGTCGAAGTGACCAAGAAGGATAGTGAATAGTGAACCCTGAGAGGAGGGCTAAACACAGAGAGCATTAAAGCCAAGCAGAGGTGACAGAGGGACAAGCTGACCACAGGCAGCATTGAGCACTAGAGAGCTTGAAGATTCAAGCCTTCCCATAGAGGAATCTGTCTAGATTGAGCATCATAGTTTGCTCTTTCCACTGTAGACCGAGTGTCACAGAGCTGGTAGGTAGAACAAGAGTCTGTGTAATCTGAGTGGCTTGGGGAATCCAAGAACCACCCTACAAAGCAAACTTGCTTCAGGAGAACTCATATTGAGTCCCTGTATTGTAATTTCTCTGCTTAAAGACACAATAAAATAAGGCCACCACTGAAGCTGGACAGGAGACGTATCCCTGGAGAATAGGGTGAACTCCTTATTAAAACGGTTTGTGTCTTTGTGTTGCTTACTGTATTTCTCTAATGTCTTTCCATTCATTTTTCTATGTATTGGAAATCTTATCGATCCGTTGCTTAAATAACACAAAACACACACACCAGCACATGAGTCTGTAATAACTTTTGTTTAATAAATCTTAACTGATGGCACTCATAGGGTGACTTTCAGATCAAGTGGTATCAAAGCTCTAGGTTGTAAGGTTAGACAAGCTTGTGTTGGTTTAGCTGTGAATGCTCACTAGATCAAAGCTCAAATTAGGAGAAGGAGAGTTGGTGGAAACTAATCCTAAATTGGGAGAGTCTATTCTTGAAAGACAATGTCAGAAGAAGGTTCTATAGGGCCAGACCCTCAATTCATAGAAAGTTTCCTAGCTATAAAGTCTATGGTAGAATAAATGTATAGGGACTTTAGAAAGCATAAGGGTGAAGATTCATCAGGCTCTAAGCAAGATAAAGAAGAAGATGAATCTCATTCCCATGACCACTCCAAAGGAAATGGGAAAGAAGAAAGCTTCCGTACACCTCCTAGTAGCCCTGTGCATAATAAGGAAGCATCTTTGATTAAGTTAGATGTTAAATTTGATTTGCCTATATATGATGGAGAGTTGAATGCTGAAAAATTGGACAATTGGATTAGACAAATTGATGTGTATTGCAGAGTAAAAAATATAGATTCAGACAAGAGCAAGATTCAGCTGGCAAGCCTTCGCCTAGGGGGCACTGCCTTGGTTTGGTGGGAAGGTAGAACCCAAGCTGATATGAGGAAGCATGGTAAGACCATCTCTGTCTGGAGTGAATTTTTTATTGTAATAAAAAAGTAGTTCTATCCATTGGCCTACATGCAACAAGCCATGATGAATTGGAAAACTATTCAGCAGTTGAAAGGGAAAAGTGTACAAGGGTACTCAAGAGTTCAGAAAGAGAGCATTGATGTTGGGTATTTCATTAGACTCACTAGAAACTCTTCTGAAGTACATTGGTGGTCTACACAACTACATGAGGCATACCATCCTCATGTTTAATCCCACTAGTATAGATGAGGTATCTGTACAAGCTACTCATCTAGAAGCTAGAAGAAAGAACGAAAATCCAATAGTTGGGGGACCATCCCAACCCACTATAAGAAAAAGCAAGGAGAAAATAAAGCATAAGTGGAAAGTAAAGAAGGCTAACACTGCACAAAAAGGCAAAGCCTCATGCACTCACTATAAAAAGGAGGGGCATGATGATGAGAACTGTTGGATTCTGCATCCAGAGCTGAGACCTAAGAATCCCGAGGGAAAGACGAAGAAGACTACTACAGCTATTCAGAAAGATTTGGGGTCCGACTCAGGAGATGAAACAATCATTGCAGCCACAGGTATAAAAGGTAAGAATTCTGAAGCATCTACTAGTATTTCTGCTCGATCTGTTATTGATGAATAACATGAGAGAAAAAGGCGTGAGCTTTTTCATATTCGAGTTGTTTCCAAAAATCAAAAGATTGATACTTTGTTTGATAGTGGCTCACAAGTAAATCTGATTTCTGAAGCAATTGCAAAGAAATTGGGAATAGCAACTCCACCTCATAAGAAGCCATACCCATTAGGATGGTTGAATGATAAAGCACAACTACAAGTGACTAGACAGTGCAAACTCAAGTTTTCTTTTGGGTCAGCATTTGTAGATGAGGTTGAGTTAGATGTAATTCCTTTGGATATATGTGGAATTGTTTTAGGAGTCCTTACTTGTATGATAGAAAGGCTATTTTCTATAGAGCTGAGAACAAGTATCTACTTGTTAAAGATGGAATCGAATATTTTGTAAGAGCTCTTAAGCTCAAGAATAATTACACTTTCATAAACTCAGGACAGATGAAAAGAATGATAAATTCATGCAAACAATTCTTACTAATGGTTGTAAAGGAAAATAAAACTGATAAAACCAATGTATTTGAGGGCTGTAATTCTGATCAAAAAGCTGATATAGAAAAGATTGTTTCAGAGTATGATGTCTTGTTTCAAGAACCTCAAGATCTGCCACCAAAAAATGGAATAGTACATGATATTATTTTGCAGCAAGATGTTCCTTTGCCTAACATTGGGATGTACAGGTTATCTACTTTAGAGAATGTTGGAATCAAGAAGCAGGTGCAGGAGTTGCTCGAGAAAGGGTTCATCAGGCCTAGCACATCACCATGTGGATCACCAATTGTTTTGGTGAGAAAGAAAGATGGCTCGTGGAGAATGCGCATTGATTACCGAGCACTGAATAAAATAACGATAAAAAATCGTTATCCACTTCCTCGCATAGATGATCTTTTAGATCAATTGAAGGAAGCTGTTTATTTCACCAAGCTGGATTTGCACAGTGGATACCATTAGGTCAGAGTTGTAGAGCAAGATGCATGGAAGACTGCTTTCAAAACAAAGCAGGGATTGTATGAATGGCTAGTTATGCCTTTTGGCTTGACCAATGCCCCTGCTACTTTCATGAGATTAATGAATGATGTACTCAGACCTTTTCTTGATGATTTTGTTATTGTGTATCTGGATGACATTCTGATTTTTAGTAAAACGTGGGAAGAACATTTAAAGCATGTTAAGCAGACATTAGATGTTTTGAAAAGAGAAAAACTTTCTGTCAAACTCTCCAAATGTGAATTTGGCAAAACCTCTCTAAATTATTTGGGTCATATAGTAGGGGGAGGTGAATTGAGAATAGATCCCTCTAAAGTGGCAGTTATTGTAAACTAGCCTAAACCCAAGTCTGCTACAGAAGTGAGAAGCTTCTTAGGAGTAGCACAATATTGGAGGAAGTTCATTTCAAATTTTTCCTCAAATACAGCTCCCTTACATGCTTTGACAGGATTGAACAAGGTGTTTCAGTGGGGAGGCAAACAGCAAAAAGCCTTCGACACCTTGAAAGAAAAAATTAGTACAACACCTGTAGTAGCACTGCCAGATCTACAAAGACCATTTGAGATCCAAACTGATGCCAGTGACTATGCCATGGGAGCAGTGTTGACACAACACAGTAAACCCATATGTTATCATTCTGAGATTTTTAATCCTGTAGTAGTTAACTATCCTACCTATGATAAAGAATTGTATGCATTAGTTCAGAGTGTGAAAAAGTGGAAACATTACTTAATGGGAAAAGAAACAGTAATACATACTGATCACCAGCCACTTCAATATCTACACTCCCAAACTAAGTTGCAACAATCAAGACACTATAGATGGATGGGTTTTCTACAACAGTTTCATTTAGTCATCAGATATAAAAAGGGTGTACATAACAAGGTTGCAGACATGTTATCTAGACCCATTATAAATGCATCTACCATACTTAAGCATAATTCTATGCTACATGAAAGCTACATAGAACAATATACTCAGGATATGGACTTTAAAGATGTATATGCAACTTTGAGTCAAGGCAAAAGAGTAGAAGAATTGGACTATCATGTGAAGGATTGATTCTTATATCATTGTGGGAAACTCTGCATTCCACAAACTGAGAGAGTAAAGATAATTAGGGAAGCACACACTTCTCTGATATCAGGTCACTTTGGGGTAAGTAAAACAGTTGTACAGCTGCAAATGTTCTACTATTGGCCGAAAATGAATGAGACAGTTTCTAGATATGTAAAGGGATGTGTTATGCGTGCTAAAAGCAAGCCCAGCAACAGAAAACTAGGCTTGTACACTCCATTGCCAGTTCCTTCTCACCCTTGGGAAAGCATTTCCATGGATTTTGTTGGAGGACTGCCTAAATCTAGGAAAGGTCATGACTATCTATATGTTGTTGTGGATAGGTTCAGCAAAATGTGTGTTTTGATACCCTGTAGTAAACAAATTACAGCTGAACAAACTGCAAAATTATTCTTTGAACATGTATGGGTTCATTTTGGATTACCCACTTCAATTGTATATGATTGAGACACCCGATTTGTGGGAAAGTTTTGGTCAAGTCTGTGGGAACTAATGGACACCAAATTGAAGAAAAGCACAGCTTTTCATCCACAAACAGATGGCCAGACAGAAGTAGTTAACAGGATAATGATCCAATTACTGAGAGGATATTGCAACAAACATCCTAAGCTTTGGGATGAGCACTTGTGCTATGTGCAACATCCTTACAATAGAGCCAAGCACTCTTCTACACAGAGATCTCCTTTTGAGACATGTTTTGGTTTCATACCAAGGTCTCCTTTGGAGTTTGTCTTTGGTAAAGATACCATGGTTGATGGACATAGTGATGTGGACAAGGCAACCAGGTTCATTGAACAGATCCAGGAGATCCACCAGGCAGTACAGGAACAGCTAGAAAAGATCCAGACCAAGTACAAGGCTAGACATGATAAGCATCAGATGGAGCATAGTTTTCAAGTTGGAGACTAAGTCTGGCCCTGTATCAGCAAGGACAGGATGCAAGGTGAAGGTAAGAAGCTAAAACCTATCAGGTATGGACCCTTTAGGATACTTGAGAAGATTGGTGAAAATGATTTTTTCCTTGATCTGCCAACTTACATGCACATCTACTCAGTCGTGAACGCAGATTGCTTGAGATTGTTTGAACCTTCAATGGTTGAGGACCTTTAAGAGCAGAGTCAATTTTCTTCTGTTGATGACCTACTACCTGAATATCTTAATGAGTTGCAGGAAGATACAATGTTGGACAGGAAGTTAAGGACGACGCATATTGGATAGGTGGAATACCTCAGAATTGGGCTTAAAGGTTCGAAGCCAAGCAGTGCGAAGTGGATTGAGATTGAACAAGTGAGACGACAGTTTCCTCACTTAGTCGATGCTTGAAGAAAACCAACTTTTGGTGGTCCGAAAGCTTTTTAGTTGGGAGGCCGTGATCCAAATCGGATCCATAAACAATTGTCATAGAACCATGACTGTATCAGGACGCAAAAAAACCTTGAAGAATCAAAAACAGCAATAGAAAACACCCTTAACCAGTGGTCATGGCAGCCGGCGTGGAATGACGAAGACCTCGGTCAAAGCGCGCTGACCGAGGCCCATGGAGACTGCGCAGGAGGTCGATGTAGCCCCTGGGATCCCCAGAATGGGAAAAGGAGCTGGTTTGCGATGCACGATTAGTCCTGGGCAAACAAGGCTGAAATGGTAAAGCCTAAAGCACTCGGTCACTTTGGAGCGAGCGGACCATGGGCGGAGAAACGAAAAGTTCCATCGTATGAAGGTGGGACCCACAACCTGGAAAATGGCAGTTTGATCGGGGTGCCCTTGAATGGTAAGCGGTTTTGGAGAAAGCGGAGAGATCACACTCAGCGATTGATGCGTGGCAGCGGAGGTGAGAGAAAAATCGCAGTGATCGTGCGTTATCGGTCAAGAAAGTCAACCGCGCTCAGCGTGCGAATGATATTGGATCTGGAGGAGCCCAGATCGGACAGCTGAGATTGTGTCCGATAGACAGAGCGGAACTGATAGGGAATTAAGCCGCGATTAAAGGGGATTTGGAATCCGTTGACCACCACGATGGAGAAAGAAGCGAATCGACGAACAGGCTGGCACTGTTCCGATGGGGACACATGGCTACTTCCTAAGCATTTATGCTGACGCCGAACAGGGAATTCCAAGCACACATGCGGAAGAAGAATCGACGTAGGAAGGAGAGGAACCGAACAGGCGTAGGGGTCGAATGGCTAAAGCCATGAACATAGACAGTGAATAGGCATTCGAATATTGAGAGCGAAGAATCAAAGCGACCAAGAAGGACATTGAACAGTGAACCCTGAGAGAAGGACTGAGCACAAAGAGCAATAAAGCCAAGCAGGGTTGACAGAGGGCCGAGCTGACCACAGGCAGCATCGAGCACCAGAGAGCTTGAAGATTCAAGCCTTCCCATAGAGGAATCTGTTTGGATTGACCATCAGAGTTGGCTCTTTCCACTGTAGACTGAGGGTCACAAAGCTAGTAAGAAGAACAAGAGTCTGTGTACTCTGAGTGGCTTGGGGAATCCAAGAACCACCCTGCCAAGAAAACCTGCTTCTAGAGAACTCATATTGAGTCCCTGTATTGTAATTTCTCTGCTTAAAGACACAATAAAACAAGGCCACCACTGTAGCTGGACCGAAGACGTAGCCTTGGAGAATAGGGTGAACTCCTTATTAAAACTATTTGTGTCTTTGTGTTGCTTACTGTATTTCTTTGTTGTCTTTCCATTCATTTTTCTGTGTATTGGCAATCTTATTGATCCGTTGCTTAAATAACAAAGAACACACACACCAGCACATGAGTCTGTAATACCTTTTGTTTAATAAATCTTAACTGATGGCACTCATAGGGTGACTTTCAGATCAACAGGACACGTTTAGGAGGAAGAGAGGCCGAAATACAAAGAAATGTTTCTTTTCTAAAAATATCAGAGAGGTCTTTTTTCCTTTAATAATATTCATACATTAGACTTCATTATTTACAGAGGATTTCATTTGGGAGGCTGTACCAACAGGGAGATCCCACATGCTACGTCGCAATCGCAATCGCAATCAGTGGTTTGACATCCCTTAGAGACTAGCGATACATCGGATGTGATATTACATTTATTCATGTTAAATGGTGCATTTGGGTTCGTAATATATATCGCAATCGGCAGTCCGGTGGTGTCAATTCCTTCGAACATTTCGATTCAACGAATGTGATATTTCAATAGGTCGTTTTATAATGTTGCAGCGGGTCCGCATACATATCACAATTGGTGGTTCGAGGGTGATATCAATTTATAACTTGCACTATGAGAGTTTTGATAGGCAGATGCAATATAACAAGAAGGGAGTTTATAATGGTACAGGGGGTCCGCATATGTATATATATAACCTTCCCACTCTATAACATTGGTTATATAGAATTTAACCACATGAAATCCTTATATCCGCACTATTTCTATTATAATGTTTATATAATATAAATACACAATAATCATGTGTAACTTACCTTTTCCACCTATTTTACAGCCTTTGCACATTTTCCTATGTTTTCCTTTTTCAGATCAATCCTACACTGTAGATCTTACCATCCCATCCAATGGTTGATATTACACCCGACCAACAAAGCTGCTCGGTGATCCTGCACTGTAGATCAAAACCGTATTTGATCCAACACTCGACAACGATATCGAGTGAGCTACATGCATGAGCATTACCCACCCGATAAAGCAGTTTCCTCTCTCCTCTGACATGTGATGTGTCAATTTCTTAATGGAATCAGGTGACTCCCTCCTATTACCACATACCACCTATTCTAAACCCGATAAACCATTTCTGCTTATAAACCCGCCTTTCTCTTTGACTAACGCCTGAGCTATTTAGCACCCGATGACCGTAGATCTTCTACCATTGATGGCTATGACGGATCCTCCGATTTCCTCATCTGCTAATGCTTAAATTAATCTCTGTCATTCATTTCTTTGAATTTACGCTGTGCGACTTAATCCTGGCTGCTCATTACTAAAAATCTCATCTGTTGATCTCCAAGATCCACCGGTTCCTATGTGTTCAATCTTCATCTTCAAAGACCCATTATGATTCCTCTGTCTCTTCTTCTCCTCTCTGTTCTTCTTGGGCATACATTACACGTGATATTCTCGATATGACTCCTCCTCAATCTCTCACTCTTACACTTATTTGGCTTTCCTGTGGCTTCCGATACCGCTCCAATACCTCTTCTCTGCTTTGATAGCTCTTCTCTGATAACTCCTCGGCTTCATATTGCCATTAATGACAATCTAGATCAACAATCTCCCCCTTTGTCATTGATGGCAATATTCTTCTTCTCTCCCCTTTGATATCAATAGCAAAGGAGTGCACAAGGACTCCCCCTGTTGAACTACTCCCCCTGTCCTGCAACATCTTTATGAATAACCGTAAGTGATGCTAAAGAGATAACCCCCATCTTTTGACGAAGATGTTCAAATGCTTCTCGAGGAAGAGGTTTTGTGAAAATATCAGCTATCTGCTCCTTAGTATTGATATATTCCAAGATGATGTTTTGTTCAACTACTTGTTCACGAAGGAAATGATACTTGATTGGTATATGTTTGGTCTTTGAGTGCATCACTGGATTTTTGCTGAGGCTGATCGCACTTGTGTTATCACAATAGATGGTAATTGGTTGATTTGTACCTATGTTGACATCTTTTAGAGCTTCCTTCATCCATATTATTTGAGTACAACAATCTGTGGCAGCTATATACTCGACTTCAACTGTAGATAGTGATATGGATGTTTGTTTTTTGCTGAGCCAAGATACTAAACAGTCTCCCAGGAAGAATGCATTTCCACTAGTACTTTTCCGATCATCGACACTTCCGGCCCAATCAGCATCGATGTATGCAATCAAAGTAAGAGTTGAGCTCTTAGGGTACCAGAGACCGAAATCAGGAGTTCCTTTCAGATATCTAAGAATTCTTTTTACAGCCAACAAATGGGATTGTTTAGGAGTTGATTGAAATATTCCCACCATTCCTACTGCTTGCATAATGTCGGGTCTTGTAGCAGTTAAGTACAGAAGGGCTCAAATTATTGACTTGTAATGAGTTGCAACTATCGGAGGGGAGTCATCATTTTTTTCTCAATTTGCAACTTGTGGTCATAGGTGTGCTCATGGGTGCAAAATGTTCCATTCTATATCTTTTAAGCATGTCTTTAAGATATTTGGCTTGAGATATAAACATGCCTACTGTGGTTTGAGATACTTGTAGTCCAAGGAAGTGAGATAACTCTCCTACCATTGACATCTCAAACTCTTTTGACATATTTTGAGAAAACTCATGGCTCATCTCATCATTATTACTAGCAAAAATTAGATCATCAACATAAACAAGTGTGACTAGTAATTTATTCGCATCCGTCTTTATGTAGAGATTACTTCCTGCCACCCCCTTCTTGAATCCTTGTTATAGATAGTGATCCAATATTGCGTATGAAGCTCTAAGAGCATGTTTCAACCCATATAATGCCTTCTTCAACTTACAAACAAAGTATTTTCCTTCTGTTAGATTAAACCCTTCTAGGTGCTCCATGTAGACTTCTTCCTTGAGTTCCCCATTCAGAAATGTTGATTTTACGTCAATTTGATAGATTTTGAATCCTTTTGAGCAAGAAAATGCCAAGAACATCCTGATAGCTTCCACACGAGCTACTAGTGCAAATGTTTCTCCAAAGCCAATTCCTTCAATTTTTGAATAGCCTTTACAAACAAGCCTTGCCTTGTTTTTGATGATTTGTCCATCTTCATTCATTTGTTTTTAAACACCAACTTGGTTCCTATTATGTTTTTGTCCTTTGGATGAGCTACCAGCTCCCATGTCTCATTCTTCTCAATTTGAGACATTTCTTCTTCCATGGCTTTTACCCAATGAGGATCCTTGCTTGAGTAAATGTCTCTGGTTCTATCATGGATAGAAGAGCAACATCATTCTTTTTTTGTGTACTAGTCATCCTTCTTCGGGTTTGCATCCCTTCATCCATATTGCCAATATTTTGCTCTTCTGGGTGATATTTTTGGAGAAATTTCATCTTTGAAGGGGTTTGAGATGGTTCTTTTTCCTTGGTCTTTTTCTTCTTTTTCAGGTTCCTTTTCTTAAATGAGAGGATCAACTTCATGTTCTTCAATTTATTTTTTTGGAAGGTCTTCATCAATTTTTACATCAATGCTTTCCACTATTTTCCGTAGTTGGTTATTGTAGCACTTGTAGGCTTTTCTACCTATAGAATATCCAAGAAATATCCCTTCGCCAACCAGTGAATCAAATTTTCCTAGTGACTCATCATTAATTTTTATGAAGAATTTGCTTCCAAAAATCTTGAAGCATTTTACTAACACAGGTCTTCCTTTCCATAATTCATAAGGAGTCTTTTCAATATTTGGTCTCAATTGAGTTTGATTCAATTTATAGACAGTTGCCCCGACTACTTTTTTCCAGAATTTTGTCTACAAGTTAGCTGCTATTAACATTGTTCTTTCCATTTCTTGAACTGTTCAGTTTCTTCTTTCCAATACCCCATTTTTCTTTGGTGTTCTAGCAGCAGAGAGTTCTCTTTTAATTCCATGTATTTTACAGAATTCATCAAATTATTTTGATGTGAATTCTCCCCCTCTATCTGTTCTGAGACACTTAATCTTAGAGTCCTTTTAATTTTCCACAGGAGCTTTAAGATTCTTAAAACACTTAAATGCTTCGGATTTATATTTTATAAAATATACCCACATCATTCTAGTACAATCATCAAAAAATAAAGCAAAGTACCTTTCTCCTTCGAGTGTCGAAGTTCTAGTTGTTCCACATAAATCAGCATGAATGATCTCCAAAGGCTTTGATGTAGAGAACTCCTTGGTCTTGTGACTTGTTCTAGTTCGCTTTCCATGTTGACATGGGCCACATACTCCTTGATTTGGTTTGAATAACTTTGGAATGTCTCGTACTGCTTTAATCTTGCTGATATTGATCAAGTTATCGAAGCTTGTATATCCAAGTCACTTGTGCCACAACCAACTTTCATCTGTTTGAATTAAGTAGCATTTATCTTCTTGAATCTTGTTTAGAATATAGATGTTGTCTGGTGTTCTAATTCCTTTCACCACAAGTTCCCCTGAGGAAGAGTTCCTTATTTCATAGTCTTTGGTGCTAAAGACAACATTATGTCCTTCATCACAGATTTGGCTAACACTCAGGAGGTTGTGTTTGAGCTCGTTTACTAGCAAAGCATTTTGAGCTTTTCCTTTTCCATTAATAAGAGTAACAGTTCCTTTTCCAGCAATTTTGGCAGATCCACTTCCAAAGGGTACATTTCCTTCCTTTTTGTTCAATGAGACAAACTTCCCTTTGTTCCCTGTCATGTGTCTGGAGCACCCACTCTCCACAAGCCAATGTTTTTCATTATTTTGAGCACATAGAGCTAGGCCACAATTATCCGTGTTGGGATTCTCACTTCTTGCTTTTCCTCTTTTGAGTGGGCAATTTTGTTCATTGTGTCCATTATTATTACATAATGAGAAAATCAGATCAAATTTGGCCAAGGGATCAAAAGAATTGTAGGTCTTGATTTGTCCTTGCCCTTTGGGGCCATATGGTTTTTTTATTTGATCCTTCAGTTTTGGTGTGTCATTCTTACGAGCCATGCAATGTCTAGCTTGATGAACAAATTTTTTACAATGGAAACAATGCCCAAAAAAGATAGTTTTGTACCTGTTGTAATAGCCATGATTTGAATCAACATTCTTCCTTGGAGTTACTCCCGCTTCATTCTTTGGATTTGAGATGGGCCTTTGATGAAATATTGTTTTGTATCTGTTGTAACATCCATGATTCAAATCAACATTCTTCCTTGGAGTTACTCTCTCTTCATTCTTTGGATCTGGGATGAGCCTTTGATGAAATAATCTTTCTTCTTTTGGGCTGCTGGAAGGTACGTTGGCATAGCTTTTCACATTATTCTTAGTACTTGATGATTCTCCTTTAAAACCTATTCCAGATTTTTCATGTTGAGGTTTTTGATTATTTAGGATAGTGTCAAGTATTTGAGAGCTTTTCCAACCCTTTTTAACTTGCTCCAATTCCTTCCTCAGAGATACTATTTCGGCTTCATGTTCTTCACAGGCTTCTTCTTTTTCTTTTAGCTTATTTTTCAAGAGATCTTCCCTTCTTTTTGTTTCCTCATTTTCTACCTTGAGAGAAATGATTTTATTCTGTAATTTCTCATTTTCTTCAATGACACTTATTAAAAATTCATATGCATTTCCATCTAGCCCTAAGTCATCATCATTTGTGAATGCCATGAATAATACTTCTTGGCTTCCAGCATGGTCATTTTCTTCATCTGATTCTTCATTACCTCCTTTGCAGTGAGGGAACTGGTTAGTTGATTTCTTTTTGATGACTACGAATTCATCTTCATCAAAATCATCTTGCTTAGAGAGGAAGCTCTTCTTATTGAACCTTTTCTTTTTGTATACCATCCTTTTAGAATTTTCTTCAACATCATTATCATGCTTATGAGGACATTTTGCAACATAATGACCTATTTTTCCACATTTTAAACAAATAAGAGGGTATTTATCTTTTAGCTTAGATCCTTTCTTCAACCTTCATAAAAATTGCGCTAATTCCAATTCAACATCGGAGTCATCACTACTGACATTCCTTTCTTTCCCCTTTTCTGATTTTGAGGCCTTGAATGCTGCATCTTTGGAACTTGGGAAACCTTTTCCCATCTCATAGGCAATGAGGATTCCATGGAGTTCATCCATCTTGAGAGTATCTAGAACCTTCATTTCTTCTATGGCACTTACTTTGGAGTCAAATCTGTCTGGGAGAGATACTAAGACCTTTTGAACAATGGTGCTTTCTTCAATTTTTTCTTCCAATCCTTTAAGAGAGTTGACCACTTCAACTGCTCGGAGAAAGTACGATGCAATATCTTCTTCATCATCCATTTTCATACTTTCAAATTTCCTTCTATGAGTTTGAAGCTTTGCCTACTTGACTTTGGATTCCCCTTCGTATAAGCCAATTAGCTTATCCCATACTTCTTTGGTAGAGCTACAATTCATGACTTTTGTAAATTTAGAATAAGTGATTCCACTAGTGATGGAGTTTAATGCTTTTTCATTTGCAACGTAGATTTTCCTCTAGTCTTGATTTGTTGGAAGAGTGGAAGGAGCTACGTACTCATTTAAGACTGAATGCCAAACTTCAGGTCCAAGGGATATTAAGTAGTAGGACATTCTATTTTTCCAGAAACCAAAATTTGTGCCATCAAAAAGAGGAGCTCTTCATGACACTTCTTGATTTCCCATCATGACTAAGAATCCTTCTTCAAGCTGTTAGGCTAATATGAAGAAGCCCACTCTGATACCAATTGTTGGAAATGCTAAAAGGGTGGGTGAATCAGTATTTCTTTTCGATTATTATTTTTATCAGTTAAAAACATTTATATTTGGAATACAGAAATAGATAATAGGAATAGATGCTTTTATTAATGTGATCTTTACTATAAATCAAGTATAATATATATATATATATATATATATATATATATATATATATAGATATATATATATATATATATGGTTTCAATTAGTTTCCAAACACCAAATTGGACTCTTTGTGAGGCTCCAACCTCCAGAGCACCAACTCTATCTTGTCAAGGCACCAACCTTGAATTTAGGAGCACCAACTCCCAGGACACCAATCCTTTCATTTCTAAGGAACCAGCCTCAAGGGATCCAACCCTCTACTGTAACTGTCTGGATATGTTTGGTTGTAATTCTATGCTTCCAACCCTGCTGGACCTATGACTTACTTCTGTCCTCCTGTTCCTTCCACTTCTGCCAGAACTTTGGCTTCCTTTGTTTCTTACAGTTCACCAACAACATTAAACTTTCCTTTTTCTCTATTTTATATGACTGACACGCCTGACCTTTGGCTTCCTCCTTTTCTCGCTTGAGCTTCGGCTTCCTCAATGCACGTTCGACCTTCTGGCTTCCCTCCTCTGGTCTCTTTAGCTTCCTCTGCGCTTGCTCAACCATCTATGTTGGATTGACACATTGGCTTCCCAATCCATCTATTCGAGTGTTCCAATACTCACAGTACACGTTCAGGAGGAAGAGAGGCCGAAATACAAAGAAATGTTGCTTATTAAAAAATATAAGAGAGGTCCTTCTTGCTTTAATAATATTAATACATTAGACTTCATTATTTACGGAGGATTTCATTTGAGAGACTGTACCAACAAGGAGGTCCCACATGCCACGTAACAATTGCAATCGCAATTGGTGGTTTGACATCCCTTAGAGACTAGCGATACATCGGATATGATATTAAATTTAGTCATATTAAATGGTGCATTTGGGTTCGTAATATATATCACAATCAGCAGTCCGATGGTGTCAATTATTTTGAACATTGCGATTCAATAGATGCGATATTTCAATAGGTCATATTATAATGTTGTGACGGGTCCGCATACATATCAAAATTGGTGGTTCGGGGGTGACTGCCCTTTATAACTTGCACTATGAGAGTTCCGATAGGTCGATGCAATATAACAATAGGGCAGTTTGTAATGGTGCAATGGGTCCACACACACACACACACACACAGAGATATAGATAGAAATATATATATATATATATATATATATATATATATATATATATATATATATATATATATATATATATATATATATATATATATATATATATATATATATATATATATATATATATATATATATATATAACCTTCCCACTCTATAACATTCGTTATATAAAATTTAACTACATGAAATCCTTATATCCGTGCTATTTCTATTATAATGTTTATATAATAGAAATACACAATAATCATGCGTAACTTACCTTTTCCGAATTTTTTACATCCTTTGCACATTTTCTGATGTTTTCCTTTTCAGATCAATCCTCCACTGTATATCTTACCATCCCATTTGACGATTGATATTACACCCAACCAACAAAGCTGCTCGGTGATCATGCACCATAGTGCAAAACCGCATTTGATCCATTGCTCGACGATGATATCAGGTGAGCTACATGCACGAGGATTACCCGCCCAATAAAGCAGTTTCCTCTCTCCTCTAACATACAACATGTCAATTGCTTAATGGAATTGGGTGACTCCCTCCTATTACCACTTACCGCTAATTCTCACCTCGATAAACCATTTTTGCATATAAACCTGCCTTTCTCTTTGACTAAAACCTGAGCTATTTAGCGCCCGATGACCGTAAATATTCTACCATCAACAGCTGCGACGGCGCCTCCGATTTTCTCATCCGCTAATACTTAAACTAATCGTCGTCATTCATTTCTTTGACTTTATGCTGCGCGACTTAATCCTAGCCGCTCATTACTAACAATCTCGTCTGTTGATCTCCAAGATCCAACGGTTCCTATGCGTTCAATGTTCATCTTCAAAGACCCATTATGATTCCTCTATCTCTTCTTCTCCTCTCTATTCTTCTTGGGCATACAACACATGCGATACTCCCGATATGGCTCCTCCTCAATCTCCCACTCTTACACTTATTTGGCTTTCCTGTGGCTTCCGATACCGCTCCAATACCTCTTCTCTACTTTGATATCTCTGCTCTGATAGCTCCTCAACTTCATATTTCCATTAATGATAATCTAGATCAACAGGGAGTTAACAAACTTACCTAAAATAAAGTTCTCAGTATGATGCAAATGGTTGTACAATGCGAAGTTTAATGTTGATGGAAATATTGACAAGTATAAAGCTAGATTGGTTGCAAAAACCTATTCACAACAAGAGGAATTGATTATGAACATACTTTTGCACTTGTAGCTAAGTTTAATACAATTAGAAACATGATTGCATTAGCAACAAAACCTAACTAGAAAATGCATCAATTAGATGTCAAATCTGCTTTTTTGAATGGTGAGTTAAAAGAAGAAGTTTATTTGGTTCACCCTCAAGCGTTTGTAGAGAAGGGAGGGGAACATCTTGTGTGTAGGTTAAAGAAAGATTTATATGGTTTTAAACAAGTACAAAGATCTTGGTGTGTTAAAATTGATTCTTTCTTTTATGAAAACCATGATCTTCAAGGAACCATGGTGTAGACGACCCAATATCCTATGTCGTATTTCTCCAACATTGTGACTTTGCACCTTTTAAGCCTTATTACTCAATGCAATGCAATCTCCCACCTCAAGTTTGTATAGATTCTTCACTCGAAACCCAATACCTATGTGTCTCAAAAAGGCGTTCCCTTTACTAAAACTGGCAACATAGCCATGATCCTCCAAAACTACCACATAGATCAAGTTCTTTTTTAGCCCAAGTAGAAACATAACATCTTTGAGGCTAAGCAGAGAGTATTTCTCCCTCTCAAAGGTCACAATGCCAATTCCTGTAGCATTGTACTTCCCATTATCCCCCATTTTGATATGCATCTAGATATCCTTCTTCTCGAGGCTACTGAAAAACTCCTTGTACCTTTCCATATGGACTGAGGAACCATAATCAAGGTACTGCACACTCCCCATAACAATGATGGCCATGCATGCTAAGCAAGATTGGTAGGAATTCAATTGGGTAGAGCTGGCACCACTGACTTAGGTGCCACGGTTCGAGTAGATCATGATTCCTAGAAACAGCTCGATGCGCTTAGAAATCCCGGGGCGAATCAGGACCGGAGGGGCTCGACTGTTAAGGAGAGGATTTGTCTCAAACGAGCAATTGAAGAGGAGACTGAACCGAACTATGAATCATACACTAGTTGGCTTTCTGGTCCTCCATTGGAACCTCGAGCTTACTTCTCGAGCAATAGTTCCACGAACCCATGAAGCACGCACGGTCCGATAAACCAGTGAAAGCATTCCGATAATCTGCGAAGTCGACCACAGAATGTGAGCTACATGATATGAATCCATATTCTCGTGTTGACCGGCCTAATCTTGTTATTTTCTTTAGAGGGAAGGAATAAGTGTCTACAATAGAGACCGGGTAATTTGATCTTGGAGCCCACTAGAATCTCTATTATCCCCTCTTTTCACCTTGCTCTTACATGCTCAAAGATAGAAACTTAGTGCCATTTGATGGATAACTAGGAACGGGGGAGAATTATAAAGGTCCCGGAGGGGCTTGCGCTTCTGAGGGCAAGGAAGAAGAATATAAGAAATAAGAAAGTAATGGCTGGTAGTAACGACTTGTAACGATCCATTGGTTTCTATATAATACATGTTCTAGGTGTATTGAAATAGATGATTTTCACTAAGCGGGTGTTTGAAAAAAAAGCTATCACGCTAGTAACTACTCCTATCAGGGCTAGTAGGTAGGCCCCACAACCCATAGCAGCGAAGAACAAATAGAATTTGCTGCAAAAGCAGGCTAATGGAGGTATTCCTGCATATGAAAACATGGTAATGGAGGCAATAATAGCAAAAATGGGATTTTTCCCGGCTGGAGCACCCATATCTGCTAGATATTTTACACAGGGTTGCTGTAATGCCAAGACTATAACGAATGCATTGATCGTCATTAAGACACAGATGGAGGTACCAAAAGGATCAACAGCAGGGGATAAATGAATGAATGTGTTATTCCCGAATCAGATTAGTACGAGCAGGCCGATGCGGAATGGGACGGAACACAGGAAATCCACTAATGCTACAGAAACCTAGAGAGGGATAAATAGCGTATGTCTGTCTGTATACGCTACAAATAAGCACAGATCTAATTGTTTACTGGAGCTATTTGGAATCCAAGAACCGTAGCCACTATCGGTGCTCGAATTGATTGGGGATCAGAGTACTCCTTTTTCTCATTTCCGAATGATAAGTTTTGTTCGCCCCGTTCGACCCGATTTAATTCTAGCTCATAACGGTATACCAGTTTGGCTTGTCTCTCATGGTGGGGCTTAGGAAAACACAAGTGGTACGGGAGGGATAAATGTTCCATGGATTTAGTTTCATTCATTCTTATTTGTGAGATGGCTGTTACGTATATGAGACTGCATGCAATCGAGCTATCTTATCCCACAAGCGGGTCCAAATAAGCCCTCTCCCTGCCCAAACATAACCCGAGGTAATCCAGTTTGAAGGGTGGTCCCCAAGCCTACTCTCGGAATAATGAGCTTGAGAGGCCCGAAGCTTTCCCTCCCCTTGGCCCCACCATGGACCACTATCTTCTTCGACAAAGGGGACCCTAACACCTTCACCTCCCACCTCCGCACAATGCTCCCCTCCAAGTCCCAGTTCATTTATTGGCTTTTTATGCTGATTATGATCGCGGAGTTTCCCTCTCCTTCTACTATTGGGAGCCTGCTTAACGCATCCTGCAAAAATGCTAATAAACTACCGATGCCTCCTTGCCCGGTGCGGACAAGCAAGAAATTACCTTGCCCCCGGAGGGACAAGCGGCTTCGCTCCTTGCCTCCTTCCCGATTACAGGAAGCGCCCTCCCGGGTCCTTGCCCTCAGAAGCGCAAGCCCCTCCGGGACCTTGATTGAATGCTGAATGCATGTTCCAACCCTTCAACTACCTTTGAATGCATGTTCCAACCCTTCAACTACTTGTCCTTTGGTGGAGGTTTGAACATCTTTCCCTCTCCTCTCGATGGCGGCCCTTATGGTCGAGCACCTAAAGGTCCTTTTGGTCGAGCACCTAAAGGTCCTCTCCTTAACAGTCGAGCCTGCTTACACATCCTTAACAGTCGAGCATGCTTACGCATCCTACGAGATTGGCCATTTGACCGTGGCGGAGGTTTTGGAATATTGAGCAACGCCCCCACCCAATAAGTCAATTGAAATGCATAATGACATATATAATGAATTACGTAATTTGGAAGATAGGCTCTCGGCAGTAGTAAGTTCAAGCTTTTGAGGACCCGGTAGGCCCGGTAGGGTGAGGGACGAACTCTCGACAATAGGCCGCCATCGGCTCACTATTCAGGGGTTGGCTTTTTCCTCTGCTGGTGCTATTGTTGCTGCTTTCCCATGGTCAATAGACTTTCGAACAGGCTCTGCCTTTGGTACCTATACTTATGCTTCTATCTATACTGGAGGATCTGCTGCTGCTTTCACTGTCCTGAAAACCAACCCTTACAATTGCTGCTATTATATATGTAATTATGCATTTCTTCCAGTCATGATGTGCTTTAAGGCTCGACCATAAGGGTGAGGGCCGCCATCGACTCACTCATTCATCAGTGTCACTTGTGGAATATTTCTGATTCCAGAGACAAAGCCATCCAGCCAGTGAGAACACGCATTTTTCTTAGGATGCGTAAGCAGGCTCGACTGATAAGGACCCTTTAGGGGGCTCGACTGATAAGGACCCTTTAGGGTGCTCGACCATAAGGGAGAGGAGAGGAGAGGATGCCCCCAGCAGGGTGAGGTACGAATGCTCGACTGTTAAGGAGAGGGCTCGACCAACGGGAGAGGAAAGTGGGGTCCTTTTATCCATGCCAGAAGCCAAAGGTTACCTCCCTTTTCATTGCTTCACTGGATATTATTGGGGCTTATTTCATTGCTGCACTGATCAGAGGAAGGGGTTACCCTAATGCTGGAGCCAACAGGGCTTCGCGCAAACACTAATGGATTGCGGAGTCCGGACCGGGGCTCTATGTATCCGAAGAAATGGGAACAGAACCAGGCTTTTTGAAGCTCCTACTGGTTCAACTTGTTCTGCTTCGCCTGGGTATACTAGTTAGAGGTATGGGTCTGCTACTTGTGCTACTGGCTGGATATCATTCCCCTCCTACTGGACAGTATCGACCTACCAATAAGACCTAATCCAACCACACTACCTGCAAAGCTAGTTTCAGATCAAGTTATAGGACCAGTACCACATAAGAGAAGGTGGGCTCTCCCACTTACGCATCAAAGCATGTGAGCCATGGCACCAGTAATGGACCTGGTCCTGCTACTGTAGGATCTAGAGAAATGGCTGCTAGCTCTGGGTATGGATATGGGTATGGAACGGATCACCTAGAGACGGAAGAACGAATGCATCTGGGTCTCGATCATCAGGAACTGGATAAGGAACTGGGTACACCGGATCTACTTAGAATAGGTCCACTAGGAGTGCTTCTACGGATGCTTCTGGACCCAAGAGATCTTATACTTTCAATACTACTTTTGGGTAGGGGTCTTTTACTTAAGCTACTTTTTCATTGGCTTCGTTCGGGATTCCCAGCTTGCGGGCAACAAGAATAGCGTCAACCCCCATCCTAAGCTCGAGCAAGGATTTCAATAACGCACTAGAGGATAAGATCTCAGAGAGCCTTAAAAGCATTACAATATAGATTGGTTTCCCCCTTCGTAATCCCAGAGATTTTGAACGCGAAAACGTAGAAAATTTGGGTTGTTCTGCCAATACCGATACAGAGAGAAGTACAGCAGCTATCATACCCTACTCACTCCACCAATCACAAACTAATGATCTGACTTACAGACCTACCACACAGCTAACTACCCCAGCTAACCAACCTCACTAACCATCCCAGCTAACCATCCAACCCAGCTAACCCTCGAGCTGCTTGCCTGTGGGAGGATAGGAGCGGAGAAAGACTAATAGCTGGAGCTGGAAGCTGGACCGAATGAAAGCATGCTCGAATGAACCTGAGGGAAGGGAAGTTTGCCAGGGGGTGGAAGGATGGAGACCGATAGTTGAACTCAAGTTAGTTCTCCTTGCCCTGGATAGCAGAAGTGGCAGTAGCGAAATTCCTACATCGTATTACATACGTTGCGGTGGTTTCACATCTCCAAGTGGCGTAATATTAGGGACGGAGTCACTCACTATTCCGATGGTGAGGACCGGCAGGGTGCGTAGCACGCTCGACTAATAAGGCCGCCATCAGCTCGACTGTTAAGGATGTGTAAGAAGGCTCGACTGTTAAGGAGAGGACCTTTAGGTGCTCGACCATAAGGTCCGTCAGGGGCTCGACTGTTAAGGAGAGGGAGAGGAGAGGCCCGGTAGGGTGCGTAAGCACGCTCGACTAATAAGGCCACCATTGGCTCACCATTCCGATGGTGAGGGATTACGGAGAATCTCAACGGTGGAGGGTCCCTTAGGGGATGAGGTGGTTAGGGGCCCAATTCTATAAGGTTATTCGATCCATTGAGTAGCATTCATTCCATTAGGTTATTCCAGTGATTCCATCATCATTTTCCATACAACCTTCGGGATGCAGGCAGGTAGAGGGCGCGTAAACCTTCTTCCCTCCATTTCTCACTCCCCCTAAACCTCCTCTCTCCTTATGTATGTCGATCCTTCTCCCGCATCGATTCATTCATACATATTGCGTGTAATAACGAACAATGCTCTGGGTCCAGCCTTATACCGACTCTCTACACTCTTACACTGAACCGCACTTTACACACACTTCACTCACTTAGGGACAATAACTTTCAATCTCCCTACCACCCGCAAGGGAGCCCGTGTACTTTTTAAGGCGCCAAAAGACACCAAGTGAGGCGCCATACGTGAGTGAGTGAGTTGCCTAGCACGTGGTAGTGATAGAGAAAGTTACCTAGCATGTGGGCAAGGAAATGATAGAAGGCTTGCTTTTTCTACTTGCCGGGAGTAAGGCAGCCGGGGTTGGCCGAGAGGAGATGGCCCCCCCACGTTACCAACAGACGACGAGAGAAGAGATGTACCCCAGGCGAGAAAAGAGAAGGACCCGTTCAATCCATACCCGATAAAAAAGAGTTACCCCATGCCCCGGGAAGGGACTATATGTGCAAGGGACGAGGCTATGTGAGTGATATCATCGCACCCATCTCACCCATTGCAGCCAAGTACAACAACACCTACGTCACTGGAACATAACCCTCAAGGAGGAGGAAATAGATAGACCCAGGGAGAGGGACTAGGTTGAGCCAGTCACGCAGGTCAGATTTAGCCATTCAGGGAGGTCAGTTAGTGCTCAGCGTGAGGTTATCCTTAGAAACCATTCCCATTCCCCCAACTCCAAAGCCCTGGTTAGTAGTTATTGCTTGCTGGCCGACTGCTGGCTTACATCCCCAATAAGCCCCGTTGCCCCACACCATACACGAGAGAAAGAGAGAGTGCACCATCACACGATATCTGAGTCACCTTCACCACATACACGAAAGATATATGTCCCCCATACCCCGGGACAGGACTATGCGCAGTGAACGATGGCCATGTGCACGCAGTGGTTGCCACCAGACGAGAGAGGGACCACATCACTGGCCCAGAGGAGAAGAGAAGTAACACATCAATGGATACCCGCCGAGAGAAGAGAGAGGTCCCACATACCCCTCATGAATCTGACCTCTACGGGGGGGAAATAGTGAATAGCAATGAGGAAGCATTACATACGATGATTCACCCATTTGAGGATCATACGCAAATAGTCCTCTCCCTATGGTCGAGCCTGCTTACGCATCCTTATCAGTTGAGCAGTGGATCAAGTCGAAAAGCGCGGGGAGTGGTTCCGCGCCCTAATCTTATCAGCGCATCCTCTCCCTCTCCTCTCCCTTATGGTCGAGCACCTAAAGGTCCTCTCCCTATCGTCGAGCCTGCTTACGCATCCTTATCAGTCGAGCACCTAAAGGTCCTTATCAGTGGATCCGTCATCGAGAGGAGAGGGAGAGGATAATCTTGAAAACCCCCGCCAAGCTAAAATGGCCAAATTAGTAGGGACGTAGTCGCTTGTCCGCATCGGGCAAGGGAGAATGTCCAAAACCTCCGCCAAGGGAGCTGATCAAAAAGAATATGGTCGAGCCTGCTTACGCATTCTTATGGTCGAGCCTGCTTACGCATCCTTATCAGTCGAGCCCCCTAAAGGGTCCTGTTGTCGAGTCACTTAACGTACCTCACCCTCACCCTACCGGGCCTTTGGTCAAGCCTGCTTACGCATCCTCTCGATGGCGGCCCTCTCCTCTCCCTTATGGTCGAGCCTGCTTGCGCATCCTTAACAGTCGAGTACCTAAAGGTCCTTATGGTCGAGCACCTAAAGGTCCTCTTGGTCGAGCACCTAAAGGTCCTTAACAGTCGAGCCTGCTTACGCATCCTCTCGATGGCGGCCCTCTCCTCTCCTTATCATTCGAGCCCCCTAAAGGGTGCATAAGCACACTCGACTGTTAAGGCCGCCATCGACGGAGTCACTCACTATTCATATGGTGAGGGTCCTCTCCCTCTCCCTTATGGTCGAGCTCCTGACGGACCTTATGGTCGAGCCTGCTTGCGCATCCTTAACAGTCAAGCCCCTCCGGTCCTTATGGTCGAGTACCTAAAGGTCCTCTCCTTAACAGTCGAGCCTGCTTACGCATCCTTGGGGTCGAGTACCTAAAGGTCCTTATCAGTCGAGCCCCGTTGCTGGTCCTCTCCTCTCCTTATCAGTCGAGCCCCCTAAAGGGTCCTTAACAGTCGAGCCTGCCTCCGCATCCTCTCCCTATGGTCGAGCGCCTCCGGTCCTCTCCTTAACAGTCGAGCCTGCTGAAGCATCCTTATCAGTCGAGTCACTAACGTACCTGGGCATGGTGGTAGTTAGTTATATATGAGCATGTAGTAGTTGCGGCTTCATAAAATAGAGATTCAGATGCTGCCGTAATGACATATATAATTCAATGTAGACCTATTGTAAGATCAGAGCCAGTAGTCGACGATAGCCAGTCATTGCTTATCGATCATAGATAGACACCGATCATCGTTGATCATAGCCAGAGGGTCTAGCGCCATAAAGAATAGCCAGGAGGACTAGCCGAGCATAGCCTATATCATAGGCAGGAGTTAGGGTGAATTATAACTTGAATTATGAAGCTAATGCTTCACCTGCTGCTCCTCCTAAAAGCTTCTTGGTAAATTTCTTGTGCAAACATTTTGTTACATAGTGCTCGAACTCATGGCCATGGGAGCACTTGATCTTGCTCAAATATTTCTTCTTTCCATAATTTTGGGTAGATTCAGGATTTCTATGATTCTCCTTCCATTTTCCCTTCTTCCCCTTTCCAACCAAGGAAAATTTTTCTTCAAATTGTGCTCTGGATGAAGTCCATCCAAATTATTTCTTTTGAACTCTTCTTGAATCAAATCGAAGCATAACCTTTCCTAATTCGATAATTTTTCCCTTTCATTCACAAAGTCCTAGTAGTTGTACTAGGATTTTGGAAGGGCTAGAAGAGTTAGGATCACCAAGTCAACTTTTGCAACAATCGCCCCAACCCCTCCAATTTCATTCCAAACGTGTGTAAATATGGTTAAATACTGCAGAATAGTATCATTTTTCTTCATCTTAATGTTTCGAAATTTGTCTTTCAGGGCCAATTTTCTATGGTCGCTTCTATTTTCTAATAGTTCAGTCAATGCCTTCCACATAGCGAATGGTGTCTCTTTGTCATGGATATTTGAGACCACATGGTCTCTCACACCTTCTAGAAGAATTCTCATGGTCTTTGCAACATCCTAATTCCATTGGGCTAATTGTTGTGCATTCAACTATGGAGGTTTTGCAATGTCAGTTTTAACATATTCTAACACACCATTTTCATTTAACACTGCTTCCATTTGATCCTTCCATGCTATGAAGTTCGAGCTACCCTCTAGGGAATACTCTATTCTCAGTCTATTGAAATATATTCTCCTGATCCTGAAGGAAAACTACTGCAAGAAGTTTGAAAATTCGAAATTATTGAGACAAAAGTTGGAAATACTAGTTCTAATGTGAATTCAGGGCTCTGATACCATGTAGATATTTGATAGAAATTGCAACTTCTGAAGACTTCTAACTAAAAATCATGAGGCACAATTGTACTCTATTGATCTACGGAATGAAATTCACAATGTAGATCAACATGCACAGAAATGCAATAAGAAAAACCACAAATACATTGTGATTTATAGGGGAGCCCAATTGGGAAAAATCCCTTAAAGCCTCTTTTCATTAATCAATGAATTGAGAAAATATTACAATTGCTAGCTCCAACTCTTAGCTCAACTTGCAAAAGAATAATTGTTCTCCTGCTCAATGAACAAGCTCTGACCAACACTTAGCTAATTATTTTTTCACTAAGGCTCCTATTTCTTTGCACAAATCCCAAGGAAATTAGCCCCTTTTATTTAGGAATTTCCTCCACATTTATTGTGCAATTCCCAATGATTTATCACTTATTTCATGCAACACCAGTACACTAAAAACTAGTCTACAACTGATGCTACACTCACTTGTCATCTCCACTTCAGCTGTTGAAATTGAATTATATGCACACACTAGCTATTTTGGGTTGATTGATCAATTATCTAACAGATCTCAAAGTTATACTGTCATCTCACTCCATAATTGACCTTCAACTAACTCTAACAATAGTTAGAGGTTAGTTAATTGAATACAATTGAAAATAATTGAATTGGATACTAAAATTTAGCAATCACGCATGCATAATTGAAGTCTAAGCCCTATAACTCGAATTTAATGAGTAAACTTTGTGACAAAAGCCATGTCACACTAGTTAACTACCTCAAAGTTGTCATGTTGATGTGGAAATTCAATCTTTGAGATTACCAAAAACAAAAAATGATAGAAATATAAATTATCTTATGATATCTTAGTTTTTCTCTATTAGGTTTTTTTATGATGCATCACAAGTAGGTCTATGAGGTGGGGGTTCCTTTATAAAATTCTTGAGAATTTGTTCTATTTTCATTTGTTTGAATATAGAACTGAGAACAATTACTTAGGAAAAAATATTTTCTAGTTCGACTCTTCCATTTTTTACACCCTTAAAAGTGTTAGCTTACTTACAAGTTTTTGGTGATTCAAAATGCATAATTGATTGGTTATCATGCTCTTCAAATTTACTGGTATTAATCTTTTCTTATTAGAAGGACAAGATTATAAATATGGAAAAAAAAGGTCAATATCTCTCTTTTTTGCATATTCACACGAAGTGGGACACATGCACAGATTCCTTATCGAAAAGGGCACTTTCCTCAAGGAAATGACTTTTTTTTTAAAGAATGGAAGGGTACCACTTTGAGAGGAAGTGGAAGTCTTCCTTTTTTGTCTGGTTTTTAGTTATCCATTGACAAGACTAAGTTTAAAACTATGCCTTCACTTAGAAAGTTTTGTTTAAACAACTTTTGTAATTTTTGTTTTGGACTGTAATTTCTTAGCATGCTAAGGGAATTATGGAACAGATAAGTTCCTTTGTTTCCATTGGAAACAATATGCAATTGTATTACAACATATTAAATCTTAAACATTCTTGAGTTTTTATTTGGTAATGTTCAGTGTTATAAGTACGTTACAGGGTATGTATTGTAACTTCAATGGTAGTTGATTGGATGTTATGGCCGATAGACTTGATACAATGCTTGTGTAGCCTCTTTGGTAACAATCAACTTTCATTGTACATATTTTGTATGTAACTTTTTCTCTCAAAATGGATAGAAAGGTGCATAAATTTTCATATATATATATATATATATATATATATATAGATATATATATATATATATATATATATATATATATATATATATATATATATATATATATATAGAGAGAGAGAGAGAGAGAGAGAGAGAGAGAGAGAGAGAGAGAGAGAACTTCAATATTTTAGATATATGTAATTCCAAACAAGGTTGCAAAAAAAAAAAAAAAGCAGTCAACCAAGTGATTTTTCTAGCTAGAGACTCTATCATAAGCATCATAATATACAAAATACACAATATTAAGGCCCAAAGATGAGACTTCAACATAAGGAAATAGATCTATTTCATGACTGGATATGGAAATCTCAGAGGTGTGATTCTCATGGCTATGAGCATTAATACATGAATATGAAAGTAACTAGGTTTGAGTTTTTAGGAGTTAGGGTGGTAAAAGAGCTCCATTCTCTTTACTTATTAGACATTTATGAATATCTTCAAAGTGCATGTAGTGTATATTATTATTACTTAAAAATATTAGAATCCTCCCCAATTTTTATTTAAAAGTAAGTTCAAACTTGTTTTTCATTTCTTTTTTATGTTTTTTTCAATTTAAAAATTGAAATCAATTATTATTTTTTACTTTTAAAATACATTATAGTTAATGAATTTAACTTTTCAAAAATAGTTATATCCTTTAAATTTATAACCTCTCGATTTAAACTTGTCATGAAAAAATACATATTTTATATTATTCAAATTTATCTTACAAAAAATAATTATTTTTATATTGAAACTAAAAGATAACAAAACACATAGTATCTAAATAATGAATAGAAATAAAGATCAAACTTCAATTGAAGTATAGTTTTAAAAAGAAAATCCATCTCTAAGAAATTTAATTAACGAGTAGAAGTTACTGCCAAATTTATACGATATGAGGCTCTTTCATTTGTGCCATGGTGTTACACTATTGTGATCAAGCCTGTGATGTGTTCATATTTCTAAGTTGTCGAGAATTTCCTCACATTCAATAGTCTCATTGACTTTAAGGGTAGTTGTTTCATTTTCAAGGTTGGTTCTCTAGGTTTTCCTGGTTCCCACATTCTCCAGGTTGGTTCTATAGGATTTCCTTGTTCCCACATTCTGTTTTTTTAGGCCAAGTCAATAGAGCCAGACCGTTGTCTTTTTCAATTGTGTTTTTGCGAGGCTTTTAGGATTGAGTCTCTATCAACTAAAAAAATTTCAATTAATACCATATCTCGAATGGTTAACACTAGTTTTATGATTCCCATGTCAAAGTCCAAATCACAGTACTCGCTTTTGTTTTTCATAGATTATTTCAAAGAAATTCTAGTAGCTTTCCCTATAAAGAAATTTCAATTTTTCCAGGTCAAGTTAGGCGACTAATTTCTCTATGTTTGTTTTTTAACTTGACTTCTCTCTGTGTTTGTTTTTCCCTTGAATCTATTTCAATGACGCAAAATTATATATATGCGCATAGTGAGGAACACAACTCACAGGCTTAGACTTTGAACACCGTTGGAACCAGAGTGCAAGAAATGGATCATAAAAGTGTTCTTCTTCTTCTCATGATGTTTGTGATCATGCCTGTAGCAGCTATTGTTGATTGCTCTATCAGGACAAGGGAAGCCATACTTCCTCTCTGTGTTGGAGGTACTACACACCTAGGACCTTCACTACTGGCACATGTAGACAGTTAGTTAGAGCATGGGACTACATGCAAGATCCTTTCTGCATAATTTACTCCCTGATTTGCTCCTCATTTCACTCTGCAACTGGCTAGTTCTTCTACATGATTTACTCCCTAATTTTCTCCTCCTTTCACTCCGTAACTAGCTAGTTCTTCTGCATGATTTACTCTCTGATTTGCTCCTCCTTTCAC
Organism: Pinus tabuliformis; assembly: GCA_031772625.1. Classification (NCBI taxonomy): domain Eukaryota; kingdom Viridiplantae; phylum Streptophyta; class Pinopsida; order Pinales; family Pinaceae; genus Pinus; species Pinus tabuliformis. Next base: position 1,026,282,251 of record CM062811.1, on the reverse strand, counting down.
TTCGCAGTTGACTAGTTCTCCCTGGAACTTGCTGTAGGTGTTGAGTCCTCTCATTGATCACCACTATGGCGCATTACCTTGGGATCTTCACCTAGTAATGCTATATCATGAGCATTGTAACCTATTTTCTGAATCAATCATTCTTTTTTATTCTTTCGATTCTTTTAGTGTTTTTGCTTTGAAAAGTTGTGTGTTTAACCTTTACTAGCTAGATTCATATGTGCAGGTTTTCTAACACATTTACATGGTATCAGAGCCCATGTGTTTCTAGATAAAAGGTGCACTAGTACTTTATTTCGTAGGTATTACAGATGGTGCATTTGGGTTCGTAATATATATCGCAATCGGTAGTCCGGCAGTGTCAATTCTTTTGAACATTTCGATTCAATGAATCCGATATTTCAATAGGTCGTATTATAATGTTGCAGCGGGTCCGCATACATATCGCAATTGGTGGTTCAGGGGTGACATCCCTTTATAACTTTCACTATGAGAGTTATGATAGGCGGATGCGATATAACAATAGGGAAATTTATAATGGTGTAGCAGGTCTGCATATATATATAACCTTCCCACTCTATAACATTGGTTATATAGAATTTAACCACATGAAATCCTTATATGCGCGCTATTTCTATTACAACGTTTATATAATAGAAATACACAATAATCATGTGTAACTTACCTTTTCCACCTTTTTACAGCCTTTGCACATTTTTTGATGTTTTCCTTTTTCAGATCAATCCTCCACCATAGATCTTACCATCCCATCCAACGATTGATATTACACCCGACCAACAAAGCTACTCGGTGATCCTGCACCGTAGATCAAAACCGCATTTGATCCAATGCTCGACAACGATATCGGGTGAGCTACATGCACGAGGATTACCTGCCTGATAAAGCGGTTTCCTCTCTCCTCCGACATGCGACATGTCAATTGCTTAATGGAATCAGGTGACTCCCTCCTATTACCACTTACCACTTATTCTCAACCTGATAAACAATTTCTGCTTATAAACCCACCTTTCTCTTTGACTAACGCCTGAGCTATTTGGCACCCGATCACTGTAGATATTCTACCATTGACGACTGCGATGACTCCTCCAATTTCCTCATCTGCTAATGCTTAAATTAATCTCTGTCATTAATTTCTTTGAATTTACGCTGCACGACTTAATCCTGGCCGATCATTACTAACAATCTCGTCTGTTGATCTCCATGATCCAACAGTTCCTATGCGTTCAATCTTCATCTTCAAAGACCCATTATGATTCCTCTGTCTCTTCTTCTCCTCTCTGCTCTTCTTGGGCATACATTACACGGGATATTCCTGATATGACTCCTCCTCAATCTCTCGCTCTTACACTTATTTGGCTTTCCCATGGCTTTCAATACCACTCCAATACCTCTTCTCTACTTTGATAGCTCTGCTCTGATAGCTCCTTGGCTTCATATTGCCATTAATGACAATCTAGATCAACAATCTCCCCCTTTGTCATTGATGGCAATATTCTTCTTCTCTCCCCCTTTGACATCAATGGCAAAGGAGTGCACAAGGACTCCCCCTGTCGAACTTCTCCCCCTGTCCTGCAACATCTTTATGAATCAACATAAGTGATGCTAAAGAGATAACCCCCATCTTTTGACGAAGATTTTTAAATGCTTCTCGAGGAAGAGGTTTTGTGAAAATATCAGCTATCTGATCCTTAGTATTGATATATTCCAAGATGATGTTTTGTTCAGCTACTTGTCCATGAAGGAAATGACACTTCATTGGTATATTTTTGGTCTTTGAGTGCATCACCGGATTTTTGCTGAGGCTGATTACACTTGTGTTATCACAATAGATGGTAATTGGTTGATTTGTACCTATGTTGCATCTTTTAGAGCTTCCTTCATCCATAGTATTTGAGTACAACAATCTGCAGCAGCTATATACTTGACTTCAGCTGTAGATAGTGATATGGATGTCTGTTTTTTTGCTGAGCCAAAATACTAAACGGTCTCCCAGGAAGAATGCATTTCCACTAGTACTTTTCCGATCATCGACACTTCCGGCCCAATCAGCATCAATGTGTGCAATCAAAGTAAGATTTGAGCTCTTAGGCTACCAAAGACCGAAATCAGGAGTTCCTTTCAGATATCTGAGAATTCTTTTTGCAGCCAACAAATGGGATTGTTTAGGAGCTGAAATATTCCCACCATTCCTACTACTTGCATAATGTCAGGTCTTGTAGAAGTTAAGTACAGAAGGGCTCCAATTATTGACTTGTAATGAGTTGCATCTATCGGAGGGGAGTCATCATTTTTGCTCAATTTGCAACCTATGGTCATGGGTGTGCTCATGGGTGCACAATGTTCCATTCTATATCTTTTAAGCATGTGTTTAAGATATTTGGCTTGAGATATAAACATGCCTACTGTGGTTTGAGATACTTGCAGTCTAAGGAAGTGAGATAACTCTCCCATCATTGACAGCTCGAACTCTTTTGACATATTTTGAGAAAACTCATGGCTCATCTCATCATTATTACTAGCAAAAATCAGATCATCAACATAAACAAGTGTGACTAGTAATTTATCCTCATCCGTCTTTATGTATAGATTACTTCCTGCCACCCCCTTCTTGAATCCTTGTTGTTGTAGATAGTGATCCAACCTTGTGTTCCAAGCTCTAGGAGCTTGTTTCAACCCATATAATTCCTTTTTCAACTTACAAAAAAATTATTTTCCTTCTGTTAGATTAAACCCTTCTGGGTGCTCCATGTAGACTTCTTCCTTGAGTTCCCCATTCAGAAATGTTGATTTAACTTCCATTTGATAGAGTTTGAATCCTTTTGAGAAAGAAAATGCCAAGAACATCCTGATAGCTTCCACATGAGCTACTGGTGCAAATGTTTCTTCAAAGTCAATTCCTTCAATTTGTGAATAGCCTTTACAAACAAGCCTTGCCTTGTTTCTGATGATTTGTCCATCTTCATTCATTTTGTTTTTAAACACCCACTTGGTTCTTATTATGTTTTTGTCCTTTGGATGAGGTACCAGCTCCCATGTCTCATTCTTCTCAATTTGAGACATTTCTTCTTCCATGGCTTTTACCCAATGAGGATCCTTGCTTGAGTAAATGTCTCTAGTTCTATCATGGATAGAAGAGCAACATCATTATTTTTTGGTGTACTAGTCTATTGGGTCCCTATAATACTAGTGATTACCCCATTACTATTGTAGTTATACCCCTTATTAATATTGTTGTGCCCCTATTTCCCCCATATTGTTATTACTGTGCCCCATAGAATCCCTCTATTGTTATTTTTGTGGCTTTATATTATTATTGTTAGGTCGGCTGTATTATATTGTGACTCCTTAGACTCCTATATATAGAAAGGAGGTTTTGTCATTTGAATCATCCAAGAATTTTTCATTTATGTAATGTAAAGGAGGTTGCCCCCTCGAAGAGGCTGAATTCTAAGGCGTTGATCTATCTTTTCTATCTTTTCTTGTGTTGGTTTCATAACATTTGGTATCAGAGCTTTGGATTCTAGGGTTTCGCTGCTCCAAACAGGTCATCGTGGAATTTTCACTATAACATTTTTTCTGTGACGTTTCAGAAGTCGCAAAAAACACCCATTTGAGAATAAATCGTGCTAAACCTTGGGTCCAAATTTCATAACTTTTCGCACAATATTTGCAGAGATATGATCTGAGGAAGTTGGTCTTTTTGCAGACTCCTGAATTACATTCAAAATAGGTGACCTGGGAAAAATCGTCATAACTTTCTCTTTGGAGATCGGATTGAAATTTCGTAAGAAGGTACAGAAAGAGGACAAATTGTAGTTTCTTGTATGCATTTTTTAGATCCAAAGGTCGAAACAGTGACTCGTGGCACGTCGTACAAGTTCGCTCTACTGAACTAGTCTATAATCAAGTCACTGTGGGAGATTTCACATAACTCTTCCTTGGAGAATCCAATTTGGGTCATACTTGTGGCATTGGAAAGAGGACACAGAGGGCTACTGCAGGTCACAAATTCAGAACTAGATGATCGAAAAGTACAGAGATACATCAGAGGCAATATCGAGCTCCTACAAAGTGAAAAAAGGTGTGTAGATTTTCTTAAATTTTTGCTTAAGCTTGGTTTGAAAATTTATTTTGAAGGAATTCAAAGGGCATAATAGAGCATTATTATCGGTAACTGATGCCCCAAGGAAAGAAAATGCAAACACCTAGTAAGGAACCTGAAAGCTCTAGCATGACTCATGAAGAAGAAGAAGAAATGCTATATGATATATCAAAATTACAAGAACAAGTGCAACAAGTGTCACTTGCACAAAAAGCAACAGAATCTAAAATGGATGGTTTAAGGAAAGATGTAGAAGCTAAGATGGATGGTTTAAAGGAAGGTGTAGAAGCTAAGATGGATGGCATGGAAGCTAAGGTGAATGGCATGGACGCTAAAATTGATGGCATGGATGATAAGATGGAAGAATTGAAGATAAATATGAATAAGTTGCTACAAGAAATGGTCACTAAGGGTGAAATGGTACTAAAGGAAACTCATGATGAGAACAAAAGAAATGTTAATCATGATTCCATAGACTCTAATGTTGGATCGAAGACTCACCATGTTCCAAAAATCGATATGAGGAAGTTTGATGGCAAGGATCCCGCCACATGGATATTACAGATGGAGCAATTTTTCGATCTCAATAATGTGCAAAACACACAAAAGGTACGTACTTTATATTTGGAACCAGATCAATTTGTATGGTATCAATGGCTTTGATCTCGTAAACAATTTATCACTTGGGCAATTTTTACGGAAGAATTGATAGCACATTATGAGGATACAAAAAGCAACACTTTTTTTAGCCAATTGATAAGTCTCAAACAAAAGGGTTCAATAATGGAGCACATTGAGGAGTTCCAAAAATTGAACATAAGGGTAAAAGATATTCCAGAGGAGCATAGGATTGATGTGTTCATAGGGTCTTTAAAGGATAATATCCAACATGATGTTCGCCTTTGGGAACCTGATTCATTAGAGAAGGCATTCAGGTTAGCAAGAAAAATGGAAAGCAAAATTATGGCAACCAGGAAGCATACCACTCACAACTATAAAGACGGAAGTGTTTTTGCCCCTAGTCTTCCACAACCTATAAGGTTGACACCACAACAATTGGAAGAAAAAAGAGCAAAAGGGCTTTGTTACAGTTGTGATAGCAAATACACTAAAGGTCATAAGTGTGCTGAGAAGAAATTATTCTACATAGATTGTGAAGAGGAAGAAGAAAAGGAGCAAGAAAGGTCAAAAGAAGAGGATATACTCCAGGAACAAAGCCTAGATGAAGAACAAATAAATCCGACCATATCTTGTAATGCATTGGCGGGAATTACCACTCCTCAAACCATCAAGATAGAAGGACAAATCAAGAAGAAAAAGGTAATAGTGTTGATTGATTCAGGAAGCACCCACAATTTTATTCATTGTAAGGTAGCAAAAGAATTGAATTGCTTCCTATATCCAGCACCAGAGTGTCAAGTGATGATTGCAAATGGAGGAACAATAAATTGCTCTGGAAAGTGCCATAATATCAAGCTATCCATGGGAGAATATGTATTGACTAGCCCAATGCTTTCCATTCCAATGGGAGGTGCTGATGTTGTACTAGGAGTCCAATGGCTACAATCCTTGGGTACAATAGCTTTTAATTTTCAAGAACTTTTCATCAAATTTTCTACGGAAGGAAAGGAAGTTGAATTAAGGGGTATTGCAGGGAAACCAGGAAAGATAATCAGCTCTAATGGTATGACAAAGCTTCTAAAAAAGGAGCAAAGAGGTGTAATTGCACAATTATGTTCGCTAGATGTTTCCACATCGGAATCATCTATTTCTCCAGATCTCCAAAAAGTCCTGGACAATCATTCCAAGGTATTTGAGACTCCCAAAGGTCTCCCACCTATGCGTGATCATGATCATGCTATTCATCTGATTCCAGGAAGTGTTCCTCCAAACATCAGGCCGTACAGATATCCCTATGTCCAAAAGAGTGAAATTGAACGTATGGTTGCAGAAATGCTAGAGGCTGGTATAATTCAACCGAGTCAAAGTTCTTTCTCTGCTCCAGTAGTATTGGTGCACAAGAAGGATGGATCATGGCGCATGTGTCCAGATTATAGGGAGCTCAACAAGCTCACTATTAAAGATAAGTTCCCCATTCCTGTCATTGATGAATTACTGGATGAATTGCATGGATCAATTTACTTCACCAAGTTGGATCTTCGTTCAGGATATCATCAAATCAGAATGAAGATTGAAGACATTCCGAAAACAGCATTTAGAACTCATGAGGGTCATTATGAATTTTTGGTCATGCCTTTTGGCCTTACCAATGCACCTTCAACATTTCAAGGTTTGATGAATTCAATTTTCAAACCATTCCTTAGAAAATTTGTGTTAGTATTTTTTGATGATATACTAATCTACAGCAAGTCTTGGAAGGATCATGTTGAACATGTTGACAGGGTGCTACAACTATTGGAGGAGAAACAATTATATGCAAAAAGATCCAAATGTTTCTTTGGAGTCCAGGAGGTGGAATATTTGGGTCATATTGTATCTCATGAAGGAGTTAAGGTAGACCCTAGCAAAATTAAAGCCATTAAGGAATGGAAAATCCCCACATCCATAAAGCATCTGCGAGGATTTCTTGGGTTGACAGGGTATTATCGCAAGTTTGTTAAGAATTATGGGAGAATAGCAGCACCTCTAACAACATTATTGAAGAAAGATGCATTTTCATGGACTCCGGAAGCAACAAAGGCCTTTGAACATCTTAAAGAGGCAATGTGCCAAGCACCGGTCTTAGCTACACCGGACTTCACAAAAACCTTTATTGTGGAATGTGATGCTTCAGGAAATGGAATTGGTGTTGTTCTAATGCAAGATGAAAGACCCATTGCTTTTGAAAGTCGTCCAATCAAGGGAAAGTTTTTAAGCAAAGCTATTTATGAGAAGGAAATGTTGGCAATACTCCATGCACTTAAGAAATGGCGACCCTACCTAATGGGAAGACACTTCAAGGTAAAAACGGATCATGATAGCCTTAAATACTTTTTAGAACAAAGATTATCCTCTGAAGAGCAACAAAAGTGGGTCACAAAGATGTTGGGTTATGACTTTGAAATCATCTACAAAAAAGGGAAGCAAAATGTGGTGGCAGATGCACTCTCAAGAAAGGATGAGGATGTGGAAGCATTGTTGTGCGCCATTTCTATTATCCAACCAGATTGGATAAACGAAGCAAGGGAGGAATGGAAGAATGACGAAGAAGTGTGGGCACTTATTCGAAAGTTACAACAAGATTCCAGTACGTCTGATACATTTAGCTGGCAAAATGATTCGTTATGGTACAAAGATCGCTTATACCTCTGTAAGAATTCCCAGCTAAAACAAAAGATTCTTATGGAATTGCACACTTCTCCCTTAGGAGGGCACTCAGGATTTTTAAAAACTTACCACAGGGTTAAGAAGGAATTTTTTTGGGATGGCCTTAAATCAGATATTCAAAAGTTTGTGGCGGAATGTTTGGTTTGCCAACAAAATAAAGTTGAAACAATTAAGACACCGGGTCTATTACAACCTTTATCCATTCCAAGCCAACGTTGGGAGGAGGTTTCAATGGATTTTATCACAGGTTTACCCAAGTCTGAGGGAAAGAGTGTCATCATGGTGGTAGTTGACAGACTTACCAAGTATGCACACTTTTGTGCATTATCACATCCATTTAAAGCCAGTACAGTTTCTACTGCATTTATGGAAACAATTCAAAAGCTACATGGAAACCCAAAGATTATTGTAAGTGACAGAGATCCCATTTTCACTGGAAATTTTTGGACAGAATTATTTTCTTGTCTTGGTACTCAGTTAGCTCATAGCTCATCTTATCATCCTCAATCTGATGGGCAAACTGAGATAGTAAACAAATGTTTGGAAGGATATCTTCGTTGCTTTGTATCTGATAAACAGACACAATGGGTCAAATGGTTGCCTCTGGCTGAATGGTGGTATAACACTTCCTTCCATACAGCAACAAAAATGACCCCATTTATGGCACTTTATGGGTATCAACCACCATCCATCACATCATATTTAAGAGAAAATTCTAAGGTTCAGGCAGTGGAACATCACATCGAACATCAACAACAAGTCCTCCAACTCTTAAAGGATAACCTCGTGTTGGCACAAAATAGAATGAAACAACAGGCAGATCAACATCGCAGTGAAAGAAGTTTTGATGTAGGTGATTGGGTATTCCTACGGCTACAACCATATAAGCAAATGTCCCTCAAGCAAGCTAAGAAGGATAATAAATTATCACCAAAGTATTATGGTCCGTACAAGGTGTTGCAAAAGATTGGTACTATGGCATACAAATTGGAGCTTCCTGCAGCTTCTCGATTGCACCCAGTTTTCCATGTTTCATGTTTAAAGAAGGTTATAGGTGACAAGCTCCCAGTTCAAACAATATTGCCAGAACTTGACGAGGAAGGAAAAATTATATTGGAACCGGAAGCAGTCACAGAAACAAGAACTCGACAGCTACGAAATCGATCAATTTCAGAGTATCTTATCAAGTGGAAGAACTTATCCGCTGAAGATTCCACATGGGAGGATGAGAATTTTATGCAGAAGTATCCAAAACTACTCAAGCGTTGAGGACAACACTTTTTTGAAGGAGAGGGGCATGTTGGGTCCCTATAATACTAGTGATTACCCCATTACTATTGTAGTTATACCCCTTATTAATATTGTTGTGCCCCTATTCCCCCATATTGTTATTACTGTGCCCCATAGAATCCCTCTATTGTTATTTTTGTGGCTTTATATTATTATTGTTAGGTCAGCTGGATTATATTGTGACTCCTTAGACTCCTATATATAGAAAGGAGGTTTTTCATTTGAATCATCCAAGAATTGTTCATTTATGTAATGTAAAGGAGGTTGCCCCCTCGAAGAGGCTGAATTCTAAGGCGTTGATCTATCTTTTCTATCTTTTCTTGAGCTGGTTTCATAACATAGTCATCCTTCTTCGGGTTTTCATCCCTTCATCCATATTGCCAATAATCTACTCTTCTGGGTGATATTTTTGGAGAAATTTCATCTTTGAAGGGGTTTGAGATGGTTCTTTTTCCTTGGTCTTTTTCTTCTTTTTCAGGTTCTTCTTCTTCAATGAGAGGATCAACTTCATGTTCTTCAATTTCTTTTTCTGGAAGGTATTCATCAATTTTTACATCAATGCTTTCCACTATTTTCCGTAGTAGAATATTGTAGCACTTGTAGGCTTTGCTGCTTATATAATATCCAAGAAAGATTCCTTCGCCAACCAGTGATTCAAATTTTCCTGGTGATTCATCATTAATTTTTATGAAGCATTTGCTTCCAAAAATCTTGAAGTATTTTACCGACGTAGGTCTTCCTTTCCATAATTCATAAGGAGTCTTTTCATTATTTGGTCTCAATTGAGTTTGATTCAATTTATAGACAATTGTCCCGACTGTTTCTTTCCAGAATTTTGTGTGCAAGTTAGCTGCTATTAACATTGTTCTTGCCATTTCCTGAACTGTTCAGTTTCTCCTTTCAAATACCCCATTTTGCTTTGGTGTTCTGGCAGCAGAGAGTTCTCTTTTAATTCCATGTATTTTACATAATTCATCAAATTATTTTGATGTAAATTCTCCCCCTCTATCTGTTCTGAGACACTTAATCTTAGAGTACTTTTCATTTTTCACAAGAGCTTTAAGATTCTTAAAACACTTAAATGCTTCGGATTTATATTTTATAAAATATACCCACATCATTATAGTATAGTCATCAACAAATAAAGCAAAGTACCTTTCTCCTTGGAGTGTCGGAGTTCTAGTTGTTCCACATAAATCAGCATGAATGATCTCCAAAGGCTTTGATGTAGAGAACTCCTTGGTCTTGTGACTTGTTCTAGTTTGCTTTCCATCTTGACATGGGCCACATACTCCTTGATTTGGTTTGAATAATTTTGGAATGTCTCGTACTGCTTTAATATTGCTAATATTGATCAAGTTATCGAAGCTTGTATGTCCAAGTCGCTTGTGCCACAACCAACTTTCATCTGTTTGAATTAAGTAGTATTTATCTTCTTGAATCTTGTTCAGAATATAGATGTTGTCTGGTGTTCTAACCCCTTTCACCACAAGTTCCCCTGAGGAAGAGTTCCTTTTTTCACAGTCTTTGGTGCTAAAGACAACATTATGTCCTTCATCACAGATTTGGCTAACACTCAAGAGGTTGTGTTTGAGCCCATTTACCAGCAAAGCATTTTGAGCTTTTACTTTTCCATTAATAAGAGTAACAGTTCCTTTTCCAGCAATTTTGGCAGATCCACTTCCAAAGGATACATTTCCTTCCTTTTTTTTAAATGAGACAAACTTCCCTTTGTCCCCTGTCATGTGTCTGGAGCACCCACTATCCACAAACCAATGTTTTTCATTATTTTGAGCACATAGAGCTAGGCCACAATTATCTGTGTTGGGATTCTCACTTCTTGCTTTTCCTCTTTTGAGTGGGCAATTTTGTTCATTGTGTCCATTATTATTACATAATGAGCAAATCAGATCAAATTTGGCCAAGGGATCAAAATAATTGTAGGTCTTGATTTGTCCTTGCCCTTTGGGGCCATGGAGAGTTTGCATTGATTATCGAGAATTGAACAAGGCAACCTTAAAGGATCATTTCCCTCTACCTTTTATTGATCAGGTACTAGACACTTTAGTAGGTAAAAAGTATTTCTCATTCCTGGATGGTTTTAGTGGGTATAATCAAATTCAGGTAGCACCTGAAGATCAAGACAAAACCACATTTACTTGTCCTTGGGGAACTTTTGCCTACTGAGTACTCCCTTTTGGATTGTGCAATGCACCCGATACATTTCAAAGGGTTGTACTAGGGATCTTTTCAGATCTAATTCATGATTGTGTAGAGGTCTACATGGATGATTTCACAGTTTACGGTAATACATTTGAAGAAGCTTTGGATAATTCGGAAAAAGTACTAATAAGATGTAAGGAAACAAATCTTTCTTTAAGTCATGAAAAGTGTTTTATGATGTTTACTGAAGGGATTGTTTTAGGACATCATATTTCAGGAGATGGGATTAAGGTTGATAGATCCAAATTAGAAGTCATCTCTAAGTTACCTGTTCCAAATTGCCAGAAAGATGTTAGAAGTTTTCTTGGGTTTACTGGATATTATAGAAGGTTTATTGAAAACTTCACTAAGATAGCATCTCCTCTTTTCAAATTGCTTACCAAAGACTGTGAGTTTAAATGGGATCCTGAGTGTCAGTCTGCCTTTGAAGCTTTAAAGACTAGAATATCTGAAGCACCCATCTTAAGGGGGCCAAATTGGAAACTCCCTTTCCACATTTCTACTGATGCTTCAGATACAGCTCTAGGAGCTGTTTTGGGACAAAAGGATTTGATCCCTTATGCCATTTATTACACCAGTAAAAATTTGACTCCAACTGAGTTAAATTATACTGTTACAGAAAAAGAATTCTTAGCTGTAGTACATGCGATCAACAAGTTTAGACACTACATAACCGGCTATGAAACCTTTGTCCATACTGATCACTCTGCCATAAGATATTTAATGAACAAACCTGTTACTAATGGCAGAGTTACAAGATGGCTTTTACTTTTACAAGAATTCAACATTACTGTGTTAGATAGACCTGGAAAACAAAACACAGTAGTTGATTTCTTGTCTAGAATCCAAAACACTAATGAAGATTCTCCAGTAGAAGATAAGTTTCCAGATGAATACTTGTTTGCAGTAACTACCAAGACTCCTTGGTATGCAGATATGGCTAATTATCTAGTTACAGGGAAGCTACCTCTACACTTATTTCCTAATGAGAAAAGGAAAATCATTCAGGAGAGTTCACATTATTCTTGGATTTCTAATGAATTGTTCAAAACAGGGCCAGATTGTATAATCAGAAGGTGTGTTCGGGAAGATGAAATGCCTAACATCCTTAAGGCATGTCATGATGAACCATGCGGCGGGCACTTTGCTGACAAGAGGACAGCCTATAAAATCCTTTCTCTAGGATATTATTGGCCTTCTCTCTTTAAAGATGCAAAGCAGTATGTTAGAAGGTGTGACAGCTGCCAAAGAGTTGGGAGACCAACTCCTTCAAATGAAATGCCACTACAGCCTCAGGTATGCATCGAACCCTTTGAGAAATGGGCTCTAGATTTCGTTGGACCAATTAATCCACCATCAAAGCAAAAGAAGTATATACTGGTTTGTACTGATTATGTTACTAAGTGGGTAGAAGCCAAAGCTTTGCCTTCTGCCACTGAAAATTCAGTTGTTCAATTTCTTTTTGAGGATATTTTCACTCGTTTTGGTGTCCCAAGGGAAATTGTGACAGATCAGGGAAGCCAATTTACATCTAAATTGATGGAGAAGCTGATGGAGGAATATAAGATCAAGCACAGAACATCTACTCCATACCATCCGCAATCAAATGGCCAAGTGGAATCTACCAATAAAGTTCTTGAAGGCATTATCACCAAGACTGTTCATCTTCATAGAAGAGATTGGGCGGAAAGGCTTCCTGAAGCCTTATGGGCCTATAGAACCACATGGAGGAACACAATAGGACATTCTCCCTATGAACTTGTTTATGGGAAGGAAGTCCTGCTCCCCATTGAGTTCCAAATCAAGACCTTCAAGATGGCAGTCCAATTGGGGATGAGCCTCTCGGAAGCCCAAAAACACAGAATGGACCAGCTAAATGAGCTAGATGAAATAAGACAAGATGCAATTCTAAGGACCGATCTAGTTCAGCACCAAAGAACTAAATGGCATGATCGTCACATCAAAGAAAGAAAGTTTCAGAAAGGAGATTGGGCTCTATTGTTTGATTCAAAGTTTAAGGACTTCAAAGGAAAATTTCAAACTCATTGGCTTGGGCCATATGAGGTTGATGAAGTCTTTAATAATGGAGCAGTTCGAGTGAAAACTATTGATGAATTTCATACTCCTCTTATTGTGAATGGCCATCGCTTGAAGATTTACCAGAAGCCACTCTCAAAAGAGGAATTTGTCAAGTTGTTTAAAGAAGATTCTGCAATCAGGTTGGTGGAGAAGGATTCTTCTCCTCCATCAGCCTAATCTTTGTTTTAAAAAAAAAAAAAAAAAAAGAATAAAAGTATAGGCCTGAAAACCAGTCTCTGATTGGCAGTCCTATGCAGAAAATCTGAGGTGAAAATCAGGGTCACCTGACACCTCACATTTTCCAAAAAAAAAAATCCCTCTTTTCCTTGTTCCATCTCATTTCATTATTTCATCCATTTCATTCACCATCTCATTCATCCAATCATTCTCACTCCACCTCATTTCTTTCCATCCATCCATCCATTACATTCCATCTCACCAATAAAGTCATTGTCAGATTTATTTCACACAGCTAAAGTTGTTTTGTGCAGACAGAAGGGTATCACTGCAGTTTCCGCAGCTGAGGAGCAATTCTGCAGCCAACATCCCAATTCCGCAGCCGATACACTTTCTGCACCTGTATAAAAAAAACACAGTCTGTTTAGGAAGGAATCTGCAGTCCAAAAGTCATCAGCAAAAATTGAAAAAAGGTCATGTAGCAGCAATAAGCAATGAAAGGTTAGCACAGATGAGCAAAAGGAATCAAAGCGCGGATACATGAGGTATGAGCTAATTTCTAAACTTACGGTTATAACATTTTGCATGGTCTACGGATTGTGTTTTCAGCCATTTAATGTAATGATTACCAGTCCTTTCCATTACTCGACCGGAAATCCACGTATCCCTCAACCTTGATAGTCCCTATTCATCACGATTTTTAAAACTCAAGCACGACTGCTCTTCCATTTAAATTCCTGTACCTGAGTGACGTAGACAAATGTACTACGGCTCTCTGCGTTATGATTCCGCAGCCAAATGTACACTCATGTCCGATGTCTAAGGGACTTAACCGTTTCTTCCCATTATTCATAACCCTCCTACGCATAATCTCATTCACGCTGTTGATTCACTTCCGCATTTCCCTTGTTTTCCACTACTCTGCCTTATTCACTACTCTGCCACCGTAACCATACTCTGTTTTCCCCTCTGCTAAACTTTGACCACTATTGTGAGTGCATTACGGCTGTTGTATTGAAGCCGTAAATCTATTGTGTTGAAGCCACTATTGAAGCCGTATAACCCTTTTTCCAAAAAAAAATTAAAACAGAGCTGTGAGAGAGCTGATGGGTAAACTTTTGAGGGCAGAGCCAGAGGGCTCTAAATTTCTGGAAGGATATCCCCAAGTCAAAGACGCTTTGCAGAAGGCAAATTGGCTCCAGTGCATCCAAAAATTCAAGGGTTATCATAGAGAGGTCACGAAGGCTTTTGCACGTTCTTTCAGAGACAAAGACAACCAAGTGGAGATAGGAGATCTGAAATTTACAGTCACCGAAAGCAGTTTGGCACAGGCCACTTCATTACCACAAACTGGGGAGAGATGGTTCAAAAACCGATCAGTACAAGACCAGCAATGGAAGCAAATTCTGAAAAATCCAGGTATGGACACTAGCATTTTTACAAAGGGAATCCCTGTTAGTCTTATCAAAGAAGAATGGACAACTTTGCTTCTGTTAATACAGAAATTCTTTACATGTGAAGGAAGATTTGGAGTTTTGTATGTCTATCATGCCAAAGTTATGATGCATTTCTTAGGATAGCATGACATTAGCCTTCCATACTTTTTACTCTCAAGCCTTAGAAAAATGTGCTCAATAGTCCAAAGAAATCCAAGAAACATTGAACCACATTTGTATCATCATGGGCTTGTCAAAATACTAGTTGAAGAACAGTTGAAAGCAAAAAGAGATACATGGGAAAGATTTCTTGTAAGGAATCATTTCCAAGAGATAGGGGAAGCCTCTGGTAGTTCATCTCAAGTGCCTAAAAAGAGTAGAAGGAAAGGAAGAGAGGAAATTACCCCAGAAATTGTTGTCCAATTAGAAACTGCTGTCCCTGAAACTGTTGTCCAAGAAGACATTGCTGCACATCATTCTGAAGAAGAAAATGACCCTGAGCCTGCTGTAGACATTGACCAAACAGCCCAAGAAATCATTACAGAAACCCTGCAAGAAATTGTCCAAGAGGCTGCTCAAAAGAAAAAGGAGAGTAGGAAGAGACAAAAGAAAGATAAAGGAAAAGCTATAGCCCAAGAAACCTACCTTACTCCTGAAAATTCCAGTGAAGAAGACACTCATCCATTGGCACATAGATTGGCCCAACTTCATGAGGCTGCCCTTTCCAAGAAGATACAAAAACAAAAGCAAAAGCAACAAAAAGAAAAACAGAGCATCACCACCGTGAGGAGGAGCAGCAGGTTACAAGACAAAATGGGGGCCACAAAGGATAAAGAGTCACTCATTATTGACTTGAGCACACTTGAAAAGGTTGCTACAAGACTTGACTTTGAGAAAAGCCCTCCACATGTTGAGCATGTTGAGACTAGTCCTCCACGTGAGGAAAGTCCTTTTGAGCATGAACCCGAATTTGAGCATGAGCCTAGTCCAAAGAGGTCACCAGAGATTGATCCAGATCAGCAAAAAGTTTATAACTACCTGGAGACGTTAGAACAAGCTGCTGCTGGTCCAAGCATTGTTCTACCTCTTGAACAGCAAGTTCACTCACTCAAACAGGAAATTTTTGAGCTTGAAGTTTTAAATCGCCACATCATACAAGAGAATGAAAAATTGAAGGAGCAAGCTAAGGTGGACAAGATGGTCCACGATAATACCATGCTTCATCTGGGCCTTTGGCAAAGGAAAAACAGGAAGCTAAAGAAGAAATGCAGGAAGCTAACCAGAGCCTTGGTCAATATAAAATTCAGATGCTTGGTGAGGAAACCAAGAGTCAATGTGGCTACACAGAGGAAGAGGAGAAGACTAGATGTCTTAGCAGAGGCATCTCAACAGGTGGATTAAACAATGTTTTCGTTGCATGAGGACATGCAACACCCTCGTAGTGGGGGTATGTAGAGCCTCTAACTTGCAGCTAATTATCCATCATTACCTACAACTTTTCCTCACTTATCCCTCTCTTTTGCCCTATTTTCCTCATAAACCTACCCAGATCATTACATTTGATGTCTTTAAGCATGATTGGTTAACTTTGCTAATGTTTGGCTGTTTGTCTAGATTTTTGACATATGCACAGAGATTCCGCAGCTGTCTGGCAATTCCGCAGCCATTCAGCAATTCCACAGCTATTCAGAGATTCCGCAGCCCTTTTGTTGTTTGATATACTCCACGTGTCTTCTCAAGGAACGGGCCACATGGGCACGTTGGGATGGATGTACACATGGATCGTATGCTATTGGTTGAGCCAAACCAGTCACGTATGCCCTTGGTCAACGCAGGTGTCCCCTCGGTCAAACGGTCAAGTTCCAAACGGTGGCATGGGAGCCGTGAGCAGCTGAGACACGGAACCGTAGCTGGCACTTCCTCCACGCCACGAAGACAACAAAAGACAGGATCCAAACATAGATTTACTTCCCATGATGACCGTTTCCTCCAAACGTGCACGGAGTTGCCTGCGTGTTGCTGCATAAGTTAATTAGTTAAGACTGCGTGTTGCTGCGTAGTTAATTAGTTAGGCTGTAGTTGCTTAGTTCACGCAGAGGGTAGTTTGTCCCTGCGCCTATAAATAAAGCGTGTGCCAATGCTTATAGATTAGCTTTTTGAATATTGTAAGTGCTGTGCTTATTTTGTTATCAAAACTCTGTTTTAGAAGGCTGTTTCTACAACACTTTTTCACTGTATTTTGACATGCTGGTTTTATAAAAGAAGACTGTTTCTGTTCACCTTTTCGTAGCTGATCTTTAGCTGGTTGCGTGGATGGAGGGCCCCCATCTATGACAGCTTGTGTACATAGTGTTTGATTTCATTTTCCTGCCTTCAACAATTTTTATTTCTTTCATCATGTATAATAGTGTACCGTTTGATTTCATGTCATTTCATTTCCAGCATTTATTTTAAACTGATCAGTATTGTTTTCTGCAGGTTTTAACCTGGGATTGTTTGTCTTTGTGTATTTTCTTTATCTCTGATGGTATTTTCAGTTGTCATTTTCTGTTCACCTTTTCGTAGCTGATCTTTAGCTGGTTGCGTGGATGGAGGGCCCCCATCTATGACAGCTTGTGTACATAGTGTTTGATTTCATTTTCCTGCCTTCAACAATTTTTATTTCTTTCATCATGTATAATAGTGTACCGTTTGATTTCATGTCATTTCATTTCCAGCATTTATTTTAAACTGATCAGTATTGTTTTCTGCAGGTTTTAACCTGGGATTGTTTGTCTTTGTGTATTTTCTTTATCTCTGATGGTATTTTCAGTTGTCATATTCATAGTTGCTGCCTTTACTCTGTTTTTCTAGCTTAATTTCTAGTTTAGTTTCTCAAGCTGTATCCTAACACATTGATGGTCTCCTTATCATAAGTTGTTCATCTTTAAGAGATCAGAATACTAATAAATTACAGCTTGCTTTGAGTAGTTTTGGCTTATATCACTAACTCTTTCTTCACTTGTTACACATAACAATGTATGTTGGAAGAAGAATGCTGGAGAAAGGCACAGTGGTGTTATAATTTGTCATTTAGAGCTTTATCACTTTTTAGACTTATCTCTAACTACTTCCTAATCGTGTTTTACATAGTACTATATGTTGGAAGCAGAGTGTTAGGAAGAGATGAACATTATCATTGGTCTTTGAAGTGGTTTTTCTTACCTTTTTATTTGCAGCAGCATGAGTAGTGACTAGTGCCATTAGAAAGTGGTTCTTTGCTTTCAGTTCATTTCAAGTTATTTATTTCTTTCAATCTCTTTCTTTGCAAAGTTTATAAGGTAGTTAGGAAACACCAGTTACACACACTCACTCATTTAGAAATCACCTTACACACACTATCACTCATCTGTTTATAAAATCATCACTCCATCTTAGGAAGTTAAATTGACCACAAACAACACCCCCAAACGACAAAAAGATCTAAGAGGTTGCTTAAGTACATATAGTACACCTTCACTTCATCAGCTTCACTATATGTACTTAAGCAACCTCTTAGATCTTTTTGTCGTTTGGGGGTGTTGTTTGTGGTCAATTTAACTTCCTAAGATGGAGTGATGATTTTATAAACAGATGAGTGATAGTGTGTGTAAGGTGATTTCTAAATGAGTGAGTGTGTGTAACTGGTGTTTCCTAACTACCTTCTAAACTTTGCAAAGAAAGAGATTGAAAGAAATAAATAACTTGAAATGAACTGAAAGCAAAGAACCACTTTCTAATGGCACTAGTCACTACTCATGCTGCTGCAAATAAAAAGGTAAGAAAAACCACTTCAAAGACCAATGATAATGTTCATCTCTTCCTAACACTCTGCTTCCAACATATAGTACTATGTAAAACACGATTAGGAAGTAGTTAGAGATAAGTCTAAAAAGTGATAAAGCTCTAAATGACAAATTATAACACCACTGTGCCTTTCTCCAGCATTCTGCTTCCAACATACATTGTTATGTGTAACAAGTGAAGAAAGAGTTAGTGATATAAGCCAAAACTACTCAAAGCAAGCTGTAATTTATTAGTATTCTGATCTCTTAAAGATGAACAACTTATGATAAGGAGACCATCAATGTGTTAGCATACAGCTTGAGAAACTAAACTAGAAATTAAGCTAGAAAAACAGAGTAAAGGCAGCAACTATGAATATGACAACTGAAAATACCATCAGAGATAAAGCAAATACACAAAGACAAACAATCCCGGGTTAAAACCTGCAGAAAACAATACTGATCAGTTTAAAATAAATGCTGGAAATGAAATGACATGAAATCAAACGGTACACTATTATACATGATGAAAGAAATAAAAATTGCTGAAGACAGGAAAATGAAATCAAACACTATGTACACAGGCTGTCATAGATGGGGGCCCTCCATCCACGCAACCAGCTAAAAATCAGCTACGAAAAGGTGAATAGAAACAGTCTTCTTTTATAAAACCAGCATGTCAAAATATAGTGAAAAAGTGCTGTAGAAACAGCCTTCTAAAACAGAGTTTTGATAACAAAATAAGCGCAGCACTTACAATATTCAAAAAGCTAATCTATAAGCATTGGCACACGCTTTATTTATAGGCGCAGGGACAAACTACCCTCTGCGTGAACTAAGCAACTACAGCCTAACTAATTAACTACGCAGCAACACGCAGTCTTAACTAATTAACTTATGCAGCAACACGCAGGCAACTCCGTGCACGTTTGGAGGAAACAGTCATCATGGGAAGTAAATCTATGTTTGGATCCTGTCTTTTGCTGTCTTCGTGGTGTGGAGGAAGTGCCAGCTACGGTTCCGTGTCTCAGCTGCTCACGGCTCCCTTGCCACCGTTTGGAACTTGACCGTTTGATCGAGGGGACACCTGCGTTGACCAAGGGCATACGTGACTGGTTTGGCTCAACCAATAGCATACGATCCATGTGTACATCCATCCCAACGTGCGCATGTGGCCCGTTCCTTGAGAAGACACGTGGAGTATATCAAACAACAAAAGGGTTGCGGAATTGCTGAATGGCTGCGGAATTGCCAGACAGCTACGGAATCTCTGTGCATATGTCAAAAATCTAGACAAACAACCAAACATTAGCAAAGTTAACCAATCATGCTTAAAGACATCAAATGTAATGATCTGGGTAGGTTTATGAGGAAAATAGGGCAAAAGAGAGGGATAAGTGAGGAAAAGCTGTAGGTAATGATGGATAATTAGCTGCAAGTTAGAGGCTCTACAGGCCATATGGTTTGTTTATTTGATCCTTCAGTTTTGGTGTGTCATTCTTACGAGCCATGCAATGTCTAGCTTGATGACCAAAATTTTTACAATGGAAACAATGCCCAAAAAAGATAGTTTTATACCTGTTGTAATAGCCATGATTTGAATCAACCTTCTTCATTGGAGTTACTCCCGTTTCATTCTCTGGATTTGAGATGGGTCTCTGATGAAATATTGTTTTGTATCTGTTGTAACATCCATGATTCAAATCAACATTCTTCCTTGGAGTTACTCTCTCTTCATTCTTTGGATCTGGGATGAGCCTTTGATGAAATAATCTTTCTTCTTTTGGGTTGCTGGAAAGTACGTCAACATAGCTTTTCGCATTATTCTTAGTACTTGATGATTCTCCTTTAAAACCTATTCCAAACTTTTCATGTTGAGGTTTTTGATTATTTAGGATAGTGTCAAGTATTTGAGAGCTTTTCCAACCCTTTTTAACTTGCTCCAATTCCTTCCTCAGAGATACTATTTCAGCTTCACATTCTTCGTAGGCTTCTTCTTTCTCTTTTAGCTTATTTTTCAAGAGATCTTCCCTTCTTTTTGTTTCCTCGTTTTCTACATTGAGAGAAATGATTTTATTCCATAATTTCTCATTTTCTTCAATGGCGCTTATTAACAATTCATATACATTTCCATTTAGCCCTGAGTCATCATCATTTGTGAATGCCATGAATAATACTTCTTGGCTTCCAGCATGGTCATTTTCTTCATCTGATTCTTCATTACCTCCTTTGCGGTGAGGGAACTAGTTATTTGATTTCTTTTTGATGACTACAAATTCATCTTCATCAAAATCATCTTGCTTAGAGAGGAAATTCTTCTTATTGAACCCTTTCTTTTTGTATACCATCCTTTTAGAATTTTCTTCATCATCACTATCATGCTTATGAGGACATTTTGCAACATAATGACCTATTTTTCCACATTGTAAACAAATAAGAGGGTATTTACCTTTTAGCTTAGATCCTTTCTTCAACCTTCATACAAATTCCGCTAATTCTGATTCAACATCAGTGTCATCACTACTGACATTCCTTTCTTTCCCATTTTTTGATTTTAAGGCCTTGAATGTTGCGTCTTTGGAACTTGGGCAACCTTTTCCCATCTCATAGGCAATGAGGATTCCATGGAGTTCATCCATCTTGAGAGTATCTAGATCCTTCATTTCTTTTATGGCACTTACTTTGGAGTCAAATCTGTCTGGGAGAGATATTAAGACCTTTTGAACAATGGTGATTTCTTCAATGTTTTCTTCCAATCCTTTAAGAGAGTTGACCACTTCAACTACTCAGAGAAAGTATGATGCAATATCTTCTTCATCATCCATTTTCATACTTTCAAATTTCCTTCTATGAGTTTGAAGCTTTGCCTTCTTGACTTTGGATTCCCTGTCGTATAAGCCAATTAGCTTATCCCATACTTCTTTGGCAGAGTTACAGTTCATGACTTTTGTAAATTCAGAATAAGTGATTCCACCAGTGATGGAGTCTAAGGCTTTTTCATTTGCAACGTAGACTTTCCTCTCGTCTTGATCTATTGGAAGAGTGGAAGGATCTATGTACTCATTTAGGACTGAATGCCAAACTTCAGGTCCAAGGGACATTAAGTACAAGGACATTCTCTTTTTCCAGAAACCAAAATTTGTGCCATCGAAAAGAGGAGCTCTTCCTGACACTTCTTTATTTCCCATCATGACTAAGAATCCTTTTTCAAGATGTTAGGCTAATATGAAGAAGCCCGCTATGATACCAATTGTTGGAAATGCTAAAAGGGGGGGTGAATAAGTATTTCTTTTCAGTTATTATTTTTATCAGTTAAAAACATTTATATTTGGAACACAGAAATAGATAACAGGAATAGATGCTTTTATTAATGTGATCTTTGCTATAAATCAAGTACTATATATATATATATATATATAGATATATGGTTTCAATCAGTTTCCAAGCACCAAATTGGACTCTTTGTGAGGCTCCAACCTCCAGAGCACCAACTCCCAGGACACCATTCCTTTCAGTTCTATGGAACCAACCTCAAGGGATCCAACCCTCTGTTGTAACTGTCTGGATCTGTTTGGTTGTAATTCTATGCTCCCAACCCTGCTGGACCTATGACTTACTTCTGTCCTCCTGTTCCTTCCACTTCTGCCAGAACTTTGGCTTCTTTTGTTTCTTATAGTTCGCCATCAACATTAAACTTTCCTTGTTCTCTATTTTATATGACTGACACGCCTGACCATTGGCTTCCTCCTTCACTCGCTTGAGCTTCGGCTTCCTCAACGCTCATTCGACCTTCTGGCTTCCCGCCTCTGGTTGCTTTAGCTTCCTCTGCGCTCGCTCGACCATCTATGATCGCTTGAAACTTTGGCTTCCCGATCCATCTATTGAAGTGTTCCAATACTCACAGGACACGTTGAGGAGGAAGAGAGGCCGAAATACAAAGAAATGTTGCTTATTAAAAAATATTAGAGAGGTGCTTTTTGCTTTAATAATATTAATACATTAGACTTTATTATTTACAAAGGATTTCATTTGAGATACTATACCAACAGGGAGGTCCCACATGCCACGTCACAATTGCAATCGTAATCTATGGTTTGACATCCCTTAGAGACTAGCGATACATCGGATACGATATTACATTTAGTCATGTTAAATGGTACATTCAAGTCCGTAATATATATCACAATTGACAGTCCGATGGTGTCAATTATTTTGAACATTGCGATTCAATAGATGCGATATTTCAATAGGTCGTATTATAATGTTGCGGCGGGTCTGCATACATATCGAAATTGGTCATTTGGGGGTGACCGCCATTTATAACTTGCACTATGAGAGTTCCGATAGGTGGATGCGATTAACAATAGGGCAATTTATAATGGTGCAGCGGGTCCACACACACACACACAGATATATATATATATATATATATATATATATATATATATATATATATATATATATATATATATATATATATATATATAACCTTCCCACTATATAACATTCGTTATATAGAATTTAACTACATGAAATCCTTATATCCGCGCTATTTCTATTATAATGTTTATATAATAGAAATACACAATAATCATGTGTAACTTACCTTTTCCACCTTTTTTACAGCCTTTGCACATTTTATGATGTTTTCCTTTTTTGGATCAATCCTCCACCATAGATCTTACCATCCCATTCGACAATTGATATTACACCCGACCAACAAAGTTGCTCGATGATCATGCACCATAGATCAAAACCGCATTTGATCCAATGCTCAACGATGATATCAGGTACATGAAAGAGGATTACCCGCCCGATAAAGCAGTTTGCTCTCTCCTCCGACATCCGACGTGTCAATTGCTTAATGGAATTGGGTGACTCCCTCCTATTACCACTTACCGCTTATTCTCAACTCAATAAACCATTTCTTCGTATAAACCCACCCTTCTCTTTGACTAACACCCGAGCTATTTAGCGCCCGATGACCTTAAATTTTCTACCATTGACAGCTGTGATGGCTCCTCTAATTTCCTCATCCGCTAATACTTAAATTAATCTTCGTCATTTATTTCTTTGACTTTACGCTGCGCGACTTAATCCTGGCTGCTCATTACTAACAATCTCGTCTGTTGATCTTCAAAATCCAACGGTTCCTGTGCATTCAATGTTCATCTTAAAAGACCCTTTATGATTCCTCTATCTCTTCTTCTCCTCTTTGTTCTTCTTGGGCATATATTACATGCGATACTCCCGATATGGCTCCTCCTCAATCTCCCACTCTTACACTTATTTGGCTTTCCTATGGCTTCCGATACCGCTCCAATACCTCTTCTCTGCTTTGATAACTCTTCTCTGATAGCTCCTCGGCTTCATATTGCCATTAATGATAATATAGATCAAGAGGGAGTTAACAAAATTACCTAAAATAAAGTTCTCAGTATGATGCAAATGGTTGTACAATGTGAAGTTTAATGTTGATGGAAATATTGACCAGTATAGATTATTAGAATTATTTATTGGAATTATGAATTATTAGGAGATATAGATTATTATTAAATATTTATCACTTATTAAGACCATTATATTAAAATAATAGATAAAAATAATATAATTTAAAGATCTAACTTACCATTGAACCATTAATATTTATTACACATTACCTAAAAATAATAATGGTTTATCACCTTTACTTGTATTTAAATAACCAATATAAATAATTATGTACTTTATACGAGATATAATTTACTAATAACCTTTATAACTAAAATATGGTTATTACTCTACAAATTCTCTTAATATTTAATATTAGATATATTGATTTCTAAATAAACAAGCAAAATTCCTTTACTTATTTTTCTAGGAATTCTAATTATTAATTTGACTAGGGTATTGGTCAAAATTAGCCGTTGTCATTATAACTGTTGGAGTCTCTGCACCTCTATTTAATCAAGCTAAGCCAGATTGGTTCTTCAACTTGTCCTGACGATGAACCACACTGGTTGGTTCGAAACGCGTCGACAAACGATTGATTATGTGATTTTGCCGAAGATTATCTAAACAAATCTAGATTAGTTGCAAAAACCTATTCACAACAAGAGGAATTGATTATGAACATACTTTTGCACTTGTAGCTAAGTTGAATACAATTAGAAACATGATTGCATTAGCCACAAAACATGATTGGAAAATGCATCAATTAGATGTCAAATCTGCTTTTTTGAATGGTGAGTTAAAAGAAGAAGTTTATTTGGTTCACCCTCAAGGGTTTGTAAAGGGAGGGGAACATCTAGTGTGTAGGTTAAAGAAAGATTTATATGGTTTTAAACAAGTGCAAAGATCTTGGTATGTGAAAATTGATTCTTTCTTTTATGAAAACCATGATCTTCAAGGAACCATGGTGTAGACAACCCAATATCCTATGTTGTATTTCTCCAACATTGTGACTTTGCACCTTTTCAGCCTTGTTACTCAATGCAGTGCAATTTCCCTCCTCAAGTTTGTATAGATTCTTCACTCGAAACCCAATATCTATGTGTCTCAAAAAGGCATTCCCTTTACTAAAAATGGCAGCATAGCCATGATCCTCCAAAACTACCACATAGATCAAGTTCTTTTTCAGCCCAAGTAGAAACATAACATCCTTGAGGCTAAGCAGAGAGTATTTATCCCTCTCAAAGGTCATAGTGCCAATTCCTGTAGCATTGTACTTCCCATTATCCCCCATTTTGATATGCATCTAGATATCCTTCTTCTTGAGGCTACTAAAAAACTCCTTGTACCTTTCCATATGGACCAAGGAACCATAATCAAGGTACTGCACACTCCCCATAACAATGATGGCCATGCATGCTATTAGGGTGAATTATAACTCGAATTGTGAAGCCAATGCTTCACCTGCTGCTCCTCCTAAAAGCTTCTTGGTAAATTCCTTGTGCAAACATTTTGTTGCATAGTGCTCGAACTCGTGGCTGTGGGAGCACTTGATCTTGCTCAAATATTTCTTCTTTCCATAATTTTGGGTAGATTCAGGATTTCTATGATTCTCCTTCCATTTTCCATTCTTCCCCTTTCCAACCAAGGAAATTTTTTCTTCAAATTGTGCTCTGGATGAAGTTCCATCCCAATTATTTCTTCTGAAATCTTCTTGAATCAAATCGAACCATAACATTTCCCAATTCGATAATTTTTCCCTTTCATTCACAAAGTCCTAGTAGTTGTACTAGGATTTTGGAAGGGCTAGAAGAGTTAGGCACACCAAGTCAAATTTTGTAACAGTCACCCCAACCCCTCCAATCTCATCTCGAACGTGTGTAAATATGGTTAAATATTATAGAACAATATCATTTTTCTTCATCTTAATGTTCCGAAATTTGTCTTTCAGGGCCAATTTTCTATGGTCGCTTCTATTTTCCAATAGCTCAGTCAATGCCTTCCACATAGCGAATGGTGTCTCTTTGTCATGGATATTTGAGACCACATGGTCTCTCACACCTTCTAGAAGAATTCTCCTGGTCTTTGCAACATCCTATTTCCATTGGGCTAATTGTTGTGCATTAAACTATGGAGGTTTTGCAATGTTAGTTTTAACATATTCTAACACACCATTTTCATTTAACACTGGTTCCATTTGATCCTTCCATGCTATGAAGTTCGAGCTACCCTCTAGGGAATACTCTATTCTCAGTCTATTGAAATATATTCTCCTGATCCTAAAGGAAAACTACTGCAAGAAGTTTGAAAATTCTAAATTCTTGAGATGAAAGTTGGTAATACTAGTTCTAATGTGAATTCAGGGCTCTGATACCATGTAGATATTTGATAGAAATTGCAACTTCTGAAGACTTCTAACTAAAAATCATGAGGCACAATTGTACTCTATTGATCTACGGAATGAAATTCACAATGTAGATCAACATGCACAGAAATGCAATAAGAAAAACCATAAATACATAGTGATTTATAAGGGAGCCCAATTGGGAAAAATCCCTCAAAGCCTCTTTTCATTAATCAATGAATTGAGAAAATATTACAATTGCTAGCTCCAACTCTTAGCTCAACTTGCCAAATAATAATTGTTCTCCTGCTCAATGAACAAGCTCTGACCAACACTTGGGCAATTATTTTCTCACTAAGGCTCCTATTTCTTTGCGCAAGTCCCAAGGAAATTAGCTCCTTTTATTTAGGAATTTCCTCCACATTTATTGTGCAATTCCAAATGATTTATCACTGATTTCATGCAACACCTGTACACTAAAAACTAGTCTACAACTAATGCTACACTCACTTGTCATCTCCACTTCAGCTGTTGAAATTGAATTATATGCACACACTAGCTATTTTGGGTTGATTGATCAATTATCTAACAAATCTCTGAGTTATATTGTCGTCTCACTCCACAATTGACCTTCAACTAACTCTAAAAATAGTTAGAGGTCAGTTAATTGAATACAATTGAAAATAATTGAATTGGATACTAAAATTTAGCAATCACGCATGCATAATTGAAGTCTAAGCCCTATAACTCGAATTTAATGAGTAAACTTTGTGACACAAGCCATGTCACACTAGTTAACTACCTCAAAGTTGTCATTTTGATGTGGAAATTCAATATTTGGGATTACCAAAAACAAAAAATGATAGAAATATAAATTATCCTATGATATCTCAGTTTTTCTCTATTAGGTTTTTTTATGGTGCATCACAAGTAGGTCTATGAGGTGGGGGTTCCTTTATAAAATTCCTGAGAATTCATTTTATTTTCATTTGTTTGAATATATAACTGAGAACAATTACTTAGGAAAAAATATTTGCTAGTTCGACTCTTCTATTTTTTACACCCTTAAAAGTGTTTGCTTACTTACAAGTTTTTGGTGATTCAAAATGCATAATTGATTGGTTATCATGCTCTTCAAATTTATTGGTATTAATTTTTTCTTATTATAAGGACAAGATTATAAATATGGAAAAAAAAAAATTCAATATCTCTCTTTTTTGCATATTCACACGGAGTGGGACACTTGCACAGATTCCTTATCAAAAAGGGCACTTTCCACAAGAAAATGACTTTTCTTTTTAAAGAATGGAAGGGTACCACTTTGAGAGGAAGTGGAAGTCTTCCTATTTTGTTCGGTTTTTAGTTATCCATTGACAAGACTAAGTTTACAACTATGCCTTCACTTAGAAAGTTTTGTTTAAACAACTTTTGTAATTTCTGTTTTGGACTGTGATTTCTTAGCATGCTAAGGGAATTATGGAATAGATAAATTCCTTTGTTTTCATTGGAATCAATATGCAATTGTATTACAACATATTAAATCTTAAACCTTCTTGAGTTTTTATTTGGTAATGTTCAGTGTTATAAGTACGTTACAAGAAATGTATTGTAACTTCAATGGTAGTTGATTGGATGTTATGGCTGATAGACTTGATACAGTGCTTGTGTAGCCTCTTTGGCAACAATCAACTTTCATTGTACATATTTTGTATGTAACTAAATTTTCATATATATATATAGAGAGAGAGAGATAGAGAGAGAGAGAGAAAGAGAGAGAGAGAGAGAGAGAGAGAGAGAGGTTGCAAAAAAAAAAGCAATCAACCAAGTGATTTTTCTAGCTAGAGACTCTATCATAAGCATCATAATATACAAAATACACAATATTAAGGCCCAAAGATGAGACTCCAACATAAGGAAATAGATCTATTTCATGATTGGATATGGAAATCTCAGAGGTGTGATTCTCATGGCTATGAGCATTAATACATGAATATGAAAGTAACTAGGTTTGAGTTTTTAGGAGTTAGGGTGGTAAAAGAGCTCCATTCTCTTTACTTATTAGACATTTATGAATATCTTCAAAGTGCATGTAGTGTATAATATTATTACTTAAAAATATTAGAATCCTCCCCAATTTTTATTTAAAAGTAAGTTCAAACATGTTTTTCATTTCTTTTTTATGTTTTTTTCACTTTAAAAATTGAAATCAACTATTACTTTTTACTTTTAAAATACATTATAGTTAATGAATTTAACTTTTCAAAAATAGTTATCTCCTTTAAATTTATAACCTCTCGATTTAAACTTGTCATGAAAAAATACATATTTTATATTATTCAAATTTATCTTACAAAAAATAATTATTTTTATATTGAAACTAAAAGATAACAAAACACATAGTATGTAAATAATGAATAGAAATAAAGGTCAAACTTCAATTGAAGTACAGTTTTAAAAAGAAAATCCATCTCTAAGAAATTTAATTAACGAGTAGAAGTTACCATCAAATTTATACGATAGGAAGCTCTTTCATTTGTGCCATGGCGTTACGCTATTGTGATCAAGCCTGTGATGCATTCATATTTCTAAGTTGTCGAGAATTTCCTCACATTCAATAGTCTCATTGACTTTAAGGGTAGCTGTTTCATTTTCAAGGTTGGTTCTCTAGGTTTTCCTGGTTCCCACATTCTCTAGGTTGGTTCTCTAGGTTGTCCTTGTTCCCACATTCTGTTTTCTTAGGCCAAGTCAATAGAGCCAGACCGTTGTCTTTTTCAATTGTGTTTTTGCGAGGCTTTTAGGATTGAGTCTCTATCAACTAAACAAATTTCAATTAATACCATATCTCGAATGGTTAACACTAGTTTTATGATTCCCAAGTTGAAGTCCAAATCGCAGTACTCTCTTTTTTTTTCACAGATTATTTCAAATAAATTCTAGTAGCTTTCCCTATAAAGAAATTTCAATTTTTTCAGGTCAACTTAGGCGACTAATTTCTCTGTGTTTGTTTTTTAACTTGACTTCTCTCTATGTTTGTTTTTCCCTTGATTATATATAAATGCCGCAAAATTATATATATGCGCATAGTGAGGAACACAACTCACAGGCTTAGACTTTGAACAACGTTGGAATCAGAGCGCGAGAAATGGATCATGGAAGTGTTCTTCTTATTCTCATGATGTTTGTGATCATGCCTATAGAAGCTATTTTTGATTGCTCTATCAGGACAAGGGAAGCCATAATTCCTCTCTGTGTTGGAGGCACTACACACCTAGGACCTTCATCACTGGCACATGCAGACAGTTAGTTAGAGCATGGGACTACATGCAAGATCCTTTCTTCATAATTTACTCCCTGATTTGCTCCTCCTTTCACTCCGCAATTGGCTAGTTCTCTCTGGAACTTGCTGTAGGTGTTGAGTCCTCTCTTTGATCACCACTATGGCACATTACCTTGGGATCTTCACCTAGTAATGCTATATCATGAGTATTGTAACCTATTTTCTGAATCAATCATTCTTTTTTGTTCTTTCAATTCTTTTAGTGTTTTTGCTTTGCAACGCTGTGTGTTCAACCTTTACCAGCTAGATTCATTTGTGCAGGTTTTCTAACACATTTACATGGTATCAAAGCCCACGTGTTTCTAGATAAAAGGTGCACCAGTAATTTATTTTGCAGGTATTACAGCTTGGAGATCGAAGATCGACAGAAAATGGAGTTTCCTAGAGCATCGATCCTAACAACGTACAACTATCACGAATGGAATTACCAAATGGCTTGATACCTTCATCAGAAAGGGTTTTACAGGATTACCATGGTTGTAGAAGTGGAACCCAAGTAAGCCATAGAGAAAACCAAGTACCTCAACCTCATGGATGAGGCCCATGAATCCATATGCATGTGTATCTCCCCAGAGTTGCAGTTTCATCTATATGCCTGCAATACTCCCAATGAGATTTGGAAAAAGGTTGAAGAACTCTACCCAAAATAGGATGAGATGAAAGGACATCTACTTGAAATGGAGCTGCTCTCATTGGATCCACAGAACTAGACAAAATTCAAGACTTCTTCACCAAATATAATGATTTATTGTTGCAACTCAAGGGTTGTGGAATTGACAAATCCAAGGAGGAGAGTCACCAAGTTCTCTCTATTATGTCAAAGCTCAGACCAGAATACTCCATCTTTGTGTCTACATTTCATTCAGTAAGGCTCGCAACAGGTAAATCCTACACTATGCCTTCTCTCAAAGAGTTCATGGAGTCCCTCACTTTTGAGCAAGATAAACTCATTGGCATGGGGAAAATAAAACCTCCAAAAGTGCATGAACTTGTTGTGCATGATGGCAGCCACAATAAAAATCACAGATATGATTCAAATCAAAAAAATCAGCAGCAAAAAGACAAGGGAAAAGTGCATTTCCATCCAAAGAAGGAAGGGTACACCAAGCCCTTCAATGACTCCCCCAGCTCCAAAAATTATAAAGGGAAGAAATGAGACAAATGCACCTACTTTCACCAAGGATTCAATCTGGAATCCTCCTGCATGAAGAAATAAATTGACCAAATTGTAGAAATCCTTCAGAAGCACAACCTTGGGGACCACATCCCTCAGGGCGCCAAGAAGAAAAATGAGGATCCACCACACGGGAAAGATAACAATTTTCATGCTTTAGTTGCAATTAAATCTTCCCCTAATGCATGGATTATAGATTCTAATGCATAACATCATATGGATGCTGCAAAGGAAGTCTATTCCTCTTTGGATGCATGCAAATGACCTCCCATCCTCATGGGAGATGACTCACCTATTGAGGTCACCAGAAAAGGTAGAGTGGAACTTTTAGATGGAAGCTTTAAAGATGTGCTTCATGTTCCAAAACTTTCAGTAAACCTAGTTTCAGTTTATTAGATCACTCATTCTAGCACTAGAAAGAGAGTGGAATTCACTCCAGATGCAATGAACATATATGACCTACATAGCAGCTCCAAAATTGCAACTGGTGAGGTAAACAATGGAGCTAGATTGTATACATTTTCTGAATTTATTGAATATGAATCCTCCTTATTGCTTACACATGCTGATGATAGTAGTAGGCTTTGGCACGAGAGGTTTGGCCACTTAAATTACAGGTATATGTAGCAGCTAAGCAAGCATGAGATGGTGGAAGGCTTGCCAAATATCAGTTTCTCCAACGGAGTTTGTGAAGGGTGTGTCCTTGGCAAGTATCCTAGAGAAAAGTTTGACATCGGCAAGACTCACAGAGCATCCTCTCCTCTAGATCTGATCCATAGTGATCTCATGGGGCCTTTTCCTCATCCTTCCATCAACAAAACAAGGTATGTGCTTACATTTATTGATGATCTGTCACGGTATACTTCGGTGTATCTTCTCAGGGACAAATCTGAAGTTTTTGTGCACTTTGAAGATTTCAAAGCACTAATTAAGACACTGTCAGAGAGAAAGATCAAAGCCCTCCGCACAGACAATGGGGGGGAATATGTTAAAACAACACTTTAGAACCTTTACCTTGAGCCCGGCATATAGTTTCAACACACAGTTCCATACACTTCGCAACAGAACGAAGTTGCTGAGAGAAAGAACCGATCTCTCAAAGAGATGGCTTCCTACGTCCTGCATTCTAAGTCACTACCTCATAAGCTATGGGCTGAAGCACTTAATTGTGCTAACTACATCTAGAATAGATCTCCTCATAGGTATGTCAGGGATCAGACCCCCTTTGAGGCTTGGAGCAGCACTAAACCATAGGTCACCCACTTTCGTGTTTTTGGCTCCCAAGGATGGGCCATGATCCCCTCTGAAAAGAGGAAAGCTCTTGATCCACAGAGCATTAAGTGAATCTTTATTGGATACCCTGATGATGTGAATGGATACTAAATCCTAATTTCCTCTACGGACAAGCTCATCATTGAGTGAAGTGTCAAAGTTGAGGAGAGTCTATCACATGCACCTCAATTGCTGCATGCAGACACCTTTTATCTACCTCATGTCCGAGATGATGACTCAGTACACTCAGATGCAGACATGAAGCATGCAGATTTCGATGTAGAGAATTCAGATGTAGAGATAGAGTCTTCAGATACAAATCTAGTGCATGCATATGATGATCCACATCCAAGCCTAGATCGGGCTTCCAGCAGTGAATCAACTTCCCCTAGCTACTAGAAATGGTCTTGTGGGGGATAATTATTATCCGTGGAGGACTAGCTCAGAGTTTATTGAGCCTCCTCTTGCTCTCACTGCCACTGAACCATTTCCATCTCGTCATTGTCATTTGGTTCAGTCTTCTTATCCATAGTCTTATGTTGAGGCTATTGGGCATCCCTCTTGGGAGTCCGCCATGGAGGAGGAGTATAAATCCCTCCTCGAGAACTAGACCTGGGATCTAGTCCCCCTTCCTTCAGGAAGAAAACTTGTCCAATGCAAATGGGTCTACAGGACCAAGAGTGCTGCAGATGGGCAAATCACCAGACAGAAATCCAGGCTAGTAGCCAAAGGCTTCCAGCAAGTGCATGGCATTGATTATGATGAGACCTTTGCTCGAGTAGCAAATATGGATTCCATACGCCCTGTACTTGCCATTATGGCTGCCCAGGGGTGGGAAGTACATCAAATGGATGTGAAGAATGCCTTTCTTCACGGAGACCTATCTGAGGAGATCTACATGGAGCAGCCACATGGTTTCATTCAGGATTCATCTTTGGTATGCAGACTGAAGAAGTCTCTCTACGGCCTTAAGCAGGCCCCGAGAGCTTGGTATGCGAAGATGGATTCTTTTCTCTTATCACAAAACTTCGAAAGATGTAAGTCTGATCTGAATGTTTACATGCTTAGGACACATGATTCTCTTCTTATCTTAGTTTTGTATGTGGATGATCTCCTGATCAAAGGCAGCTTGGCTTCAGCCATTACTGCAGTCAAGAGGTCCATGCATGATAGGTTCTTGATGACGAACATGGGTCCATTACAATTCTTTCTTGGTATTGAGATCAGCCAGGATGCCACAGGCATCAAACTCTCTTAGGCTAAGTATGCATAGGATCTCCTCGAGAGATTTCACATGACTGACTGCAAGCCAGCACCGACTCCTTTTCTGTATGGGGTTCACCTTGAGGATGGATGTGACACTCCATTATTTGACAATACTCTCTACCGACAACTAGTGGGGAGCTTACTATACCTCACCCACTCCAGACCAGATCTCTCAAATGTAGTAGGTGTAGTTTCCAGGTACATGCAAGAGCCGCATGAGCTACACTGGAATGCTGCCAAATGCATCCTCTGATATGTGCAGGGCACCATCACCTTCGGGATTCACTACACAGCAGGCACTACATTGAATCTCCTTGGCTTCACAGATTTTGATTGGGCAAGCGACAACATTGATCGCAAGTCCACCTCTGGATATTCACTCAGTCTAGGTTCTGGCCCTATCTGTTGGTCGAGAAAGAAGCAGTCTGCTATTTATCTCTCTTTAGCTGAGGCCGAGTACAGAGGAGTATTCAACATCACCATTCAGGTTCTGTGGCTACAACACTTCCTCACTGAGTTGGGCATTCAGTTCCACCAGCCCACTGTCATCTGGTGTGACAACCAGAGCACTCCCAAATTTTGCAGGGATCCAGTACAGCGGCAGCGGACGAAGCACATAGAGATCCATATGCACTACATCAGAGACTTAGTACATGATCGGGTCATTGATTTGCAATTATTTCCTTCAGTAGAACAGACTGCGGACATCTTCACCAAGACATTCACTAGGCAGAAGTTTCACTCTCTCTGCGATCGTCTTGGAGTGAAGAACACAATTGCTTAGCAACTGTTTTTTCTTCCTCTTTTCTTTTGATTACATTGTATTTTTTTTTTTTTTGGGGGGGGGGGGGGGGTGGGGGGGTGCGATTTCCCACGAGGTTTTCCCTCTTTCCTCAATTTTAGTACAAGTTGCACTGTATTTTGGGTGACCTTTGGCCTTAGTTGCCAGGGCCCATTTTCTATTTTTCCCCATAGTGGTGTTCAGGGGGGGTGTTGAAGGTACTACACACCTAGGACCTTCATTACTAGCACTTGCGGATACTTAGTTAGAGCATGGGACTACATGCAAGATCCTTTCTACATGATTTACTCCCCGATTTTCTCCTACTTTCACTCCGCAAATTGCTAGTTCTTCCGCATGATTTACTCCCTGATTTGCTCCTCCTTTCACTCCACAACTGGCTAGTTCTTCTGCATGATTTACTCCCTGATTTTCTCCTCCTTTGACTCTGGAACTGGCTAGTTCTCTTCGGAACTTGTTGTAGGTGTTGAGTCCTCTCATTGATCACCACTATGGTGCATTACCTTGGGATCTTCACCCAATAATGCTATATCATAAGCATTGTAACCTATTTTCTGAATCAATCATTCTTTTTTGTTCTTTCATTTCTTTTAGCGATTTTGCTCTACAAAGCTGTGTGTTTAACCTTTACTAGCTAGATTCATCTGTGTAGGTTTTCTAACATATTTACACTCTGATACTAAAGATCATATATGTATTGATTAACTTCTGTTGAACATCCTTCCCATGATTTTGCTGTGGAAGGACGTAATTTGCTGGATAAAGATGAACAGGATACA
Source organism: Pinus tabuliformis (assembly GCA_031772625.1). NCBI lineage: Eukaryota > Viridiplantae > Streptophyta > Pinopsida > Pinales > Pinaceae > Pinus > Pinus tabuliformis. The sequence continues at coordinate 1,026,247,389 of CM062811.1, read as the reverse complement.
ACAGACGTGGAGGCTCTTTTGAGCATAAAAAAGGCTAGCACATTCGATCCATATGGATCTCTCTCCAGTTGGATGACGAACAAATCAGATAGCATGTGCTCCTGGAATGGTGTTCTCTGCACACAACAGACCAAAAGAGTGATTGCCATCACGCTTAAAGGGTTAAAATTTCAAGGTACTCTGTCGCCCTATCTTGCCAACCTCTCCCTTTTGTGTAGTTTCAATCTTTCAGACAATAATTTGACGGGAAGAATTCCATCTAAGATTAGGAAGGTTAAAGCACTGGTAACGCTTGACCTCGGTAATAATTTACTATGGGGATATTGTTGGAAATTGAAAACTAATTATGTAAATATGGGTAAAGACTGCATTAGTTAATTCCAAGTTAGTTTTATACCGAAACAACAGTTATGTAACGGAGGAGGCTCTTATAAAACTAATGAATGCCCGAACTATTGTAATTATGGAGAATCATTCTTGATCAAATAAAGTATCCAAATCCCTTGCCCCGTGGATGTTTCCTTGACACCCTGTCAAGGTTTTACCACGTAAAAACTTGTCTTACTTGTGTGTTTCAGTTTCATTCAGTTTCTTTGCATTTCTTTCTTGTTTAATAATTGATGAGACCAACAATTGGTATCAGAGCAGTTGGGTGAGAAGAGAATGGAGATTCCGGCATATATTCAGGGGTCAGCCTCGCAGGCATTTTCTCACTACAGGATGGAGTGTCTTTGTTAGTTACAAAAGGCTTGTAGCTGGAGATGTTGTATTTTTTCTGTGGGATGAAAATTGAGAATTGAGGTTAGGAATTCGAAGAGCTTCCCAACAACAAAGCAGTGTACCTTCTTCAGTGCTCTCCAGCCATGGCATACATTCGGGTGTGCTAGCTGTTGTAGCTCATGCAGTTGCCACAAAAAGTATGTTCCACATTTACTACAATCCAAGGACGAGCCACAGAGGCAGCCACCGAAGTTTGAGACCAACGACCAATAACCGAAGTGGCAGAGAACACAACAAAGGTAGAGAGTCGGTTCTTTTGAGAGCCGCAATTTTTTTGCGTGTATCTGGAGGTCGAGCTGAAAAAAAAGGATAAGCCATGAAATGAAAGCCAGGTATCCAATGTCTAAGAAAGAAACGACACATTCTCTGCCGACAACTGATCAAAAGTCGCCTGTCGGGGGAATTGAAATGAAAGCTGGGTATTTCTATTTTTTTTTTATTCTTAAGAGAAGTCTTTTTTTTTTTATATTTATTTGTTTCTGGTTGATGATTCCTTAAGCCGTAAAAAAAAAAAAAACTGGAGGATTTCTTTGAAGTTTTCTAGAAATAGGGTTTAGAGTTTCTTGGAAATTTCAAGAATTAAATAAAAAAAGAAAAAAAAATGAATCTCTCAAGGATGTGTTGTAAATAAATTCTAGAAATTAATTAAGAGTTTTTTGGAAATTTCTTAAGAGTTAATAAAAAAAGGGGCAACATAATTAGATTTTGTGTAGAAAATCAAAATCAGAAAGAAATTTTGAAAACCCTAGCTGAAGAAGGAAAATCAAAATATTTTAGTTGAAAGACTGAAACCCTAGGAGGAAAGAAATGGCCAAGATGACGAATGCAAAGTTCGAGGTGGAGAAATTCACCGGCAAGAACAACTTTGCTCTATGGAAATTGAAAGTTAGGGATTTTTTGGTGCAACAAGGGTTGCACAAAGCATTAGACGGAGCAAATAAGAAACCTGCTAGCATGACATATTCAAATTGGGAGGACTTGGATGCCCGAGCTCTCAGTACCATCAAGTTATGCCTAGCGCATGAAGTTCTCTTCAACTTTTTTGAAGAGAGTACAGCTGCAGGTTTATGGGAAAAATTGGAAAAACTATAACAAAGTCGTTAACCATTAAATTTATTTGAAAAGACAATTGTACAGTCTTTGGATGAAGGAGGGTATAAAATTTGCAGAACATTTAAATATTTTCAATACACTTATATGCCAATTATCAGATATGGAAGTTAAAATTCAGGAAGACAAAGCTATAATTTTGTTGTGTTCTCTGCCCAAGTCATGGGAACACTTCGTAACTTCAATCATTTTGAGCACTACTAATTCTTTGAAATTTGAATAAGTTGTGAGAGCTCTCTTGTCTGAAGACGTATGAAGGAAATCCAGTACTGAAACATCTACACCAGAAGCCATGATAGTGAGAGGATGGTCAAAGGAAAGAGGAGAAAAAACAAGGGGGTCTTCCAAATCAAAATCAAAGGGAAAGAAGTGTAAGGTAAAATGTTGGCACTACAATAAAATTGGACACCTTAAGAAAGACTGTTGGAAATTAAAAGAGTCTGATAACCCGAAGAAGGAAGAAAATCAAGTTGATTCATGTATGACAGACAAAGTTTTATCTGCTAAAGAATTATGTATGATAGATGAAACTTTACCTGTATGCAATGTCTCTCAGGATTTTGAAAGTTGGCTATTAGACTCTGGGGCTTCTCATCACATGTTTCCACACAGAAATTGGTTTACTTCATATGAAGATGTAAATGGTAGTTCTTTGTTTATGGGTAATTATGTATCATGTCAGACTGTTGGGATGGGAAATATCAGGATTAAAATGTATGATAACATAGTTAGAACATTAACTAGTGTTAGACATGTACCTGATTCAGATGGTTATAAGTTTACAGGTCAAAATGGACTGCTAAAAGTCTCTAAATGTGCCCTAGTTGTTATGAAAGCAGAAAAGGTCGGAAATCTTTACAGACTCAAAGGAAGTACTCAGGTTAGTGAAGTAGCAATTGTGTCAGAGAAAGAAGAAGAAGGTACTCATCTATGGCATTAGAAATTGGGTCACATGAGCGAGAAAGGTCTTCAGGTACTAATGAAATGTAAATCACTTCTTGATTTGAAATCATTGAAGTTGGATTTTTGTAAACATTGTGTGTATGGAAAACAATGTAAAAAGAGATTTAAAACTGGAAGTCATAATAGTAAAGAAATTTTAGACTATATTCATTCTGATCTATGGGGACCATCTCCTATTGTATCATATGGAGGTGCTCTATATTTTTTAACGTTTATTGATGATTTCTCTTGTAAAGTTTGGGTCTTTATGTTGAAAAAGAAAGTTGATGTATTCAATGTCTTTAAACAATTTGAAGCAATGGTTGAAAAAAGAACAGGAAAATCAATTAAATGTTTAATAACTAACAATGGTGGTGAATTTACTTTAATAGAATTTGAACAATACTGTAAGGATGAAGGAATTTTTAGACACAAAACTATTGTTTATACTCCTTAGAAAAATGGTGTTTCTCAACGTATGCATCAGACTCTTATGGAAAGAGCCAGAAGCATGATCAACAATGCTAACCTACAAAAGGAGTTGTGGGCAGAAGCAGTATCCACTGCTTGTTACTTAGTTAATAGATCACCTTCAGTAGCAATTAATTGTAAAATTCCTGAAGAATTTTGGTTAGGCGAGTCTTGTGATTATTCACATTTAAGGATATTTGGTTGTGATGCTTATGCTTTTATTCATAAAAATCAGCATTCAAAATTAAAACCAAAATCAAAATGTTATGTCTTTGTTGGGTATGACTATGCGGTGGAAGGGTACAGGTTGTGGGATCCTACGTCACGAAATGTAGTCATTAGCAGAGATGTAACATTTGATGAATCTTCTCTTTTAAAATCAAATGTTGACAGAATTGAACAGGAATAGGTATCGACAAATCAACAAATTCAGTTGGAGGCTAGACCTTTCTGTGAAAGTCAAAAGGAAGAAGAGACTTCTGGAGGAAAAGGTGTTGAAGATACAAAGGAAGTTGTTGAAGCTTTTGAACTAGTTCAGCAACCAGTCACTCTAAGAAGGTCTACAAGGGGAATAAAATCTCCCAAAAGGTATGAAGACTCTTCTTCATCTTTTGCTTTGATTACTAAAGATGGGTAACCTTCTTGTTATCAAGAAGCAGTAGATGATACAGATAGAGAAAAATGGAAAACGACTATGGAAGAAGAAATGGATTCCTTAGCCAAGAACAATACTTGGGATCTTGTAGAACTTCCTAAAGGGAGAAATGTTGTTGGATGAAAATGGGTCTTCAAACTGAAACAGAAAGTTGATGGAAGTATCGAAAGGTGTAAGGCGAGATTGGTAGCAAAAGGGTATTCTCAGGTTGAAGGTATCGACTTTCATGAGATTTTTTCACCAGTTGTAAAACTTGTTTCTACTCGTACTGTGTTGGCACTAACTGAATTACTTAACCTTGAGTTAGAATAGTTAGATGTTAAAACAACTTTTCTACATGGTGATTTGGTTGAAGAGTTATATATGGAGCAACTAGAAGGTTTTGTACAAGGTCGCAGCAGAAGATTAGTTTGCAAGCTCAGGAAATCATTATATGGTCTGAGGTAGTCTCCCAAGCAATGATACAAGAAGTTTGATTCCTTCATGGTGAGCCAGAACTTTATTAGAAGTGAGTATGATCATTGTGTATACTTCAAGAGTTTCAGTGGCATATTCATTATCTTAGTTTTGTATGTTGACAATATGTTGATTGCAAGAAAAAGCATGGAAGATATCAACAGGTTAATGGCTCAGCTCTCTAGGACGTTTGATATGAAGGATCTTGGAGCAGCAAAACATATCTTGGGCATGGAGAAACATAGAGATAGGAAAAATGGTAAGCTTTGTTTGTCATAGCAGAAGTATGTGGAAAAAGTACTTGAAAAGTTCTGTATGAACAATGTGAAACCTGCTAATGTTCCATTAGCTTCCCATTTTAATATTTCTTTGGTTTTGAGTCCTAGAACTGATGAAGAAAAGCAATATATGCCTCATATACCATATGCAAATGTTGTAGGCAACTTAATGTATGCGATGGTATCTACAAGACTTGGCATTTCACATGCAGTTGGAGTTGTCAGCAGGTTCATGGCAAATCCAAGTGAAGAACATTGGTGAGCAGTGAAATGGGTTCTTTGATATCTAAGAGGCACAAGTGACTATTACATCATCTTTAATGGTAGTGAAGGATCAGTCTGTGGATATGTAGATGTTGATTATGCAGGTGATTTGGACAAAAGGAGATCTACTACAGGTTATGTCTTTACTCTTGTAGGTGGAACAATTAGTTGGATGTCAAAGCTTCAAGAAACAATTGCATCGTCGACTACCGAAGTAGAATATATAGCTGATTTAGATGCACATCACTTCAAATGCTTAGTTTATACCGAAACAACAGTTATGTAACAGAGGAGGCTCTTATAAAACTAATGAATGCCCGAACTATTGTAATTATGGAGAATCATTCTTGATCAAATAAAGTATCCAAATCCCTTGCCCCATGGATGTTTCCTTGACACCCTCTCAAGGTTTTACCACGTAAAAACTTGTCTTACTTGTGTGTTTCAATTTCATTTAGTTTCTTTGAATTTCTTTCTTGTTTAATAATTGATGAGACCAATAGATCTATTCCAAAGTCCCTGTGTAATTGCACGCAACTGCAATGGATTGAACTTGCATCTAATAGCTTGAGAGGGACCATAACAATGGAGTTTGGTCGTTTGGTCAAGTTGAAAGGTCTCGACTTGGCCAACAATAATCTGAGAAGAAATATTCCTAGTGATATCGGCAACTGCACATCACTTCAAATCTTGTCTGTTTGGGAAAATAATTTGTTAGGGACTATACCAATAGAAATTAGTTTTCTCAGTAGACTGGAGCACCCAGCAATAGTCTGAGTGGAATTATTCCAACATCTTTGGGCACCTACACTTGGCTCATAGATTTGACCTTGCAAAGCAATAATTTGACGAGTCCAATACCAGTAGAATTTGATCATCTGGTCAAGTTAAAATATATTTTCTTGAACAATAATTTTCTGACTGGAAGTATTCCTACTTCCCTTAGCAACTGCACATCATTGCAATGGATTTCACTTGTAGTTAACAGCTTAACAAGCACTATACCAACAGAGTTTGGCCGTTTGGTAAAGTTGGCACACCTGGACTTCTCTCGGCAATTGCACATCACTACAATACTTGTCTGTCTGGGGAAGCAGTTTGATAGGGACTATACTGACAAAACTTGGTTTTCTGGGCAGATTGGAACAACTCTTATTGTTCGGCAATGGTCTGAATGGAAATATTCCAACATCTCTGGGCAATTGCACCTCACTCTTACACTTTGCTTTGCAAAGCAGCAATTTGATGGGTCCGATACCAACAGAATTTGGTCAACTAAAAGCTCTCTTGCTACTAAACATATCTCATAACAATATTTCTGGTACTATACCCAATACTATCACTGGTTTGGTTTTCCTCGAGTACTTAGATTTATCCGTAAATATTTTAGAAGGATTAATCCCTAGGTTCATCGGCAATTGCACTTATTTATATATATTTTTGGCCCACACTAATAATCTCTATAGTACTATCCCAGATAGTATCAGCAATTTGGTTTTTCTTAAGCATTTAGATTTATCACTAAATAGTTTACAGGGATCAATTCCTATGACCATTGGCAATTGTATTTCTTTACATAACTTTTCTAGCCCATACTAATAATTTGTCTGGGAGTCTACCCATATCTTTGGCTAATTGTACCAACATTGCAATGTTGGATTTAAGGAAAAATAGGTTGTCAGGAGAACTTCCTGGGTCATTAGGAGTTTTTCATAATTTGAAAGTTTTAAATCTCGGTTACAATAAATTTTATGGTGGTATTCCTGAGTGGATATTAAATTTCACTAACTTATGTGTGTTGGATTTATCCGACAATAAATTTAGTGGATTGATACCATTATACCTTGAAAGACTTCAAGGATTTGTGAATGGATCTTCTCAAAATTATAAAGAGTATGAATAAATGACAATTGACATGAAAGGATATGAGTACAATCTATCATGTGTTGTCTTCCAACACAATATTTGATTTGTCTAGTAACAATCTCAATGGGACAATCCCTACAAGCATAGGAAGCTTGAGTAACTTGAGATTGCTGAATTTATCTAACAACCAATTAGAAGGTTTGATACCTCCATTTCTTGGTAATATATTTACATTGGAGCAGTTGGACTTGTCCAAAAATAACTTAAGTGGAAAAATCCCAGAGGAGCTCTCTGCATTACATTGGTTGGAAGTAATGGATGTTTTATCTAATAATATTTGTGGACTTATCCCAAAAGGAACACACATTTACAGTTTCAATGCAACCTCATTTCAAGGAAATAAGTGTTTTTGTGGGTGTCCTTTACATCCATGTAATGAAAATGTAACCCCATCTGTAGATGATGACAATATTAGTAACACTGGTGAGAAGAAAGTGGGATGGTTGAGTGCAGTCAATGAAAAGATGTCATTAACAACATTAAATATTGGAGTGGGGATTGGAATTTGAGGAGTGATTAATATATTCATCGTTTCCAAGAGAGCCAAAAATTGGGTATTAGCTTTGCCATGTAACAAACCAAGATCCTCTTATGGAATGTACCAATTTTCTGTGTAATCAAATTTTAAATAATTTCATTTTACAATAAATAGAATAGTTTTATCAAATTCTCATTAATATTTATGTAATGATTTTATTTTTTTATCTATAAAAAATATAAATTTTATTTCATCATATTACTAACCAAAATTAAATTTAAATATGAAAAGTAACAATCATTCCTACCAATCCCCATGGATACAATGGTTTTAGAGATGGTTCATAAGACATTACTTGCACCAAAGGCTTAGCTCTGCTAATATGGACATAGCTTTTGGTGCAGTTATTGGATTACCTCAGTTATTGTTAAATATGGGTGAGACTCCTCCCATGGCTTGAAATTCATTTTAAATACTCCACCGGTGAGGAAATTTTCAGTCTCACTAGTAAACAATCTCCCAACCCGTCAAGAGGCATCCATGTCACATGGATAGATGAGGGGAATAGAGATAGGGAATTACTAACAGACATAGAGGTTGATGCATTAATGAATAGAGTGTTCATTGCTACACACCTCAGCCCAACACCCAAATTAATCAACATCATTCAAATTAAATACCAATCAGTGTGATCATAAGCTTTGCCAATATCTATCTTCAGGAAAAGTGATTGTTGGCTAGTATCTTGGCCTTCTTGAAAGCTTTCAATGTGGAAAATGTAGTGTTATGAATATCTATCTCTAAACAAACTCTATTTTCTATTTCCAGACTACATACCAGGTAAAAATCGACCACTTAGAAATCCAAAGAGATCCACTTGAAACTCACTATTTATAGTGAGTGGATTTTAATAATTCGATTTCTAGAGAGATCCACTTGAAACTTTCTGTTTATAGTGAGAAACAACTAATAATTCGATTTCCAGAGAGATCCATTTGAAACTTTCTGTTTATAGTGAGCAACAACTAATAATTCAAAATTGGTTGTGTTTAGATTTAATGTCTTTGGAAGTAGAACATGAAAAAATATATTAACTCTGAACATTTTGAGGTCCTAAAAATCATTTATTCACCATCTTTTGGTCATCCAATTTTAAATTGTTCCTATTCAGTTTGATGTTTGATTGGTCTAAGATATTGGAGTGTATTCTTTAAATTTAATATGAAAAGTAGCAACCATTCCTACCAATCCCTAAAGATTTCTACAGATCCCTAAAGATAAACCCAATTAACTTGTATTTAATTTTATAATTTTATAATAGAACCATTTTATTTTATAGTAAATAAAACAACTTTCTAAAAAAATAAAAAAATATGAAAGGAAAATAATAAATTTTGTGGAAAGTTATTTTCTAAAAACTACGATTCTGGTATTAAAACATATATTTGCTATACATATTATGATTCAAGTGTATTGATCTAGCTGAGGTTTTGATGTCATGGGGGCTTTGGCATATAGCTCTCACAAAGGTTTTCATTGTAATCCGAGTAAGGTTGTGATCTCAAGAATATTAGTACCATAATTCTAAGACTTTGATCTTGCAAAAGTTTTGATTCAAATCTCCAAGAGATTCTCATCTGATGGAGTTTTTCATTCTGATCTCCAATAGGTTTTGATCTCGCTGAGGTTTCGATATCGCCGAGGATCTGGCATATTGATGTTACAAGAGCGATTAGAGGCTCTGGCATAACGATGTTACAGGAGCGATTAGAGGTTTTGATATTGTCAAGGCTCTGGCATATCTGTACGTATATTTTTTCCGCAGCGATTAGAGTTTCATATGGTAATGTTGCAAAGCTATATGTTGGGGAAATATTGAAGCTATTCAATTGTGAAGATCATCTTACTCCTATCCTCAAGCGCGATCTTAATCTGATGGCACCCCGAGAACCCATCGGTGAATGAATATGATTCATGGCCACCAACATTATCCAACGCTTCATCTGTGAATGGAGTTGGAAAGCGACCATGCATGCAGGCGTCATTCAACTTCTTGAGATCTACACATATCCTTATCTCATTCCTCTGCTTCTTTTCCTAAACGACCATAGGGCTTACCCAATCAGATTCTGCCACTGGCTCAATAATGCCTGCTGCGAGCATCTTATCCAACTCTAAGTAGACCTTTTCTTTATACTTTGGGTTGAGGTGGTAAGGCCTTTTCTTGACCGGCTTCGCATCTGATTTTAAAGTAATATTCATAATACCCAAGTTCCCTATTATCCATTTCAAATATGAAAACTTCGTAGGGAACAAGTCCTGGTATTCAGGGAGAAACTCAATGACCTTATCTAATGTGGCATCATCCCAGTAGTCCCCAATCTTTGAAAATTTTGACTCCTCTTCCGTGCTAATGTTTAATTTTCTAGTTTTGAGCAGCGTGGTAATGTCTGGATTCTCTATTTGCAGTCCTTCTACCTCACGGTGACCTTCAGTCTCTGGGATATTAATCTTCCTTGGATCCTCATATTCTTCCTCAGCAGTCACATAGTAGCACTCCAGCATGTGACTCAGTTGGGTGCTCCAATCTGGTTGAGTCAAATCTAAAGGATCCTACGGTATTCTGAAGATCGCTACCTTGGCCTCCTACAATGAATCATCGATACATTCAAATCCATGCTCGAATCAGAACATCATCAAGAACCCTTTGCACAAAACATCCCATTCTTCAGTGCCATGGCAGAGTTATGTCTCTAAGTACCAATTCATCAATATAACATCCAAAGTATGACAAAAAATGCACCCATTTAGACTGAGGCTATGCTCCATAAACTTTAATCCATTTGGCCAAATGATTGCACGGATCATCCCTTCCATCATATTTCTTTGTTAATCGAACCTTCAGGCGACCAAAGCATATTCTCATCATCTTTCTATATCCGTGCCAGTCATCAAAACTATCTTTGTGTGTACCCCAACATCTTGCGAGCGTAGCGCGCAGTGCCATATCCAAGGTATGGAAGTGATGCTTCCCCGGAACCTCCCTTTCAAAGGCATCCAAAAATTGATCAACGTCAGTTAAACTATCATAATAGGGCAGACATCTTACCTCCGACGATACACAGTGCAACGATTTAGTCATCATATTACAGCACAACGTAGATACTTCATGTAACTGATTCTGCCACTGCTCCAACTCTTCATCTGAATCTAATGTGCATGAACTTTCATGATCGCATGCAATACGTCCATCTACTGTTAGATTCACCCAGTCTTGATCTCGTGCCATTATCTTATAAATTTGGTACAAATCATCGTCACTTTCATAATCACAGACTAGTTCAGTATAGCACGGTCCTTCTATAGGGTTGAGGGTTACTACTATGCAGAGAGATTTCTTCTCGAATGCCAACTTCCTCTTCTTCAGATTGATCACCCCATTCATGTCAATGGCCCAGTCGATCCCAAGGAGCGTGGGGTAGGGATTGATGTCATCTACAATTTCTATCACTTCAAAGTAAGTCAACGCACTCGCGCCTTCAATATCCACTGTTACTCCTTGCTATCTTCCCATGGGGATGATCTTCTATTAATTTTCCATTCTCAAATGAATCAAAGACCACTGTAGTGTGGGTCTCCCCATTCACTCCCATCTCTATTTAGGCAAAACATTCGCATCTGACTCCACATCGAAGATAACTTGATCCATTTCATACTCCCATATTTGCGGATTTAGCCTCATCTCACGTCTCGTTCTTGCCTTATGCTTACCAATATTCCTGATTACCAAAGTCTAGAAACATGTTATAATCCTGAAGCTATTGCAGTTTCCGAGCTTGCTGGTAGTTTTTCATCTACTAGTGATATAGGCGAAGAACCTCAGATATCTGAACCTGTTACTCCGACTTCTAGTGCTCCAGATTCACCTAGGGTAGAAAGAGTCATCACCAAAAATCTTCCTTCTGGTTTGATAGCTATTGAAGAACTTGCTCCAGAAGAAGATATAGGTGTCCCTATCCCTGAACATCAACCTACTATTGATCTAAGGGAGTGTGAATCCATTTTTTACAGTCCTCCTAGAAGTACTACTTGGTATCTTTCATTAACTAATTATTTAGACAACTCAGGGTCAAGTTTTTCTCCACCTCGTACTCCTTATCCACCTGGAGGTATTTATACTCCTATAAATATGTCCGGTCAGTCGTCCATGTTTACTCAATCGCCTGAATCTTTTTTGTACGGTGGTCCTTCTGTTCCCACTGGGTATCAGTCACTTTCTGGTACTTTTGCGGGAGCATCTCCTCAACCCATTGAACATGGGTTATTAACTGGAAACAATGGTAATAAACCGTTGAGTGTAGGAGACATTTACATGATGTCAGGTTCAATTCCTAGTTCTCAACCTCAAGGTGGGCAGTTACCGCCTGGGGGGCAGCCTCAATTAATGCCTGGGGGGCAACCTCAAGGTACACAAATTGCGTCTGGGGGGCAACCTCAAGGACAGTATGTACCCGTGGTATAGTACATTCCTCAAGGTCAACCCCAGCCTCAATATGTACCCCAAGGTCAACCTCAGTATCAATTTATGCCTCAAGGTCAACCCCAGTATCAGTACGTGCCTCAAGGGTATCAACCCCAAGGTCAGTACTCGAGTCAAGGTTACCTACCACCCCAAGGTCAATCTTATGTTCAAGGTATGGGAAATGTACCTTTCAATTATCAATCCTACCCTCAACCTGGTTACGGATCTCAATATCCTCAACCTGTTACGGGTCAATACCCCGGAATGAACATAGTGTGGGATCCATCACAAGTTCAACAGGTGTTGCAGCCAAGTATACAGTTGTCATCTCAAACTGGACAACCCTTAGTTTCTGGTTCACCCCAGCAACCAGTCCAGTCTAATATTCAAACTTTTGTAACTTCGGTAGTTACTCAGTCACCCATTGCACCTAGTACTCCATCTCAAACGACTACTGCAACTACCGCAACATCTGTTCAGTCTACCGCACTTACTTCTGGAGTATCGACAGCTCCGGTTTCTACTGTCTCTGCAACCACTCCTCAGACGTTTTTACCATTGTCTGGATCTACGATTCAAACTACGGTTCAAATGCCTATAGGACAACCTGGTTTAAGTACGGTTGTCACTAGTCAACCACAATTCACTTATCAACCGTACCAGGGACAGTACCAATTTGGTCCTGCTGTCCAACAGCCAGTTTACCAGTATCAACCGTATCCTGGGTACACTTATCAACAACCACAACAACCCCAGTATGGTCCGGTTAATCCTGGTTTTCCGGGAGGATACAATATCCCGAACGCGATTCCTATTCCTAGTTATCCTGGATATCCTCCTCCTGGAACTGGTCTTGTGACCCAGAGTTTTAGGGATCCTAATCGGCAATTACCGTTTATCGCAACTTTGGATTTACCTGACTTGTCGCGCCTAACGAACGATCCAATAAATTATCTTCCGTTTTGGCCGCCAATGCCAAATAAGTTGCCCAGTGACATACCCAAGTTCGAAGGTAAGTCTGGAGAGGACCCGTCGGATCATGTGATGACTTACCACCTCTGGTGTGTCTCAAATTCCATCTCGGATGATTCGATCCGCTTACGTCTTTTCCAGCGTACACTCATTGGTCTCGCGGCCAAGTGGTACATTGAGTTACCACGGGCCTCTTTTTATAATTTTACCCAGTTAGCTACCTCGTTCCTAACTCATTTTCAGTTGCCGGTCAGATACGATAATGGTACGGAGTTACTAACTTCTTTAAAACAATCGACGTCCACTTATATTTCCGATCATATTCATGAATGGAAACGTCGAAGACGATTAGTGAAAGTTTTTATCCCGGACCAAATCTTAGCTGAATGGTTTGTTAAATCATTGTTATCAAAGATTACTGAAGACGTAGCTAAGGCCGGAGTAGTTACTGAAGAGCAAGTCATTGCTGAAGCGCAGTACCTTGACTTAGTTTATACTCAGTCAGGTACGTTACACGAAAAGATCCCAGATCTTCCTAAGTCAAATCAAATCATTGCTGCTCCTTCGAGATCTCATGCTGCTGATGGCATGATTGGTACGGTAAACACTAAAAGTAAGAAGAAATCCTCAAAGAATTCTTCTCCCATTATAACCTTACCAGACTCCCCGACATGAGAATCTTCTGCTAAAGTTTCTGCCGACATTCATGCTGTAGAGTCATCTACGGCTAAATCAAAAAACTGTGGGAAAAAGAAAGGCAAGAAGAAGAATAAAGCAGACAAAACTCCAAAGGAGAAAACAGAAAAGTCGGAAACTAATGACGAAAAGTGCAAACCTCGTTATCCTTGTCTAATTTGTGAAGAGGATAATTTTACAAGAGATTGCCCTCATCGGGCAGAGGTTGTAAAAATCGTCAAAGGTTCCCCAACTCCTGCTGTTTTGAAAGATCCATTTCCAAAGCAGGAGAGTAAAATGATAGGTTCTTCCTCGAGTGCCAGTGAAGAACCCATATTGATGATGTCTCATGTACGGATTGCGACTCGATCGCAAGATTATGGTAGTAAAAGTCCTGTTGATGGCAAAGAAGCAGAATCTTCTCATTCTAATCCATCAACCTCAGCTCCCGGTTCCGATCCACTACAGATCGAGAAACCTAACCCAGACTTATTAATCAAACCGCCCGCCAAGGGTATACTTCGAAAGTATGCTTTCAATCCACATGCGAGAGCGGCCCAGAATTATAACATTGTTGAGGACTTAGCTGTTTCACCCTCAGCAATGTCGGCTTTGGAAGTGCTGCAATCATGCCCAGCACAATGCAAATTACTTTTGTCGGCTATAGGAGTTGTTGATGTTCAGGAGCCGAACCTAATAATCTTTGATCTAGAAAATAGTACACCGCGTTTGCCTCATCAGATGGCTTTCCAGATCCCAGTGATAGTTAAAAACAGGCCTATTCATCGGACTGTAATTGATGAGGGAGCTTCCACGTGTATTATGTTGATATAGTGTTGGAGATCACTTGGTTCTCCTTCGCTGAATCAATCCCCGACAATTCTTAAGGCCTTTGATGGCCGTGGGTTCCATCCGTTCGGCATTCTACAGGATTTGCCCATAGGGGTTGAAGGAAAAACCGTTAGTCTGGATGTGGAGGTGGTTGATGCCCCTCTAGACTACAACCTTCTTTTGGGTCGCAGTTGGTCTTACGCTATGACAGCGGTCATTTCATCGGTCTTCCGAGTAATAAAGTTTCCACATAATGGCAAGATCGTAACAATAGACCAGCTGGCCTACTTTTCGTCCGACCCAGCCTCTTCAGAGAGTATCCAGCATGTCGGTAAAACGACTATCCCTTATAAGGATGTTGGCGTAGGATTAGTTAAAGATTCCGGTTTACTGGGAACTTTTCCTTTTCCTCCAATCAACGCAGTGTCTTCATTTGCATCCATTCATATGATTACATCAGACACCATTGTTTATGATGATCCTTGGATCGTCCCTTCTGAATCTGAAATAGACTCATTTGGTGATGCTATGCCTTTGAGTCCATATGAAATTGCCTATGAAGCCGTGCAGTCTTTTACCGACCCGCGTTCAACCAAAATCGACCAAATGAATGTGGTCCGTGAGGAATCACTTTTCACATCAACCTCGGAGTTAATAGCGTTTCCCAAAGTTGTGTCATATGACAAGCAACTTCGTGAAGTCCTGTGTGTAGACGATTTACCATGGGAAGATCTCCATCACAGATCTTCGTTTTTACCTGAGGATGATCGTTTTGAAAATGACTTCTCATCAATCTTTACAGCTGAATATGTCAAAGAAGCTCAGAATCCAATGAAACATCCTGATTCAGAGCTGAATTTGGGGAACATTTCTCAAACTATTCCCATTGACATTTCAGTCAAGCCCGAAATTGTTGAGAACATTCATATAGGTGCCTCGTGTACAGATGACGAAATTCAGACATACAAGGCCCTATTTCAAGAATTCCGCGACGTGTTTGCCTGGTCCTATGAGGAAATGCCAGGAATTGATCCCTCCATTGTTGTCCATGAGATCAAGACTTACCCGGACGCTAAACCCATCCGGCAACGTCTGCGTCAGATTCACCCTCGAAAAGCGGCTGCAATTAAAGCAGAAGTAGAGAAGCTGTTGAAAGCAGGTTTCATTTATCCGATCCCGTTAACGGATTGGGTATCGAATATTGTTCCAGTTAACAAGAAACAGGGAACAATAAGAATATGCATCGACTATAGGGATATTAATCGAGCTTGTCCGAAAGACAACTACCCAACACCCTATATCGATCAAATAATTGATGATTGTGCCGACAGTGAAATATTTTCCTTTATGGACGGTTTTTCCGGTTACAATCAAATCAATATTCTACCTGCCGATCAACCAAAAACGGCTTTCATTTGTCCTTGGGGGACATTTGCTTACTGCAAATTACCTTTTGGACTTAAGAATGCCGGAGCAACTTTTCAAAGGGCGATGTCTTATGCGTTTCATGACATCAAACACATTGTGCAACCGTATCTTGATGATTTTCCTACTCATTCTTTACATCGAGATGACCACCTCGTCCATTTACGAGCCATTTTTATGAGGTGTAGGCATTATCAAATTCGGTTGAACCCACACAAATGTGTCTTCTGTATAGAAGTGGGACGATTGCTAGGATTTGTAGTTTCAAAAGCCGGTATTCGCGTCGATCCCTCGAAGGTAGAAGCTATCATCAAATTGCCTCCTCCTTCGAGTCTTTGCCAACTCCAAAGTTTGCAGGGGAAAGCAAACTTTTTACGTCGATTCATTCCTAACTACGTCGAGGTTACAAAGGGTTTCACCTGGTTGTTGAAACAGAACGCTCAATTCTCTTGGGATGAGATAGCTCAGAAATCTTTTGATGCACTCAAGCACGCGTTGACCCATGCACCATTGCTGCATCCTCCCAACTACAACCAGGATTATTTTTTGTATCTCACCGCCTCCCACTCCACCATTGGAATGGTCTTAGTTCAGGAAGATGAATTCGGAACGGAACATGTGATATATTACCTTAGTCGGACGTTAAATCCAACTGAGCTAAAATACTCACATGTGGAGAAGTTGGCACTGGCAGCCGTTCAAGCTGTCCAGCGTTTTCGTCACTACATTTTACTCCGTAAAACTACAGTCATTTCGGATTGCAACCCTATGATCTACATTTTGACTAAACAATTGCTAGGGGGCAAGTACTCCAAATGGATAGTTATCCTGCAGGAGTTCGACTTGGAGTTTGAGAAATCTAAGTCTAAGAAATCTTTAGTCTTTGCCGAGTTAATGTGTGATTTCCCGCGTGCTGACACAGAAACAGTGGCAGAGGAGCCCATTGCAGACGAATCTTTGTTTCTTATCAGCACTTTAGATCCGTGGTATGGGGATATAATCGTCTATCTCCAGACCCAATCCTTTCGGCCCGAAGTTTCAAAGTCGGAACGTCGAAAAATTAGATTCCAGTCCCAACAATATAAAATTATTGGAGATACTCTTTATCGTCGTGGGGTGGATTTGGTTTTTCGACGTTGCTTAACTCACGAGGAAGATGAAAGGGTTCTGAATGACTGTCACTCTGGAGCATGTGGCGGTCATATGTCTGGGTATGCCACAGCCCAAAAGATATTACGCGCTAGCTACTTCTGGCTGTCCTTATTTAAAGACTATATTACTGCGGTCCGGAAATGCCACAACTGCCAAATATTTCATCGAAAGATGCGCGCTCCACCTGCTCCTCTCCACCCTATAATTGCCGTTGGTCCTTTCGCCAAATGGGGTATCGATTTTATTACATGTAACCCTCACTCGGCCGGGGGGCATGCATATATCATCCTTGCGGTTGATTATTTTACTAAGTGGGCCGAGGCGATGCCTACATTCGAGGCAGACGGAAAGACAACTGCAATTTTCGTATTCAATCACATTATTGCTAGGTTTGGTGTCCCACAAGCGATAATCACTGACCATGGGCGCCATTTTCGAAATGTTATGATGACAGAACTTACAGGCCAGCTTGGTTTGCGTCACGATAGTTCAACTCCTTATTATCCACAAGCGAATGGTTTGGTTGAGTCCATCAACAAAGTTTTAGTTATCATGATCCGACGAATCATTGGTATTCATCGGTCGAATTGGCACAACATGTTATTTTCAGTGCTTTGGGCGTACCGAACCTCAGTGAAAACATCAACAGGGTTCACTCCTTTCTAGCTAGTTTATGGTTTGGAAGCTGTGCTGCCCATTGAACGCGAAATCCCGTCATTGAAAATGGCCATCAAATTACTTCTAGCTACTTCCGAAGAGGAGAAGCGTTTATTATACTTAGCTAAATTGGATGAGACTCGACGTGATGCTACATTGGCAATCGAGACTCACGCGAAACGTATGAAAGCTCAGTATGATAGGAATGTGACCCCTCGAAATTTTTCAGAAGGAGACCTAGTGTTATTATATGATCAAGCTAATGATAAATTAGGTGCCGGAAAATTCGTTCCTACGTGGCATGGGCCCTATATTGTCAAGCGAAAGCTAGCAAAAGGGGCCTATGAGCTGGTAGAATTTGATGGGGACTCTTTGGGTAAACCCAGAAATGGACTTTACCTAAAGAGGTATTATGCTTAAATGATGGGTATGGAGATTTTAGTTAGGTTAGGTTTTTCTTTCTAGCTGGTGTGTTTGTTAGTTTAGACAGTGTGCTTAGCTTAGAGAGTGTGTTTTTCGTCGTTATTCTGGCTTATCTTGGTTTTACTCTTGATATTGCAGATGTCGACGCCTCTCCTAACGTACATTGGATTTGCTGATGGTGCTTGTCGTAGTACACGGAATATCTCTTCTGTAGCCTGGGTTATCTATTCGCCCTCTGACGAGTTAGTTTCTATGCATGGGGTGAGCCTCGGTCAAACAATAAACAACATTGCAGAATACAGTGCAGTGATTGAATTATTATCTGAATCCATTTCATTTGGGATTCAAAGTTTGATAGTGAGGTTAGATTCTGAACTCGTTGTATTACAGCTTAATAGAGTCTATGCCATTAGAAATCCGTTGTTATTAAGGTTGTTTTTTAGAGTGCGTCTCTTGGAACGTGAATTTGATTACATTGAATATCAGCATATTCCAAGGTCTTTAAATACATGAGCAGATGCAATTGCTTCTCGAATGTTAAAAAGACATTTGCAATAATCATACATGTAAATTTAAAAACATTTCATCACGCATGTTCAACAGATAAGCCGGTAATAATGATATATATATAGGAGTGTGTCAAAAAATACATCGTCTTCGATCATAGGTTGAAAAACACCTTATGATTGGCAAAAATGATAAGCACAAAAAACAAAAATGTCACATGTGTCTACAAAGTGACCATCTAATCACCGGTGATGCTCTCTATACGACACCACTGCACGGGCTACCCTACACAAGAACCTCCTAAAAGGTCCTGGGACTCTGACTACATAGCGCTGAAGCCTGATAGGAATATCATCTATAGTAGTCTCTGGTATATCCGCCGTCAGACGCTCTAGGTCTTGTTCCAACTCAGCTAAGGTCTCTGTAGCCTCGTCCTGTGAGACCGGTGCCGGTGCAACTGGTTGTCTCCTCTCAAAAGGTCGGAGATTGGCTGGATGTCGTGGGCCTACATCTGCGTTTTGAGAATTTTTACTGTCAGTTTTGAAACGATATATAAAAACAAAAAAATAGATAATTTAAAAACTTGTGAAAAATGAATTACCTGTGTCGTCCCATTGTTCTCCCTGTGGAAGAACCATGTCCGGATCTCCACGAAAATCGACTCCGGCATAAGGAAAATCCTGGATCGAAAAGACCTGGTTCTCTAACCAGTGAAAGTACCCCGTAGGAAATCGGACAACCCTTGCTCCCTCATCAGGATGACGGGCCATTACCGCAACCCATCGCATCAACTTAGGCTCTCGAGGGGGCCCAACCTCAACAGTGAGATGCTGCAGGATCAGCATCAGAACTCTCTCTAGAGCAAAACTCACAACTAAAGGCCCATAACCAAAAGTCTTTAGTTGCCCGTTTTTTGCCCTAGTCAGTTGGCCTTTTAAATTGGCCAACACAGCATCACACCAGTTGAAAATGGTGCCTCGATAGTAATCAATCGCCATCCGCATCTGGGATCCAGTGGCAATGTGCAAAGTGGCAGCCCCGCAAAGTTTGGTAACTGTAAAGGCAATTAACATAAGTTCAGGTCGGGATATAGTTTTGATCTCTATCCCCTTCTCCTGGTTCTGATTATTGCACCACTCTAGATGGAGACTAGTGATGGACTGGCCACCCGGCCTAGTCCCGTACAGAGTCAATTGTTCGCCCCTCTTGGGCAAACAAGTGAGAAAATAAATATCTGAGGGCTCTATCTCAAGCTGGTGCCCTCCAATGTAAAAGCACTGATCCTGAACGTTCCACCTTTCAACCAGCCACTCTAGAAAGTGCACCTGGGCCCTCATGCCAGGTATGGCCCAGTATTTGTAAAGACTGCATGCCTTCAAAGCATCAATGGAAGGTTGATGATTAATCGCAGCCAAATCAACATCTTCGTGTTCTCTCTCGCGCCAATCAAGCATGGTGGGCAATCTACACACCATAAAACATCTGTTAGAGTCTATAAAATTAAAATTTGTTGGTCCATTTTGGAGAATTTGGTTTTTGAAAATCCTTTCCGCGGTGTACGCAGCCCGCCTTTAGAGACAGAGCGTATGTACGCAGGTTCTCTTAAGGCAGACTGCGTACGCCCGGCATTTTCCCAACTGAGAAAATGTCGGGGTACGCAGGTCACCAGTGGAACACCTGCGTACCCCGAAAGGCGGACCTTGAAACCCCAAAGTCTCCAAAAAATGAAACTAGGGCCTAAAAATGAATTCTAAACGGATGAAAATGAAGAGGAGGATGTTGTAGAATACCTGAAAGAGATGGCGTTCGATTTCGACGGTCGGATTCTCCGCAATGTCCACGGGAAGTTTCTTGCCAAAAACCCTTTTTTCTCTCCTGAACAGAAAAATGGTAAAAATGAATTGGTAAAACCCATTTTTATAGGTTTTTTGGGTAAATAAATGTAAATTTGTTTATTTTTCACCATTGAAAGGTATTTTTCAAAGTATTTTTATCAATCTTTAAACAGGTATGAGTAATGTGTTGGTTTTTGTGTAGGACAAAAGGATTTTCAGGGAAAATTGTCATTTTTCACGAACCAAAACATCAAAGTCATCTTTAAGCTCTTTTCTGACTCCTAAAACATGAAAAGATTGCCGAGCGTTTCTTTTACAATCGTTAAAACGGAATTAAATGACAGTCCTCTTATAGCCCTTTTCTGACCGTAAAAACACGAAAAGATTGCCGGATTTTTGTCATTTCAAATTCGATACTGGAAATAAAACGATGTGCCCTTGATCACTTTTTACTTTTCAGGTCAGAGGCACTAATCATGAAAGTACTCCTTGGTCGCAAGATCAAGCGGTTCTCTCAAGTATTATTTTATACTTTTTCGGGCTTGGGAGACACAAATTTACGAAAAAGTTCAACCCTGGAGTCTTCTTAAGTTTTAAGACTCTCTAAAATTGAAAAACGCCGAGTTTCTCCTATACTGGACTCGTTAAAATTTCACAGTAAAGGACCTGTTCGATTACAAATAGGAACGGACCACTCCTTCTTAGGGTCCGAATCTAAACTAAGTTGGACTCATCTGAAGGATGGGCTTATAATTAAGCATATGTTATCCTCCTCAAGCTTGTGAAAAATAAAGAGGTACTTACCAGAAATGGTGGGGGAAAAGAGAGAAGAATGAGCCTATTTGTTATCCTCTGTCACAGAAAAACCTTATTACCACTCTTGAACACGACACTTTTTCATTCACCTGGGTTGGGAAATCCTTTGCCTAATAGTTGATCAAACCACATTGAAAGTCTTCAGCTGTTTCTGGGTATTAACTTTGGGTCATTTGTTACCAAGCCATCTGTCTATGTCGTTATGTGTTCAAGAGGTCGTTGCAAATAAACCATTCATCTGCAAAATACCTGTCATCCATCTTGACCATCCATGAGTCAGTCCTTACGGCTACATTTCTTCAACTTGATTTATGATTTCGTGTTGTGGGCTTGCCTGCAATGGGTTGCTTTCTATCGACATCAGCACATTATCTAGAAAGATGACCTAGAAATCGTCAGTACCTTGAAATCTGCATGCATCAATGGCAGGTTTCTCGCCTTTGACGACAGTTTACATCATTGACTTTCGATCAAAGGATTCCGTGATATGTTCGACATCAACACATCTATTCACATCTCATGGATTGTACTGGGTAGTTTGAGAACCATTGACATCACTGGTGGTCTCTCTCACACTTGTTAACAGTTTACATCATTGACTGGTAATCAAGTGGTTTCTACCATGTTCAACATCAACTCATTTATTTGCATGGATAGAATCGTACTATTTCGGGAAGTAGAAATGAAGACCCTGGATCTAGTTTCCACCATCCAGGCTGCGAGGAGTTTTGTATTCATTATACAGTAGACTAATCATAAACAGATGGCTACGTCCATACTGTGTCTACATGAGTCTATGATTATGTTGTACTGCGAAATCATTCCTATATCAGAGCAGTAGTTAGTTTGTTAGTTAAAGTTTTCAATCTGAGTATGGGAATGCCTACCTCAGCGATGATATGATCTTATATATGTATTTTGTGTTGAATATTTGCAGGTTCCGACTGGGCTCTCCACAAGATAATCCTTGAAATGATAAAGTGCTTCACCCTTCCTAGATGATATGAAACCCTAATCTACTACAGGCTTCACACTTTAGGGGGCAATCTGTTACACTAAAATTTGTCACCATGACTATTTGCAGTTAGTATGGATCCATCAACTATCATGCTATCCTCCTTGGCAAGTCTTATACCTCTGCTCCTCATGTCAAACTCCAAGAAAGAGAGAAAGTCCTTAAAAAGTCAATTAACTCTGGTTACGCAGTTTCTCTTAACCTTACCTGCGTGTACGCACCTCAAGTTCACAATACCTGTGTACTTGTACACTCTGTCTATAAAGGGGTGAGTGCGTACTCCTGTGAAGGTCAAAAGCCGCGATGTTACTTCAAAAAAGTTACTTGTGGTCGATTCTAGAGCATTCTAGAAGATGGTTTGACGTGTATTGAGCGCCTCCAGATGGTTCATGCATCCCAAAGAAAGAGGAACTTATCCCATCAAGAGGGGAGCTATCCCATTGAAAGAGGGGCTTATCCCATTCATGGTGGACCTGATTAACTTCCTCCAAAGCACTATAAATACAGGCATTGGGCCAGAGGGAGGGGAGGTTGAAAGCTGAACATTCCTAAGGGTAGATGCTGCTGAAATTAGGACTCCCTTATAGAGCTTGAGAGGAGAGATTCCCATCCTTTCTTAGCTTCATTTGGAAGTGGGTGAGCTGATCAAAGTAAAGGAGAACTCTTGCTGGACCCTGGGAGGGACCTGCACAACACCAAGGCACTGGTTGTAATGGTTTCTTTTGTTTCCAATTAATACAATTAAGTTCATTTTTCTCAACAAGTTGTTATACATAATTTGTTTCATATACTCCTTGGTCTTTATGATGAATATGTTTTATTTTATGAGTTATTCAGGTGCTATGTAATCGTTTGCTTTTTAGTGAATGCAGGTTTCAAAGAGGAGGAGGAGCTCATCCGGATCGGAGAGGCTGGACTGCTACAAACAGCGTTGGACTAAAGGTATGCTTTAAACACCTGGCTGCTTGTATCTTAAATGCATATTTAGGGAAAGGTAGTGCTTGATTGTTTTGTTTGTCACTAGAAAGCCTTAGCTTCTAGGGAGGTCAGTTTTGTCCGCAAAATTGACTCTTTCCGCATGACAATGTCAATGGCCCAGTCGATCCCAAGGAGCGTGGGGTAGGGATTGATGTCATCTACAATTTCTATCACTTCAAAGTAAGTAAAGGCACTCGCGCCTTCAATATCCACTGTTACTCCTTGCTATCTTCCCATGGGGATGATCTTCTATTGATTTTCCATTCTCAAATGAATCAAAGACCACTGTAGTGTGGGTCTCCCCATTCACTCCCATGTCTATTTAGGCAAAAAATTCGCATCTGACTCCACATCGAAGATAACTTGATCCATTTCATACTCCCATATTTGCGGATTTAGCCTCATCTCACGTCTCGTTCTTGCCTTATGCTTACCAATATTCCTGACTATGCATGGTCCATTAGGAGCGTTTTCTTTTCCAACACAATTATTTATCAACTCCTGTAATCCCTTTACAGCCTTACTATCGAGCAACAACTTCATACGGGTCTCTAAGAAAGTAGTAAGCATGGAAGGGTCTATTTCTTTAGTTGGCTTATCTTGACTTCCTAAGGTAGAAACCTCAGCGAAGCTTTTCTTCACTTCCATAAATGTTTCCTATGCACACTCCAGATCAAACTCGACCTCTTTTTCTGGAGATTTTCGGACCCACACACTTTCTTCGGGCTGCTTTCCCTTATCTTCATCAGTTTTCACTCCACTTCACAGTACTATATTCACATTAGGATCCTCTTCGAGAGGCTCATACCTCATCGTTTGCAGGTTCTAAGTCAGCTCCTGAGGCTGCGCCCCTTTCTCATGTATCTTTTCTAATAATACAAGGCAATCTTCAATCACGTGGTCAAACTGAGTACAATATCGACATGATAGACACATCGGCTTTGTGCATTCTCATGCGTAGTGTCCCGGCCATCCACAATTATAGCAAATCACTTGTCCTCGACCTCTACCAAGTCCTCCTCCACCTCAGCCTTGTTTGCGCCCCTGATATCCTTCTCGCGCTCCCCCATTGCCTTGATCTAGAGGTTGAGTTTCTGCCTAAAATATATATGTGAACATTCTATCAATCATTAACTCGTAGCTATGAAAATTTCCCTCATCATGAACCACTGATTGACAGAAGTTGCCGAAGAGCTATTGCGGTGTCTGTACAAATTTCTACAGCAAATGGAAATTGTCAGTTACATGCTTTCCAACGACCTGAAAGATAGCACACCATAGCGTAGGCCCTGTACTTGGCAATGCTTGAGCTTCCGGCCTCAGAGGCATTGATCCTCCTACTGCAAGATAATTCGCTAAGACTCAGAAATGATCTTTGTCATGGCCCTGACTTTTTCATTTCAGGCACCAAACTTCTTCGCACACCTCTGGCCAAAATGTTCTATCATTCTCCAAACTTTGAAATTCTAGGAAAAGATTCTACAACTGTGTGCGTATATTTTGAACTCCCAAATTAGAATCTTGCATCTGTGTCTCATGCAATCACATCGCAATTTCCAGAGCTTCCGCTTAGGCCCCAATCTTTTGCTGGGACAATTCAACCCTTAGATGAGGCAGGATCGAAGCCATAAACCATTCACAGTGTTGTCCATCTGTCAAATTCATGTTAGCTTGATGGATCATGCACTTCAATCTCTGGTCCAAATCCTAGGGTGTCTCATCAGGCTTCATCATGATCTCCTTGAATCCCACAATTGATTGTGCTTCAGACTTGGACCTATTGAATTCCTTATTTAGTGCAGTATGAATATCTGCTAATGCATTCGTCGAGTTCAGTGTAGTACTTAATGTACCACGTTAGCACGCGTTCCTGCAAAGCACTAAACAATGTTTCCTTCTTCATTTGATCATCTATAATACACTGAGCTTCCCATACAACCTTCACGATGAACCAAAAAATGTCTGGATCCTCATTTCCCAAGCCCTTGAACACAGGTAGCTTTATTGAGTTCGCAATACTGAACGGTGGTGGAGGTGGCGGTGGTGTAGGTGAAGGTGTATGCAGTGGAGGTGAAGATTGAGGTGGTGTGGGTGGATTGGGTATTTGTAGGAACCCTTGTCTTATCAACTGAACAATGCTCTGCGGAGAGGCCTGTGCTGCTTCCTCGTCATCACTCAAAGGATGTCCAATCAGCGGGTTTTATTGAAGGCCTGTTCTCCCTCTGTCCCTAAATATCTTTCCACTTCGCGTAGCTCCAAACATCAAGGTAACTGCACAATCCGCTTTTCACACAAGAGCATCTTAATCCATGTATTTAAAGACCTTAAATACTTACCTCTCGGTCCCTTGAAGAAGCGTTGCCCTGCTTCACTATAATTGACCGAAGTATCGACCACAAACTCTGTCAAAACTCCTCCTATGATACGATCGAGCCAACGATCAACAACGTGTGCGGTCTTATCCTCAGAGGCTTCCAATCTCCACACTAAATCTGAGGTCTAGACTATTGGACCGTCAATCCTCCACCTTCCTTGTCCATCTGCTAATTTCACGATCCACTCGTATAATTCAACAGAAAAGGAATAGAAGAAGATTTCATGTATCTCTATGTACAAATATCTATCCAACCATTGTTCTTTCATCAATCACAGATTCTTGTTCTCTTGCACTATGAATTTGTGGATCTTTCCATCCAAACAGTCTGCAATCTCTTTCTTAGTTTGATTCCAATGATGCGATATCGAACATCTCTTTATGCAGATCCCGGTCCTAGCAACGAAAGCATTTGTTGGCTTGATGGGGCCTGACCTAGGTTCAACGTTAATTAACCAAGAAAATCCCTACACTACTGGCCCTTTCGACATCAATCCACGGAGCGCAAATTGAAGTCTCACCCGAAGCAGAATGGGGGATGTAGGAACCAAGTTTCCACACTCGGAGATGGCAGTGATGTCATTTTATAGCCTAAATACTTCTTCGTACAGATCGATAAGCCTTTTAGGGCTTATCGATATACTTCTCGTAGTCATCCTCTAGATCTTCGCAAAGGTCTATGACTGTCCATCGCATACCCTAAATAGGTGATTCATAAACTTACGCACCTCTGTAATTACTCCTACTTCTGTATTTACTCAGTTTAGCTTAGGTATTGGTTAACTTGGACATGAATTATGATTATCTTCGTGTAAACATATATTCTTACTTGCATTCATATAACAAAGTAAAACATATAGATTCACACATAAAGACATCATTAAAACATAACCCCAGTATTCATCATAACATAATCGCATGCATTTATAACAGAAGTAAAATAGATCATACACAGATAATTCCAGAATACTTCTAATTATTGATACTTCAGATCTTCTTTGCTGACTCTAACTACACTGTGCACGTCGTTGTAGGGGTTCAGGCACTTAGCTGCAGACTTATACCCTAGGCCTCTTTGCACTCAACTGCAAAGCCTCTTTCCTACGCTAAGACTCTTCACTCTTAGCTTTCACAGACCCATTACAAAATCACCTAGAACTGAAATACTAAAATACTGCCTTAGACTCTTCTAAGACTTCCTTTTTTATACAATCCCATGGTCCGCGGACCATGGGTAGATCCCCTAAAGCCGACATGCCTTACATAAATGAAGGGAGGAAACCCTTGATGACTCTTTACATCTTCATGCTCCGAAACACAAAATGCGGAGACTTTACATTCTTTATACAAAAACTTGGGCTTTTAACCCGACCAAAACTTGGGCTTTTAAACCTAAAATTGACTCCAGGGGACCTGTTCCCAACAAGAAGTAATGAATTAGGCACATGTCTTTAATCTCAAATTCCCTTGCAATATCCTCTTTGCAAGAGCAGATTAGTTACTCATCACCTATCAATATTAAATCATCAATATATAAAGTAAGAATAAGAAACTTACCATTTTCCACAAGGTGATAGAGATTGGCATCTGCTTCACTTTTAGTGAAGCCCAATCCTCTAATATAACTGTTGATCTGAGTGTACCATTCTCGGGGCATCTGTTTGAAACCATACAATGCTCTCTTGAGGATCCAAGTGCACCATGCTCAGGGCACCTCTTTGAGACGATACAATGCTTTCTTGAGTTTGCACACATGAGAGTCTTGATAATATGTCTCAAATCCTTCTAACTGCTCTATATAAATTTCCTCCTCAACAAAATCATTGAGAAATGCGGTCTTCTCATCCATCTAGTAGATTTTCCGCCCCATCTATGCAGCCCATGCTAGAATGGATTTGATTGAGGAATATCTTGCAATTGGTGAAAATTTTTGATGATAGTCCACTCCCTCTATATGAGAGAATCCTTTGGCCACAAATCTGGCCTTATACTTCTCTATAATCTTGTCAACTACATGCTTCACTTTTTAGATCCATCTCGAACGAACTACCAATTTCCCTTATGGTCTTGGAAACACCTCCCATACACTGTTCTTCATGATGGGTTCGTATTATTCCACCATCACACCAACCCAAATAGGTTAAGAAACTGCTTCCTCAAATAAGGAAGGATCTATCTCAATGAGCTCTATCATGGGAGCCATGTACCCAGTGTGCCTATTAGGTGACCTCCTCTACTCGTGATGTGATGTAGGGGCTCACATATTTTACTGCACATCCCGCAACAATCTACCAGCTTCTTTGGTTTTCTTTCTCCCATGTCTTGAAGATTCTCATTCAGTGGATGCCTCCACTCTGCCTCCTGTCTTCTCCTTTGCATCTGGATGCTCCACAAATTCCTGAAGCTCATCTTGAGGCTCCTCCTTTGGAGCTAGAATCTCCTTCTTTGGTGGGATACTCAACTCTCATTCTAGAGAGCATCTCATGGCATTTCCCTTATTGAACTTGACATCTCTCCTCACAACTTCCATCCTTAGTGAAGGAAGATACACTCGGTAATTGTGTAGAGTTTGAGGTATCCTACGAAAACTCCCAACTTTGAAGTAGGTTCAAGTTTCTTCCTTGAATCCTTGGAGTCATGACAATAAACTGAAGCTCCAAAAATTATGAAATGAGACACATCAAGCTTTCTCTGAGAGAAATCTTCCTCTGGTGTGATCATGCAAAGAATCCTATGAGGAATCTGGTTTTGCAAGTAGATTGTGGTGTTGCATGATTTTTTCCATAGATGCAAAGGAATCCCCTAATCATGAAACATGGCACTTTCTACTCCCACTATGCTCTTTTTCTTCCTCTCATCTACCCCAATCTGTTGTGGGTTATTGGGTGTTTTCAAATCTCTTTGAATGCCTTGTTTCACACAAAAATATTTGCAGGCTTGTGAAACAAATTTACCTCCATTGTCACTGTTGAAAGCCTTCACCTTCTTTCTAGTCTCCTTCTCCACTAGTGTCTTGAATTCAACAAATTTGGATAAAAATTCATTCTTCTTCCGCATGAAGAAGATCCAACACATTCTAGAGAAATCATCAATAAAAAGAGCATAGTGCTTATGCCTTGTTGTGGAGGCTGTATAAAAGGGTACAAAAACATTAGTGTGGACTCACTCCAAGATTTTGTTTTCTCTGCTCTCTCGATTGTGGAAAGTGGATTTGACATATTTCTCCAAGGTGCAACCCTTGCAAACATCCTACTAGTCAAGGGAGATTTTAGGGAGCCTAGTGGTAATTTGTTGAATGATCTTCAAGGAACCATGGTGTAGATGACCCAATATCCTATGCCATATTTCTCCAACATTGCGACTCTCCACCTTTTCATCCTTGTTACTCAATGCAGTTTAATCTCACGCCTCAACTTTGTATAGGTTATTCACTTGAACCCCGATAGTTATGTATCTCTGAAAGGCATTCCCTTTAATGAAAATTACATCATAGCCATGATCCTCCAAAACTACTAAATAGATCAAGTTATTTTTGAGCCCATGTACAAACATAACATCTTTGAGGCTAAGAGGAGAGTATTTCTCCCTCTCAAAGGTCACAATGCCAATTCCTGTAGCATTGTACCTCCCATCATCCCCCATTTCGATATGCATCTAGAGATGCTTCTCCTCAAGGATACTAAAAAACTCCTTGCACCTTTCCATATGGAATGAAGCACCATAATCATGGTACCGCACATTCCCTATAACAATTATGGCCATGCATGGTATTAGGGTGAAGTCTAAAAGCTTCTTGGTAGACTTCTTGTGCAAAGATTTTGTTGCAGAGTGCTCAAACTCGTGGTAGTGGAAGCACTTGATATTGCTCAAATATTTCTTCTTTCCATTATTTTTGCTAGATTCAGGATTGCTCTCATTCTTCATTCCTTTTCCCTTCTTCCCCTTTCCAACCAAGGAAAATTTTTCTTCATCTTTTTATCTCGATGAAGTTCCATCCCAATTATTTCTTCTGAACTCTTCTTGAATCAAATCAAACCACAACCTTTCCCAATTCAATAATTTTTCCCTTTCATTCATAGAGTGCTAGTAATTGTGCCAAGATTTTGGAAGGCCTAGAAGAGTTAGGCTCACTAGGCCATCTTTTGCAACAATCACTCCAACCCCTGCAAGCTCATCCTGAACCTGTGTAAATATGGTTAGATACTGTGGAATAGTATCATTTTTCTTCATCTTAATGTTTCGAAGTTTGTCTTTCAGGGCAAATTTTCTATGGTCACTTCTATTTTCTACTAGCTCAGTCAATGCCTTCCACATAACAAATGGTGTCCCTTTTTCATGGATATCTGAGACCACATGGTCTCTCACACATTCCAGAAGAATTCTCCTAGTCTTTGCAACATCCTAATTCCATTGGGCTAATTGTTATGCATTCAACTATGGAGGTTTTGCAATGTCAGTTTTAACATATTCTAACACACCATTTTCACTGAGCACTGCTTCCATTCAATCCTTCCATGCTATGAAATTCGAGCTACCCTCTAGGGCATACTCTAATCTTAGTCTATTGAAATACATTCTCATGAACATGAAGGAAAACTGTTGTAAGAAGTTTACAAATTCGAAATTCTTGAGATAAAAGTTTGAAATACTAGTTCTAATGTGAATTCAACGATTTGATACCATGTAGATATTTGATAGAAATTGCAACTTCTCAAGACATCTAACTGAAAATCATGAGGCACAATTATACTCTATTGATCTATTGAATGAAATTCACAATGTAGATCAACATGCACATAAATGAAATAAGAAAAACCATAAATACACAGTGATTTATAGGGGAGCCCAATTGGGAAAAATCCCTCAAAGCCTTTTTTCATTAATCAATGAATTGAGAAAATATTACAATTGCTAGCTCCAACTCTTAGCTCAACCTGTAAAAGAATAATTGTTCTCTTATTCAATGAACAAGCTATGGACAACACTTGGGCAATTATTTTCTCACTAAGGCTCCTATTTCTTTGCATAAATCCTAAGGAAATTAGCACCTTTTATTTAGGAATTTCCTCCACATTGATTGTGCAATTCCCAAGGATTTATTATTGATTGCATGCAAAACCTATACACTCAAAACTAGTCTACAACTAATGCTACAGTGACTTGTCATCTCCACTTCAACTGAGGAAATTGAATGATTTGCATGCACTTGCTATTTTGGGTTGATTAATCAATTATCTAATAGATCTTTGAGTTAGATTGTCGTCCCACTCCACAATTGACCTTCAACTAATTCTAACAATAGTTAGAGGTCAGTTAATTAGATACAATTGAAAATAATTGAATTGGATTACTAAAATTTAGCAATCACGCATGCATAATTGAAGTCCAAGCCCTATAACTCGAATTTAATGAGTAAACTTTGTGGCACAGGCCATGTAAAACTAGTTAACTACCTCCAATTTGTCATGCTAATATGGGAATTCGATCTTTGACATTACCAAAAACAAAAAATGACAGAAATGTAAATTATCCATTGATATCTCAATTTTTCTCTATTAGGTTTTTGACGATGCATAACAAGTAGGTCTATGAGGTGGGGGTTCCTTTATAAAACTCTCAGGAACTCATTTTATTTGAATTTGTTTGAATATAGAATTGAGAACAATTACTTAGGAAAAAATATTTGCTAGTTCAACTCTTCTATCTTTTACACCCTTAAAAAGGTTTGCTTTACTTACAAGTTTTTGTTGATTCAAAATACATAATTGATTGGTTATCAGGCTCTTCAAATTTATAGGTATTATTTTTTTCTTATTGGAATGACAAGATTATAGATGTGAAGAAAAAAAGTCAATATCTCTCTTTTTTTCATATTCACAGGGAGTGGGACACTTGCACAAATTCCTTATCGAAAAGGGCACTTTCCTCAAGAAAATGACTCATTTTGTTTTAAGAATGGAAGGGTACCACTTTGAGAGGAAGTGGAAGTCTTTCTCTTTTGTTCGGCTTTTAGTTATCCATTGACAAGACTAAGTCTACAACTATGCCTTCACTTAGAAAGTTTTTTTTAAACAACTTTTGTAATTTCTGTTTTGGACTATGGTTCCTTAGCATGCTAAGGGAATTATGTAACAGATAAATTCCTTTGTTTTCATTGGAATCAATATGCAATTATATTAAAACATATTAAATTAAGTATTAGGGGTTTTCATAGTGCATTTTATTAGATATTATTTTTGGGATTCAACTGTGTTGAGAAAGTCATTCATCTATGACCATTTCCATGAGAGGTAGTCGTAATTGACTAATTTCTCATGGTTTTTGAATAGTCCACTTAGCACTCATTGCATCGGGACTTTCATCCATAACCATTTCCATGAGAGGTAGTCGTAATTGACTAATTTCTCATGATTTTTGAATAGTCCACTTAGTACTCATTGCATCAAGTGATGCTCACAAGGGTGAAGAAGTGGGATTGAAACTAGTGAAATGAATGACATATTGCATCGGGTGATGCTCATAGGGGTGAAGAAGTGGGATTGAAACTAGTGAAATGAATCACATAGCGTCAATCATCACTTCTGGGGCTTGCACTCGGTAACCAAGACTTCCCATGAGGTCACCCATCCCAGATTGCCTCTAGCTCAAGCGCGCTTAATTGTGGAGTTTTCCCCACAATCAAGCCCACTTAGCTTGCTATCCCATTTGCAAAACATTAGCAAGTATTGTGCCTCATGAACCATTCAAGTAGAGTTCCCTTCACTCTTTTGAAATAAGTATTGGGGGTTTTAGTCAGTTACGACTACCTCTCATGGAAATGGTCATAGATGAATGACTTTCTTAACGCAGTTGAATCCCAAAAATAATATCTAACATATTAAATCGTAAACCTTCTTGAGCTTTTATTTGGTAATGTTTAGTGTTATAATTATGTTACAAGAAATGTATTGTAACTTCAATAGTAGTTGATTGGATGTTATGGATAGGCTTGATACAGTGCTTGTGTAGCCTCTTTGGTAACAATCAAGTTTCATTTTACATATTTTGTATGTAACTTTTGCTCTCAAAATGAATAGAAAGGTACATAAATTTTCATATATATATATATATATATATATATATATATATATATATATATTGAGAGAGAGAGAGAGCTTCAATATTTTAAATATAAGTAATTCCAAATACGGTTGCAAAAAAAAAACAATTAACCAAGTGATTTTTCTAGCTAGAGACTCTACCATAAACATCATTCTATACAAAATACATAATATTAAGACCCGAAAATGAGACTTTAAGATAAGGAAATGGATCTATTTCATGATTGGATATGAAAATCTAAGAGGTGTGATTCTCATGGCTATGAGCATTAATACATAAATATGAAAGTAACTAGGTTTGAGTGTTAAGGAGTTAGGGTGCTAAACAAGCTCCATTCTCTTTACTTATTAGACATTTATGAATTTCTTCAAAGTGCATGCATTGTATATTATCATTACTTAAAAATATTAGAATCCTCAATTTCTATTTAAAAATAAGTTCAAACTTGTTTTTCGTTTTTTTTAAATTCTTATCACTTTAAAAATTGAAATCAATTATTACTTTTTACTTTCAAAATACATTATAGTTGATAAATTTAACTTTTCAAAAATGGTTCATCTCCTTTGAATTTATCTCCTCTGGATTTAAACGTGTCATGAGAAAATACATATTTTCTATTATTCAAATTTATCAAAACAAAAAATAATTATTTTTATATTGAAACTAAAAAATAACGAAACACATAGCATCTAAGTAATGAATAAAAATAAAGATCAAACTTCAATTAAAGTACAACTTTAAAAAGAAAATCCATCTCTAATAAATTTAATTAACGGGTAGAAGTTACCGTCAAATTTATACGATAGGAGGCTGTTTCATTTGTGCCATCGTGTTACACTATTGTGATCAAGCCCGTGATGCGTTCATATTTCCAAGTTGTCAAGAATTCCTGCACATTCAATAGTCTCATTGACTTTAGGGGTCGCTGTTTCATTTTCAAGGTTGGTTCTCTAGGTTTTTCTTGTCCCCACATTCTGATTTTTTTAGGTCAAGTCAATAGAGGCAGAACGTTGTCTATTTCAATTGTGTTTTTGCGAGGCTTTTAGGATTGAGTCTCTATCAACTCAACAAATTACAATTAATACCATATCTCATTGACTTAGGGGTCGCTGTTTCATTTTCAAGGTTGGTTCTCTAGGTTTTCCTTGTTCCACATTTTGTTTTTTACGGATTGTTTCAAAGAAATTCTAGTAGATTTCCCTATAAAGAAATTTCAATTTTTCCAGGTCAAGTCAGGCGGTTAATTTCTCTCCGTGTTTGTTTTTTAACTTGAATTCTCTCTGTGTTTGTTTTTTCCTTGAATCTATATCAATGGCGCAAAATTATATATATGCACATAGTGAGGAACACAACCCATATGCTTAGACTTTGAGGAATCGGAGCGCGAGAAATGGATCGTAGAAGTGTTCTACTCATGATGTTTGTAGCGACTTTTGTTGATTGCTCTACCAGGACAAGGAAGCCATACATCCTTTCTGATACTGAAGATCATCGGTATATGTATGGATTAACTTCTGCTGAACGTCCTTCGCATGATTTTGCTGTGGAAGGACGAAATTTGCTGGATAAAGCTGAACGGGATACAACGGACGTGGAGGCTCTTTTGAGCATCAGAAAGGCCATCACGTTCGATCCATATGGATCTCTCTCCAGTTGGACGGCGAACAACTCAGATAACATGTGCTCGTGGAATGGTGTTCTCTGTACACAACAGACCAAAAGAGTGATTGCCATCACGCTTGAAGGGTTAAAATTGCAAGGTACTCTGTCGCCCTATCTTGGCAACCTCTCCCTTTTGTGCAGTTTCGATCTTTCAGACAATAATTTGACGGGAGGAATTCCATCTGAGATTGGGCAGCTTAAAGCACTGGCAACGCTTGACCTCAGTAATAATTTACTATGGGGATCTATTCCAAAGTCCCTGTGTAATTGCACGCAGCTGCAATGGATTGAACTTGCATCTAATAGCCTGACAGGGACTATATCAATGGAATTCGGTCGTTTGGTCAAGTTGGAAGGTCTCGACTTGGCCAGCAATAATCTGAGAGGAAATATTCATAGTGCTATCGGCAACTGGACATCACTTCAATTCTTGTCTGTTTGGGAAAACAATTTGTCAGGGACTATACCAATAGAAATCGGTCTTCTGGGCAGATTGGAGCACCTCTCTTTGTTCGCCAATAGTCTGAGTGGAAGTATTCCAACATCTCTGGGCAACTGCACTTCGCTCATAGATTTGACTTTGCAAAGCAATAATTTGACGGGTCCAATACCAGTAGAATTTGATCATCTGGTGAAGTTGAAATACCTTTTCTTGAACAATAATCGTCTGACTGGAAGTATTCCTACTTCCCTTAGCAACTGCACATCATTGCTATTGATTTCACTTGCAGTTAACAGCTTAACAAGCACTATACCAACAGAGTTTGGCCGTTTGGTAAAGTTGGCACACCTGGACTTGGGCGGTAATAATCTGAGTGGAAATATTCCAACTTCTCTCGGCAATTGCACATCACTACAATTCTTGTCTGTATGGGGAAGCAGTTTGACAGGGACTATACCGACAGAACTCGGTTTTCTGGGCAGATTGGAACAACTCTTCTTGTTCGACAATGGTCTGAATGGAAATATTCCAACATCTCTGGGCAATTGCACCTCACTCCTACACTTGGCTTTGCAAAGTAACAATTTGATGGGTCCAATACCAGCAGAATTTGGTCAAGTAAAAGCTCTCTTGCTACTAAACATATCTCATAACAGTATTTCCGGTACTATACCCGATACTATCACTGGTTTGGTTTTCCTCGAGTACTTAGATTTATCAGTAAATATTTTAGAAGGATCAATCCCTAGGTTCATCGGCAATTGCAGTTCTTTATATATCTTTTTGGCCCACACTAATAATCTCTATAGTACTATCCCAGATAGTATCAGCAGTTTGGTTTTTCTTAATCATTTAGATTTATCACTAAATAGTTTACAGGGATCAATTCCTATGACCATTGGCAATTGTATTTCTTTACGTACCTTTTCTGCCCATACTAATAATTTGTCCGGGAGTCTACCCATATCTTTGGCTAATTGTACCAACATTGCAATGTTGGATTTAAGGAAAAATAGGTGGTCAGGAGAATTTCCTGAGTCATTAAGAGCTTTTTATAATTTGAAAGTTTTAAACCTGGGTTACAATAAATTTTATGGCGGTATTCCCGAGTGGATATCAAATCTCACTAAGTTATGTGTGTTGGATTTATCCAACAATAAGTTTAGTGGAGTGATACCGTTATATCTTGAAAGGCTTCAAGGATATGTCCATTGATTTTCTCAAAAAGATAGAGAGTATGAAGAAATGACAATTGACATGAAAGGATATGAGTACAATCTATTATATGTGTTGTCTTCCAACATAATATTTGATTTGTCTGGTAACAATCTCAATGGGACAATCCCTGCCAGCATAGGAAGTTTGAGTAACTTGAGATTGCTGAATTTATCTAACAATCAATTAGAAGGTTTGATACCTCCATCTCTTGGTAATATATTTACATTGGAGCAGTTGGACTTGTCCAAAAATAACTTGAGTGGAAAAATACCAGAGGAGCTTTCTGCATTACATTGGTTGGGAGTAATGGATGTTTCATCCAATAATCTTTGTGGGCTTATCCCAAAAGGAACACAAATTTCTGGTTTCAATGCAACCTCATTTCAAGGAAATAAGTGTTTGTACGGGTGTCCTTTACATCCATGTAATGAAAATGTAACCCAATCTATAGATGATGACAATATTAGTAAAAATGTAACGCAGTCTATAGATGATGACAATATTAGTAACAATGGTGAGAAGAAAGTGAGATGGTTGAGTGCATTCAATGAAAAGATGTCATTAACAGCATTAAATATTGGAGTGGGGATTGGAATTGGGGGAGTGATTAGTATATTCATCATTTCAAAGAGAGCCAAAAATTGGGTATTAGCTTTGTCATGAAACAAACCAAGATCCTCTTATGGAATGTACCAATTTTCTGTATAATCAAATCCTAAATGGTTTCATTTTATAATAAATAAAATAATTTTATCAAATTCTCATTAATATTTATGTGATGCTTTTATGACCAAAATGAAATTTAAATATGAAAAGTAACAACCATTGTTACCAATCCCCATGCATACAATGGTTTCAGAGATGGTTCATAAGACATTACTTGCACCAAAGGTTCTGGCTCTGCTAATATGGACATAGCTTTTGGGTGCAGTTATTAGATTCCCTCAGTTTTGGTTAAATATGGGTGAGACTCCTCCCATGGCTTGAAATTCGTTGTAAATACTCCACCAGTGAGGAAGTTTTCAGTCTCACCAGCGAACAATCTCCCAAGCTGTCAAGAGGCATCCATGTCACATGGATAGATGGGAAATAGAGATAGGGCATTACTAACAGAGACAGGTCCATGCATTAATGAACAGAGTGTTCATTGCTACACACCTCGGACCAACACCCAAATTAATCAACATCTTTCAAATTAAAGACCAATTAGTTTGATCATTACTAACAGAAAGAGAGGTCGATGCATTAATGAATAGAGTGTTCATTGCTAAGCACCTCGAACCAATACCCAAATTAATCAACATCTTTCAAATTAAAGACCAATTAGTTTGATCATAAGCTTTGCCAAGATCTATCTTCAGGAAAGGTGATTGCTGGCTAGTCTCTTGGCCCTTTTCAAAGCTTTCAATGTGGAAAATGCAGTGTTAGGAATATATCTCTGCTAAACAAACCCTATTTGCTATTGCCACACTACATACCAGGTAAAAATCGAACAATTAGAAATCCAGAGAGATCGACTTGAAACTTACTGTTTATAGTGAGCAGCTTTTAATAATTCGATTTCCAGAGAGATCCACTTCTTTCTGTTTATAGTGAGCAGCAGCTAATAATTCAAAATTGGTTGTGTTTAGATTTAATGTCTTTGGAAGTAGAACATGAACAAATATATTAACTCTGCACATTTTCACGTCCTAAAACTTATTTATTCACCATCCACTGGTCATCCAAATTTAAACTGGTCCTATTCAGTTTGGATGTTTGATTGGTCTATGATATTGGAGCGTATTCTTTAAATTTAAATATGAAAAGTAGCAATCATTCCTAGGAATCCCTAAAGATTCCTACAGATCCCTACAGATAATTTACCCAATTAACTTGTATTTAATTTTATAGTAAATAAAACAACTTTCTAAAATATATAGAATAAATATGAAAGGATAATAAGAAATTTTGTGGAAAGTTTTTTCAAAAACTACGATTTTGGTGTATTGATCTAGCTGAGGTTTTGATGTCATGGGGGCTTTGGCATATAGCTCTCACAAAGGTTTCCATTCTAATCCCACTGAGGTTCTCATCTCAAGAACATTAGTAGTATAATTCTAAGACTCTGATCTTGCAAAAGTTTTGATTCAAATATCCAAGAGATTCTCATCTCCCGGAGTTTTTGATTTGGCTGAGGTTCTGATATCGCCGAGGCTCTAGCATATTGATGTTACAGGAGCGATTAGAGTTTCATAGGGTAATGTTGCAAAGCTATATGTTGTGGAAAGTTTGTAAATTGTGATTTGGGCGTATTGATCTTGCTTTGACTAAGCTGAATTATCAACTAGATATGTGTAGTTTAAACAATTTAGGTGAACGATAGTTTCACAAATAAATAAATAAATATATAGATATATAATCAAACTTAGTTTTTAAGTTAAATATATCAGAAATGAATTATATATATAATATATTCACTTATCTATTAGAAGGCAAAGGGACCAAATCTCTCAACTTAAAAAAATGTACCCCTCAAAATATGCTCTTTGCTAAAATTCATCGTTAAAATAAATGCATACTGATATTAATTTTGTTAAAAAAAATTAATTGATTTATATTACAGTGAGATAGAATACTCATTATCCCTTTAAAAAATGGAGAAATCTGCCGAATTAATAAAGGTACACATCACCAGTTTTTAATTAGCTTTGCGTGAGCCTGTGCTCAATCTTTTTATTTTCGTATAAAGAATTTCACGATGCTTAGGAGTTCTCATGATGTTCAATAGAATAGTATTACGCTAACAATATTTTCTTGAAATGAAATTTTCTTGATACTATCATTGGTTTGGTTTTCTTCGAGTACTTAGATTTATCAGTAAATATTTTAGAAGGACAAATCCTTAGGTTCATCGGAAATTGCACTTCTTTATTGATGGGAAATTTTAATAATTCTAAACAAAATGAACAGAGAATAATGCTCTATTTTAATCCAGGAAAGAAAAAAAATATGTTTGCTGAAGATAAATATTTACACATGCACAAAGAACACTTGGATTCATTAATAAGATTGCTGTTACAAAAAAAATTCTTCCTCCAACAGAAGGATTACACTAGTTCTAAAAAGAAATTTACTCTGTCTCTGCAACAGAGAGCAATACTCTGTTTTTCCAAAATTAACACTGCTGAAAACACTCCACAAAAAGATACTCTATCTCTCTTGAAGATTTCACGCTGCTGTGTGTAAAAAGATTTTCATTCACGCACTGCTGCGTTTTTCCCTTTCACATTCTCAACAAAAAACAATCGCGCTCTGCTGCGCATTACATATTACAACAACAAACTAAGAACATGACATAACCTTTCTATTTGACTTGTGCCGTGTAAAAAGATAAAATTAAAACACTTTACTTACATTCTACGAACCGAAATAAATTACATTAATTGTTTCACTGATAAAGCTGGCGGTCAATGAAAGTTTTACTTCACGTCAAGTAATAAGGAGATCTATGGTGTAGGCCTGTACATTCAATCGGACGGCTGCCAATCCATATCACATGGTCCATTAGTACGAACTTTAAGCTCCGGGGAAAAAGTTGTTTTGGAAATCTGCTGTGGACACGCGTTAGATGGTGAATATGATCACTGCCATTTGAGAAAAAACTAGTGTTCGGTGAAAGGCGGTGCGGGGAATCCCATTGCAGTTTTCCGGAACAAAAATGCTGTTTGCAGTCGCTGTTTTGATGGCGGATTCCGACAGTTGAAAGTAATATTTCAACCGTCCCCTTTAATTCCAACTGCTGGGTTATCAGTGATACCTAGACATTTCCTCAAAAACTCAAAACTTTTCTGCCCCAATGGTTTGGTCAAAATATCTGCAACCTGTTCCTGAGTTCTGCAGTGTTGTAAAACAATTTCTCCATTGTTTACCAATTCCCTGATCTAATGAAACTTTGTTTCAATGTGTTTTGTTCTCTTATGAAACACAACATTCTTGAATAATGCAATAGCTGAACTATTGTCACAAAAAATTCACAGTTCCTTTTGCTTGTTCTTGGCATAAATTCCTTAGCATTCTTCTCATCTAAATTGCTTGACATGCTGCTGCTGTAGCTGCCACATATTCTGCTTCTTCCTTGAGACTTTGCTAGACTGTTTCTTCCATCTCTGTTTTGGCTCCTGCCTCTTCGAAATGAACAGGGTCATCAACATGACAATATAAAGAAAACAAAGAGTTCATACCTTCATTTGCTGCCTCTTGTTCATAAATGTTACTTAAATTTCTGAACTTCTTACCTCTTTCATTTGGTGTACAAGTGCTTGAAGAAGCACTTGAATTTCCTCCTTGTGGTGTGCTTGGAGAAGCACTTTCATTTCTCCTCAAGGGTGTCTCTTGCTACCCTTGTGTTGGTGCTGCTGTTTGCGGATGTATTTCAGCCATCTCCTCATCATCTTCATCATGTGACAAAGAACTTTTAACATTCACTGTTTTCTCTATGCTTCCATCCCAAGCTTCCTCTTCAATGAACTG
The DNA here is from genome assembly GCA_031772625.1 of Pinus tabuliformis. NCBI lineage: Eukaryota > Viridiplantae > Streptophyta > Pinopsida > Pinales > Pinaceae > Pinus > Pinus tabuliformis. Next base: position 1,026,206,912 of record CM062811.1, on the reverse strand, counting down.
AACATCTCTACTCACAATAAGCTTATTGGTGGATGGGTTATACAGCCTGTAAGCTTTGGATTCCTAACTGTATCCAATGAAAATACATTTCTCCCCTCTGCTGTCCAACTTCTTCCTTAGTTGATCTGGAATGTGTGCATAAGCCACACATCCAAAAACTTTCATGTGGGTGACTCATTGCTTTGTCCCACTCCATGCTTCTTCCGGCACTCTGTTCATGACTGCTTTTGTAGGGCATCTATTCAAAATGTATGCTGCACAGTGTACAACTTCAACCCAATAATCATTTGGCAAATGCTTCACCTTTAACATACTCCTCGCCATATCCATGATTGTCCTATTCTTTCTTTCGGCAACTCCATTTTGCTGTGGAGTGTACCTAGTGGTAAACTGCTTGTGAATTCCATTTTCTCTACAAAAACATAGAAATTCTTTGGAGATATACTCACCTCCTCTATCAGTTCTTAGAACTTTGATATGCAGCCTGCTTTGGTTTTCTACAAGTGCTTTGAAATTGCAAAATCTTTCAAACACTTCACTTTTGTAAGGAAATAAACCCAAGTTTTTCTAGTAAAATCATCAATAAATGTTAGTATATAGTGGCTGCCTGCAAGTGATGAAGTTTGCACCGGTCCACATAAATCTGAGTGAACAATCTCTAAAGGTGCTTTTTCCCTTATTCTTTTCCTAGATGAAAAACTTTCTCTGTGTTGTTTCCCCAAGATACAACCTTCATAAAGGTTGTCTGGTTTTCTATCAATGGTAATCCTCTTACCATTCCTTTTCTATTCAACAAATTAAGACCTCCAGAGTTGAGATGTCCAAATCTCAAGTGCCACAACCAATTTTCATCCTTTGGTTCGCTTTGGAAAGCTTTTTGTGTCACTGCTGCAATTTCTTTATTTTTCAAATCTGCTTTCATTTTGAGAGGGAACATCCTGTTCCTTGTCATCTTTACTTCAGCAATACATCATTCGCTGGGTTCTTTATCCATGATGGTGCATACATCATTCACAAAGAAAACATTGTACCCCTTTTGAACAAGCTGTTCAATACTTAAGAGGTTACATTTCATTCTAGGAACATAATAAACATCTGCTATGGTTTTCTTTTCACCTTTCTTTGTTAAGACATTTACTTCTCCTTTTCCCATAACAGAAACTTTATTATCAGTCCCTAGTGTGACTTGTGACTTCACACTCTGATCTAACATAGAAAACAGGGCTATGTTTCATGTCATACGGTTACTGCAACCGGAGTCTAGAAACCATACATCTTCACTCTTTTCTTCAGCCATATTACAGGCTAAAAACAAATTATCTTGGCTAATATTTTCTCTAGTGAAATTTTCACTAGTTCTATTATTCATATCATGCTGCTTCTTCCTACATTCATTTGCATAATGCTCATATTTTTTACAATAGTAACATTGGACATTGGATTTATCATACCTTTGTCCTTGAGCATGATGTTGTCCACTTTGTTGACTGCTGCCTTGGCCTTGGTTTTGATTTGGATTGCTGCCTCTTTCTTTCTTGTTTCCTCTGCCTTGACTTCTTCCTCTTCCAAAGAACATCTGGGTTTTAAAGGCATGTTCTAGAGATGAGTTTTCATTTCTACTTAATCTCCGCTCATGTGTTATCAGTGATGCATGTAGTTCATCAACTGAGAAGTTTGTGAGATCCTTTGTCTCTTCTATGGTGGTGACAATCACATCGAACCTTGAGGGTAGGATCCTCAATAGTTTCTCCATAATCCTCATTTCTTCAAGAATCTCTCCATGAGACCTTATCTATGTGCCCAGACCAATCACGTGTGAAGAATGAGTCAATATTATCTGACTCCTTCATGCAGAGACTCTCAAAATCTCTCCTCAGCAACTGTAGTTTTGCTGTCTTCACTTTCTCCATGCCTTGATAGGTTATCTTGAGAGTTTGCCATGCTTCTTTGGATCTCTTGGCTGCTGCTATCCTTGGAAACACACTCTCATGCACTACTTGATAAGTAGAGGGCTTTTGAATCCTTCTTCTTATTGCTCTTCAACAGAGCTTTCTCTGCCTAAGTTAAATTATTAAACTCATTTTCATCTGCTGGTTCTTCAAAACCATCCTCAACAAATTCCCATAAGCCTTGGGAAGCAAGCAAAGCTTTCATAGTTATTGCTCAATAGTCATAGTTTTTTCCATTAAATTGTGGGAGCTGAGTATTACAGATACCCATGCTAGTGCTGGCTCCAGCCATTCTTGCACTCTTAACTATGCTTCAAAATACTTGACTGTGTATTAAAATAGCTGATTGTCCTCAACAGTAACACAAAAACTAACTTGAGAAATACCTTGGATTTTTTGACTGAATCTTCACTCTGTTGGAGAAGCTGTTGCAGCAAGAAATCCTTCCTTCAGCTTCTTTGACACCTTTAAAGATCCTGGAAAATCTCTGATACCATGATGGGAATTTCCGATAATTCCAAACAAAATGAACAGAGAATAATGCTCTGTTTTAACCCAAGAAAGAAAAAAAAATTGTTTGCTGAAGACAGAGATTTACACATGCAAAAAGAACACTTGGATTCATTAATAAGATTGCTATTACAAAAAAAACTTCTGCCTCCAACAGAGGGATTACACCAGTTCCATAAAGAAATTTACTCTGTCTTTGCAACAGAGAGCAATAATCTATTTTTCCAAAAATTAACACTTCTGAAAACACTCTTTTGACTGCACTGTTGTGCATTTACAAGAAGATACTCTGTCTCTCTTGAAGATTTCACACTGCTGTGTGTAAAAATATTTTCATTCACGCGCTGCTGCGTTTTTCCCTTTCACATTCTCAACAAAAAAACATTCGCGCTCTGCTGTGCATTACATATTACAACAACAAACTAAGAACATGACATAACCTTTGTATTTGACTTGTGTTGTGTAAAAAGATAAAATTAAAACACTTTACCTACATTCTACGAACCGAAATAAATTACATTAATTGTTTCACTGACAAAGCCGGCGGTCAATGAAAGTTTTACTTCATGTCAAGTAATAAGGAGATCTACGGTGTAGGCCTGTACATTCAATCGGACGGCTGCCAATCCATATCACATGGTCCATTCTTACGAACTTTAAGCTCAGGGGAAAAAGCTGTTTTGGAAATCTGTTGTGGACACGCATCAGACGGTGAATATGATCGATGTCGTTTGAGAAAAAACCAGTGTTCAGTGAAAGGCGGTGCAGGGAATCCCATGGCAGTTTTCCGGAACAAAAACGCTGTTTTCAGTTGCTGTTTTGATGGCGGATTCTGGCAGTTGAAAGTAACATTTCAACATTTATATATCTTTTTTGCCCACACTAATAATCTCTATAGTACTATCCCAGATAGTATCAGCAGTTTGGTTTTTCTTAAGCATTTAGATTTATCACTAAATAGTTTACAAGGATCCATTCCTATGACCATTGGCAATTGTATTTCTTTACAAAACTTTTCTGCTCATACTAATAATTTGTCTGGGAGTCTACCCATATCTTTGGCTACTTTTTCTGCCCATACTAATAATTTGTCCGGGAGTCTACCCATATCTTTGGCTAATTGTACCAACATTGCAATGTTGGATTTAAGGAAAAATAGGTTGTCTAGAGAACTTCCTGAGTCATTAATAGTTTTTCATAATTTGAAAGTTTTAAATCTGGGTTACAATAAATTTTATGGTGGTATTCTTGAGTGGATATCAAATTTCACTAAGTTATGTGTGTTGGATTTATCCAACAATAAATTTGGTGGAGTGATACCATTATATCTTGAAAGACTTCAAGAATTTGCGAATGGATCTTCTCAAAATGATACCGAGTATAAAGAAATGACAATTGACATGAAAGGATATGAGTACAATCTATCATATGTGTTATCTTCCAACACAATATTTGATTTTTCTGGTAACAATCTCAATGAGACAATCCCTGCAAGCATAGGAAGTTTGAGTAACTTGAGATTACTGAATTTATCTAACAATCAATTAGAAGGTTTGATACCTCCATCTCTTGGTAATATATTTACATCGGAGCAGTTGGACTTGTCCAAAAATAACTTGAGTGGAAAATTACCGGAGGAGCTCTCTGCATTACATTGGTTGGGAGTAATGGATGTTTCATCCAATAATATTTGTCGGCTTATCACAAAAGGAACACAAATTTCTAGTTTCAATGCAACCTCACTTCAAGGAAATAAGTGTTTGTCCAGGGGTCCTTTACATCCATGTAACGAAAATGTAACCCCTTCTATAGATGATGACAATATTAATAACAATGGTGAGAAGAAAGTGAGATGGTTGAGTGCAGTCAATGAAAATATATCATTAACAGCATTAAATACTGGAGTGGGGATTGGAATTTGGGGAGTGATCAGTATATTCATCATTTCAAAGAGAGCCAAAAATTGGGTATTAGCTTTGTTTGGTAAAAAACCAAGATCCTCTTATGGAATGTACCAATTTTCTCCGTAATCAAATCCTAAATAGTTTCATTTTATAATAAATAAAATAATTTTATCAAATTCTCATCTAAATAGTTTCATTTTATAATAAATATAATAAGTTTATCAAATTCTCATTAATATTTATATAATGATTTTATTTTTTTATCTAAAAAATATATTTTTTATTTAAATATGAAAAGTAAAATTCGTTCCTACCAATCCATGCATACAATGGTTTTAGAAATGGTTCATAAACATTACTTGCACCAAAGGTTCTGGCTCTGCTAATATGGACATAGCTTTTGGGTGCAGTTATTGGATCACCTCAGTTATAGTTAAATATGGGTGAGACTCCTCCCATGGCTTGAAATTCATTGTAAATACTCCACCGATGAGGAAATTTTTAGTCTCACCAGCAAACAATCTCCCAAGCTGTCCAGAGGCATCCATGTCACATAGATAGATGGGGCAATATAGATAGGGCATTGCTGACAGACAGAGAGGTCGATGCATTAATGAATAGAGTGTTCATTGCTACATACCTTGGACCAACACCCAAATTAATCAACATCTTTCAAATTAAAGACCAATTAGTTTGATCATAAGCTTTGCCAAGAACTATCTTCAAGAAAAGTGATTACTGGCTAGTCTCTTGGCCCTCTTGAAAGCTTTCAATATGGAAAATGCAGTGTTATGAATATATCTCTGCTAAACAAACCCTATTTTCTATTGCCACACTACATACCAGGTAGAAATCGAACAATTAGAGATCCAGAGAGATCCACTTGAAACTTACTGTTTATAGTGAGTAGCTTTTAATAATTCGATTTCCAGAGAGATCCACTTGAAACTTTCTGTTTATAGTGAGCAGCTTTTAATAATTCAAAATTGGTTGTGTTTAAATTTAATGTCTTTGGACGTAGAACATGAACAAATATATTAACTCGCACATTTTCAGGTCCTAAAAATTATTTATTCACCATCTGCTGGTCATCCAAATTTAAATTGGTCCTATTCAGTTTGGATGTTTGATTGGTCTAAGATATTGCAGCGTATTCTTCAAATTTAAATATGAAAAGTAGCAATCATTCCTACCAATCCCTAATTCTAAAATATATAGAATAAATATGAAAGGAAAATAAGAAATTTTGTGGAAAGCTTTTTCTAAAAACTACGATTCTGGTATAAAAACATATATTTGGTATACATATTATGATTCTAGTGTATTGATCTAGCTGAGGTTTTGATGTCATGGGGGCTTTGGCATATAGTTCTCACAAAGGTTTTCATTCTAATCCCACTGAGGTTCTGATCTCAAGAACATTAGTACAATAATTCTAAGACTCTGATCTTGCAATATTTTTGATTCAAATCTCGAACAGGTTTTGATTTGGCTGAGGTTCTGGCGTATTGGTCTCACATAGGTTCTGATATCGCTGAGGCTCTAGCATATTGATGTTACAGGAGCGATTAGAGTCTCATATGGTAATATTGGAAAGCTATATGTTGTGGAAAGTTTGACCAGAAAAGTCGATGTTCGCTCAATCTTCGTATAGAGAATTTAACGATGATAGGGAGTTGTCTCAATATGAATAGACTAGGAATATTTTCTTGAAATGAAATTTTGTTCATTCATTTATTTAAAAGAAAAAAATTCAATTCAATTTTCATATTACCAAGTCTACTATTTAATAAAATAGGTTTATATATTTATTTTATTATTATCTTAATTATGTTTATATCTTTATTTTATTATTATATTAATTTGTTACAACAATAATTGCGAAGGATAATGTTTTTTTATAGATATTATTTAGATTTAAATTACATTTAAATTATGAAATATAACTTAAAGTTATTGGATTTGGTTTTTTTTAATAATAAAGATGATGAGTTAGTAGAATTAATATTCATTTGTATACAATAATTAGTGATAAATATCTATATAACAATTAATTATATCTAATATAAATTCCTATGTGGATCTAGCAAGCATATCAAATCTCTTTATGTACAAACCCCTTTTAAAATCCAAAATTTGAAAAAAGATATATGTGCTGCAAGGTTTGTATGAAACATTAAATACAAATTGGATATTATTTTTCAAGACTAAGATTTTGTATATAGAAATGGAAGCAAATAAAAACATAAGGAATCTATGTGAATTCAGATCAAATAGCTTGTATCATTTTTTATCATCACAATAAGAAATAAATGTATATTTACTTTGCATCAAGTTTTCTTCTTTCATTTTTTGGAACATAGCAAATGCCTTGCATCCAAATACTCTTAAATGAGCTAATTTTGTTTTATAGACCTAAAATACATTAGATAGAAAAACCATTAGAAACATTTTTAACTTGAAGCATACTACGTGCACATTCTACTAGTGTTATGTTTTTCCTCTCAGCAACTCTAGTTGGCTGAGGTGTATGTGACACTATAAATTGTTGTAGAATCTCATTGCATTTACAATATTAATTAAATGCTCTTGATTTATAGTCTCCCCATTGATTAGAGCTAAGAATTTTGATGTATGTGCCAAAAAAAAATTCCACCATATTTTTGAATTCTTTAAAGTACTCAAAGACATCACCCTTCTTTCATATGAAATAGACCAAGGTATACTTAGGTCTATCATAAAAAAATAAGAAAATACCATGCTCCATTAAGAGATATAGTTTGTAGGGGAAACTAGAGAGAGGGGCGAAGAGGAGGATTTACCTCGGTGCGGACCTATGAGCTAGGGTTATGGACTTTCAGAGCTGGTTCTCCATGGAGGAACGCACAGGAGGGAGCTCCACTCCCTCCTATAAGCAGGCAAAGGTAAAAAACCAGTTGAGGAGGACAGAGGTCCTTCTGATGATGTAAGGCAAAGAAATAAGGAAGAGGAGCAGAATGGCTCTAAAACCAGGGAAAGCAACAACACTAAAGACAATGAGGAAGAAGACAAGGAACAGAATATAAAAGGCAAAGCACAAAAGGGACCATGCAAGCCCAAAACCTCAATCACGCCCAGAGTGGTGTTGAATGACCCTGCGCTACAGGCGCATAGGGACCACATGCAGACGTATGCAATCATTTGTAAATTCATGGGCTTATGGCCCACTGAAAAAGCTTTACAAACGTGGATTAAATACAACTGGAAACCAAAAGGAAGCATAGAACTTCATCTGGGGTCAAAAGGATTCTTTACTGTAGTCTTTGCAAATATTGAAGACAAGGACAGAGTGTTTGAAGGAGCGCCCTACTTTTACGCCACTGCAGGCCTGTATATGCGACCATGGGTGATGAATTTTGTCCCAGAACATGAAACTTTCACCTCGGTTCCAGTCTAGGTAAGACTCTACTCTTTACCTTTGGATTATTGGTAACTGGAATCCTTATCTACCATAGGAAATAAGCTAGGGCATTTTGTCAAAGCCTCTGAGGGCACTAGAAAAGGAAAATACACATCCTTTGTAAGGATGTGTGTGGAGATGGACCTCTCTAGAGCTCTGCCGGATGAGGTAATATTGGAAGTGTTTGATGAAGAATGGGTGCAAACAGTGGATTATGAACACATCCCTTTTAGATGTCGTAAATGCCATGAGCATGGGCACCTATTCAGAGATTTCCCTCTCAGTAAAATAGAAAACAAAAGTAAAACTAACACCATGAAAGATACTGAAAGCTTTCATAAGGTGGTCCAGAAAGGAAAAGGGAGCAAACGGGGACCAAAACTACCTCATACAGACAAGCATCAGGCCAGTCAAAATAGGTTTCAAGCCCTAGAAGAGGAAGAAGTGACGATGCAAACAGATCAGGTCAAGGAAGGCAGTCCAGTGGAGGAAGAGAAAGAAGATAACGTTGAGCAAACACAAAACAGAAATAAACAGAAAGAAGACATGATGAGTGACACAGATCTGGAAATGGACCAGGAAATGACCCAGAGTGATATGGAAATGGAGGATCACGAACTACAGGAAATTCTTGAGAAAGAGAATCTAGATCTAGAAGGTTTCTTGAAACAAGGAACCAAAGAGGGAGTGGATTCGTTACCTCAAGAGGAGTTCCACAGAGTGCAGCAGCTGTTCATTTGGAAAACTCAGAACAAAGGATCAGAAAAGAAAGGGAAAAATGAAAAATAGGGTAACGAAGGAGTGAAAGCTATGAAAACCACACCAGGATTAGCACCAAGAATCCCAGGAAAGAAAAGGGGCCAGAAAAAGTAGAACGAACTGTTGATGGAATGTGGAAAGCTAATGATAGATTTAGGTAAGATGAAAGACCTATCCAGTTACTCCTTTACAAATCTTTGATAATGAAGTTCACTTCTTGGAATATAAGAGGTCTAGGTAGTAAAAGAGGTCTACTTGAATGGTTCATGAGGCACAATACTTGCTAAGGTTTTGCAAATGGGGTAGCAAGCTAAGTGGGCTTGATTGTGGGGAAAAACTCCACAGTTAAGCGCGCTTGAGCCAGAGGAGTTCTGGGATGGGTGACCTCCTGGGAAGTCCTGGTTACCGGGTGCAAGCCCCGGAAGTGATGATTGATGCTATGTGATTCGTTCTCCACATTTCACTAGTTTCAATCCCACTTCTTCACCCCTGTGAGCATCACCCGATGCAATGAGTGCTAAGTGAACTATTCAAAAATCATGAGAAATTAGTCACTTTACGACTACCTCTCATGGAAATGGTCATACGTTTGAATGACTTACTTAACGCAGTTGAATCCCAAAAATGATATCTAAAACAAAGATTACTAAGTAACAGAATGAAACAAGCAGCCCCGAATGTGATCTTCATTCAGGAAACTAAATGTTCCATTCAAAAAGTAAAAGAGATTCACAGCAAATGGCTAAATAAATTTGAGTTTTTGGAAGTCAAAGCAGAGAATACAGCAGGAGGAATTCTCACGCTTTGGAACCCCCAAAAGATTGACATTATAGATGTTGAAGCATCTAGAGATTATCTTTCAGAGGTCATTCAACCAGTGGGAGATAAGGAATTGTACCTCATCATGAATGTGTATGGCCCCCAAAGAATGAATGGTAAAATCATGTTTCTTGATTCCCTACAAAAGCTTAGGGAATGTCATGCAAAAATCCCTTGGATCTTAGGCGTTGATTTCAATATGATTAAATTGCTATCGGAGAAAAAAGAAGGAACCAAAATTCTAAACAAAGATTCTTGTGCTTTTCAAACCTTCATAGACAGTGTGAAGCTCATGGATATAGTTATGAACAATGGTACTTTTACTTGAAACAATAAAAGAGGAGGAGAGTCTCAAGTGGCCTCCAAATTGGATAGATTTATAATTTTAGAAGATATTATGATCAAGGACAAGGACATAGTTGCTAGCGTTCTTCCCTTTGGAGGCTCGGATAACTGGCCAGTACAACTAGATATTTAGGGCATTGGCAAACCTAGGAATAGACCTTTTAGATTTGAGAACATCTAGCTCTCCCACCCAGACTTCCACAATAACATAGCTATCTGGTGGGCAGAAGATTTGGAAATTCAGGGCACAAGAATGTTCCTTCTTCAAAAAAGACTCAAGCATATCAAAATCCGGCTCAAGGAGTGGAATAAGAAGGAATATGGCAATATTTTTGAAGCAAAAAAAATTGTGGAAGGAAAAATGCAGAAACTCAACCAAACCCTGATTATAGAGGGTTTTGATAAAGAGAAAAATGAACTGGCAACTAAATACCATCAAGATTGGGAGAACTTATGTAAACAAGAGGAGATTTTTTGGAGGCAAAAATCCAGAGTGCAATGGCTAAAAGAAGGAGAACGTAACACTAGATTCTTCCACAGATCCACTATGGCGAACAGAGCTCACAATAGGATTTCTTCAATCAAGGACAAGGGAGGTAACATGCTCAGCACGCATGAAGAAATCGAAGCAGTACTGGTTCAACACTTTCGTGGCATAGCACAGGAAACCTGCTCTGACAGAGAACAATCCATCAGGGCTATTTCTAGCCATATACCTAAGCTGGTTTCCAGAGAGGACAACTTCAACCTCAACAGACCAGTGTCAGAAGAGGAGGTTAGTGAGGTCCTAAAAGAAATGCAAAATGGTAAGGCACCAGGTCCGGATGGTTTCAATGTAGACTTCTTCAAAGCCTACTGGAATATAGTAAAACAGGACATTCTGAACGTAGTGGAAGACTCCAGAAGGGATAAAACCATCTTGAAGGTGCTTAACACCACCTTTATCTCCCTGATCCCTAAACAGGATTTGGCTCTAACCCCTGATAGGTTTAGACCCATTGCCTTGTGCAATGTAGTCTATAAGATTATTTCCAAAGTGGTGGCCAATAGACTCAAACCTCTTCTTCCTACCCTGGTGTCAGCTGAACAATCAGGATATGTGGAAGGCAGACAAATCCTTGACAACATCATTCAAGCTCATGAGGTGGTGCACTCATTGACAAGCAATAAGAAAGCCGGAATGATCATGCAACTGGACATAGCCAAAGCCTATGATAAGCTGAATTGGACTTACATCAGAAAAGTTCTCACTGCTTTTGGGTTTGATCATAACTGGATCAGATGGGTTATGGCCCTAGTTACTTCTCCCAGTTTTTCAATCCTTGTTAATGGCTCACCCTCGGAGACTTTTACTCCTTCAAGAGGCTTAAGGCAGGGAGATCCACTCTCTCCCTTTCTCTTTATACTCATGATGGAAGGGCTGGGTCGAATGATCAGACATGCTAAAGTCGCGGGTAAAGTCAAAGGTCTCCAACTTTCTGAAGATGGTCAGGCTTTAACACATCAACAATTTGTTGATGATACCATGCTGCAGGGAATCCCCATGGTCAAAGAAGCTCTAGCCTATAAGCAAATCCTGAGAGACTTTGCCATGGCTTCAGGTATGGAAGTAAATCTCTCAAAATCTAAGATTTTTTTCTTTAACACTCACATTGCTATTCAGAGAAATATAGCCAGAATTTTGGGCTTTCAAAGGGAGCTCCTCCCCTCAAAATATTTGGGAGTTCCTCTTACTGCCAAACCATTACACAAGAGCATATGGGAGCCAGTAATTAACAAATTGCAAGACAAAGTCAGGAAATGGACTATTAGATCTCTAAATTTGGCTGGTAGGTTAGTGCTAACCAAAGTTGTCCTTCAATCTATCCTAGTCTTTATGCTATCTGCTCTCCCAGCTCCACAAGGTGTCCTGCATCAGCTCAGATCCATTCAAAGAGACTTCCTTTGGGGTAAGGGGGAGGATCGTAAGAAATGGGCCTTGGTAGCCTGGGAAAAAATCTCAAAACCTAAGAACTTTGGTGGGCTGGGTTTGGATGATCCTGAGATTCTTAGCAAGGTTTTAGGAGCTAAATTATGGTGGTGATGGGTTAAAGAGCCAGAGGCGCAGTGGGCAACAATTTGGAAAGAGAAATATGCCAGCACCTGGCATAACAATGATCTAATAAGAATGTCAGGACACAGAAAGGGCTCGCACATTTGGAATAAGGCCTGGGATAACCGGAGCTTGGTCCAAGGAAACAGCTTCTGGGAAATCAGAGAAGGAAATCTTAGCCTGTTCTGGGAAGATAGATGGCAACAAGAACCTATTTTATTAAACGAAGACTTAAGGGATCTCAAGGAAGAAACAGATAGCAAAATACTTTCTAAGGTGAAAGACTTTTGGGATCAAACCAATAGCAATGGTAAATGGAGAACCTAGAGGAATTTTGATTTTAGGGATAATAACACCCTAAAGGCTAAAGCAGAAACTCTAAAAGATATGTTAGATTAGAGAAAGATTCTGAAATCTGAGGGCCATGATCAACTAAGATGGGGCAACAATAATAAGGTGGTTTTTAATCTCAAGGAAGCCAAGCTCATTCTCCTTGACCTTAACTCTCAAACTCCAGATAATATTTGGCTTAACCTTTGGAGACATCAAGGTTGGATGAAAATTAAACTATTCATGTGGTTGGTCCAGCATAGGAAAATTCTGACCTGGGATAATATTAGGAAGAGGGGCATTTTGGGGCCCTCCAGATGTCAACTCTGTGAAGCTCAAGAGGAAACTATGGAGCACCTTCTCAACAATTGTATGTTCTCCTCTAGTCTGTGGGATTCTTTTGCCTACATTTTCCATCAAATGGATAGGGACAAAAGGAATATCTGCAACACCCTAACCAACTGGAGAAGAAATTTTTCAGATAATGAAGTACTTGCCACTACATGGACCATCTTTCCAAGCTTCATTGTCTAGAATGTATGGAAAGAAAGGAACAACCAAATCTTCAAAGATGAAAAGAGGACTTCCCAATGCATTTTTGAGCTGATCTTAAAACAGCTCAAGGAAACGGTCAGTACCATAGTGCGAAATCTCCCTAAGAACCCTCCTTCGGCTGCTGAACTGAGAATTCTCTATGAGCTGGGCTTGCAGGGTATTTCCCCTCAGGGTCTGGATGGAAATGTTATCTCCCTGAAGTCTGAGGAAAATTTCTGGCATCCTCCTCCTAAGGGTTATATGAAATTCAACATTGATGGGGCTTCAAAAGGCAACCCAGGCACCGCTGGTTATGGTGGTGTGTTAAGGGATGAGAATGGAAGTGTCATTTTCATCTTCCACTGTCATTTGGGAAAAGCTACTAATAACATGGCGGAATTGATGGCTATGGAGCAGTGTTTGGATTTCCTGAATTAGGAAAACCAACAAAACATGATAGTGGAGGCTGACTCTGAGCTTATTATCAATTTGGTCAAGAAAATTAGCGGGGAAACAAAGCCAGAAAAAGTATCAAAGAACTGGAGGTTGATTCAAGGCTTTCAATGGATTCAACATCACCTACAGAGCCTTCGTACAGTTAGCTTTAAGCATGTTCGAAGATCGGCGAACAAATTGGCAGATCTGCTGGCCAATCAAGGTGTGATTAGTACAGAGAATGGAGTAGCATCAAAATGGCATGAGTTGCCTCAGAGCAGGTTAAAAGCGATTTTACATGAACAAGAAAAAGATGATAGGTTGGTGTTTCGTGGCAGAGCCATGGCCCTGGAATCAAGTTGATTCGACCATTGCAAATGGTTTCCTGTTGATTGGCCTTGATTCCTATTTGACTAGCTTTTTGGCGAATGGATCCTCTTTCCTTAGCTCGGGAAGGAATGGCGTCTCGACAGGCACTCTCGGCAGCCGCATTACTGGGAGTTTTCTGTCTAGAATCGGCAAACCGGCTTGGGAGTGGTTTTCTGGCGATCGCATGCCTCGCAGGCGGAAAGCGGTATTTTTGTTTTGGCAGCGATTCCATTCAGAGGGTTGCACGTGGCGGTGGGGCCGGTTTGAATACCGCCCCCATCGCACGCTAATGTTCGGCAATTTAGGTGGGTGTGATATGATCCATGACCGTCAGATCATTTGAAGCAAATCGACGGTTGAGACGGGTCGAGTAGGTTGGTGGCAGTGTTGGTTATGAGTCGTGCTTCTTTTCTTCGCGATATTGTCCGCTGCCATTGGATAGGGCTCGACGGATCAATGGTGTAGATTAAGGAGACAGGTTGTTTTGTTGGCGGGAAGAGCGTTTGCCCTTTTTTGTTGGCTGGTTTCTTTTGGGCATGGTTCGCTCCACTTTTTGGAGGGTTGGTGGGGCCTTTTGGTCTTTTTCTTTGTTTCGTCCGCTGCTTAGGTTCAGCTTTTGGCCTATTCTTGTTTAGCTTTTAGTTGTTGAAAGGCTAGATTTTTGGGGTAGAGACTTTGGCCTCGGGCCCGATCTCGGGTCCTTTGGGGGTCTCTCCCTTGGGCCACATTTCCATGTGGTTAGTTGTATTTTTTGTAAATTATTAATGAAAAATAAGGTCCTACTCTTGCTTCAACAAAAAAAGGGAGATTTAGTTTGCAAAAGTCTACATACATAAGTATGAATCAATTCAAGTATTTTCCTTTGTATTTTCTCTTTATGTATAAGAAATTCCCCTCTATGTTTCTTTCCAGGTACAAATTTATTGGTTATTGTCATGATAAAATAACATACAAGTTGTTTGATTCTTGTTCACATAAATTGCTTACAAGTAGGGATGTGGTGTTTCATGAGAATATAGATGAAGATGATAAAATGAATAATACTAGTATATGGCATGATACTATCAATGATTATGTCAAAATAGAAACAAGTGTTAAACAAGAACACGAACAAACACAAGAACAAGTACAGGTTCATGAAGCCCCAAGGGATAGATCAGTTGGTCGAGTTCATGTTGCTAAGTACCTCATTTATTGGGAGGTCACGGGGTCAAATATCCTCGAAGCCCTTGGGGTTAGGTCTTGATAATTTGTCCGACAAGTAGATCCCTTTCGGTTGATCTACCTAGATTTTCCCGTGCATGTAGCAGTCACTCAATGTCCATGAACCACCCTTAAAAGAAATTACAGGTTCATGAGAAAAAAGCCTCAAGCAATCATGACACTCCAAGAAGAGAAGAAGAAGAAGAAAGAAGGGAAACTCCAAGAAGGTTATCACATCAAATTTAGGCACCTGTATGGTATAAATATATGCATTGATTTCTCATTTAATGAATGTTGTAGAACCTTCAAGTTATGAAGAATCTAAATAATATAAAGAATGACGAGATGCAATGAATGAAGAATGTAACTCTATAATAAAGAATGATACATGGGAGTGTTGGAAATAATGACGGGGGGGTGAATCAATATTTCTTTTCAATTATTATTTTTATGAGTTAAAAACATTTATATTTGGAACACATAAATAGATAACAGGGATAGATGCTTTTATTAATCTGATCTTTGCAATAAATCAAGTACAATATATATATATATATATATATATATATATATATGGTTTCAATTAGTTGCCAAGCACTAACTTGGACTCTTTGTGAGACTCCAACCTCCAGAGCGCCAACTCTGTCTTGTCAAGGAACCAACCTTGAATTTACGAGCACCAACTCCCAGAACACCAATCCTTTTAGTTTTGAGGCACCAACCTCAAGGGCTCCAAACCTCTGCTGTAATTGTCTGGATCTGTTTGGTTTTAATTCTCTACTCCCAACCCTGCTGGACCTATGACTTACTACTGTCCTCCTGTTTCTTCCACTTCTGCTAGAACTTCGGCTTCCTTTGTTTCTTACAGTTTTCCAGCAACATTAAACTTTCCTTGTTATTTTTTTTATGTGCCTGATACGCCTGAGCTTTAGCTTCCTCAACGCTTGTACGACCTTCTGGCTTCCCTCCTTTGGTCACTTTAGCTTCCTTTGCACTCGCTTGACCATCTATGCTCGCTTGACACTTCAGCTTCCCGATCCATGGCTTCTTTTTTCTATTCGAGTGTTCCAATACTCACAAGACACGTTCAGGAGGAAGAGAGACCAAAATACAAAAAAATGTTGCTTATTAAAAAATATCAGAGAGGTCCTTTTTCCTTTAATAATATTCATACATTAGACTTCATTATTTACGGAGGATTTCATTTGAGATACTGTACCAACAGGGAGGTCCCACATGCCACGTCACAATCGCAATCGAAATCGGCGGTTTGACATCCCTTAGAGACAAGCAATACATCGTATGTGATATTACATTTAGTCATGTTAAATGGTGCATTCGGGTTCGTAATATATATCGCAATCGACAGTCTAGCGGTGTCAATTCTTTTGAACATTTCGATTCAACGAATGTGATATTTCAATAGGTCGTATTATAATGTTGTAGCGGGTCTGCATACGTATCGCAATTGGTGGTTCGGGGGTGAAATCCCTTTATAACTTTCACTATGAGAGTTTTGATAGGCAGATGCGATATAACAATACGGCAGTTTATAATGGTGCATCAGGTATGCATATCTATATCTATATATATATATATATATATATATATATATATATATATATAACCTTCCCACACTATAAAATTGGTTATATAGAATTTAACCACATGAAATCCTTATATCTATGCTATTTCTATTATAATGTTTATATAATAGAAATACACAATAATCATGTGTAACTCACCTTTTCCACCTTTTTTACAGCCCTTGCACATTTTTCGATGTTTGCCTTTTTCAGATCAATCCTCCATCATAGATCTTAACATCCCATCCGACAATTGATATTACACTCGACCAACAAAGCTGCTTGGTGATCCTGCACCGTAGATCAAAACCGTATTTGATCCAACAATTGACAATGATATCGGGTGAGCTACATGCACGAGGATTACTTGCCCAATAAAACGATTTCCTCTTTCCTCTGACATGCGACATGTCAATTGCTTAATAGAATTGGGTGACTCCCTCCTATTACCACTTACCACTTATTCTCAACCTGATAAACCATTTCTGCTTATAAACCTGCCTTCCTCTTTGACTTACGCCTGAGCTATTTAGCGTCCGATGACCGTAGATATTCTACCATTGACGGTTGCGACGACTCCTCCGATTTCCTCATCTGCTAATACTTAAATTAATCTTCGTCATTCTTTTCTTTGAATTTACATTGCGCGACTTAATCCTGGCCACTCATTACTAACAATCTCATCTGTTGATCTCCAAGATCCAACGGTTCCTATGCGTTCAATCTTCATCTTCAAATACCCATTATGATTCCTCTGTCTCTTATTCTCCTCTCTGTTCTTCTTGGGCATACATTACATGCGATATTCCTGATATGACTCCTCCTCAATCTCTCACTCTTACACTTATTTGGCTTTCCTGTGGCTTCTGATACTGCTCCAATACCTCTTCTCTGCTTTGATAGCTCTTCTCTGATAGCTCCTTGGCTTCATATTGTTGTTAATGACAATCTAGATCAACAATCTCCCCCTTTGTCATTGATGGCAATATTCTTCTTCTCTCCCCCTTTGACATCAGTGGCAAAGGAGTGCATAAGGACTCCCCCTGTCGAACTGCTCCCCCTGTCCTGCAACATATTTATGAATCAACATAAGTGATGCTAAAGAGATAACCCCCATCTTTTGACGAATATGTTCAAATGCTTCTCGAGGAAGAGGTTTTGTGAAAATATTAGCTATCTGATCCTTTGTATTGATATATTCCAAGACAATGTTTTGTTCATCTACTTGTTCACGAAGGAAATGATACTTGATTGGTATATTTTTGGTCTTTGAGTGCATCACCGGATTTTTGTTGAGGCTGATCACACTTGTGTTATCACAATAGATGGTAATTGGTTGATCTATACCTATGTTGACATCTTTTAGAGCTTCCTTCATCCATAGTATTTGAGTACAACAATTTGCAGCAGCTATATACTCAGCTTCAGCTATAGATAGTGATATGGATGTCTGTTTTTTGCTAAGCCAAGATACTAAATAGTCTCCCAGGAAGAATGCATTTCCACTAGTTCTTTTACGACCATCGACACTTCTGGCCCAATCAGCATCAGTGTATGCAATCAAAATAACAGTTGAGCTCTTAGGGTACCAGAGACCAAAATCAGGAGTTCCTTTCAGATATCTAAGAATTCTTTTTATAGCCAACAAATTGGATTGTTTAGGAGTTGATTGAAATATTCCCACCATTCTTACTGCGTGCATAATGTCTAGTCTTGTAGCAGTTAAGTACAGAAGGGCTCCAATTATTGAATTGTAATGAGTTGCATCTATCGGAGGGGAGTCATCATTTTTGCTCAATTTGCAACTTGTGGTCATAGGTGTGCTCATGGGTGCACAGTCTTCCATTCTATATCTTTTAAGCATGTCTTTAAGATATTTGGCTTGAGATATAAATATGCCTACCATGGTTTGAGATACTTGTAGTCCAAGGAAGTGAGATAACTCTATCATTGACATCTCGAAGTCTTTTGACATATTTTGAGAAAACTCATGGCTCATCTCATCATTATTACTAGCAAAAATCAGATCATCAACATAAACACGTGTGACTAGTAATTTATCCTCATCCGTCTTTATGTAGAGATTACTTCCTGCCACCCCCTTCTTGAATCCTTGTTGTTGTAGATAGTGATCAAATCTTGCGTACCAAGCTCTAGGAGCTTGTTTCAACCCATATAATGCCTTTTTCAACTTACAAACAAAGTATTTTCCTTCTGTTAGATTAAACCCTTCTGGGTGATCCATGTAGACTTCTTCCTTGAGTTCCTCATTCAGAAATGCTGATTTTACGTCCATTTGATAGATTTTGAATCCTTTTGAGAAAGAAAATGCCAAGAACATCCTGATAGCTTCCACACAAGCTACTGGTGCAAATGTTTCTTCAAAGTCAATTCCTTCAATTTGTGAATAGCCTTTACAAACAAGCCTTGCCTTGTTTCTGATGATTTGTCCATCTTCATTCATTTTGTTTTTAAAAACCCACTTGGTTCCTATTATGTTTTTGTCCTTTGGATGAGCTACCAGCTTCTATGTCTCATTCTTCTCAATTTGAGACATTTCTTCTTCCATGGCTTTTACCCATGAGGATCCTTGCTTGAGTAAATGTCTCTGGTTCTATCATGGATAGAAGAGCAACAACATTTGTTTTTGGTGTACTAGTCATCCTTCTTCGGGTTTGCATCCCTTCATCCATATTGCCAATAATTTGCTCTTTTGGGTGATATTTTTGGAGAAATTTCATCTTTTAAGGGGTTTGAGATGGTTCTTTTTCCTTGGTTTTTCCTTGGTCTTTTTCTTTTTTTTCAGGGTCTTCTTCTTCAATGAGAGGATCAACTTCATGTTCTTCAATTTCTTTTTCTGGAAGGTCTTCATCAATTTTTACATCAGTTCTTTCCACTATTTTCCGTAGTCAGTTATTGTAGCACTTGTAGGCTTTTCTTTTTATAGAATATCCAAGAAAGATCCCTTCGTCAACCCGTGAATCAAATTTTTCTGGTGAGTTATCATTGATTTTTATGAAGCATTTTCTTCCAAAAATCTTGAAGTATTTTACTGACGTAGGTCTTCCTTTCCATAATTCATAAGGAGTCTTTTCATTATTTGGTCTCAATTGAGTTTGATTCAATGTATAGAAAGTTGTCCCCACTGCTTCTTTCCAGAATTTTGTCTGCAAGTTAGCTGCTATTAACATTGTTCTTGCGATTTCTGGAACTGTTTGGTTTCTTCTTTCAAATACCCAATTTTTCTTTGGTGTTCTGGCAGTAGAGAGTTCTCTTTTAATTCCATGTATTTTACAGAATTCATCAAATTCTCTTGATGTGAATTCTCCCCCTCTATCCGTTCTGAGACACTTAATCTTAGAGTTCTTTTCATTTTCCACAAGAGCTTTAAGATTCTTAAAACACTTAAATGCTTCGGATTTATATTTTATAAAATATACCCACATAATTCTAGTATAGTCATCAACAAATAAAGCAAAGTACCTTTCTCCTTGGAGTGTCGGAGTTCTAGTTGTTCCACATAAATCAACATGAATGATCTCCAAAGGCTTTGATGTAGAGAACTCCTTGGTCTTGTGACTTGTTCTAGTTTGCTTTCCACGTTGACATGGGCCACATACTCCTTGATTTGGTTTGAATAACTTTGGAATGTATCATACTGCTTTAATCTTGCTGATATTGATCAAGTTAATGAAGCTTGTATGTCCAAGTCACTTGTGCCACAACCAACTTTCATATGTTTGACTTAAGTAGCATTTATCTTCTTGAATCTTGTTTAGAATATAGATGTTGCCTGGTGTTCTAACCCCTTTCACCAAAAGTTCCCCTGAGGAAGAGTTCCTTATTTCATAGCCTTTGGTGCTAAAGACAACATTATGTCCTTGATCATAGATTTGGCTAACACTCAGGAGGTTGTGTTTGAGCCCGTTTACTAGCAAAGCATTTTGAGCTTTTCCTTTTCCATTAATAAGAGTGACAGTGCCTTTTCCAGCAATTTTGGCAGATCCACTTCCAAAGGATACATTTCCTTCCTTTTTGTTCAATGAGACAAACTTCCCTTTGTCCCCTGTCATGTTTTTGGAGCACCCACTATCCACAAACCAATGTTTTTCATTATTTTGAGCACATAGATCAAGGCCACAATTATCCGTGTTGGGATTCTCACTTCTTGCTTTTCCTCTTTTGAGTGGGAATTTTTGTTGATTGTGTCCATTATTATTACATAATGAGCAAATCAGATCAAATTTGGCCAAGGGATCAAAAGATTGTAGGTCTTCATTTGTCCTTGCCATTTGGGTCCACATGGTTTGTTTATTTGATCCTTCAGTTTTGGTGTGTCATTCTTACGAGCCATGCAATGTCTAGCTTGATGACCAAAATTTTTACAATGGAAATAATGCCCAAAAAAGATAGTTTTGTACCTGTTGTAATAGCCATGATTTGAATCAACATTCTTCATTGGAGTTACTCCCGCTTCATTCTTTGGATTTGAGATGGGCCTTTGATGAAATATTGTTTTGTATCTGTTGTAACATCCATGATTCGAATCAACATTCTTCCTTGGAGTTACTCTCTCTTCATTCTTTGGATCTGGGATGAGCCTTTGATGAAATAATATTTCTTATTTTGGGTTGTTGGAAAGTACGTCGGCATAGCTTTTCGCATTATTCTTAGTACTTGATGATTCTCCTTTAAAACCCATTCCAGATTTTTCATGTTGAGGTTTTTGATTATTTAGGATAGTCTCAAGTATTTGAGAGCTTTTCCAACCCTTTTTAACTTGCTCCAATTCCTTCCTCAAAGATACTATTTCGGCTTCACGTTCTTCACAGGCTTCTTCTTTTTCTTTTAGCTTATTTTTCAAGAGATCTTCCCTTCTTTTTGTTTCCTCATTTTCTACCTTGAGAGAAATGATTTTATTCTGTAATTTCTCATTTTCTTCAATGGCGCTTATTAACAATTCATATACATTTCCATCTAGCCCTAAGTCATCATCATTTGTGAACGCCATGAATAATACTTCTTGGCTTCCAGCATTGTCATTTTCTTCATCTGATTCTTCATTACCTCCTTTGCGGTGAGGGAATTGGTTAGTTGATTTATTTTTGATGACTACAAATTTATCTTCATCAGACTCATCTTGCTTAGAGAGGAAATTCTTCTTATTGAACCCTTTATTTTTGTATACCATCCTTTTAGAATTTTCTTCATCATCACTATCATGCTTATGAGGACATTTTGCAGCATAATAACCTATTTTTCCACATTTTTAAGAAATAAGAGGGTATTTACCTTTTAGCTTAAATCCTTTCTTCAGCCTTCGTACAAATTGCGCTAATTCCGATTCAACATCGAAGTCATCACTATTGAAATTCCTTTCTTTCCCCTTTTTTGATTTTGAGGCCTTGAATGCTGCATCTTTGGAATTTGGGCAACCTTTTCCCATCTCATAGGCAATGAGAATTCCATGGAGTTCATCCATCTTGAGAGTATCTAGATCCTTCATTTCTTCTATGGCACTTACTTTGGAGTCAAATATGTCTGGGAAAGATATTAAGACCTTTTGAACAATGGTGCTTTCTTCAATGTTTTCTTCCAATCCTTTAAGAGAGTTGACCACTTCAGCTACTCGGAGAAAGTATGATGCAATATCTTCTTCATCATCCATTTTCATACTTTCAAATTTCCTTCTATGATTTTGAAGCTTTGCCTTCTTGAATTTGGATTCCCCGTCGTATAAGCCAATTAGCTTATCCCATACTTCTTTGGAAGAGTTACAATTCATGACTTTTGTAAATTCAGAATCAGTGATTCCGCTAGTGATGGAGTTTAAGGCTTTTTCATTTGCAACGTAGACTTTCCTATCGTCTTGATCTGTTGGAAGAGTGGAAGGAGCTATGTACTCATTTAAGATTGAATGCCAAACTTCAGGTCCAAGGGACATTAATTAGTAGGAAATTCTCTTTTTCGAAAAACCAAAATTTGTGCCATCGAAAAGAGGAGGTCTTCCTGATACTTCTTGATTTCTCCTCATGACTAAGAATCCTTCTTCAAGCTGTTAGGATAATATGAAGAAGCCCACTCTGATACCAATTGTTGGAAATACTGAGGGGGGGTGAATCAATATTTCTTTTCAATTATTATTTTTATTAGTTAAAAACATTTATATTTGGAACACAGAAATAGATAACAGGAATAGATGCTTTTATTAATATGATCTTTGTTATAAATCAAGTACAATATCTATATATATATATATATATATATATATATATATATATATATATATATATATATATATATATGGTTTCAATCAGTTTCCAGGCACCAACTTGGACTCTTTGTGAGGCTGCAACCTCTAGAGCACCAACTCTGTCTTGACAAGGCACCAACCTTGAATTTAGGAGCACCAACTCCCAGGACACCAATCCTTTCAGTTCTGAGGAACCAAACTCAAGGGATCCAACTCTCTGTTGTAACTATTTGGATCTGTTTGTTTGTAATTCTATGCTCCCAACCTTGCTGGACCTATGACTTACTTCTGTCCTCCTGTTCCTTCCACTTCTGCTAGAACTTCACCTTCCTTTGCTTCTTACAGTTCGCCAGCAACATTAAACTTTCCTTGTTCTCTATTTTATATGACTGACACACCTGAACTTTGGCTTCCTCCTTCGCTTGCTTGAGCTTCAGCTTCCTCAATGCTCATTCGACCTTCTGGCTTCCCTCCTCTGGTCGCTTTAGCTTCCTCTACGCTCACTCTACCATCTATGCTTGGTTGACACTTTGGCTTCTTGATCCATCTATTCGAGTGTTCCAATACTCACAGAACATGTTTAGGAGGAAGAGAGGCCAAAATACAAAGAAATGTTGCTTATTAAAAAATATCAGAGAGGTCCTTTTTCCTTTAATAATATTCATACATTAGACTTCATTATTTACGGAGGATTTCATTTGAGAGACTGTACCAATAGGGAGGTCCCACATGCCATGTCACAATCGCAATCACAATCGGTGGTTTGACATCCCTTAGAGACTAGCGATACAACAGATGCGATATTACATTTAGTCATGTTAAATGGTGCATTCGGATCCGTAATATATATCACAATCGACAGTCCGATGGTGTCAATTCTTTTGAACATTGCGATTCAACGGATGCAATATTTCAATAGGTCGTATTATAATGTTGCAGCAGGTCCGCATACATATCGCAATTGGTGGTTTGGGGGTGACAACCCTTTATAACTTGCACTATGAGAGTTCCGATAGGCGGATGCGATATAACAATAGGGCAGTTTATAATGGTGCAGCGGGTTCGCATATATATATATATATATATATATATCTATATATATATATATATATATCTATATATATATATATATATATATATATATATATATATATAACCTTCCCACTCTGTAACATTCGCTATATAAAATTTAACTACATGAAATCCTTATATCCGCGCTATTTCTATTATAATGTTTATATCATAGAAATACACAATAATCATGTGTAACTTACCTTTTCCACCTTTTTTATAGCCTGTTATCACTCAGATTTTCCCAGAAGTTGTAAGAAGAGGGAAAGGGGTCTGAGGTAACCACAAACAAACTTTTAGGTATGGAATCTAGCCAATTTGTATCCAGAGAGGGCTCTCTCTTTAAGGTTTAGCTTTGTTTTGATAGATATTACGCTAGTTATGAAAGCTTGGGGTGCTGATTGTGTTTGGTGGTGAAATTCAATAGCAGAGGGGTAGGACTGAATATTTTAGGCCATTGGACTAATGGTGTCAAAAGAAGATGGCTCAACTAGATTTGGTTTTTCAACAAAGGATGGATTCATAGAGCAAGATATCTAAACAAGGAGCAAACAGAGACTTGAAAAGATGGAATGGACTTAAAAGGGATGAAGGGAAATTAAGAATCTTTCAACATGTTTTAAGAGAAAGGAACTTGGATGATCACCAATAAAGAGAAATTAAGAATTCTTTACTAAATGATCAAAATGAGTAAACTAGGAAACAGGGGCAATTAAGAATTCACTGGTTATGTTAGTTTAGAAGAAATCATTTAGAATAAAAATGATTGAAGATAGATTTCACTTAAGCACTTTATGAATTATTCTTTTTCATTTTAATATTCAGATATGAAACACAATTGATATAATAAACAAGAAAACAATAACACATGAGATATAGGATACGTATTAGTGTTTGACGCATGAATCCTATGAAAAGTCCTTTTTATTAATTCTTCATCCTTCTAGCCATGCAAGATTTTTCCAACAACACTCTATTCCAAAGTAATCAGTTTTACAACAATGTCTAAGAATCCACCCTCAATATTCCGAATGAGGGAGTATTTATACAAAAAAATTACAAAAAATATCTCATAACAAAGTGAGATATATTCTAGGATGACTAACAATAAGTTACATGAAAAATAGAGACAGATGGTCTCGTAGATAGAAGAAAAGGAAAAATGATGGCTTGTTGTTCCTATTCTTGTGAATGTGCTGGAGGCAGGCCCTATGATTGGGCATGCTGCTGTCTTCTTTGTAATTTTGTGCTAGCTGCCTTGCTTTTGATCTTCTTACTGATACTCTTTACCTGCTTTGATACTCTTTGACCTGTTTGATCCTTGTTTACCTTCAATTACCATCATTGAATATGGTAAAAATAGAAATTTACCTTTTTACTAAAGGTAAATCACAAAATTTCTATCATCTCTGCCCACCATTTTTCCTGCGGTATTCTAGTCCTTTGAAGTTTTCTAAGGATCTCATCAGCCTCAGTATATCTGAAAAAATCAGGCTGGACTTGGAACAGGTGTTTTATTTCGTGCTCCACATAGAATAGGTTCTCAAGATTATCAAAAAGAACTCTGCCTGTAGGTATTGCTTTAGCTGCACTGGAAGATGAGTTGGCCTGGTTGTCTGCATATTTAGTCAACTTGTCAACATAGTCTAATTGTGTCATCAGCTTGTCATTGATAACTAAAGGATTGCGAAGTCCTTTACTCTGCAATATGCCAAATTTCTTCTTAAAGTCATCAATTTCTTCCTGCATGTTTAGGCATCTTCTTTCCAAATTCTACATTAAGGACTTTTTAGTCAAAACTTTTTTAATTTCCAAAATAGTCCCTATTTTGTCTCTAATGCCTAGTTCTTCAAGCTGGTATTTATTCTTAGTATTCAAAAAATTAATTAGTCTGGTAGCCTCTTCAGGCATCATTCTTAGTTCTTCCTTGGTTCTCTGGACTTCTTCAAGGGCTAGCTTTATCAACTCCATATGCTAAAAAATTATTTGTATAGATGGCCAAACATCATTTATAGACTGAGTGATGTTGGTCCAAAGGATCTTCCTAATATCTGCAAAGGGTTTATCAAATGTGAGGTCTTTTTCTAATGATTTCACCTTTTGTTCTAGTCCTTTGTTTTCCCTCACTTTCTCTGCAAAATTGATCTTTGAAAGATCATAATTTTGTTCTAAGGTAACAAATTTTTCTTTTACCTTTTGCAGCTCTGTAACTTGGAGCTTCAATTCCTCCATTTATTTTATCAATTCTTCTGGGCTAAGACCTGAAATTCCTGCTTGTGTTGTACTCGCTGTTGTTGTTACTGTTACTACTTCTGCTGTGACCACTGAAATGTTTGGCGCCAAAGTTGTTCCAAGGGTTGAAGGGACTATAGTGGAAACTACAAGAATCATGTTAGGAAGCTGAGAGGCCGACTCTCCCTGCTTGTCCTTCAATGATTTCTCTAATTCTTGTTCAGTCTCCTTCAGCTGCTCATTAAGCTTTAGGACTAAATCCATTAGCTCTTCTTCAGACCTTTGTTGTATGACCTCAGCAGTTTGTGGATGTCGTGAAGGAGGAAACTTTAGCTGCTTTCTTAAGGCAGCTATGTCTTCATCTTTCTTTTTAATTAAGGCTTCTGCAGCCTTCACATCTTTAGGATAATGACCCAACCCGATGATCAATTATTCTAATGATTTAATCTTGTTGTCTTTAGCCTATGAAGAGGCTTTCTCCAGCTGTAGTTGGGCAGTCATATTGTTCAAAGAATTTTCCAGCCTTTGGGCCATCATGGCCTTACTCGTCAGTGTAGAGTAGACCATCTCCCATGTCTGTTTGTGCAATTCAATCTAGTCCAGGGGATGGATGTCCTTTGCCATGACCTCAATATTAGTTTTTAGGTAATCTGCAGCTCATTGAGGCTGTTTCACCTTGGGCTTGAAAAAACTCATTATCATTTTACCTTTTTTCATGTCATAGGCTGACATCAGCTTGTTCTGATTAGTGGGAGACCTTTTCAAATACTGATTGTAAACTTGGATCCTTAATGGCTCATTTCTAGCTTTTATTTCTTTGAATTTTTTCTTGATGTCTGGATTTTCTTTTCTTGGGGGTCTGAAAGATGATACTTCTACACTCTGTTGTCTTTCCAATTCATGTCTTTGTGAGCTGGAAGGTGTCCCACCTACTAGGAAAGTTTGATGACTATCAACACCTTCTCTTCTTTGGCTATCAGTATTCTCTTCATAAAATTCTTCTTCTGAAAGAGGATTCAGCCTGTGCCTCTTAGCACCGGGCTGTTCAGAGGGTCCACTGGCAGGGGTAGCTACTTCCCTATCTCTCTTTTTGGTCCTTTCCTCATTCAGAGGAGTGTGCAAGATTGGTGGTTCTCCCACATTGACTTGAGTTGGAGGAGTTTGTATGTTGGCCTGCTCTTTGGAAGTTTCAGGCTGTTTAGACATTATGGACTGTTTTGTAGCCTGTGTGCTTGTCTCTGTTTCTTTACCCTTGGAGGTCCCTGTGGCTGGTGTATTGGTCTGCTGTGAGTGCCTTTCAGAGGTCCCAGCTGTTGAGGCACTTATTCCTGATGCTGACTTCTGAGAAGTATCATAATGTACCTATCCAAAAGAATCTAAGTCAAGAGTCTTTTCAAGATCTCTCATTACATTTTCTAGGTTGACCTGTTCACTATCAGTAGCTACTAAGGTCCTTTCTATCCATTCATCCATGTTGGCAAACTGTTCAATTTTTTGGATTCTATGGTGCATATATGGAGACAACCTATTCTTCATTCTTCTATCACAGATAAAGCCATGAGGTTCATATGGGGCCCAACCAAAACTTTTTTGTAATCTAAGGTAATCTTCTAGAATTCTCTCTGCTGCATCCCTTGCTTCTCTCGTGTTGCAGATGAAAGGTCCTAATGGATGTTTGATCCTGAGTTGTGCTTTCTTTTTGGCTTTAGTAAAATGGATCAAATCTGAATTACACATATGCTTATAATATTCCAATGCAAACTATCACATTGGAACATATTGTGGTAACTTGAAGGGGGCAAGTTCACACCCATACATCCTGATTTCTGTAAAGTTCTGGTATAGATACCAATCACCCACTTTGTATTGCTTGGAAAGTTGAAGGATCTTTTTAATGTCACCACTGATCCTGGGAGGGGAAACCCCTGTTAGTAAGGTGGTTGCTGGATGAACAAATTGATTAATGAACTCATTATGGGAGTAAGGGGTTTCAAAGGAATTATGGAAAACGGAAGACCAGAATATTACAGACCTTGGATTGCCTTTGGTATCAAGTTTCATGATAGGGAATGGGAAATTGTCTGACTAATAATAAAGCATGAGGTGATATATAAAGGTAGTATAATTGAAAACTCTTTCATTCTCTAGTCTCATGAACCGGTCATGAATCTTATCAACAATGTAGGAGGCATAGTCATACTTGATAGCAGGGGGCTATCCAGGAGTAAAGCTTGACAACAACACTAGGGTTAACTCATCAATGAACTCACTAGTATTGAAACCCATTACTAAAGATATCAAATCAACTATGAGTCTTCCCATATCTGTGAAGAAAGTTTGCATATAAGGAGGTGGGGGCCGATGTTTCTACAGTATGACAGTTTGACAGAGGTGATTAAGTTCATCTTGGGACAATTTAGTTGATTTCTCAAGTAAATCTCCCATGGAAAGGGGAGTGAGAGTTTGACTGGAGTGGAATTGCAACATTTTGTTGATTGATTCGACAGTTATTGGGAAAAGGACTATTTGGCTTGGAGACATGACTGCTTGGCGGTTAGAGTCATAATTGGCATGGCATTGATGAATTATATCTATGAAAACATGGAATGAGGACAAAAAGTACATGGGAGGGTTGGATTCCCATAGTCCTAGGATATCAGAGCCATTCAGGTAGTCATATTTACTTTGGCAAAAGACTTTAAGGTGATTTTTGTTAGTGGTAAGGTCTTTTATCTGGAAGTCCCTATCGGCCAAAGGTAGATAGTCTAAATCTCGATGAGGGGCATTTAGGGGTGCAACATTCAAAGCCAAAGGGGTTTCCATGTCTGGTTCTTGTGGATTCAAAAGGAAACTGTGGTTTTCTTTGTGAAATGGGCAACACAAAGGCTATAGGAGACTTAAATGACGAAAATATTGACTGAATTACTATGAATTTTGGGCTTTTTCATCAATTAATAGTGGAAAAGAAGTATTTGTAGGGTTTTTTCCGGGATTTTGATAAATACCTCTTTTGGGGAATGAGCAATGAAATGCAGGTGCTGGGTGTGGCTGGAGGGTTCTGGTCGGTGTCGGCTGCAAGGTTTTGGAGCAGGTTGGCGACTGGAAGCTTGAACTGGTTGACCTTGACGTTCTTTTGCATCGACGCATGGGTTTGAAGTATAAAGTAGTGAAAATGACTTATTTGTTTTATTTACAAAGTCAAAGGTTGGCGAGGTTTTGGATTTTAGGCTAGCGACATCAGTGGCAAATGATATGATGTTTTTGTCGTATGCAGAAAGGCGGTAAGCGGTTTCATATCACACCACTTTTGGGGAAAGGCAGTAATAGACCTCGAGCTAGCGATTCCATAGAGCATTCAACGCGTGGCAGAGGTGCTGTGAGAAAACCGCTTTGTGATCGCACACTAACACACGATCACAAAGGGTCGCGTGATATTGATAATAGCCATCAGATCTTGAGGACCTGATCGGATGGTTGTCGGAGGATGCGATATGCGGAGTTTTAACAAAGGTAGGCTCGATGTAATTAAGAGTTAATTTAATTGTATCGGGAGCAACGGGACTGGCTGGTGAGGTTATTAATTAACCATGAGAGTTAATTAATCCTGTTTTATGCAGCAGGGCATTAAGGTTCTTAATGAATTATGGATTAACTCATTAATCTTATTTTAAACACTGATTATGGTTATATTTAACCGAGGGTGGGATATATAACATTTTGGGGATATTTAATATAATTATATAATACGGGAAAGGGTAAACGTTATAAGGGATTTATACAATATAAGTTAAAAGTTAATATGATAATGAAATAAAAAAGCGCCAAGTGTAAAAACAGTTGATGTATGTATTTAACTTAGGCTTAATGCGAAAAAGGGTTTATATGAGAAATATTTGTAATTTTCTTAAGTAAAATAGGATTTTACTTAGGAAAATAATTATGAAGGTGAATGAGTGATCTATGAATGATTTTAAGTACTTTAGGCTTTATAAACTATTGGGCCGAGGGTCCGGTCCCTCGAGAAGTCAGAGAAATGCTCTGAGCCCCTTTAATTTAGGAAATTCCTTAGTACTTAGGGGAAATTAGTAAAAATTTTAGGGAAAATGAGAAGGGGAGTTAATTATTTGACTTTTCTTTGCTTGAGATGCTTTCAATGTAATGTCTGCCTTGGACTTGTGATGAAAGTAAAAGATTAACACATTTAGAGTCATCATTCATCACATGTAATTCTGCAACATCATCTACCTACCCTACCTACTTTAACCTAACATTTTTTCTTCTTTATTTGGGTGCACTTAGACTGGAAAACCCTTATCAAAATTTTATTTTCTTTTACATGCAGATATCTATCTAAGTCTAGCCTTATTACATCCAAGGGCTCAGATTAAACTGTTGAGCTCCTTTTATTCACTCTACCTATCTACTTATCTGCCAAGATTAAACAGTTTGGTCAGATATTTATTCTCTATTTCTAAAACATAAAATTCAAATATGAACTAGCCAAGCTTAAGTTGTTTGACTATTCATCAATTGAGGTATAAGCTAACAAGCTGCACATAATTGTTTAGAGTAAAAAGTAGTGGCATTTAGGCTTGCACACTTTCCTTGGTCTTTCTTTTTGGTGGGGTTCATTTTCTTTCACTTTTTTGACCATCTTAATTTTTTTACCACTTTATTTTTTTTTTAGGGTATACCCTCTTTACATTTTAAAATTTTTTTGATTTTTGAAAATATGGAAAACCTTTGCAACAAGGAAAGGTATGAACATATTCCATAGCTCATCAAGTCAATCATGATATATGACACCTATTGGTATAGGAGCATAACACTGGCTCCACTTGGGGATGGATTTTCCTGGTGGAAAGTAAAGAACAGTAGGTCAGATGGCCTCTGAATGATTTTGACTACACTATGAAATCTTCTTCTACTTGTTGCTTTATTGTATATATGACAGTGACACTCCTGAATCTTAGGGCCTTCTCTTCGGGCTTCAACTCCAACAAGTTACTATCCAATCAAAACTGTGACGGTACAAAGGATATAATATGTTCATGTTAACAATTAGGATAATAAGTAGGATCAAAGTAATGTTTCAACATCCAACCATTAACTGGTCCTTCTTCTGTTTCTGTGCCATCCAAGTTTTTCAGATAATATGTATTGTTTCCTTGTAAGGCATAGATAATATAAGGTCCCTTCCATAGGAAGTCAAACTTCCCATGTTTCCCCTTATCCTCTCTTCTGGAATCCCATCTTAACACTTTGTCTCCAAGGTAGAAATCATTTGCCTTGTTCCTTTTATCAAATATCTTCTTAAGCTTCTCCTGCAACACTTGGGATATTTGGTACACCTCCTCTCTGGTCTGTTGTATATTGATGGTCTGGTTTATCCTTCTCTGAATATCATTACGTTTCACCTGAGCTTCTTGGAGTAATTTCATTACAGGAACTCTTAATGATGAAGGAAATATAGCCTCTATGCCATAAAATAACTCATAAGGACTGATGCCAATGGATTTTTTGGTTGTAAGTCTGTCTACCCATAGTGCATTTGTTAGTTTCTTGTGCCAATTTTTCCTGCTCTCTTCCAATTGTTTTTTAATGATTTTAATGAGGCTCTTATTGGAAGACTCAGCCAGTCCATTCCCTTGAGGGTAATAGGCTGTGGAATGGCCTAAGGTAATGTGGTACTTGTTGCAGAAACTGATCATCTTCTTCGATTTGAAAACAGTAGCATTATCAGTTATGATTTTATTAGGACAACCAAATCTGGACAATATATTGGTTTCTAGGAATCCTATGATCATTGTGTCATTGGCTTGTCTGGAGGGGATGGCCTCTATCCATTTGGTGAAATAGTCTGTGGCAGTGAGAATCCATTTGTGTTGGCCAGAAGAGGGAGGGTGGATTTCTCTAATGAAGTCAAGGCCCCATTGTTGGAAGGGCTTTTTAGTTTAAGTTGGTTTAAGGGATAATGGTAACAATTTTCTCTTGCCTTCAAAAATTTGACATTTATGGCAAGCAGTGACAAATTTCTTTACATTAGTGAACAAGGTTGGCCAATAGAATCCAGCCCTTAGGATCTTGTCTGCAGTTGATTTCCAGTAAAGGTGTCCACCACAGTCTCCTGCATGAAATTCTTGGAGAGCCTTGTTAGCTTCATTTTTTAGCAAACAATTCAATAAAATTCCTTCATGATTTTTCCAAAAGAGAGCATTATCTAAAATACAAAACTTTGAAGCTTTCATCTTTAAAAACCTTTTCTTTGTTCTGGATAACCCTGGAGGAGCCTGCAGGTTTAGTAACACATAAATTACATCAGCATACCAAGGTGAGTCTAAAAAGGCCTGGCTGATTTGTGGAGTCGCCATCTCCTGTTCATTATCCAGTTCATTTATGTCCAGGGCTTGACAATTGGTTTTTGTCATGAGTTTGGCCAATCCCTATCCTTTTATTAGCTTTGTAGGTTTTATTTCAATATCATATTCTAATATGGTAGCAATCCATTTACCCCTTTTGCCCTCAATTCCATCCTGAGTTAGGATGTCTTTGACAACAACATTTGGTACATAGGCTATCACATGAGAGTATAATATATAGACTCTGAAGTCTTTAATGGCTTTTACAAGTGCAAAAGCTTGTTTCTCCATGATTTTGTATTTTAATGATGCATCTTTGAGTGCTTTACTAAAAAAGGCTATGGGTTTCTCACATCCTTGATCATATTTTTGTAATAAAACAACTGCTATAGTGTGTTTTGATGCGAATGAAAATATTATGAAGTCTCTATCAAATTGAGGACTGGTTAGGACCGGTGTTCTAGTTAAAGCCATTTTGATTTCTTCAAATGCTTGTTTGGCTTCTACTGTCCATTTGATACTTGAATCCTTTTTTAACATATCATTAAGCAATTTAATGAGTTCAGCTAAGTTAGATATGAATCTTCTCAAAAAATTATCTGTCCTAAGAAAGCTTGAATTTCTTTGATATTTTTTGGATGAGGTATCTGCAGAATAACTTCTATTCTAGCAGGATCAATTCGAATGCCATCTTTGGAAATGATATGGACCAAGAATTTACCTTTCTCTAGACCAAAAAAGGACTTTTTTGGATTTAAGGAGATACCATATTTTCTGCATTTTAGGAATACTTGTTTGAGATGGTCCAAATGTTGCTAATATGATTTAGAAAAAAACAGTTAAGTCATCCAGATATATAACAAGAAAATCATGAATCTCTTTTGCAAATGCTATGTCCATTGCTCTTTGGAAGGTTGCTCCTGCATTTTTAAGTCCAAATGGCATTTTGATGTACATAAAAGTGCCCCATGGTGTTGTAAAAGTAGTTTTTTCCTGGTCATCAGGATGAACCAGAATCTGGTTATACCCTGAGAACCCATCTAAAAGTGAAATTCTAGAAGAACCTACTACCCTTTGCAAAATATGATCCATTTTAGGTAAAGGGTAATTATCCTTCAGAGAAACCTTATTCACATTTCTTAAATCAACACATAATCTAATTTCCCCAGTTTTCTTCCTAGTAGGTACTAAATTAGACACCCACTCTGAAAATCTAATAGGGGCAATTATCCCTACTTCATACATACATTTAATTTCTTTTTCAATCAATGGTAATAACACAGGGTTGATTCTTCTGAGTTTTTGTTTGAATGGTTTTTAGTTTTCTTTCAAAGGTATTGTATGCTAAATTATAGAGGTATCATATGATTTCAAGTCCTCATAACTCCAGGGAAAGACATCTTGGAATTCTCTCATGAGTTCAACATATTTTAACTTTTGGTTGGGAGGCAAAGATTTGGATAGTTTTATCATTTTTGGATTTTCTTCTGTCCCTAAGTTATATTCTTCAATGTCTGCTTTTAGTGGTTCCATCTTTGGTTTATTGGAATGTCATTAGAATCAAAAAGGTATTCTAGAGGAGTTAATCCTTTTGGTAGATGATTGTCTTTCAAATCAATGACTTCTGATTCTCCTTCAAAAATTTCATTAGGATCCATTTGTTTAAGGTCCTACACTTCTTTTATAGTGAACTTTGTGGGATGAAGCATTTGAATTGTACTTTATTTTGAAATGCCTGTTTCTACCTCGTTTGTTTGATCAAGTTCAATAACTGTGTCTACATCTATGTGACTGTTAAAAAATTCTTTATCTAAAGTCAAAAAGTTATTTATCTGCTCATCACTATCAAATACTTGCCAGTTCTTTACATTATCAGGTATGGCTGGTCTGTGTCTAATCTCAGCTGTAAACTGATGATTAGGTTCGAAAGGTAATTTGTAGGTGCTAGAAAACATCGCGAGGTTGTGGGCTTGCAAGTTGTGTTTTCTAGGGATTTTAGCAAGCTGAGTTTCTAGAAAAGTATTGAGAATTTCTATAACTGTTCCTTTGTAGTGTCCTAATCTAGGATCCTTAGTTAGATATTTCCCTTTGATCTGTTGAATGATTAAATCAAAATCTCCTATGACAGATACTCTAATTGCTCCTAATCTTTTAACAAGTTTAAGACCTAGCAAGAGAGCTTCATACTCTACCATATTATTGGTGCACTTAAAATCTAACCTGTAGGCATGGCCTTCAGCATGGTCATTTTCTAGATTGTACACCCAAACTCCTGCTCCTGCTCCTAATTTATTGACTGAACCATCAAATTCTAAATGCCAAAGAATTTCATGTTCATAGTTGGTATCAGGAGTGTCAGGAATTTGTTTAACTGTGAGATCTAGTTTTTCACTTTCTTCTAGTTTCCCTTGGGTGTCTGATATTTCATTGTTTTCAGAGATTTCCTGGATCTGAACACTAGATTTTTCTTTTTTAATTTCTTTTGGTTCTGCTGCTAAAACTTCTAAGTCATTGGAAGGATTAGTTTCAGCATTGTAAAGAATGAATGAGTCCATATCAGAGTGTACTGAGTAGATGGGGAAATTTTGTGGTTTTTCCTAACTACTTACTACATATTTCATCAAAGTGTCTCTGTATAGTTTCTTAGGTTGGCCAAAGAATGAGATAGTAGCATAGGACATGTCCAATTGAAGAGATCCCTGAAGCTTTTCACCCCAGGATCTAGACAACAACATGCCATATTTCGGTGGAATATGTGCTACCACTATATCCATTAATATTGTCTTTGCAGGGTATTGAACCAATGAAACACACAAGTCTTTAATCAATCCTAAACATCTCACCTAACTAGAATAAAAAAAAGAGATCTTTGTATGGCCTGGTGATATCTAGGTCTAGTTTTTCCATTACAGACTTGGGCATTAAGTTATGAGATGCCCCAGAATCAAACATGGCATTGTGAAGAATTTTTTCATGTATATTTAAGCTTACATAGAAAGGAGGAATTCCTCCTTCTAAGTGTTTTCCATTTACTTCAGGGCCAAAGATCAATTCTGGTTGGTCATCAAAAACATTAACTAAGTCTTCATTTCCAGTGATTTTAAGTGATCTATTGATTTGACTTCGGTAGACATCATGTTTAGCTAACTCTGACAATGGGACAACAATCTTAAGTTTGCCTACTTCAGTCTCTAGATTAAAAGGTTTTTCGATTTGAGCTCTTGTATTTCGAATAGTGGGATTCTCTTTGTCTTCTGTATTTTGTGTATTTTTCTCCTTCTCAGGAGTGGGGTTGTGAGTTGAAGTTGCTTCCAAATCAACTTCTGGAGGTTCTTCCACATTTCCTTTGGGAGGAGGAGGTGTGGAGGGTTGTCTGCTATTGGGTTGATTGTCGGATACATATTCAATTATTGGATTAACAGGATTAGGATCTGACCTAGAAAGAATATGTATAGGTGTAGTGTTCATCTTACCTTTGATGGGTTGTTTTGCAGCTTTCTATTTGTTGGTTTCAGGAACATCAATTCTTCTACTCCTTAGGTTATATTGCTTGTGCACTTCATAAATGGTTGTGTCATATCCCTCCCTGAAGTCAAATGATTCACCTGACTGAGTTTGGAATTGTTTGAGAATATGAGCCTCTTGATCTTCCTGGGTCAAAAAGGCTTGTTATTCATTATTGAGTTCCATTAAATTTATTTTAGTGTCTTCTACTGGTTCATCAAAGTTTGAGGCTTCAACATAATTTTCTTAGAATGGGGGTCTAATGTTGTGGTCAGGACCAGTCTTTCTAGTGTTCTGATTTTGATTTTTTCTGAAATTGGGATTTCTCCCAATATTGGTTGGCTGACCATCCCACGGGGCTTTCCTTTCTATTGTTTCTACCCTATCCCCTAGCCTATCCATCCCTTTAATTATAACATCTAATTTCTATTCAAAAGCTGAGGGTTCTTCTTTCAATGGTATTCTCCTTTCACTTCTAACCTTGGCTCTTTTAGATATCAGGTTGGCTTCAACACTGACAGCTATACTTTGCATATCTTCCAAAGTGCGAGGAGCTCTTTCTCTAAGCTAATAGGCCATGTCAGAATCAAATCCATCAGGGAATTTGCTTAAAGATAAGTCCGGAGGAGGTCTGAGGTTTTGGGGAATGGCATTATAGACATTGTTGAACTTAGTGCAGTAGTCTTGCACAGTTTCTTACATTCCTCTCTTTAGGTTCTCATACTCTGATAAAATTTGAAGAGGATTTTTCTTCTTCTCCCATCTGTTTAAGAATTGTCTATAGAGATTTTCTAGGCTGTTTATACTGTTTGCAGGTAGGGCTCTAAACCAAGTTCTGACTTCTCCAGTTAGACTTTGAACAAATATTCTCATTCTTACATCATCAGCATCTATTTCATATATTTCAAAGTAATAAGTCATTCTTTTGGTATGTTGTTGGGTAGTGTAGGTACTAGAACTGTCAAATGGAGTGATTTTACTTTGGTAGTCTTGGGGCATGGCCCCTAAATTAGCTGGTAATACCAAGGAAGCATATCTATTTGCCATTGCAACAGGTTGTGATGAAACAACAGCTGGGGTTGGGATAATGATAGGTGTCTGAGTGGTAGATTGAGGGGTAGAAGGGGTAGTTTGAGGTTGAGATGTCTGAGGAAATGGTGATGAACTCGGAGAGACAGTAGTGATTATAGAAATATTGGGTGTTCCTTCAGAGGTAAGATCAGATTGTGTGGAGTTCTGCAAATGTCTATCAATAAATGAATTAACAATTTCAAACTGTAATTCTTTAATGAACAATGGATCTGGGAGTAGGTCAATTAATTCTGAATCAGAGGATGTCCTAAACAGAGAGGTTTCAAAATGTTCATCAAAGGGTTCGTCTTCAAGATAAATCCACCTAACAGGACATGATGTGGATCTGAAGGTGGGCCTAGAACTGGCAGAACTTTCTTGGCTCTCCTATCTCTTAAGAATTTTGGGGATCAGGTTAGGATTTTCAAACACTTGTGGTGGATTGGGATCAGTATTAGCTCTGGTGTAATGAGTCCTTTCTTAAACCAGATTTTTATGTTGTATTTTTGGTTTTTCTTAATTAGTATTAATAAAACAACTTCTATGGTTTTCTTTAAGAGGTTTTAGATATGGGATTTAGATTTTCTTAAAGACTTATTTGACATGAGGAACTGGTCGAATGTTTGGAAACCAGATGTTCAGTCCATAAACTAGACCAGAGATAGACTGAAGTAGCATTCATCTAATATGCAATTGCAAAGCAAGAATAGTTCAAAGGCTACCTGGCTAACTTCAGGCTTCATCTATAGTTTATAAAGAAAACAATAGTGACAAACAAACTATTCATTCCCCAGCGGAGTCGTCACTATGTTATCACTCAGATTTTCCCAGAAGTTGTAAGAAGAGGGAAAGGGGTCTGAGGTAACCACAAACCAACTTTTAGGTACATAATCTAGCCAATCTGTATCCAGAGAGGGCTCTCTCTTTAAGGTTTAGCTTTGTTTTGATAGATATTAGGCTAGTTATGAAAGCTTGGGGTTTTGATTGTGTTTGGTGGTGAAATTCAGTAGCAGAGGGGTAGGACTGAATATTTTAGACCATTGGGATAATGGAGTCAAAAGAAGATGGCTCAATTGGATTTGGTTTGGCTTCACAAGGCAAGATAGCTAAACAAGGAGAAAATAGAGACTTGAAAAGATGGAATAAAATTAAAAGGGATGAAGGGAAATTAAGAATCCTTCAACATGTTTTAAGAGAAGGGAACTTGGATGATCACCAATAAATAGAAATTAAGAATTCATTACTAAATGATCAAAATGAGTAAACTAGGAAACAGGTGCAATTAAGAATTCACTGCTTATGCTAGTTTAGAAGAAAATATTTAGAATAAAAACGATTGAAGACAGATTGCACTTAAGCACTTTTTGAATTATTCTTTTTCGTTTTGATATTCAGATATGAAACAAAATTGATATAATAAACAAGAAAACAATAACACATGAGATATAAGATACTTATTTGTCCGGTGTTTGACACATGAATCCTGTGAAAATTCCTTTGTATTAATTCTTCATCTAGCCAGCCATGCAAGATTTGTCCAACAACACTTTATTCCAAAGTAATCAGTTTTACAACAATGTCTAAGAATCCACCCTCAATACTCCGAATGAGGGAGTATTTATACAAAAAACTTACAAAAAATATCTCATAACAAAGTGAGATATATTCTAGGATGACTAACAATAAGTTACATAAAAAATAGAGATAGATGGTCTCGTAGATAGAAGAAAAGGCAAAATGATGGCTTGTTGTTCCTATTCTTGTGAATGTGTTGGAGGCAGGCCCTATGATTGGGCATGCTGCTATCTTCTTTGTAATTCTGTGCTAGTTGCCCTGCTTTTGATCTTCTTACTGATACTCTTTACCTGCTCTGATACTCTTTGACCTGTTTGATCCTTGTTTACCTTTAGTTACCATCATTGACTATGGTAAAAATGGAAATTTACCTTTTTACCAAAGGTAAATCACAAAATTTCTATCATCTTTGCCCACCATTTTTCCTACGATATTCTAGTCCTTTGAAGTTTTATAAGGATCTCATCAGCCTCGGTATATCTAAAATAATCAGGCTCGATTTGGAACAGGTGTTTTATTTCATTCTCCACATAGAATAGGTTCTCAAGATTATCAAAAAGAACTCTAGTTGTAAGTATTGCTTTAGCTGCACTAGAAGATGAGCTGGCCTGGTTGTCTACATATTTAGTCCACTTGTCAACATAGTCTAATTGTGTCATCAGCTTGTCATTGATAACTAAAGGACTGGGAAGTCCTTTACTCTGCAATATGCCAAATTTCTTCATAAAGTCATCAATTTCTTCCTGCATGTTTAGGCATCTTCTTTCCAAATTTTGCATTAAGGACTTTTTAGTCAAAACTTTCTTAATTTCCAAAATAGTGCCTGTTCTGTCTCTAATGCCTAGTTCTTCAAGATAATATTTGTTCTTAGTATTCAAAAAATTACTTAGTCTGGTAGCCTCTTTAGGCATCTTTCCTAATTCTTCCTTGGTTCTCTGGACTTCTTCAAGGGCTAGCTTTATCAACTCCATCTGCTCAAAAATTACTTGTATATATGGCCAAACATCATTTATAGACTAAGTGATGT
Source organism: Pinus tabuliformis (assembly GCA_031772625.1). NCBI lineage: Eukaryota > Viridiplantae > Streptophyta > Pinopsida > Pinales > Pinaceae > Pinus > Pinus tabuliformis. The sequence goes on along the minus strand of CM062811.1, from coordinate 1,026,167,546 downwards.
TGGTCCAAAGGATCTTCCTAATATCTGCCAAGGGTCTATCAAATGTGAGGTATTTTTCTAATGATTTCACCTTTTGTTCTAATCCTTTGATTTCCCTCACTTTCTCTGCAAAATTGATCTTTGAAAGATCATACTTTTGTTCTAAGGTAGCAAATTGTTTTTTTACCTTTTGTAGCTCTGTAACTTGGAGCTTCAATTCCTCCATTGATTTTATCAATTCTTCTGGGCTAAGACCTGAAATTCCTGCTTGTGTTGTACCTGTTGTTGTTGTTCCTATTACTGCTTCTACTGTGACCACTAGAATGTTTGGTGCCAAAGTTGTTCCAAGGGTTGAAGGGACTGCAGTGGAAACTACTAAAATAACATTGGGAGGCTGAGAGGTCGAATCTCCCTGCTTGTCCTTCAATGATTTCTCTAATTCTTGTTCGGTCTCCTTCAGTTGCTCAATAAGCTTTAGGACTAAATCCATCAGCTCTTCTTTAGACCTTTGTTATATGACCTCAACATTCTGTGGATGCCGTGAAGGAGGCAACTTCACCTGCTTTCTTAAGGCAGCTATGTCTTCATCTTTTTTTTTTAATTAAGGCTTCTGTAGCCTTCAAATCTTTAGGATAATGACCCAACCCGATGATCAATTCTTCTAATGATTTAATCTTGTTGTCTTTAGCCTGTGAAGAGGCTTTCTCTAGTTGTAGTTGGGCAGTCGTATTGTTCAAATAATTTTCCAGCCTTTGGGCCATCATGGCCTTGCTCGTTAGTGTAGAGTAGACCATCTCCCCTGTCTGTTTGTGCAATTCAATCTGGTCTAGGGGATGGATGTCCTTTTCCATGACCTCAAAATTAGTTTTGAGGTAATCTGCAGCTGATTGAGGCTGTTGCACCTTGGGCTTGAAAAAACTCATTATCATTTTACCTTCTTTGATGTCATAAGCTGACATCAACCTATTCTGATTAGTGGGAGCCATTTTCAAATACTGATTGTAAACTTGGATCCTTAATGGCTCATTTCTGGCTTTTATTTCTTTGAACTTTTTCTTGATGTTTGGATTTTCTTTTCCTAGGGGCCTGAAAGATGATACTTCTGCACTCTGTTGTCTTTCCAATTCATGTCTTTGTGAGTTGGAAGGTGTCCCACCTACTAGGAAAGTTTGATGACTATCAACACCTTCTCTTCTTTGGCTATCAATATTCTCTTCATAAAATTCTTCTTTTGAAAGAGGATTCAACCTATGCCTCTTAGCACCGGGCTATTTAGAGGGTCCACTGGCAGGGGTAGCTACTTCCCTATCTCTCTTTTTGGTCCTTTTCTCATTCAGAGGAGTGTGCAAGATTGGTGGTTCTCCCACATTGACTTGAGTTGGAGGAGTTTGTATGTTGGCCTGCTCTTTGGAAGTTTCAGGCTGTTTAGACATTATGGACTGTTCTGTAGCCTATGTGCTTGTCTTTGTTTCTTTACCCTTGGAGGTCCTTGTGGCTGGTGTATTGGTCTGCTGTGAGTGCCTTTCAGAGGTCCCAGCTGCTGAGGCACTTATTCCTGATGCTGACTTCTGAGAAGTATCATAATGTACCTGTCCAAAAGAATCTAAGTCAAGAGTCTTTTCAAGATCTCTCATTACATTTTCTATGTTGACCTGTTCACTATCAGTAGCTACTAAGGTCCCTTCTCTCCATTCATCCATGTTGGCAAACTGTTCAATTTCTGGGATTCTATGGTGCATATATGGAGACAACCTATTCTTCATTCTTCTATCACAAATAAAGCCATGAGGGTCATATGGGGCCCAACCAAAACTTTTTTGTAATCTAAGGTAATCTTCTAGAATTCTCTCTGCTACATCCCCTGCTTCTCTAGTGTTGCAGATGAAAGGTCCTAATTGATGTTTGATCCTGAGTTGTGCTTTCTTTTTGGCTTTAGTAAAATGGATCAAATCTGAATTACACATTTGCATATAATATTCCAATGCAAACAGTCGCATTGGAACATATTTTGGTAACTTGAAGGGGGAAAGTTCACACCCATACATCCTGATTTCTCTAAAGTTTTGGTATAGATACCAGTCACCCACTTTGTATTGCTTGGAAACGTGAAGGATCTTTTTAATGTCACCATTGATCTTGGGAGGGGAAACCCCTGTTAATAAGGTGGTTACTGGATGAACAAATTGATCAATGAACTCATTATAGGAGTAAGGGGTTTCAAAGGAATTATGGAAAATGGAAGACCAGAAGATTACAGACCTTGGATTGCCTTTGGTATCAAGTTTCATGACAGGGAATGGGAAATTATCTGATTGATAATAAAGCATGAGATGATATATAAAGGTGGTATACTTGAAAACTCTTTCATTCTCCAGTCTCATGAACTGGTCATGAATCTTATCAACAATGTAGGAGGCATAGTCATACTTGACAGCAGGGGGCTGTCCAGGAGTAAATATTGACAACAACACTAGGGTTAACTCATCAACGAACTCACTAGTATTGAAACCCATTACTAAAGATATCATATCAACTATGAGTCTTCCCATATCTGTGAAGAAAGTTTGCATATAAGGAGGTGGGCCCTTAGGCTGATGTTTCTGCAGTATGAAAGTTTGACAGAGGCGATTAAGTTCATCTTGGGACAATTTAGTTGATTTCTCAAGTAAATCTCCCATGGAAAGGGGAGTGAGAGTTTGACTGGAGTGGAATTGCAACATTTCGTTGATTTTTTCGGCAGTTATTGGGAAAAGGACTGTTTGGCTTGGAGACATGACTGCTCGGTGGTTAGGGTCATAATTGGCATGGCATTGATGAATTATATCTACAAAAACATGGACTGAGGGATAAAAGTACATGGGAAGGTTGGATTCCCACAGTCCTAGGATATTAGAGCCATTCAGGTAGTCATCTCTACTTTGGCAAAAGACTTTAAGGTGATTTTTGTCAGTGGTAAGGTATTTTATTTGGAAGTCCCTATCGGCCAAAGGCAGATAGTCTAAATCTCGGTGAGGGGCATTTAGGGGTGCAATGTTCAAAGCCAACGGGGTTTCCATTTCTGTTTCTTGTGGATTCAAAAGGAAACTGTGGTTTTCTTTGTGAAATGGGCAACACAAAGGCTATAAGATACTTAAATGATGAAAATATTGACTGAATTACTATGAATTTTGGGATTTTTCGTCAATTAATAGTGGAAAAGAAGTATTTGTAGGGTTTTTGCCGAGATTTTGATAAATACCTCTTTTGGGGAATGAACAATGAAATGCAGGTGTTGGGTGGGGTTGGAGGGTTTTGGTTGGCATTGGCTGCAAGGTTATGGAGAAGGTTGGCAACTGGAAGCTTCAACTGGTTGACCTCAACGTTCTTTTGCATGGGTGCACAGGTTTATAGTATAAAGTAGTGAAAATGACTTATTTGTTTTATTTACAAAGTCAAAGGCTGGAAAGGTTTTGGATTTTAGGTGGGCGACATCAGCGGTAAATGATATAACGTTTTTGTCGTATGCGGAAAGGCGGTAAGCAGTTTCATATCACATCGCTTTTGGGGAAAGGCGGAAATAGACCTCGAGTCAATGATTCCATAGAGCATGTGACATGTGGCAGAGGTGTTGTGAGAAAACTGATTTGTGATCACGCGCTAACGCATGGTCACAAAGGGTCGCGCAATATTGATAATAGTCGTCAGATCTTGAGGACTTGATCGGACGGTTGACAGAGGATGCAATATGCGGAGTTTTAACAAAGGTGGGCCCGATGTAATTAAGAGTTAATTTAATCATATCGGGAGCAACGGGATTGGCTGGTGAGGTTGTTAATTAACCATGAGGGTTAATTAATCCCATTTTATGTGGCGGGGGATTAAGGTTCTTAATGAATTATGTATTAACTCATTAATCCTATTTTAAACACTGATTATGGTTATATTTAACCGGGGGCGGGATATATAACATTTTGGGGATGTTTAATATAATTATATAATACGGGAAAGGGTAAACGTTATAAGGGATTTATACAATATAAGTTAAAAGTTAATATGATAATGAAATAAACAAGCGCCAAGTGTAAAAACAGTTGATGTATGTATTTAAATTAGGCTTAAAGTGAAAAAGGGTTTATATGAAAAATATTTGTAATTTTCCTAAGTAAAATAGGATTTTACTTAGGAAAAGAATTATGAAGGTGAATGAGTAATCTATGAATAATTTTAAGTACTTTAGGCTTTATAGACTATTGGTCCGAGGGTTCAATCCCTCCAGAAGTGGGAGAAATGCTTTGAGCCCCTCTAATTTAGCAAATGCCTTAGTACTTAGGGGAAATAAGTAAAAATTTAGGGAAAATGAGAAGGGGAGTTAATTTTTGACTTTGATTTGCTTAAGATGTTTTCAATGTAATGTCTGCCTTGGACTTGTGATGAAAGTAAAAGATTAAGACATTTAGAGTCATCATTCATCACATGTAATTCTGCAACATCATCTACCTACCCTGCCTACTAACCTAACATTTTTTCTTCTTTATTTGGGTGCACTTAGACTGGAAAACCCTTATCAAACTTTTATTTTCTTTTACATGTAGATATCTATCTATGTCTAGACTTATTATATCCAAGGGCTGAAATTAAGTTGTTGAGCTCCTTTTATTCACTCTACCTATCTACTTATCTACCAAGATTAAACAATTTGGTTAGATCTTTATTCTCTATTTCTAAAACATAAAATTGAAATATGAACTAGCCAAGCTTAAGTTGTTTGACTATTCATCGATTGTGGCATAAGTTAACAAGTTGCACACAATTGTTTAGAGTAAAAAGTAGTGGCATTTAGGCTTGCACACTTTCCTTGGTCTTTCTTTTTGGTGGGGTTCATTTTTTTCACTTTTTTGACCATCTTATTCTTTTTACCTTTTGATTTTTCTTTTAGGGTATACCCTCTTTACATTTTTTAAATTTTTTGATTTTTGAAAATATGGAAAACCTTTGCAACAAGGAAAGGTATGTACATATTACATAGCTCATCAAGTCAATCATGATATATGACGCCTATTGGTATAGGAGCATAACACAACCTTTGCACATTTTCCAATGTTTTCCTTTTTCGGATCAATCCTCCACCGTATATCTTACCACCCATTCGACGTTTGATATTACACCCAACCAACAAAGCTTCTCGGTGATACTGCACCATAGATCAAAACTGCGTTTGATCCAATGCTCGACAACGATATTAGGTGAGCTACATGCACAAGGATTACCCGCCCGATAACACTGTTTCTTCTCTCCTCCGACATGCGACGTGTCAATTTCTTAATGGAATCGTGTGACTCCCTCCTATTACCATTTATCGCTTATTCTCAACTCGATAAACCATTTCCACTTATAAACCTGCCTTTCTCTTTGACTAATACCCGAGCTATTTAGCGCCTGATGACCGTAAATCTTCTACCATAGATGGCTGTGACGACTCCTTCGATTTCCTCATCCGCTAATACTTAAATTAATCTCCTTCATTCATTTCTTTGACTTTACACTGCGCGACTTAATCCTGGCCACTCACTACTAACAATCTTGTCTGTTGATCTCCAAGATCCAACGGTTCCTATGCGTTCAATGTTCATCTTCAAAGACCCATTGTGATTCCTCTATCTCTTCTTCTCCTCTCTGTTCTTCTTGGGCATACATTACACGCGATACTCCCGATATGGCTCCTCCTCAATCTCCCGCTCTTACACTTATTTGGCTTTCTTGTGGCTTCCAATACTGATCCAATACCTCTTCTCTGCTTTGATAGCTCTTCGGCTTCATATTTCCATTAATGATAATCTAGATCAACAGGGAGTTAACAAAATTACCTAAAATAAAGTTCTCAGTATGATGCAAATGGTTGCACAATGCAAAGTTTAATGTTGATGGAAATATTGACAAGTATAAAGCTAGATTGGTTGCAAAAACCTATTCATAACAAGAGGAATTGATTATGAATATACTTTTGCACTTGTAGCTAAGTTGAACACAATTAGAACCATGATTGCATTAGCCACAAAACATAATTGGAAAATGCATCAATTAGATGTCAAATTTGCTTTTTTGAATGGTGAGTTAAAAGAATAAGTTTATTTGGTTCACCCTCAAGGGTTCGTAAAGAAGGGACAGGAACATCTTGTGTGTAGGTTAAAGAAAGATTTATATGGTTTTAAACAAGCGCAAAGGTCTTTGTATGTGAAAATTCATTCTTTCTTTTATGAGAACCATGACCTTCAAGGAACCACGGTGTAGACGACCCAATATCCTATGTCGTATTTCTCCAACATTGTGACTTTGCACCTTTTCAGTCTTATTACTCAATGCAATGCAATCTCCCACCTCAAGTTTGTATAGATTCTTCACTTGAAACCCAATACCTATGTGTCTCAGAAAGGCGTTCCCTTTACTAAAAATGGCAGCATAGACATGATCCTCCAAAACTACCACATAGATCAAGTTGTTTTTTAGCCCAAGTAGAAACATAACATCTTTGAGGCTAAGCAGAGAGTATTTCTCCCTCTCAGAGGTCACAGTTCCGATTCTTGTAGCATTGTACTTCCCATTATCCCCCATTTTGATATGCATCTAGATATCCTTCTTCTTGAGGCTACTAAAGAACTCCTTGTACCTTTCCATATGGACCAAGGAACCATAATCAAGGTACTACACACTCCCCATAACAATGATGGCCATGCATGCTATTAGGGTGAATCATAACTCGAATTGTGAAGCCAATGCTTCACTTGTTGCTCCTCCTAAAAGCTTCTTGGTAAATTTCTTGGGCAAACATTTTGTTGCATAGTGCTCGAACTCGTGGCCGTGGGAGCACTTGATCTTGCTCAAATATTTCTTCTTTCCATAATTTTGGGTAGATTAAGGATTTCTATGATTCTCCTTCCATTTTCCCTTCTTCCCCTTTCAAACCAAGGAAAATTTTTCTTCAAATTGTGCTCTCGATGAAGTTCCATCCCAATTATTTTTTCTTAACTCTTCTTGAATCAAATCGAACCATAACCTTTCCCAATTCGATAATTTTTCCCTTTCATTCAGAGAGTCCTAGTAGTTGTACTAGGATTTTGGAAGGGCTAGAAGAATTAGGCCCACCAGGTCAAATTTTGCAATAGTCACCCCAACCCCTCCAATCTCATCCCAAACGTGTGTAAATATGGTTAAATACTGCAGAATAGTATCTTTTTTCTTCATATTAATGTTTCGAAATTTGTCTTTCAGGGCCAATTTTCTATGGTCACTTCTATTTTCTAATAGCTCAATCAATGCCTTCCACATAGTGAATGGTGTCTCTTTGTCATGGATATTTGAGACCGCATGGTCTCTCACACCTTCTAGAAGAATTCTCTTGGTCTTTGCAACATCCTAATTCCATTGGGCTAATTGTTGTGCATTCAACTATGGAGGTTTTGCAATGTCAATTTTAACATATTCTAACACACCATTTTCATTTAACACTGCTTCCATTCGATCCTTCCATGCTATGAAGTTCAAGCTACCCTCTAGGGAATACTCTATTCTCAGTCTATTGAAATATATTCTCCTGATCCTGAAGGAAAACTACTGCAAGAAGTTTGAAAATTCAAAATTCTTGAGATAAAAGTTGGAAATACTAGTTCTAATGTGAATTCAGGGCTCTGATACCATGTAGATATTTGATAGAAATTTCAACTTCTCAAGACTTCTAACTGAAAATCATGAGGCACAATTGTACTCTATTGATCTATAGAATGAAATTCACAATGTAGATCAACATGCATAGAAATGTAATAAGAAAAACCATAAATACATAGTGATTTATAGGGGAGCCCAATTGGGAAAATTCCCTCAAAGCCTCTTTTCATTAATCAATGAATTGAGAAAATATTACAATTGCTAACTCCAACTCTTAGCTCATCTTGCAAAAGAATAATTGTTCTCCTGCTCAATGAACAAGCTCTGACCAACACTTAGCCAATTATTTTCTCACTAAGGCTCCTATTTCTTTGCACAAACCCCAAGGAAATTAGCCCCTTTTATTTAGGAATTTCCTCCACATTTATTGTGCAATTTCCAATGATTTATCACTAATTTCATGCAACACTTGTACACTAAAAACTAGTCTACAATTGATGCTACACGCACTTGTAATCTCCACTTCAGTTGTTGAAATTGAATTATATGCACACACTAGCTATTTTGGGTTGATTGATCAATTATTTGACAGATCTCTGAGTTACACTGTCATCTCACTCCACAATTGACCTTCAACTAACTCTAACAATAGTTAGAGGTCAGTTAATTGACTACAATTGAAAATAATTGAATTGGAGACTAAAATTTAGCAATCACGCATGCATAATTGAAGTCTAAGCCCTATAACTTGAATTTAATGAGTAAAATTTGTGACACAGGCCATGTAACACTAGTTAACTACCTCAAAGTTGCCATGTTGATGTGGAAATTCAATCTTTGAGATTACCAAAAACAAAAAATGATAGAAATATAAATTATCCTATGATATCTCAGTTTTTCTCTATTAGATTTTTTTATGGCATCACAAGTAGGTCTATGAGGTGGGGGTTCCTTTATAAAATTCTTGAGAATTCGTTTTAATTTCATTTGTTTTAATATAGAATTGAGAACAATTACTTAGGAAAAAATATTTGCTAGTTCGACTCTTCTATTTTTTACACCCTTAAAAGTGTTTGCTTACTTACAAGTTTTTGGTGATTCAAAATGTATAATTGATTGGTTATCATGCTCTTCAAATTTAATGGTATTAATTTTTTCTTATTGGAAGGACAAGATTATAGATATGGAGAAAAAAAGTCAATATCTCTCTTTTTTGCATATTCACACGGAGTGGGACACTTGCACATATTCCTTATCGAAAAGGGCACTTTCCTCAAGAAAATGACTTTTTTTTAAAGAATGGAAGGGTACCACTTTGAGAGGAAGTGAAGTCTTCCTCTTTTGTCTAGTTTTTAGTTATCCATTGACAAGACTAAGTTTACAACTATGCCTTCACTTAGAAAGTTTTGTTTAAACAGCTTTTGTAATTTCTATTTTGAACTGTGATTTCTTAGCATGCTAAGGGAATTATGGAACAGATAAATTCCTTTGTTTTCATTGGAATCAATATGCAATTGTATTACAACATATTAAATATTAAACCTTCCTGAGTTTTTATTTGGTAATGTTCAATGTTATAAGTACGTTACAAGAAATGTATTGTAACTTCAATGGTATTTTATTGGATGTTATGGCCGATAGACTTGATATAGTGCTTGTGTAGCCTCTTTGGTAAAAATCAACTTTCATTGTACATATTTTGTATGTAACTTTTGCTCTCAAAATGAATAGAAAGGTACATAATTTTTCATATATATATATATATATATATATATATATATATATATATATATATAGAGAGAGAGAGAGAGAGAGAGAGAGAGAGAGAGAGAGAGAGAGAGAGAGAGAGAGAGAGCTTCAATATTTTAGATATATGTAATTCCAAACAAGGTTGCAAGAAAAAGAAGAAGCAATCAACCAAGTGATTTTTCTAGCTAGAGACTCGATCATAAGCATCATAATATACAAAATACACAATATTAAGGCCCGAAGATGAGACACCAAAATAAGGAAATAGATCTATTTCATCATTGGATATGGAAATCTCAGAGGTGTGATTCTCATGGCTATGAGAATTAATACATGAATATGAAAGTAACTGGGTTTGAGTTTTTAGGAGTTAGGGTGGTAAAAGAGCTCCATTCTCTTTACTTATTAGACATTTATGAATATCTTCAAAGTGCATGTAGTGTATATTATTATTACTTAAAAAATATTAGAATCCTCCACAATTTTTATTTCAAATTAAGTTCAAACTTGTTTTTCATTTCTTTTTAATGTTTTTTTCACTTTAAAAATTGAAATCAATTATTATTTTATATATATATATATATAGAGAGAGAGAGAGAGAGAGAGAGAGAGAGAGAGAGAGAGAACTTCAATATTATAGATATATGTAATTCCAAATAAGGTTGCAAGAAAAAGAAGAAGCAATCAACCAAGTGATTTTTCTAGCTAGAGACTCGATCATAAGCATTATAATATACAAAATACACAATATTAAGGCCCGAAGATGAGACACCAAAATAAGGAAATAGATCTATTTCATGATTGGATATGGAAATCTCAGAGGTGTGATTCTCATGGCTATGAGCATTAATACATGAATATGAAAGTCACTGGGTTTGAGTTTTTAGGAGTTAGGGTGGTAAAAGAGCTCCATTCTCTTTACTTATTAGACATTTATGAATATCTTCAAAGTGCATGTAGTGTATATTATTATTACTTAAAAATATTAGAATCCTCCACAATTTTTATTTCAAATTAAGTTCAAACTTGTTTTTCATTTCTTTTTAATGTTTTTTTCACTTTAAAAATTGAAATCAATTATTATTTTTTACTTTTAAAATACATTATAGTTAATGAATTTAACTTTTCAAAAAATATTATCTCCTTTAAATTTATAACCTCTCGATTTAAACTTGTCATGAAAAAATATGTATTTTATATTATTCAAATTTATCTTACAAAAAATAATTATTTTTATATTGAAACTAAAAAATAAAAAAACACATAGCATCTAAATAATGAATAGAAATAAAGGTCAAACTTCAATTGAAGTACAATTTTATAAAGAAAATCCATCTCTAAGAAATTTAATTAACGGGTAGAAGTTACCGTCAAAAATATACGATAGGAGGCTCTTTCATTTGTGCCATGGTGTTACGCTATTGTGATCAAGCCTGTGATAGTTCATATTTCTAAGTCTTTGAGAATTTCCTCACATTCAATAGTCTCATTGACTTTAAGGGTAGCTGTTTCATTTTCAAGGTTGGTTCTCTAGGTTTTCCTAGTTCCCACATTCTCTAGGTTGGTTCTCTATGTTTTTGCTTGTTCCCACATTTTGTTTTTTAGGCCAAGTCAATAGAGCCAGACATTTTCTTTTTCAATTGTGTTTTTGCCAGGCTTTTAGGATTGAGTCTCTTTCAACTAAACAAATTTCAATTAATACCATATCTCGAACTGTTAACACTAGTTTTATGATTCCCAAGTCGAAGTCTAAATCGCAATACTTTCTTTTGTTTTTCACAGATTATTTCAAAGAAATTCTAGTAGCTTTCCCTATAAAGAAATTTCAATTTTTCAGGTCAAGTTAGGCGACTAATTTCTCTATGTTTTTTTTTTTTTAACTTGACTTCTCTCTGTGTTTTTTTTTTCCTTGAATCTATATCAATGGCGCAAAATTATATATATGCAAAATTATTATGTGCATAGTGAGGAACACAACTCACAGGCTTAGACTTTGAACAACGTTGGAATCAGAGCACGAGAAATGGATCATAGAAGTGTTCTTCTTCTTCTCATGATGTTTGTGATCATGCCTGTAGTAGCTATTGTTGATTGCTATATCAGGACAAGGGAAGCCATACTTCCTCTCTGTGTTGGAGGTACTACACACCTAGGACCTTCATTACTGGCACATGCAGACAGTTAGTTAGAGCATGGGACTACATGCAATATCCTTTATGCATAATTTACTCCTTGATTTTCTCCTCCTTTCACTCTACAACTAGCTAGTTCTTCTGCATGATTTACTCCCTGATTTGCTCCTCCTTTCAATCCGCAATTGGCTAGTTCTCTCTGGAACTTGCTGTAGGTGGAGTCCTCTCATTGATCACCACTATGGCACATTACCTTGTGATCTTCACCCAGTAATGCTATATCATGAGCATTGTAACATATTTTCTGAATCAATCATTCTTTTTTGTTCTTTCGATTCTTTTAGTGTTTTTTCTTTGCAAAGTTGTGTGTTCAACATTTACTAGCTAGATTCATCTATGCAGGTTTTCTAACACATTTACATGGTATCAGAGCCCACATGTTTCTAGATAAAAGGTGCACCAGTACTTTATTTTGAAGGTATTACAACTTGGAGATCAAAGATCAACAGAAAAATGGAGTTTCCCAAAGCATCAATCCTAACAACTTACAACTATCATGAATGGAAGTACAAAATGGCTTGATACCTTCATTAGAAAGGGTTGTACAAGATTACCATGGCTACAGAAGTGGAACCCACTTCAGCCGGAGAGAAATCCAAGTACCTCAGCCGCATGGATGAGGCCCACGGATCCATATGCATGTGTATCTCCCTAGAGTTGCAGTTTCATCTATCTGCCTGCAATACTCCCAATGAGATTTGGAAAAAGGTTGAAGAACTCTACGGGAAATAGGATGAGATGAAAGGAAATCTACTCAAAATGGAGCTGCTCTCATTGGATCCAGGGAACTATGACAAAATTCAAGACTTCTTCACCAAATATAATGATCTATTGCTGCAACTCAAGGGTTGTGGCATTGACAAATCCAAGGAGGAGAGTCACCAAGTTCTCTCTATTATGTCAAAGCTCAGACCAAAATACTCTTATCTTTGTGTCTACATTTCATTCAGTAAGGCTCGCAATAGGTAAGTCCTACACTATGCCTTCTCTCAAAGAGTTCATGGAGTCCCTCACTTTTGAGCAAGATAAACTCATTGGCATGGGGAAAATCAAACCTCGAAAAGCACATGCACTTGTTGTGCATGATGGTAGCCACAATAAAATTCACAGATATGATTCAAATCAGAAAATCAGCAACAAAAAGACAAGGGAAAAGTGCATTTTCATCCAAAGAAGGAAGGGTACACCAAGACCTTCAATGACTCCCCCGGCTCCAGAAATGAGAAAGGGAAGAAAGGAGACAAATGCACCTACTTTCACCAAGGATTCAATCTAGAATCCTCCTGCATGAAGAAACAAATTGACCAAATGGTAGAAATACTTCAAAAGCACAACCTTGGGGACCACATCCCTCAGGGTGCCAAGAAGAAAAATGACGATCCACCACACGGGAAAGATAACAATTTTCATGTTTTAGTTGCAATTATCTCTTCCCCTGATGCATGGATTATATATTCTAATGCATAACATCATATGGATGCTACAAAGGAAGTCTATTCCTCTTTGGATGCATGCAAATGACCTCCCATCCTCATGGGAGATGACTCACCTATTGAGGTCACCGGAAAAGCTAGAGTGGAACTTTTACACGAAAGCTTTAAAGATGTGCTTCATGTTCCAAAACTTTCAGTAAAATTGATTTTAGTTTATCAAATCACTCATTCCGGCACCAGAAAGAGAGTGGAATTCACTCCAGATGTAGTGAACATATATGACCTACATAGCAGCTCCAAAATTGCAACCAGTGAGGTAAACAATGGAGCTAGACTGTATACAATTTTTGAATTTATTGAATATGAATCCTCGTTATTTCTTACACATGATGATAGGCCTTGGCACGAGAGGTTTGGTCACTTAAATTATAGGTATATGCAACAGCTAATCAAGCATGAGATGGTGGAAGGCTTGCCAAATATCAGTTTCTCCAAAGGAGTTTGTGAAGGGTGTGTCCTTGGCAAGCATCCTAGAGAAAAGTTTGATACCGGCAAGACTCACAGAGCATCCTCGCCTCTAGATCTGATCCATAGTGATCTCATGGGGCCTTTTCCTCATCATTCCATCAACAAAGCAAGGTATGTGCTTACATTTATTGATGATTTCTCACGGTATACTTGGGTGTATCTTCTCAGGGACAAATCTGATGTTTTTGCGCACTTTGAAGATTCAAAGCACTAATTGAGACACAGTCAAAGAGAAAGATCAAAGCCCTCCATACAGACAATGGGGGGGAATACGTTAACACAACACTTTAGAACCTTTGCCTTGAGTCTGGCATATAGTTGCAGTACACAATTCCATACACTTCACAGCAGAACGGAGTTGCTGAGAGAAAGAACCGATCTCTCAAAGAGATGGATTCCTACGTGCTACATGCTAAGTCACTACGTCATAAGCTATGGGCTGAAGCACTTAATTGTGCTAACTACATCTAGAATAGATCTCCTCATAGGTATGTCAAGGATCAGACCCCCTTTGAGGCTTGGAGTGGCACTAAACCATAGGTCACCCAATTCTGTGTTTTTGGCTCCTGAGCATGAGCCAGGATCCCCTCTGAAAAGAGGAAAGCTCTTGATCCACAGAGCATTGAGTGCATCTTTGTTGGATACCCTAATGGTGTGAAGGGATACTGACTCCTGATTTCCTATACGGACAAGCTCATCATTGAGCGAAGTGTTAAAGTTGAGGAAAGTCTCTCGCATTGTTATAGACATTTTTGTGCCTTACAGCATGAAGCATGAAATGTCAATAATCTGAGGGATCCAAAGTCCCTAAACATGTTGTTCCTACCCCTAGAGGAACAAGGTCAGCAAACCACAACACTTCAGATCAGTTCTCCACTGAAAAACACTCAAAAACAGGTCAATTTTGGATCAAAGCAACTGCTCCACTGAGCATCTGCGCTGAATGTCAACTTCATCAAAGGCTACTTGCGCTGAGCGAGTTTGGACATGTGGAGGAATCTTTCCTCAATGTGGCAGTGCCCAGGAAGCTTCCAAAATGACACTTGGATCAGAAGATTCGCCTAATGATGAGTAAAGAGGTTCTAAAACTCCGAGTGGAAGGTAGAATCTCCGAGTGGACTCAAGAACTAAAGAACAACTGGGGTTGAAGAGGACAACAGTCACACATCAAGCTGACTTATCTTCACTCCAAAACTCTATATAAGGATCTCATCCCATGGGATCTGGAGGCCGGAATTTTGTGCAAAGAATTGCTGTTGGTTTACAGTTGAGAGTATTGGGTGATTGCTTGAGGGAGGTGAAGAGGAGATTTCTTTCCGTCGGGAAGGTGATGCTGGATTGGACCTCTTATGGTTGTATCACCGCCTGAACCTTACTTTCTTCCATTAATAAAGCATTTGAGGTTCTTCTATTCGCATGTGTTTCAATGATGTATTGTCTTACTTGCGTATTTGATTTATGCTAATCCTTGAATCAATTATGAATGCATGCTTCTTGTAGTTTCCTTTTCTCGTCTTGTTTGCAGGATCTTGTGTAGCTGGGCCCGTGAGAAGACAAGGAGCTGGGAGCAAGCGGCAAAGAGAGAAGATTGGATCGACCATTTGCGCAAGACATCGGTAAGTGGATCTCTTCCTTTCCTCTTTTGCATGTCATAAAGAAGTAATCTTAGATAGCTTTGCTTCGGCTGTTGCTAAGGAACTATCACCCTTAGAGTGGGATAGGGTCATTCCGTGTTGGATACTTTTCCCCACAACAGACTGGTGACTCCACTGGGGATCGTGTCTTGTTGGTAGCTTGTGTTTCTTGCTATTCATTTCCTAAACAAAGGGAGTACCGAATCGAACTGCATTCGAATCCTTCGAAGGCAAAGTAGAGGGAAGCTACTCTAGCTCAGTTCTGGGCATGTTTATGATTTGAAGAGCTGATCCACAAGGACTCTTATTAGCTCTTTGTGATAGTGTTCATCTTCCTTTAATCATCCTCTAGTGTATACTTGACCAAATTTGGCCAAAAACCATTGATTTGGCCAAAAAAACCATTGATTTTTGAGCAATCTGTGACCCGGAACCAAAGAGAGACGAGAGTTTTCTCTTCAGTGCAGCTACAGTGAAGGCTACCTGCGCTACAACGCAGGTCCCGAAGGGGCTACCTGCGCTGAATGTCAAACTGACAGTGTCCTATCTGCGCTGAACTAGTTTTGCATTGTGCAACTGGGGTTCCCTGCTTTCTGTTGCCCAGTTTTCAGTATTGTTTTTGCAGCCTGTTGTCAACCTGTATACCCATCTGAAACTACCTTTCTTTGCCATCATTCCGCCTCAGTTGTGTGAAGAAACCGTGATTGTTCTTATTGTATTTCTTACTTTCATTCACAGTTTCCCATAGTGAAAGTGAACTAGTCTTGCTGTGGCCTCTTGGATCTAGACCTGTGATAAAGTGTCGTTGTGATTCTAAGAGCTAGTTTATTGCTGTTCATAGCTGCTTGAGCATTTGCTCTCGTTATATGGTTCGAGTTTCAGTATTTCTTGTGTTGAGACGAGTGAATCTTAAGGTGATCTTTTGATTATTGGACAAAAACTTGTTTTCTTTCGCTTGAAATTGAATTCGAAATTATACAACAGCTTTCTTTTTGTAATACATCAATATTAAGGGAGCAAGCAGCAAAGAGAGAAGATTGGATCGACCATTTGCGCAAGAGATCGGTAAGTGGATCTCTTCCTTTCCTCTTTTGCATGTCATAAAGAAGTAATCTTAGATAGCTTTGCTTCGGCTGTTGCTAAGGAACTATCACCCTTAGAGTGGGATAGGGTCATTCCGTGTTGGATACTTTTCCCCACAGCATGCATGCACCTCAATTGCCGCATGCAAACACCTTTTATCTACCTCATGTCCGAGATGATGACTCAGTACACTCAGATGCAGATACAGAGCATGCAGATGGAGAGACGGAGTCTTCAGATACAAATCCAGTGCATGCATACGATGATCCACATCCAAGCCTAGATCGGGCTTCCAACAATGAATCAACTTCCCCTGTCTTAAATTAGAGAATAAGGAGCTTAAGTGAAATATATGCACAAGACCACCAAACAGCTAGAAATGGTCTTGTGGGGGATAATTCTGATCCGCAGAGGACTAGCTCAGAGTTTATTGAGCCTCTTCTTACCCTCACTGCCATTGAACCAATGCCATCTCGGCATTGTCATTTGGTTCAGTCTTCTGATCTACAGTCTTATGTTGAGGCTACTGGGCATCCCTCTTGGGAGTCTGCCATGGAGGAGGAGTATAACTCCCTTCTCACGAACTAGACCTAGGATCTGGTCCCCCTTCCTTCAGGAAGGAAACTTGTTCGATGCAAATGGGTCTACAGGACCAAGAGTGCTGCAGGTAGGCAAATCACCAGATAGAAAGCCAGGCTAGTAGCCAAAGGCTTCCAGCAAGTGCATGGCATTGATTATGATGAGACCTTTGCTCGAGTAGCAAAGATGGATTCCATACGCCCTGCACTTGCCATTGCGGCTGCCCAGGGGTGGGAAGTACATCAAATGGATGTGAAGAATGCCTTTCTTCATGGATACCTATCTGAGGAGATCTACATGGAGCAGCCACATGGTTTTATTCAGGATTCATCTTTGGTATGCAGACTGAAGAAGTCTCTCTATGGCCTTAAGCAGGCCCCGAGAGCTTGGTATACGAATATGGATTCTTTTCTCTTATCGCAAAACTTCGAAAGATGTAAGTCTGATTTGAATGTTTACATGCTCAGGACACATGATTCTCTTCTTATCTTAGTTTTGTATGTGGATGATCTCCTGATCACCAGCAGCTCTACTTCAACCATTGTTGCAGTCAAGAGGGCCTTGCATGATAGGTTCTTGATGACGGACATGGGTCCATTACACTTCTTTCTTGGTCTTGAGATCAGCTAGGATGCCACAGGCATCAAAATCTCTCAGGCTAAGTATGCAAAGGATCTCCTCAAGAGATTTCACATGACTGAATGCAAGCCAGCACCGACTCCTTTTCTGTATGGGGTTCAATTTGAGGATGGAGGTGACGCTCCATTAGTTGACAATACTCTCTACCGACAACTAGTGGGGAGCTTACTGTACCTCACCCACTCCATACCAGATCTCTCATATGTAGTAGGGGTAGTTTCCAGATACATGCAGGAGCTACATGAGCTACACTGGAATGCTGCCAAGTGCATCCTCTAATATGTGTAGGGCACGATCACCTTTGAGATTCATTACGCAACAGGCACTGCATTGAATCTCCTTGGCTTCACAGATTTTGATTGGGCAGGCGAAAACATTGATCGCAAGTCCACCTCCGAATATTCACTCAGTCTAGTGTCTGGCCCTATCTGTTGGTCGAGAAAGAATCAGTTTTCTATTTCTCTCTCTTCTGATGAGGTCGAGAACAGAGGAGTATTCAACATCACCATTCAGGATCTGTGGCTACAACACTTCCTCACTGAGTTGGGCATTCTATTCCACCAGCCCACTGTCATTTGGTGTGACAACTAGAGCACTCTCAAATTTTGCAGGGATATAGTACAGCAGCAGCAGACGAAGCACATAGAGATCCATATACACTACATCAGAGACTTAGTACATGATCGGGTCATTGATTAGCAATTCTGTCCTTCAGCAGAACAGACTGCGGACATCTTCACCAAGACATTCATTAGGCAGAAGTTTCACTCTCTTCGCGATCGTCTTGGAGTGAAGGACACAATTGCTTAGCAACTGTCTTTTCTTCCTGTTTTATTTTGATTACATTGTATTTTGAGGGGGGAGGGTGTTCCCACGAGGTTTTCCCTCTTTCCTCAATTTTAGTACAAGTTGCATTGTATTTTGGGTGACCTTTGGCCTTAGTTTCCAGGGCCCATTTTCTATTTTTCCCCATAGTGGTGTTTAGGGGGGGTATTGAAGGCACTACACACCTAGGACCTTCATTACTAGCACATGTAGACACTTAGTTAGAGCATGGGACTACATGCAAGATCCTTTCTACATGATTTACTCCCTGATTTGCTCCTACTTTCACTCCGCAACTAGATTGCTCTTTTGCATGATTTTCTCCCTGATTTGCTCCTCCTTTCACTCCGCAACTGGCTAGTTCTCTCTGGAACTTGCTATAGGTGTTGAGTCCTCTCATTAATCACCACTATGACACATTACCTTGGGATCTTCACCCAGTAATGATATATCATGAGCATTATAACCTATTTTCTGAATCAATCATTCTTTTTTGTTCTTTCAATTCTTTTAGTGTTTTTGCTCTACAAAGCTGTGTGTTCAACCTTTACTAGCTAGATTCATCTATGCAGGTTTTCTAACACATTTACACTCTGATACTGAAGATCATTGGTATATGTACGGATTAACTTCTGTTGAACATCCTTCCCATGATTTTACTATGGAAGGACGTAATTTGCTGGATAAACATGAACAAGATACAATGGACATGGAGGCTATTTTGAGCATCAGAAAGGCCATCACGTTCGATCCATATGGATCTCTCTCCAATTGGACGACGAACAACTCAGATAGCATGTGCTCCTGGAATGGTGTTCTCTGCACACAACAGACCAA
Source organism: Pinus tabuliformis (assembly GCA_031772625.1). Classification (NCBI taxonomy): domain Eukaryota; kingdom Viridiplantae; phylum Streptophyta; class Pinopsida; order Pinales; family Pinaceae; genus Pinus; species Pinus tabuliformis. Next base: position 1,026,148,430 of record CM062811.1, on the reverse strand, counting down.
AAGAGTGATTTCCATCATGCTTGAAGGGTTAAAATTGCAAGGTACTCTGTTGCCCTATCTTGGCAACCTCTCCCTTTTGTGCAGTTTCGATCTTTCAGACAATAATTTGACGGGAAGAATTCCATCCAAGATTGGGAAGGTTAAAGCACTGGTAACGCTTGACCTCCATAATAATTTATTATGGGGATATTGTTGGAAATTGACAACTAATTATGTAAATATGGGTAAAGACTATATTAGTTAATGCCAAGTTAGTTTTATACCAAAACAACAATTATTTAACGGAGAAGGCTCTTATAAAACTAATGAATTCCCGAACTATTGTAATTATGGAGAATCATTCTTGATCAAATAAACTATCCAAATCCCTTGCCCCATGGATGTTTCCTTGACACCCTGTTAAGGTTTTACCATGTAAAAGCTTGTCTTACTTGTGTGTTTCAGTTTCATTTAGTTTCTTTGCATTTCTTTCTCGTTTAATAATTGATGAGACCAACAATTGGTATCAGAGGGGTTGGGTGAGAAGAGAATGGAGATTCCGGCATATATTCAGGGGTCATTGTTGCAGGCATTTGCTCACTACAGGATGGAGTGTCTTTGTTAGTTACAAAAGGCTTGTAGCTGGAGATGCTGTATTTTTTCTACGGGATGAAAATTGAGAATTGAGGTTAGGAATTCGAAGAGCTTCCCAACAACAAAGCAGTGTACCTTCTTCAATGCTGTCCAGTGATGGTATACATTCGGGTGTGCTATCTGTTATAGCTCATACAATTGCCAGAAAAAGTATGTTCCACATTTACTACAATCCAAGGATGAGCTACAGAGGCAACCACTGAAGTTTGAGACCAACGACCAATAACCGAAGTGACAAAGAACACAAAAAAGGTAGAGAGTTGGTTCTTTTGAGAGCCACAGTTTTTTTGCGCATATCTGGAGGTCGAGTTGAAAAAAAAAGGAGAAGCCATGAAATGAAAGCTGGGTATCCGATGTCTAAGAAAGAAACGACACATTCTCTGTCGACTGATCAGAAGCCGCCTGTCTGGGGGATTGAAATGAAAGCCGAGTATTTCTAATTTTTTTTATTCTTAAGAGAAGTTTTTTTTTTTTTTTTTTTGTTTACGGCTTAAGGAATCATCAACTAGAAAAAAAAATTTGGAGGATTTCTTTGAAGTGTTCTTGAAGTTTTCTGGAAATAGGGTTTAGAGTTTCTTGGCAATTTCAAGAATTAAAAAAAAAAAGAATCTCTGGAGGATGTGTTGTAAAGAAATTCTGGAAATTAATTAAGAGTTTTTTGGAAATTTCTTAAGAGTTAATAAAAAGAAGGGGCAACACAATTAGATTTTGCGTAGAAAATAAAAATCAAAAAGAAATTTTGAAAACCCTAGCTGAAGAAGCAAAATAAAAATATTTTAGTTGAAATACTGAAACCCTAGGAGGAAAGAAATGACCAAGATGACGAATGCAAAGTTCGAGGTGGAGAAATTCACTAGCAATAACAAATTTTCTCTATGGAAATTGAAAGTTAGGGATTTGTTGGTGCAAGAAGGGTTGCACAAAGCATTAGACGGGGCAAAGAAGAAACCTACTAGCATGACAGGTTTAGACTGGGAGGACTTGGATGCCCGAGCTCTCAGTACGATCAGGTTATACCTAGCGGATGAAGTTCTCTTCAACATTGTTGAAGAGAGTACAACTACAGGTTTATGGGAAAAACTAGAAAAACTAAATATGACAAAGTCGTTAACCATTAAAATTTATTTGAAAAGACAATTGTACGGTATTCGGATGAAGGAGGGTACAAAAGTTGCAAAACATTTAAATATTTTCAATACACTTATATGTCAATTATCAGATATGGAAGTTAAAATTCAGGAAGAAGACAAAGCTATAATTTTGTTGTGTTCTCTGCGCGAGTCATGGGACCACTTCGTAACTTCAATCAGTTTGAGCATTGCTGATTCTTTGAAATTTGAATAAGTTGTGGGAGCTCTCTTGTCTGAAGAAGTACGAAGGAAATCCAGTATTGAAACAGCTGCACCAGAAGCCATGATAGCCAGAGGATGGTCAAAGGAAAGAGGAGAAAAAACAAGGGGGTCTTCCAGATCAAAATCAAAGGGAAAGAAGTGTAAGGTAAAATGTTGGCACTGCAATAAAATTGGACACCTTAAGAAAGACTGTTGGAAACGAAAAGAGTCTGATAACTCAAAGAAGAAAGCAAATCAAGTTGATTTAGGTATGATAGAAGAAGCTTTATCTGCTGAAGAATTATGTCTGATACATGAAACTTTACTTGTATGTAATGTCTCTCAGGATTTTGAAAGTTGGCTATTAGGCTCTGGTGCTTCTCATCACATGTGTCCACACAGAAATTGGTTTACTTCATATGAAGATGTAAATGGTAGTTCTTTGTTTATGGGTAATGATGTATCATGTCAAACTGTTGGGATGGGAAATATCAGGATTAAAATGTATGATAACATAATTAGAACATTAACTAGTGTTAGACATGTACCTGAATTGAAGAAAAATTTGATTTCTTTGGGAGTTTTGGATTCAAATGGTTATAAGTTTATAGGTTAGAATGGAGTGTTGAAAGTCTCTAAAGGTGCCCTAGTTGTTATGAAAGTAGAAAATGTTGGAAATCTTTATAGACTCAAAGGAAGTACTTAGGTTAGTGAAGCAGCGATTGTGTCAGAGAAAGAAGAAGAAAGGACTCATCTATGGCATTAATGATTGGGTCACATGAGCGAGAAAGGTCTTCAGGTACTAATGAAATGTAAATCACTTCTTGATTTGAAATCCTTGAAGTTGGATTTTTGTAAACATTGTGTGTATGGAAAACAATGTAAAAAGAGATTTAAAATTGGAAGTCATAATAGTAAAGAAATTTTAGACTATATTCATTCTGATCTATGGGGACCATCTCCTACTGTATCATATGGAGGTGCTATATATTTTTTAATGTTTATTGATGATTTCTCTCATAAAGTTTGGGTCTTTATGCTGAAAAAGAAAGTTGATGTATTCAATGTCTTTAAACAATTTGAAGCAATGGTAGAAAAAAGAGCAGACAAAAAAATTAAATGTTAAAGAACTAACAATGGTGGTGAATTTACTTCAATAGAATTTGAACAATACTGTAAGGATGAAGGAATTGTTAGACACAAAAATATTGTTTATACTCCTTAGCAAAATGGTGTTGCTCAACGTATGAATCAGAGTCTTATGGAAATATCCAGAAGCATGATCAATAATGCTAACCTACAAAAGGAGTTGTGGGCAGAAGTAGTATCCACTGCTTGTTACTTAGTTAACAGATCACCTTCAGTAGAAATTAATTGTAAAATTCCTGAAGAAGTTTGGTCAGGCGAGTCTTGTGATTATTCACATTTAAGGATATTTGGTTCTGATGCTTATGCTTTTATTCATAAAAATCAACGTTCAAAATTAGATCCAAAATCGAAATGTTATGTCTTTGTTGGGTATGACTATGCGGTGAAAGGGTACAGGTTGTGGGTCCTACGTCACAAAAGGTAGTCATTAGCAGAGATGTAACATTTGATGAATCTTCTCTTTTAAAATCAAATGTTGAAAGAATTGAACAGGAATAGGTATCGACAAATCAACAAATTCAGTTGGAGGCTAGACCTTTTTGTGAAAGTCAAAAGGAAGAAGAGACTTCTGGAGGAAAAGGTGTTGAAGATACAAAGGAAGCTGTTGAAACTTTTGAACCAGTTCAGCAACCAGTCACTCTAAGAAGGTCTACAAGGGAAAGAAAAACTCCCAAAAGGTATGAAGATTCTGCTTCATATTTTGCTTTGATCACTGAAGATGGGGAACCTTCTTGTTATCAAGAAGCAGTAGATGATATGGATAGCAAAAAATGAAAAACGGCTATGGAAGAAGAAATGGATTCCTTAGCCAAGAACAATACCTAGGATCTTGTAGAACTTCTTGAAGGGAGAAGTGTTGTTGGATGTAAATGGGTCTTCAAACTGAAATGGAAAGTTGATGGAAGTATCGAAAGGTATAAGGCAAGACTGGTAGCAAAAGGGTATTCTCAGGTTGAAGGTATCAACTTTCATGAGATTTTTTCACCAGTTGTAAAACTTGTTTCTATTCGTACTGTGTTGGCACTAACTGCATTACTTAACCTTGAGTTAGAATAGTTAGATGTTAAAACAACTTTTCTACATGGTGATTTGGATGAAGAGTTATATATGGAACAACCAGAAGGTTTTGTACAAGGTCGCAGTAGAAGATTAGTTTGCAAGCTCAGGAAATCATTGTATGGTCTGAGGTAGTTTCCCAGGCAATGGTACAAGAAGTTTGATTCCTTCGTGGTGAGCCAGAAATTTATTAGAAGTGAGTATGATCATTGTGTATACTTCAAGAGTTTTAGTGGTATAATCATTATCTTAGTTTTATATGTTGACAGTATGCTTATTGCAAGCAAAAGCATGGAAGAGATCAACAGGTTAAAGGCTCAGCTCTCTAGGATGTTTGATATGAAGGATATTGGAGCAGAAAAACATATCTTGGGCATGGAGATACACAGAGACAGAAAAAATGGTAAGCTTTGGTTATCACAGCAGAAGTATGTGGAAAAAGTACTTGAAAAGTTTTGTATGAACAATGTGAAACCTATTAATGTTCCATTAGCTTCCCATTTTAAGATTTCTTCGGTTTTGAGTCCTAGAACTAATGAAGAAAAGTAGTATATGTCTCATATACCATATGCAAATGTTGTACGCAACTTAATGTATGCGATGGTATCTACAAGACCTGACATTTCACATGCAGTTGGAGTTGTCAGCAGGTTCATGGAAAATCCAGGTGAAGAACATTGGCAAGCAGTGAAATGGGTGCTATGATATCTAAGAGGCACAAGTGACCATTGCATCATCTTTAATGGTAGTGAAGTGAAGGATTAGTTTGCGGATATGTAAATGTTGATTATGCAGGTGATTTGGACAAAAGGAGATCTCCTACAGGTTATGTCTTTACTCTTGTAGGTGGAACAATTAGTTGGATGTCAAAGCTTCAAGAAACAGTTGCATTGTCCACTATCGAAGCAGAATATATAGCTGCTTCAGATGCCAATAAAGAAGCAATCTGGTTAAAGGGTCTACTTGATGAGATTGGAAGGACGTAGGAGAAAGTGAATGTACTCTCTGAAAGTCAGAGTGCTATTCACTTGGATACAAATCCAACTTATCACAACAAGACCAAGCATATTGATGTAAGGTATCATTTTTTGAGACATGTGATCGATGGAGGAAAAGTAGCTCTCAAGAAGGCCCATACACAGGAGAATTGTGTAGACATATTCACGAAGCTAGTTACAGTAGAGAAGCTGCAATGGTGGTTAGATTCTCCTGGCTTGCAGAAGAGATGACGAATGGGCATGGACAAGGGATTAGGAAATTGTTGTCAAGGTGGAGTTTGTTGGAAATTGACAACTAATTATGTAAATATGGGTAAAAACTGTATTAGTTAATGCCAAGTTAGTTTTATACCGAAACAAAAGTTATGTAACGGAGGAGGCTCTTATAAAACTAATGAATGCTCAAACTATTGTAATTATGGAGAATCATTCTTGATCAAATAAAGTACCCAAATCCCTTGCCTCGTGGATGTTTCCTTGACACCCTGTCAAGGTTTTACCACGTAAAAACTTGTCTTACTTGTGTGTTTCAGTTTCATTCAGTTTCTTTGAATTTCTTTCTTGTTTAATAACTGATGAGACCAATATATCTATTCCAAAGTCCCTGTGTAACTGCACGCAGCTGTAATGGATTGAATTTGCATCTAATAGCCTGAGAGGGACCATATTAATGAATTTCGGTCGTTTGGTCAAGTTGAAAGGTCTCAACTTGGCCAACAATAATCTGAGAGGAAATATTCCTAGTGATATCGGCAACTGCACATTGCTTCAAATCTTGTCTTTTTGGGAAAATAATTTGTCAGGGACTATACCAATAGAAATCGATTTTCTCAGCAAACTGGAGCACCTCTCTTTTTTCACCAATAGTTTGAGTGGAAGTATTCCAACATCTCTGGGCAACTGCACTTCGCTCATAGATTTGACCTTGCAAAGCAATAATTTGACGGGTCCAATACCAGTAGAATTTGATCATCTGGTCAAGTTGAAATATATTTTCTTTAACAATAATCGTTTGACTGCAAGTATTCCTACTTCCCTTAGAAATTGAAAATCATTGCAATGGATTTCACTTGTAGTTAAAATATTAACAAACACTATACCAATAGAGTTTGGTCGTTTGGTAAAGTTGGCACACCTGGACTTCTCTCGGCAATTGCACATCACTACAATACTTGTCTGTCTGGGGAAGCAGTTTGACAGGGACTATATTGACAGAACTTGGTTTTCTAGGCAAATTAGAACAACTCTTCTTGTTCTGCAATGGTATAAATGGAAATATTTCCACATCTTTGGGCAATTGCACCTCACTCCTACACTTCTCTTTACAAAGCAACAATTTGATGGGTCCAATACCAGCAGAATTTGGTCAACTAAAAGCTCTCTTGCTACTAAACATATCTCATAATAGTATTTCTGGTACTATACCCGATACTATCACTGGTTTGGTTTTCCTCGAGTACTTAGATTTATCCGTAAATATTTTAGAAGGATCAATTCCTAGGTTCATCGGCAATTGCACTTCTTTATATATAGTTTTGGCCCACACTAATAATCTCTATAGTACTATCCCAGATAGTATTAGTAGTTTGCTTTTTCTTAAGCATTTAGATTTATCACTAAATAGTTTACAGGGATCAATTCCTATGACCATTGGCAATTGTATTTCTTTACATAAGTTTTCTAGCCCATACTAATAATTTTTCCGGGAGTCTACCCATATCTTTGGCTAATTGTACCAACATTGCAATGTTGGCTTTAAGGAAAAATAGGCTGTCAGGAGAACTTCCTGGGTCATTAGGAGTTTTTCACAATTTGAAAGTTTTAAATCTCAGTTACAATAAATTTTATGATGGTATTCCTAAGTGGATATTAAATTTCACTAAGTTATGTGTGTTGGATTTATCCAACAATAAATTTAGTGGTTTGATACCATTATATCTTGAAAGACTTCAAGGATTTGTGAATGTATCTTCTCAAAATGATAAAGAGTATGAAGAAATGACAATTGACATGAAAGGTTATGAGTACAATCTATCATGTGTTGTCTTCCAACACAATATTTGATTTGTCTGGTAACAATCTCAATGGGAGAATCCCTACAAGCATAGGAAGCTTGAGTAACTTGAGATTGCTGAATTTATCTAACAAGCAATTTGAAGGTTTGATACCTCCATTTCTTGGTAATATATTTACATTGGAGTAGTTGGACTTGTCAAAAAATAACTTAAGTGGAACAATCCCAGAGGAGCTCTCTGCATTACATTGGTTGGAAGTAATGGATGCTTTATCTAATAATATTTGTGGGCTTATCCCAAAAGGAACATGAATTTCTGGTTTCAATGCAACCACATTTCAAGGAAATAAGTGTTTTTTCGGGTGTCCTTTACATCCATGTAATGAAAATGTAACCCCATCTGTAGATGATGACAATATTAGTAACACTGGTGAGAAGAAAGTGGGATGGTTGAGTGCAGGCAATGAAAAGATGTCATTAACAACATTAAATATTGGAGTGGGGATTGGAATTTGGGGAGCGATTAATATATTCATCAGTTCCAAGAGAGCTTAAAATTGGATAGTAGCTTTGTCATGTAACAAACCAAGATCCTCTTATGGAATGTACCAATTTTCTGTGTAATCAAATTTTAAATAATTTCATTTTACAATAAATAGAATAGTTTTATCAAATTCTCATTAATTTTTATGTAATGCTTTTGTTTTTTTATCTATAAAAATATCTATTTTATTTCATCATATTACTAACCAAAATTAAATTTAAATATGAAAAGTAACAATCATTCCTACCAATCCCCATGGATACAATGGTTTCAGAGATGGTTCATAAGACATTACTTGCACCAAAGGCTTGGCTCTGCTAATATGGACATAGCTTTTGGGTGCAGTTATTGGATTACCTCAGTTATGGTTAAATATGGGTGAGACTCCTCCCATGGCTTGAAATTCATTAGAAATACTCCATCGGTGAGGAAATTTTCAGTCTCACCAGCAAACAATCTCCCAACCTATCAAGAGGCATCCATGCCACATGGATAGATGAGGGGAATAGAGATAGGGCATTACTAATAGACATAGAGGTTGATGCATTAATGAATAGAGTGTTCATTTCTACACACCTCGGACCAACACCCAAATTAATCAACATCATTCAAATTAAAGACCAATCAGTTTGATCATAAGCTTTGCCAATATCTATCTTCAGGAAAAGTGATTGTTGGCTAGTATCTTGGCCCTATTGAAAGCTTTCAATGTGGAAAATGCAGTGTTATGAATATCTCTCTCTAAACAAACCCTATTTTCTATTGCCACACTACATACCAAGTAAAAATCGACCAATTAGAAATCCAGAGAGATCCACTTGAAACTTACTATTTATAGTGAGTGGATTTTAATAATTCAATTTCTAGAGAGATCCACCTGAAACTTTCTATTTATAGTGAGCAACTTTTAATAATTTGATTTCCAAAGAGATCCACTTGAAACTTTATGTTTATAGTGAGAAGTAGCTAATAATTCAAAATTGGTTGTGTTTAGATTTAATGTCTTTGGAAGTAGAACATGAACACATATATTAACTCTGAACATTTTGTGGTCCTAAAAATCATTTATTCACCATCTGTTGGTCATCCAATTTTAAATTGTTCTTATTCAGTTTGATGTTTGACTGGTCTAAGATATTGGAGCGTATTCTTTAAATTTAAATATGAAAAGTAGCAACCATTCCTATCAATCCCTAAAGATTTCTATAGATCCCTAAAGATAAACCCAATTGACTTGTATTTAATTTTATAATTTTATAATAGAACCATTTTATTTTATAGTAAATAAAACAACTTTCTAAAATAAATATGAAATGAAAATAAGAAATTTTGTGGAAATTTATTTTCTAAAAACTATGATTCTGGTATAAAAACATATATTTTCTATACATATTATGTTTCTAGTGTATTGATCTAGATGAGGTTTTGATGTCATGGGGGCTTTGGCATATAGCTCTCACAAAGGTTTTCATTCTAATCCTAGTAAGGTTGTGATCTCAAGATCATTAGTACTATAATTCTAAGACTCTGATCTTGCAAAAGTTTTGATTCAAATCTCCAAGAGATTCTCATCTCACGGAGTTTTTGATTCTGATCTCCAATAGGTTTTGATTTCGCTGAGGTTTTGATATCGCCGAGGCTCTGGCATATTGATGTTACAGGAGAAATTAGAGGCTCTAGCATAGTGATGTTACAGGAGCAATTATAGGTTCTAATATTGTCGAGGCTCTGGCATATCTGTACGTATATTTTTTCCGCGGCGATTAGAGTTTCATATGGTAATGTTGCAAAGTTATATGTTGGGGAAATTTTGAAGCTATTCAGTTGTGAAGGTCATCTTACTCCTATCCTCAGGTGCGATCTTAATGTGATGGCATCCCGAGAACCCATCGGTGAATGAATATGCTTCATGGCCACCAACATTATCCAACACTTCATCTGTGAACGGAGTTGGAAAGGGATCATGCATGCAGGCGTCATTCAACTTCCTGAGATCTACACATATCATTATCTGATTCCTCTTCTTCTTTTCCTAAACGACCATAGGGCTTACCCAATCAGATTCTTCCACTGGCTCAATAATGCCAGCTGTGAGCATCTTATCCAACTCTAAGCGGACCTTTTCTTTATACTTTGGGTTGAGGCGGTAAGGCCTTTGCTTGACCAGCATCAGATCTGATTTAAAGTAATCTTCATAATACCCAAGTCCCCTATTATCCATTTCAAATCTAAAAACTTCTTAGGGAACAAGTCCTGGTATTCATGAAGAAACTCAATGACCTTGTCTACTATGGCATCATCCCAGTAGTCCCCAATCTTTGCAAATTTCGGCTCCTCTTTCGTGCTAATGTTTACTTTTCTAGTTTTGAGCAGCGCGGTGATGTCTGGATTCTCTATTTTGAGTCCTTCTACCTCGTGGTGACCTTTAGTCTCTGGGATATTAATATTCCTTGGATCCTCATCTTCTTCCTCAGCAGTCACATTGTAGCACTGCAATGCGTGACTTAGTTGGGTGCTCCAATTTGGTTGAATCAAATCTAAAGGATCCTATGGTATTCTGAAGATTGCTGCCTTGGCCTCCTACAATGCTTCATCAATACATTCAAATCCATCCTCAAAGCAGAATGTCATCAAGAACCCTTTGCGCAAAACATCCCATTCTTCAGTACCATGGTAGAGTTATGTCTCTAAGTACCAATTCATTAGTATAACATCCAAAGTATGACAAAAAAAATGCACCCATTCAGACTGAGGATATGCTCCATAAACTTTAGTCCATTTGGCCAAATGATCGCCAGATCATCCCTTCAATCATATTTATCTGTTAATCGAACCTTCAGGAGACCAAATCGTATTCTCATCATCTTCCTATATTTGCGCCAGTCATCAAAACTATCTTTGTGCGTACCCCACCATCTTGCGGGCGTAGCACGCAATGCCATATCCAAGGTCTAGAAGTGATGCTTCTCTGGAACTTCCCTTTCAAAGGAATCCAAAAATTTATCAACGTCAGTCAAACCATCATAATAGGGTAGACTTCTTACCTCTGATGATACGTAGTGCAATGATTTAGTCATCATATTACAATGCAGTGTAGATACTTCATGTAATCGATTTTGCCAATGCTCCAACTCTTCATCTGAATCTAATGTGCATGAACTTTCACAGTCCCATGCAATACTTCCATCTGCTGTCAGATTCACCCAGTCTTATTCTCGTGTCAATATCTTATAAATCTGGTCCAAATCATCGTCACTTTCATAATCACGGACTAGCTCAGTATAGTGTGGTCCTTCTGTAGGGTCTAGGGTTACTACTACGCAGAGATATTTCTTCTCGAATGTCACCTTACTCTTCTTCAGATTGATCACCCCATTCATTTCAGTGGCCCAATAATTCCCAAGGAGTGTGGGGTAGGGATTTCTGTCATTTAAAATTTCTATCACTTCAAAGTCAATCAATGCACTCGCACCTTCAATATCCACCGTTACTCCTTGCTATCTTCCCATGGGGATGATCTTCTATTGATTTTCCATTCTCAACTGAATTAGGGACCACTGCAGTGTAGGGTCTCCCCATTCGCTCACATGTCTGTTTAGGCAAAACATTCACATCTGACCCTAGATCGAAGATAACTTGATCCATTTCATACTCCCCTATTTGTGGATTGAGCCTCATCTCACGTATCGTTCTTGCCTTATGCTTACCAATATTCCTCACTATGCACGGTCCATCAGGAGCGTTTTCTTTTCTGACACAATTATTTATCAACTCCTTGTTATAGACATTTTTGGGCACCACAACCCCAATCATACATGTCCATAAACCAAGGGCTCCTAAGCCCCTAAAAGTGTTGCTTCACGCCCTAAAAGAACAAGGTCGGCTGATTACATCATCTCCCAAAAGTTCTCCACATAAAACTACTTAGAACTGGTCAAAGCTGGACCATATAGACTGCCCAGTGCAGAGGGTGCGATGCATCTCACTTGCCTAGTGTAAAGGGTGTGATGCATATTGTAAAGCCCTTTTGTAGGGTGCGATGGGGGAGAGTAGACAAACGACAGAGACAGTTTGCAAGGTGGATCGTCATGTAATCTTCTAGAAACTTCTCCTGTGACACTTGCCTCTTTGAATTCGCCCAGGGATGAGTAAGAGATCATCAATCTCCAAGTGGAATCAAGAACTATCAGAGAGAGGAAACTAATCAAAATCCCAGAAGCTGACTCACCCCCCTGCAATCATCTATATATGGATCCCTCATCCCAGAGATCCAGAGGCTGGAATTTTGTATCTTGTAAGGAAGTGTTGTTGGTTTCTTGGTGGAATATCATAGTGTTGGGTGATCTAAGCTTTTCATGAGGTGAAGAAGGGCTTTCATGCTGGGAGGATGATGCTGGGTCAGAAAAATTGGTTGTAATCCTCTTTGTTATTCTTGATATTAATAAAGCTATTCAAGTTTTCCTCCACATTCTTGTATGTTTGACGATATATGCATTTGTGTGGTCAATATATATCTGGTCCTATATTGTTTATGATTGTAGATCTCTGTTCTTTGATAGTATTATGCTGCATTGATTCCACAGGTGCTCTTTGAAGCTGGGTAGACGAAGGAAAAGTGGAAAGGATCTGTCAGAAGGGAGAGGAACCAAGCAAGGAACTAAGCGCAAGACTGAGGTTGGTATCCTTTGTTCCTCTCTTATCTACTTCTCATAAAGGAAAGCGAAAGTAGTTTTAGTTTGTTTGTTTCTAAGTTAGCTACCAGTCTTAGTGGGACTAATGGCTCCGAGTGGACACTAGATTTCCTGATAATAAAATGGCGACTCCGCTGGGGAGCGAATAGATTGTTTGCTTGTCTATATTTGTTTGTTTTATAAACTTACAAATGGAGCCTGAAGTCAAGCCAGCTAGCCTTTGAACTGCATTTGCTATGCAAATGCAAAGTAGATCAATGCTGCTTCAATCTATCTCCGAGTTTTGTTTATAAATTGAACAATCGATTTGCAAACCTTCTAATTGCGCTAGTGGTGGCTCTAGTAACCTCATTAGATCAACCCTGTGATTTATATTTACTGAACATCACTTGCTCGGCCTAAATCCTTGAATTGAGCTGTAAAATGTGACCCGGAACCCAGTTGAAGTCTCGTCCCTGGACCATCGCACCTTCTCCTCTTGGGAATCTGGATGCATCGCACCTCCCGTGTGCAGTAGGTGCACTGCATCGCACCTTCCCTGTGTTGCAGGTGTGCTGATCAGACAAGACCTCTTCTGCTCTCAGATTTTGGTTTCTGTGTTCACTCTCTTCAGCTTTATTCAGAAGTTTTGCTATCCGTGATCAGTATACCACTGTGGAAACTCCCTTCCTTTCCATCATTCCACCTCCATTGTGCAAAGAACTGTGAATGTTTTTATGTATTGTGCGCCATTTTCAGTTCTCTTTTACAAAGAAGTAACATAATCAGACTGTCGTCTTTTGATTTGAAAGTGTCGCAAGTTTCATTTTCAGTCAAAGAAAAGAATTCTATTGTTATTGATGGTCGATTATATAGTTACTCTTGTATTTGATTTGAATTAGTATTTTTTCAAGTGTCGAAAGCAGTTTTCAATTCAAAATAGCAAAGTGTCATCATTATCTTCCTTTCGTTTTTGAAGAGAAATTTGTTAGTACTGTCGCTTTGAAAAGATAATTCAGATTTATACTTGGCATTGTTCTTGTCATTCACACATTAAGAAAGCTGAAAAAAAATACATGCATGTGCATTTGCATTTAGACTGCTTGTTGGTTTGATTTATGATGGTGCATATAGTGTGTGCTCTCTGCTCTATGTTGAAAGAATATCATCTCTCTTTCTTTAGTAGCTAGGATTTTCATTGCAAAAAGAAGATTAAACGATTGTTTATCATCTTAGATTGCATTTTAGGAATTGTATATCTACATCACGCGGTGAACCTGAAAGGAAAATTTCTTAAGAAAGATCAACTGTAAATAAATTCAATGAACATAAAAATGTTTTGGAACCTAACGCACAACATCTAGAAGTCTAGGCTAGAGACGTATTCCGGCGTCGTAAAGCTTGGTAACTGTCGCTTTCACTGTTGGTTGGGTGATTCCTCCTCTTTGAGATGACAAGTGCCAGTACGGACTTGTGCTCCCACATACCGTCGAGTATATATTTGGAGACCACACTAGGCTATATCCTTTATCCATAGGAAGATGTGTCTGTCGCCCTATCGATCACAATGCACTTAACACAACATTCGGGAAGATTGACTACCGTACTGTAAAAAGTATTCTGTAGTTTTGTGATTGGTTTGGTAATCCATCTGTCTAGATTTCCAGAGTAGTCTCTTTCGTTCCTTTTCAGACTCCTTAAAGGAAAAGGTCCATCTGAGCACTTGTCACTTTAGGGTCATTAAAAATCGAAGGCGACTAGAGTCATCTTTTGTTTTTTCTCGACTCTTAAAAATTGAAAAAACAAGTTGTGTCAAAGCGTCTAAAATTCATTTAATTCGGAAACATTTTCCCCTTTTTATTTTTAGTTGATCGAGTAATCCGCAATTGTGGAGGAAAGTCAATTAAAACCCCATCGTTCGCGGAGACTTACGAGTCAACTGTCTTTGTCTCCAGAATCAAAACTATTCCGGACAAAGCGAACTCGTTTAACTGGCTCAAAATCCCCTGGTCTAGTTGGAACAAGTGTTCTGACACCCTCGGAGACTCCGGTTACTCCAAACATTTCTGGTACCCCTGCCTTTACAGAAGAAGTTCCGCAACCACTAGAGGACAGTAGAACTGATCCTAGTATACCTGAACCGGCTCCATCTACAGCTGATTCGGAAGGTGTTATTCCCCAAACATCTGTCACTGCAGAATCTATACCTTCTTCAGCACCGGAAATATTTTACAGACCTGACGGTCTACCTCTTCCACCTGGTTTGATTGCCATAGAAGAGATTGTGGAGGATCCACCATCTAGTACTCCATCACATTTTGGAGTTGGGATCACTCTATATCCTTCTTCATCAGAAATTAGTCTACCGTTATCGGAAGTTCCTGTAGAATTGCTAGGAAACCTTTTGGATAGACTAGATATGTCTGAACAGTAGTGGCAGAACTTCCTACTGCCACTCCAACAATGTTCACCAGCATACCGTCTGTCGCAACTAGCTCTCAATCGCTGGATGGAATCCATCCAGGGACTGTTTCGACAGTATGGTCTGTTCCTGTTTGTTCGTCCGGAATAATATTTGGAATCTCTTATGTTGAGTCTCAGCAAATTGATCCTTCGCAGTGTCAATTTGGGCAGTCCGGTCCTCAAAGGCAAATCATTCCCTTAAGCACTGGATTACCGTCGTATGGGGGGCAATATGCCCTTTCATTGTCTCCTCCGGGAGGTCAAACATACGAGAGTTCGCAACAGAATTCAGGTTATGTTGGAATTACATCTAGTGGTTGGATGCCAATACTGCCTCAACAACCAAGAGTTGTATACTCAATGCAACAAAGTCTTCCTATGTCAAATATACCCACTACACCGACTATTGTGACAGTTTCACAAGTACAAGCATTACCTGTTGTATGCCAACCTTAAGTCTCTCAAGTAGCAATCCAATAGCCCCTTGTCTCTACGACGCCACCACAATCATCGATTAGTGGCTCCTTAACTGGAGTGACCCAGGCTCAAATGGGTACCATTACCCCTCATCTTGGTCAAACAACCAGTATTGGACAACAGCACATGGTCTCACAACCATGGCTGGTGCAATATCAACAACCACAATTCCAACAAGTTTACCAAGGATCTGAGCACCAAGTCTTTGCAAGTAATGGGCAGCCGTATATTCAAAACAGTCAACATCAACCATTTCATAATGGTTATGCCCATCAACCTTACCAAAGTTATCAGCATCAAATGCACTATGCTGGTATGCAAAGACCCACTGCTCAGGCAATCCCATCTTATCCTGGGTATGCTTCACCGAACCTGAATCAACAGTTGCCCTTCGTGGCAACTTTAGAGTTACCAGATCTAAATCGGCTAACAAACAATCCAATCGCTTACGCCCCTTGGTTGCCAGCGATTCCTCATAAACGTCCGTCAGATATTCCTACATTTTATGGAAATATGGGTGAAGACCCGTCAAATCATGTGATGACCTTTCACCTGTGGTGTTCATCTAACACTCTAAATGATGATTCGATCAGGCTTCACCTTTTTCAGTGAATGTTAACTGTTCCGGCAGCAAAATGGTATATCGAATTGTCTAGAGCTTCGTTTGATAACTTCAGTACCCTAGCCACAACCTTTTTAACCCATTTTCAGTTGCCCGTAAGGTACAAAACGGGAACAGAGATTCTTACCAATTTCAAGAAAATGACGGCCACTCACATATCTGATCATATTCATGAGTGGCGACATCGTCATAGAATGGTAAAAACATATGTTCCTGATTAGCTATTGGCTGAATGGTTTATTAAGTCGTTGTTACCTTCTATTACAGAAGATGTGGCAAAGGGAGGAGTCGTCACTGAAGAGCAAGTAATTGCTCGTGCGCAATATCTAGACTTGATCTATACTCAGTCTGGCATGCTCTACGATAAAATCCCTGATGCTCCTAGACCGGAATTTTCCGTTCCTCCCTCTCCTAAATCAAACAAAGACTCTCATGCCGGGGACGGTGTGATAGGAACGACCAGCACGAAAACCGTAAAGGCTAAGTCGAAGAAGGCCCGTACGGTTTCAGGTCAAAATTAAAATGAAGAAATTCTCGCCTCGGAAGTAAATGCCGTATCGACTGACAAAGGCAAAGAAACCAAGAAACTAGGAGGCAAGAAGAAAAATAAAGGGAAGAAGAAGAAACAGGAGGATTCGTCCCCTGAAAAATCTTCTGCAAACCCTTCTGGAGATAGAAAACCAAATCATCCATGCCTTAGATGTGATGAGGATCATTGGACAAGAGAGTGTCCATATAAAGTTGATCTTAGAAAATTCTTCAAGAATTCAAAAACCTCGGCAGTATTGACTGATCCGTTTCCAAATCCAGGAACAAATCTGGTTGCTAGTGACAATGCTTCCCCATCCCAAGTGCTAATGTTGTCGGTTTCGAAGCAGCAAAATGATGCTTTGATATCGACAAGGAATAAAGATTACGGGAATCCACAACTGTCAGACAACAAGGCTAATGATCAACCTAGTAGTTCGACAACAACTTTGATCGAAGTTGAGCCACCCATCATTCCTGAACTAACGATAAAGCCGCCAAAGGGAGTAGTACACAAAACGAAATTTAATCCTCGTGCCAGAGCAGCATAGCATTATAATATAGTGGAGGATCTAGCCCAATTGCCATCCGCTATGTCGACAGTTGAGGTACTGCAAAATTGCCCCTCCCAAAAGCAGGCTTTATTATCAACAATAGGTGGGATTGACCCAACGGATTCCAATCTTGTGTCCTTTAATCACAAAGGATATGACCCTCAGTTACCAGCTCAACTAGCTTTCCTTATTCAAGTGAAAGCCCTCAACAAAACTGTTCATTGAACAATTATTGATGAGGGGGCATCTACATGTATTATGTCGATGAGTTTCTGGAAAACTTTAGGATCTCCACCCTTGTCGTGATCTTCGATGACATTAAAAGCATTTGATGGACGAACATACACCCCATATGGGATTTTAAGTAACTTGCAAGTCGAACTGGGGGGCAAAACAGTAGAAATAGATGTTGAAGTAATTGACGGAAACCTCGATTACAACATCCTACTGGGAAGGCCTTGGATATATGCTATGGCAGCCGTTGTGTCGACCTACTTCAGGAAGATTGCATTTCCCTTTCAAGGAGGAATTATAATCGTCGACCAACAAACATTTCTCCCCAATAGTTCACAAGTTACGGGAAGCATTCCGATGATCCACAGAAGCCCTCATTCACTTCAAAATATTAGAGTAGGCCTACTAAAAGACCCTATATTAATGGGGACTTTTTCCTTACCGCCTCCAATAAATCTGGCGGAAGTGGCAACAATGGGAACCTACAATATGATATCTTCTATTCAAAAGATCTCTAAAAATGATATTAACATGGATCATCTGTAGGTATTGCCTCCAAGCCCAATAGAAATATTGTAGCAATCAATGTTTTCGGCATGGGAGGCAAACCCAAATCAACGCTCATCAAGTGTTTGGATAGATAGGTCTAAGGAATATGGTACCCCTTCAGATCCTTGGTCGCAAGTACATTCTACAGACGAAGGAATTGTTCAGTCAATGATGATTGACGGGGCACCATGGGAAGATTACCACCATCATTCCCATATTCTGGATTACAAAGAAGATACTCCTAGTGACCTTCATCATCCCTCAGTTTTTGATTTTCTATCAAATACTGTAAACACGGTGGATTCCGAGCGAAACTTGTCCAATATTGAAGAGACTATCGCCATAAATATCTCAACCAAAACAGATGTTGTAGAGAATATTCATGTCGGAAAATCTTGTTCTCCTTCAGAACTGGAAATATATCACGCTCTTTTTCACGAATTCAGAGATGTCTTTTCTTGGTCGTATGATGAAATGCCAGGCATTGACTCGAGCATAGTTGAACACGAAATTAAGATGTATCCAGATGTCAAACCGGTACGACAACGACTACGGCAGGTGCACCCCAAGAAAGCTACTGCCATCAAGGCAGAAGTTGAAAAAATTCTCCATGCTGGTTTTATTTACCCAATTCCTCTAACCGATTGGGCATCGAATATTGTTCCTGTAATGAAAAAACAAGGAACGATTAGAGTGTGCATCGATTATAGGGATGTAAATCAAGTTTGTCCGAAAGACAACTACCCTACACCCTTCATTGACCAGATAATTGATGAATGCATCGGATGTGAAATCTTTTCATTTATGGATGGATTTTATGGGTATAATCAAATAAATATCCGCCCACAGGACCAGTCAAAGACTCCATTTATTTTTCCATGGGGCACATTTTCATATCGCAAGCTACCCTTTGGTTTAAAGAACACAGGGGAAACATTTCAGAGGGCAATGAATTATTCCTTCCATGACATCAAAAACATCGTTCAACCATATCTCGACAATCTTCCAGCTCATTCACGAAAGCGGACAGATCATCCGCAACATTTGAGAGCGATATTTCTACACTGTCAACACTACAAGATACGACTCAATCCACACAAATGTGTGTTCTTTGTCAGTTCTGGTCGTTTACTTGGCTTTGTGGTCTTAAAGGACGGGATTCGTCTCGACCCATGTAAGGTTCAGGCAATCATTGATTTGCCTCCACCTTAAAATTTGCTTCAGATTCAGAAACTCCAAGGGAAAGCAAACTTTCTGAGGAGGTTCATTCCAAATTACGCCGAACTTGCTAAAGGTTATACTCATCTATTGAAAAAAGAAGTACCCTTCGTCTAGGATCAGGTCGCGCAAGCTTCCTTTGATGCTTTAAAGGAATACCTAATAAAAGAATCATTAATGTACGCCCCTGATTATCAAAAAGACTTTAACCTTTATCTGGCTGCAGCGGATACAACCATCGCAATGGTTTTAGTTCAAGAAGACAATGGAATTGAACATCCTATATATTATTTGAGTAGAAACTTAAATGATACAGAAAGCAAGTATTCCTACATTGAAAGGCTAGCTCTCGCAGTTGTTCAAGCGATATAGAGATTTCGACACTATGTCCTCTTTCGAAAAACTACCATTCTGTCAGATTGCAACCCCATGACTTATATATTGTCGCAATAGTTGCTGGGGGGCGAATATTCAAAATGGATAGAAATTCTACAAGAGTTTGATCTGGAATTTATAAAATCCAAATCGAAGAAATCCTTGGTTTTCGCGGAGTTAATATGCGATCTCCCATCGTCGTCCAACGATGCAACATCAGAAGAAGCAATCGTGGAAGAATCTTTGTTTCTGATATCTTCAAGAAATCCATGGTATGGAGACATAATCATCTATCTCCAAACCCAAACATATAGGTCTAATACCTCCCGCTCGGAACAACGATGCATTCGATACCAAGCAAAAGACTACATGATCGTCGGTGATACACTTTACCATCGTGGTGTCGATACAATTCTGAGGACGTGCCTCACCCATGAGGAGGCTGAAAAAGTCCTGAATGATTGCCATTCAGGCGCGTGTGGGGGGCATCAATATGGTTACGCTATGGCGCAAAATATTTTACGAGTAGGATACTTCTGGCCAACAATGTTGAAAGATTGCATAACCGCAATCAGAAGTTTCCATGCATGTCAAATATTTGATCGGAAAACCAGAATACCACCCGCACCTCTGCAACCAGTAGTTGTTGTTGGGCCATTTTCCAAATGGGGCATAGATTTCATATCATGTAACCCCACCTCGGCCGGGGGGCATGGGTATATCATAGTTGCAGTAGACTATTTTACCAAATGGGCCGAGGCGATGCCTACATTAAACAACATCGGCGAAATGACTGCCCTCTTCTTTTTCAATCATGTAGTCTCCAGATTCGGCGTTCCACAGGCCATAGTCATGGATCATGGATCGCATTTTCGCAATCACATGATGGTTGAATTACAGCTCTACATATTATTTGCAGGCCAATGGACAAGTTGAGGCAATCAACAAGGTCCTGAAGCGGATGCTGCAAAGGATGATTGGAGTCCATAAAAGGAGTTGGCACCTGATCCTGTACTCAGCCTTGTGGGCATACTGAACATCGGTGAGGAATGCAACTGGGTTTACACCATTTCAACTGGTGTATGGCCTGGAAGCAATCTTGCCAATTCAGTGTGAAATCTCGTCCCTCAAACTCGCAGTTGACCTTCTCCCCGGAACTTCAGAAGAGGAGGCTCGTTTTTTGGAACTAATCCAATTGGATGAAACCCGTCGTGATGCCGCTTTGGCTAATGAAGCCCATAAGAAATGAGTCAAGGCGCAGTTTGACAAGAATGTTAAACCCCGTGTCTTCTTAGAAGGTGACCTGGTCTTACTTTACGACCAGGAGTCCGATAAATTGGGAGCAGGCAAATTCAAGTCTTTATGGATGGGCCCCTATATTGTTAAATGTGTATTAACAAAAGGAGCCTATGAGTTAGTATATTATGATGGGATTCCACTGGTGCAACCTCACAACGGGTTGTACCTTAAGCATTAGTATGCTTGACTCGAGATAATAACCCCTATGCTTTTGTTACATTTTTGTTTTCGCTAAGGGTAATTGTTTTGGTTAAGTGATCCACTTTTACGTTTGTTGCAGATGTCAAACCTATTGGAATCATTTGTTGGACATGTCAACAAAGCGAGTCGTAGTTCGCGGAACCTATCCTCTGCGGCCTGGGCCATCTTCGATCCAAGCAGCGAGTTAGTGAGTTTCAGAGGGGTATGTATTGGTCTGTCAACGAACAATATTGCTAAATAAAACGCATTGGTAGAGCTCCTCTCTGATGCCATTAAGCGTGGCATACTCCGACTCGTCGTCAGGCTAGACTCATAACTCGTCATCCTACAGCTCACTGGTATCTACTCCGTACGGAATCCAGCTATCTATCTCATGTTCCTAAGGGTCAAGATTTTGGAAAGGCAGTTTGATTCTATTCAATATCAGCATATTTCCAGAAACTTAAACACATTAACGGAATCATTGGCAAATTATGTGTTAGATAGACATTTGCAACATTTATAAAAGAAGCATTTCATCAATATTTGCATCAAGATCACGTAACTCAACCAAAATAAAGCTCCGAAAATCAAAAATATATATATAACTGTTTATGGTTTATACATAATGTTCTGTAACCAAGACAAAATCGGTCAAATGACCCAAAACTCAAAATGCTAGGGGGCACCCTAGTCTAATGATGCTGGTGATAACAAGTCACCACCTGTGCAATCATGCGTAAAAGCCTAGTCCATTGACTCGGCACGCCAGTAGTATGTCGCTGCAACCTCAAAGGCAGCTCATTGGTCCTCACGTCCGGAATGCCAAGAGTGAGGCCCTCGACCTGATCCTGCAATGCTGAAAGAGTCTCAGCCACATCAAGGGCACGAAGGATAGCCCTCCCCACAGCCTCTCCTGCTCGAACGACAGCTGGTGCTCTTAGACATACTGCTGGCCGAACTGGTCCAATATCTGCATCAACACATGATTTTTTATTAGTCTTGATAGAAGAAAGCACGAGAAAATTATAAAAAACAATAAACATAGATATGGTCAGAGAATTTACCGATAACACCCACTGCTCACCAGCCGATAGCACCAAATCCGGGTCACCCCGGAAATCCATACCAGCATATGGATACTCGGAAAAAACCATCTCCTGACAGTTGAACCACTCGAATAAGGTATCAAAAAAGGAAACCTGGGACTAACCAGCATCTCGGGCCATAAGGTCGACCCATCTCTGCATCCGTGGCTCAGCCGATGGAGGTAAGCCAAGTGAAATGTACTATGGCTGCATCAGTGGGATATTTTCCAAGGCAAAAGCGGTCAAAATAGAACCATAACCGAAGTTCTTGGATTTTCCACCTTTTACCTTGGTCAGTTGATCTTTCATCACAGGGAGTACTACGTCACACCAGCTGAACACCTTTGGTTCAAGGCATTCCAAGGCGTACTGCATATAGGACCTGTTAGCCACGTGAAGAGCCGCACTACCAGCCAGTCTAGCAAAAGTGAACAAAACGGTCCTCAAGGACCGGTCAGTGACATATCGGATGTTGATCTTGCCATCCCTACTCGGTTGAGATCCCTCTCTGCAATACCGGCGAATATAATCTCTCACGGATTCGCCCCCATAGGCGGAACCTGATAATGAAAGAGGGGCACCACGCCTCAATAAACTGGTCAAAAAATAGATTTCCATGATAGTCAAGGGGATAGATTTTCCTCTGATCTGAAACACCTGGTTGGTAGGATCCCATGCATCGAGGAGATATTGCAACAAGTTGATTTGTTGCCTCATGCTAGAGATGTGGAAAAACTTGAATAGGCCACAGTTCCGCAGTGTAGTTACCATAACCGGATCATGTAAAGCAACCATGTCCTCTTCTTCATGCTCACGTTCTCACCATGTAACAACCATTTTGCTCTGATGAATCTCTACAAAACAAGCAAGAGAAGAGTCAGGATCCTGATTTGGCAAAAAATAGGCAAAAATTCCATGAGAAAACAGTGCAAAAGTTTCCCTTCTCGCGCCCATCGCACCCCAGTAGTGTACTGGGTGAGATGCATATTGACTGGCCAATGGCCAAGCCAGTATGCATCACATCTTTCGATATAGAAAGGGTGTGATGGAGCCAGGCCGAATTTTTCAAACCCCACGGGCTCAGAAAAATAGGGAAACATGCTCAGAATTCAAAAAGGAAGGAATGCAACTGAAGAGCTCAGGTTTAGCTCCTACCTAGTCTAGACGACGCCAAGAATCATCCACAGAATCTCCCGGAATCAGCTGGTGAAAATCAAGGGGGAAAAGCACCTCCAGAGCTCCAACAAACCAAAGTTCAAATGAAATGGTAAAATGAGGGGTAAAAACCACTTTTAAATTACTTTTCACGTAATTCGAGTAAAATATTAGTGTTTTAACTCATTTTTCAAACATATATGGTTCATTTCTAATCGGTTTGATGAAGCAATTGAACAGGCGGTACAACCTTTGAAGGAACAAAATAGTTAGCGGTAAAATCAAGTAGTCAATGACCATTATCACGAGCAGTTTTTTTTGCGAAGTTCAAGCTCGTTAAAAATTAAACCTTAGCAATGAGCAAACGTTCCCCCAGAGTTTAAGCTCATTAAAAAATGAACCAATCCCCGGTAAATAACCATTGTGAATGCATTATCATCAGCTTTTTGAGCCCTGGTCGTGTTCTTACCATCACCTCCACTCTGTTTTAGCTGATCATTCACCTCCATTTGATTGTTTACCCCTTTTGAGGAACAGCTGCGAAGAGTGATCCTATTAGCCATCCTTGTGACACTGTCGTGATTGGAAAATTCCAAACCTTACCTGGAATCAGCTGCTACCTGAAATTATCACTCGTTCCTCAAAAGACAAGTCTCCTTTAAGCTCTTTTCATTTGACTCGTAAAATATGAAAAGATTGCCGAGAAATTGGCCTCTCCAGCTCGTTAAAGCTACCGGAAGTGCTATCCCTCCTCTAGATTTTAATATTTTTGGACATGAGGGATTATTACAAAAAAAGATCAAGCGCTTGTTTTGTTCGGCTCGTTAAAATTACCGAAAATTCATCCTTTTCATACTATTTTATAATTTTTCGGACTTAAGGGATTATATGACGAAAAAGGATTATTGGAGTTTCCTTTACATCCCTTTCAGACTCTCTAAAATTGGGAAAGACTGAGTTATATTTGTCATTAAACTTGTTAAAACCAAATAGCAACAAACTTGTCCATACAAACAAGAACTAGTTTCACTATTGCTAGGCTCATTAAAACATAGCGACGGGTTTGCCCGAAGGGCAGATTATAGAACAAGCATATGTTATCCTCCTCAAGCTTGATAAAAATAAAGAGGTACTGGTCAACAATGACTAGGGAAAAATTGGGAAGAAAACTTGAAGAAACTTTATTGGTAGCAAGTCGCTCTTGAACATGACACTTTCACTCCACATCCGAGTCGGGTTGGGTTATTCCGTTCACCAGTCATATCACCATTGGTCCATCACACCATCCATATTTGGGGTTAACGCTACCAATCCATGTCAGTGTCACCGGTATGTTCAAGAGAAGTCGCTCAGAGAATTCACCTGTGTCTCATCCGCTGCAATACATTCACGCTCCATTCTTTCATGACCGCCACCCTGAACCCTATATCATCAGATCGTTTTCACCTCCAAAAATCATTTACTCCATTCCATGTCGTAGATGTGGGATTCATTAAGGCCTTCCTACGACAGGTCACTTCTTGTCGACATCAGCTCATTATCCAAGAAGTCGACTTAGGAACAACCCTTTCAGTACTTTGAAGCTTGCATGCCTCAATGGCAAGTTTCTCACTTCCAGCGATAGGTTTACATCAATGGCCTTCGACCAAAATATTTTGCGTGGTGTTCGATGCTGAGTCCCTTTTTCACACCACGCGAATTGTACTGTAGTACCTCGAGGGTCATCATCATTATCGGTGATTCCTCTCGCGCTTGTTAATAGCTTACATCATTGGCTGGTAATCAGGCAATGTCTCTCCATGTTCGACTCCAGAACATCTTTCACATGGATCAGCTTGTACTCCGAATGAATATTGGACAAGTTTGAAGACCCCGGATCTAGTTTCATCCATCTGGGCTGCGATATATTCAGGAAAATAAAGACATCAAATGTACATCATTGTTGCACAGATGATCATCTGAATCAAAGGATGATGGCTCTATCAGAATCATCAGTCTGCCACACAGACAGTTGTTTGTCTTATTTACATGGAAATGAATTTATAAAGCTTAGCATGGGAATGCCCGCCTCAGCTAGATCATGAAAAATATTATGAAGATAATGTGTTGTATTGTATCGTATTGCAGGTCGCCTTCCAGCTCGAAAAAACTTCAGATCCTCATGATAAAGCATTTCATCCGACATCAAAAGATTAATGACGTCATGCTTTAGGGGGCAACTGTTATAGACATTTTTGGGCACTGCAACCCCAATCATACATGTCCATAAACCAAGGGCTCCTAAGCCCCTAAAAGTGTTGCTTCACACCCTAAAAGAACAAGGTCGGCTGATTACATCATCTCCCAGAAGTTCTCCACAGAAAACTGCTCAGAACTGGTCAAAGCTGGACCATACAGACTGCCCAGTGCAGAGGGTGCGATGCATCTCACCTGCCCAGTGTAAAGGGTGTGATGCATACTAGAAAGCCCTTCTGTAGGGTGCGATGGGCGAGATTAGACAAATGACAAAGACAGTTTGCTAGGTGGATCGTCATGGAATCTTCTAGAAACTTCTCCTGTGACACTTGCCTCTTTGAATTCGCCCAGGGATGAGTAAGAGATCATCAATCTCCAAGTGGAATCAAGAACTATCAGAGAGAGGAAACTAATCAAAATCCTAGAAGCTGACTCACCCCCCTGCAATCATCTATATATGGATCCCTCATCCTAGAGATCCAGAGGCTGGAATTTTGTATCTTGTAAGGAAGTGCTATTGGTTTCTTGGTGGAATATCATAGTGTTGGGTGATCTAAGCTTTTCATGAGGTGAAGAAGGGCTTTCATGCTAGGAGGATGACGCTGGGTCAGAACAATTGGTTGTAATCTGTTAGTGCTCGAATCTGCCTCAGGCTGAATGAAGGCGAGGTTCAAGGCAACATCAAACCAAGCTCAGCCTCGTAGCTAGCCCTACGAGGACAGGAGAGGGCTCTCTCCGGGTCTATCTCGATAAAATGATCAATAGAGTCTGAGATGACTTAAAATGGGAACTGATTTAGGCTAGTAAAATGAATTTGAATGAGGGATATTTGATTTAATGACCAAGTTGCTGGGCTGTATGGGACAAGGATAGCAAGATGCAGAGATTTAACCAAAGGCACAGGATATTTCATAAGGTGAGATAGGCATGAGGGTTTAGCAATCGAATTGAATTTACATGAGGTGAAAAGACTTTAAGAAAGCTAGAAAGGGCATTAATGTATGAATCCTTTCCAGGCAGAAGAAAACACATAAAATCTGAACACTTCCTCAAGGCAGAGCAATGACTGAATTCTACCTTTCTCACTTAAAAGCATTCAGCTGAAAATGATTATGAATGGACTGTGAACATAACAAGAAACATATGGAACATAAAGAAGAAACACATGCCAAAGTCATACCACAAGAATCTTACAAATCAGAGCTGCACCATTTAATTAATCCTCTATCAAAAATGTACAACCAAACGCTGAGTTATTCCTCCACCATTTCCCAGAACTCAGAACCATTTACACATAATTTTCATACAATAAATAGACTTAGGAATGGGAAAACAGATCGATTTGAGAATAGGGGCCATTTCACCTAAGATCATGAGAATAGGAAAGGTCTGCTATAAAAAGGGGCAGTGTTACATTTGTTTGCTGATGGCCAATTAAAAGACAGAATCTGGAGTGTAGACCCTTTGAATTGCAACTGCAGTTAAAAATAGACCGTCGTTTCCTGTTTATCTGCTATGACAAATGCCCATGCCTACCATGAATCGATCAATCAGATTCGAGTCATATACCCTCTTTCCAGCTGGAGGAAACACTCATTATATATGTCATTTCGGCCCTCAAATGACCATAGCGAAATGACGGAAATATCTGATCGAAGTGGATAGTGTCTTTATTTTAAATGTAGGCGTTCAATCTATGACTGTTCACTTTTCATTTACCTGGGCCTTTTGAATAAAACTATTTTTTAATAAAAATAGCCTTTAAACTAAAATTCCGCCTTGAATAAAGGGAACCGCCATTTCCAGCTGCAATGTAGCCTGCTATGCTAGATGTAAGAGCATATATAGCAACGAGAGGGATGCTTGTATGTCTATTTGCTGAAAGAAAGTAACATCTGGCACAGTGCTTGGACAATCCACTGCGATCTGCTATTTCTTATCTTCAGTGCGCTTGGCATTTGTCATTTGAATGAAAACTAAACGTGCCTTTTGAATGAAGACTTTGCCAGAAAATCCATCGGCGACATGAATTTGATTGCCATAAGAATGCCGACATTCCACCTGTACATCTACGGTTTTGTAATAATCCACGGTCCAAGCTGCAATTTCTCCTTTAATACCACGTGCATCCAAATCGCAACAAATTCGTTACTCTGTCTAGCAGGATCAAGGCGTATGATTATGCGCCCTTTATCCCTCTGAGCAGCCTTTGCGTGCCCAGAATAGAGATAGCCATGTAGTTTCTTGAAATACTTTCACCGAGATTATAACTTCATTCCATATGTTGAGACAAAGTTTTATTGCATTTAAATCCAACTTCTTCCCTGGCCAGCTTTTAGTCAAATCCTGATCAGCAGATGTCAGAGAAACAGAAGGTCCCTTTTCAGAAATTCTTTTATTTGAAACATCTGTATTTGACGAGATTGAAACAAACCCCACTGTTTTGGGTGAAGCTGAAATCTGCCCAAGTTTGCTCTGGCTGTTGTCCCTTTCTGAAATTTCAGAACACTGCAAATTCTTGACTTTTTCTAGGACGTTATGGAAATCCTTTCTTGACTCCAAGCTCAAGGAAAGAATTGAGAATATAGAAATAGACCTCAAGTGGATTTGGAATATAATACTGAATACCTCAAAGAATGTGAGGATGGACCAGAACTCGATGACAAGGTCCAGTGAGGGCACTGAAGAAGCGGACAACTATTTAACGCACGGTTCTCTGTCATTATGGATCCATCTGCAATGGTTTGAAGTTCAAGGAGAAATTCTTTCCCACTTCTATTTATTTGTGTTCTCAAATTGGGGGCTATTCTAGAAGGCTAGTTGAAGTCTCATACACTATGAAATCCCTCCTAGTAGTGTTCCAAGGCAGAAAAGGGACATTTTGCATGCTCTGTTGATTTTGTATTCAAAACGCCTGCGAATGTAACTAGAGCGTCTGCGTTTTTTATTTACTTTAATTAAACTTGTTTCTGGGCTATGCTTCCTTCCCTTATTCCAAGGCATTTTTCCCCTGTTCGCTTGACTGATTTTTTTTTTTTTTTTCGTTTCCGCTCTTTCTCGTGAATTTCTTCTTCAAGAGTGACCAATTCAGAATTGTTGTGTACAGTGTCTATTATATTTATATTAAGTTGTTCCTCCTCGTTTCCTCGTTTTAAGAGAAGAAGGGACGCCTCTTGAATTGATGGTGATGATGGCATGGCAGTGACCACAACCGATTCTGTAGCAATATGAATACAACACGCAGGTGTGATTGAAGTTGAACCTCTCCTCCAGTCACAACAGAGTTTCTTCAATTTGCTCTCCTTCTTGTTCTGGTTCTGGTTCTGATGGGTGTCAGTGTAGCTGTGGGTAGGATTCATGAAGATTATTCCCTTTCCCTTTCCCTTTCCCTTTCCCTTTCCACTGGCACTCCCATTACCATGGAGTGCAAACAATGGGTATGGAACCACTTTTCAGCTGATAAAGGCACACGATGATCCCAATTACATGTCGAATGTCGACTGGAACACGAAACATTTATCATATCATGATCTTCCTGTCTGTCCGAGACAAGCAATCAATCATCGAAGTACAGTTCCGTAAGAGTAGAAATAGTGGAATGCGAGAGACCGTCAAACACGACAACAAATCAGTCTCAGAGTCTAAAGATGTTGGCTCCCGACGAAGGAAAGGCTGCAAAATTGGTGAAAGATAAACATGAGAATCAACTGGGTGTAAACTCCCACTGCTTGCTGCAATAAATGTAACAGCTGAACTCCTAACCCATTGGCTTGGATGACAAAGTAGAGGAGCAGCCCACTGAATCGCATCAAGAAATGATCTTTTCCTGAGTAATTTTTCTTTTGAAAGAAATGCCAAACATTTCAATGCATTGACAATGATTTCTTCTACATGTTCGTTGAGAGCCTGCTCAATATAAGGCAGAAGATACTCCTCCACACTCATTTGGCCAACAAAATAACATACATGTATAATATGCTACAGCAATGCACGCCGAATAAGTGTTGTCTGCTTTTGGTCCCATCACCAAATCTTGTATAACCTGAGCTATTGTCTGCCGTAACTGTGCAAGTTCTACATTGCCGCTACTATTCTGTTGATACCCAGGAGTTTGTGACCCCGGAACTTGAGATGGACCAAATGGAACTTTGTTGGCCTTATTAGAAAACGAGAAGCAACTGCAGCAAATCTAAGCCTCACTTCCTGGTTCATAAAAGCGTTCTGGTGCAAGATAACAACGGTGTCTTCCTCCATTTGTAGAGAAACAATAGAAATTTTGATTGTCTGACATGTGCGTCGCGCGGCATTGCCAGTGTGCTGCGCCTGGTGAGTGCGCCACGCCTGGTGTATATTTGCAATGTGTAAAAGCGCCCAGTGCGCCACGCGGCCCATGTGCACCGCGCTGAGCAAACTTTATCCATCTTCACCTAATTTCACTCTTACGCACTAAACTCACTTTGAATGTTTCCTCTTCGCTTTTTAACTTTGGTCCCAGGTTGCTTAAAATCATTCTCCCATTTCGTCATATCACTCATAAAAGTCTCAATGTACAATCTAACTTCATTCACCATAGTTTGATTACTTATTTGTGATTGACTTGCTGTGCTCTCATCGTAGGCATGACAGATTGCTCCATCATCGAAAGTTTGACCCGAAACACTAACAATCTCCAGCCGTGGATTTGGAAGAATATCAACCTTAATATGCACAAAGAGCTCGGTATGTCAGGAATGGAAAGCTTTTAATTGCAACAGTCTAATGTCTTATGGAAGCATAATTTTGGGCACCATACACTTTCCCTGACTGAATTTGTATTGAACAGAACTCAGTGTATACAAATCAACTGTCAACGTATGCTAGAAACCATCCATTTTGGAATCAAGATTCCCTTCGTCGTCAAAGATTCCAAACACAACATTCTTTAGAATAGAACCAGCATAAGAATGCTCTGGAATCGCGGATACAACTTTGAGCTCCCTTGATAGAAGGTCAAACTCTTTGTTAAGCAACATTTTTGTATCTGAGGACACACGAATGCAACCTCCAGCAGCAAAGATTTCTTTACTCTGCCCTATGGCAATCAATACTGGATCTGCAAAATAGTAGAGGATGCCCAGGAGTATTGTAGTTCCAATCATTATTATCATGGACCTCTGGCAGATGACTCCGAGAATACTGTACTTTTTAGCACCGTAAGCTTGCCCACACATAGTCTGGACTGCTGTTGCCCTTCCAAGCATAATTCCATAGGCCAATCCTTGAATGGCCACACTAGCTATGGATGCTCTTGCTAGCTGTAACTCTCCAAGATGATCAACAAACATTTGAGATATGGCAGAGGGCATAAAATTAAAAAGCACTAACTATTATAGAAGGGGCAGAGAGAATCCACAGTTTCTTGGATTCAATGATGGCAGCTTGGGCAACTCTGGACCAGGAAATATGTTCTTGAGATAACACTGATTTTATGAAGGCCGACTCCTCCTCAGACTTCTGCTGACTCTTGATATCCTCATGTTGAATCAATGGGTCCACAAGAAGATCAACTCCATTGTGCTCCATGGCAAAATCCCAAATTAGTTTACAGGGCACAAATCGCAGTAGGGTGTTTACTTTACAGGGCCTGAATCTTAATTTCACTACTGTTCCTCCTGTTTACATAGAATGATGGAGCTGTTGAACCTAGCAAGATGACCAAGGCCTGTATTCGAAGTACTCTATGATGGAAGACTTTAAAATGCAAATTTATTACAAAAACAAATTTGTCGATTTCTTCTCCAAAACAGAGTTTTGGAGAAGGATCATTTTCGAGCATTACTGATGATGAAACTCTTGAAGTAAGAGACTTATTCAACCTCCCTCTGGCCTGCAAGCGTTATTTCACACTTCTGGAGACAAAACCCTAGACTCAAGAATTAAAATAACTCTTTTTTACCAAAATGGCATTTGATGACTGCAAATGACGAGAAATGAACCTTGGTGAATTAGACTCTGATAGAGGACTGACAAGACTGAGTCTAACATAATCCTCTTTGCTATTCTTGATATTAATAAATCTATTCAAGTTTTCCTCCACATTCTTGTATGTTTGACGATATATGCATTTGTGTGGTCAATATATATCTGGTCCTATATTGTTTATGATTGTAGATCTCTATTCTTCAATAGTATTATGCTGCTTTGATTCCACAGGTGCTCTTTGAAGCTGGGTAGACGAAGGCAAAGCGGCAAGGATCTGTCAGAAGGGAGAGGAACTAAGCAAGGAACTAAGCGCAAGACTGAGGTTGGTATCCTTTGTCCCCCTCTTATCTACTTCTCATAAAGGAAAGCGAAAGTAGTTTTAGTTTGTTTGTTTCTAAGATAGCTACCAGTCTTAGTGGGACTAGAAGCTCCGAGTGGACACTAGATTTCGCGATAACACTCCTGTAATCCCTTTATAGCATTACTATCAAGCAATAGCTTCATACAAGTCTCCAAGAAAGTAGTAAGCATGGAAGGGTCAATTTCTTCAGTTGGCTTATACTGACTTCCTAAGGTAGAGACCTCAGTGAAGCTTTTCTTCACTTCCATAAATGTTTCCCGTGTGCCCTCCAAATCAAACTCAACCTCTTTTTTTGGAGCTTTCTGGACCCACACACTTTCTTCGAGCTGCTTTCCCTTATCTTCATCAGTCATCACTCCAATTCGCAGTACTATATTCACATTAGGATCCTCTTCGCGAGGCTCATCCCTCACCATTTGCAGGTTCTGAGTCAGCTCCTGAGGCTGCGCCCTTTCTCATATATCTTTGCTAATAATACAAGGAAATCATCAGTCGCGTGGTCAAACTAAGTACAATATCAACATGATAGACGCATCGGGTTCATGCATTCTCATGCATAGTGTCCCAGCCATCCACAATTATAGCAAATCACTTGTCCCCGACCTCTACCAAGTCCTCCTCCACCTCGGCCTCATCCACGCCCCTGATATCCTTCTCGCGCTCCCCCATCGCCTTGATCCAGAGGCCGAGTTTCTGCCTAAAATCTATATGTGAGCATTCTATCCATCATTAACTCGTAGCTACAGAAATTTCCCTCATCATGAACCAATGATTGACAGAAGTTGCCGAAGAGCTATTGCGGTGTCTGTACAAATTTCTACAACAAAAGGAAATTGTCAGTGACATGCTTTTCAACGATCTGAAAGATAACACACCATAGCGTAGGCCATATACTTGGAACTGCTTTAGCTTCCCATCTCAGAGGCATTGGTCCTCCTACTACAAGATAATTCGCGAAGACTAGGAAATGATCTTTGTCATGGCCCTAACTTTTTCATTTCAGGCACCAAACTTCTTCGCGCACCTCTGGCCAAACTGTTCTATCGTTCTCAAGACTTTGAAATTCTAGGAAAAGATTCTTCAACTGTGAGGGAATATGTTGAACTCCTAAATTAGAATCTTGCATCTGTGTCTCATGCAATCACATCGCAATTTCCAGAGCTTTCGCCTGGGCCCCAATCTTTTGCCAGGATAATTCAACCCTTAGATGAGGCAGGATCGAAGCCACAAACCATCCATCTGTCAAATTCATGTTAGCTTCATGAATCATGCACTTCAATCTCCGGTCCAAATCCTAAGGTGTCTCACCAGGCTTCATCATGATCTACTTGAATCCCACAATTGATTGTGCTTCAGACTTGGGCCTATTGAATTCCTTATTTAGTGTAGTATGAATATCTGCTAACACATCCATCGGGTTATCAGTGTAGTACTTAATGTACCACGTTAGCATGCGTTCCTGCAAAGCACTAACCAACGTTTCCTTCTTCATCTGATCATCTATAATACCCTGAGCTTCCCATAAAACCTTCGCAATGAACCAAAAAATGTCTGGATCCTCAATTCCCAAGCCCTTGAACACAGGTAGCTTTACTGAGTTCGCCATACTAAATGGTGGTGGAGGTGGCGGTGGTGTAGGTGAAGGTGTATGCAGTGGAGGTGAAGATGGAGGTGGTGTGGGTGGATTGGGTATTTGTAGGAACCCTTGTCTTATCAACTGAACATTGCTCTGCGGAGAGGCCTGTGCTGCTTCCTCATTGTCACTCAGAGGATGTCCAATCAGCGAGCTTTATTCAAGGCCTGTTTTCCCTCTATCCCTAAATATCTTTCCACTTCGCGTAGCTCCAAACATCAAGGTAACTGCACAACCCACTTTTCACACAAGAGCATCTTAATCCATGTATTTAAAGACCTTAAATACTTACCTCTCGGTCCCTTGAAGAAGCGTCGCTCTGCTTTGCTATAATTGATCGAAGTATTGACCACGAACTTTGTCAAAAATCCTCCTATGATACAATCGAGCCAATGATCGACAATGTGTGCGATCTTATCCTCAGAGGCTTCCAATATCCACACTAAATCCGGGGTCCAAACTATCGGACCGTCAATCCTCCACCTTCCTTGTCCATCTACCAATTTCGCGATCCGCTCATAACCGAAAAGGAATAGAAGAAGATTTTATGTATCTCTATGTACAAATATCTATCCAACCATTGTTCTTTCATCAATCACAGATTCTTGTTCTCTTGCGCTATGAATTTGTGGATCTTTTTATCCAACCAGTCTACAATCTCTTTCTTAGTTGGATTCCAATGATGCGATATCACACATCTCTTTATGCAGATCCCCGTCCTAGCAATGAAACCATTTGTTGGCTTGATGGGGCCTGACCCAAGTTTAGCGTTAATTAACCAAGCAAATCCCTACACTACTGGCTATTTCAGCATCAATCCACGGAGCGCAGATTGAAGTCTCACCCGAAGCAATATGGGGGGATGTAGGAACCAAGATTCCACACCCAGAGATGGCAGTGATGTCGTTTTATAGCCTAAATCCTTCTTCGTGCAGATTGATAAGCCTTTTAGGGCTTATCGGTATACTTCTCGTAGTCTTCCTCTAGATCTTCGCAAAGGTCTATGACTGTCCTTTGCATACCCTAAATAGGCGATTCAGACACTTACACACCTCTGTAATTACTCCTACTTCTGTATTTACTTAGTTTAGCTTAAGTATTGGTTAACTTGAACATGAATTACGACTATCTTCGCGTAAACATATATTCTTACTTGCATTCATACAACAAAGTAAAACATCTAGATTCACACATTAAGACATCATTAAAACATAACCCCAGTATTCATCATAACATAATCGCATGCATTTATACCAGAAGTAAAATACATCATACATAGATAATTCCAGAATACTTCTCTTTATTGATACTTCAGATCTTCTTTATTGACTCTAACTACCTCGTGCACACAGCTGCAGGGGTCCGCGCACTCAGCTGCGGACTTATACCCTAGGCCTCTGCACACTTAGCTACAGAGCCTCTTTCCTATGCTAAGACTCTTTGCTCTTAGCTTTCACAGACCCATTACAAACTCACTTAGAACTAAAATACTAAAATACTGCCTTAGACTCTTCTAAAACTTCCTCTTTTATACAATCCCATAGATCCCCTAAAGCTGACATGCCTTACATAAACGAAGGGTAGAAACCCTTGATGACTCTTTACATCTTCGCGCTCTGCAGCCACAAAATGTGGAGACTTTAATTATTTATGCAAAAACCTGGGATTTTAACGCAACCAAAACTTGGGCTTTTAAACCCAAAATTGACTCCAGGGGACCTGTTCCCAACAGGAAGTAATGAATTAGGCACATGTCTTTAATCTCAAATTCCCTTGCAATATCCTCTTTGCAAGAGCATATCAGTTACTCATTACCTATCAATATTAAATCATCAACATATAAAATAAGAAGAAGAAACTTACCATTTACCACAATGTGATAGAGATTGGCATCTGCTTCACTTTTAGTGAAGCCCAATCCTCTAATATAACTATTGATCTGAGTGTACCATTCTCGGGGCACCTGTTTGAAACCATACAATGCTCTCTTGAGGATCTGAGTGTACCATGCTCACGACATCTCTTTGAGATGATACAATGCTCTCTTGAGTTTGCACACATGAGACTCTTGATAATATGTCTCAAATCCTTCTAGCTGCTCTATATAAATTTCCTCCTCAACAAAAGCATTGAGAAATGCAGTCTTCTCATCTATCTAGTGGATTTTCCACCCCATCTATGCAGCCCATGCTAGAATGGATCTGATTGAGGAATATCTTACAATTGGTGAAAAATTTTCATGATAGTCCACTCCCTCTATCTGAGAGAATCCTTTCGCCACAAATCTGGCCTTGTACTTCTCTATAATCTTGTCAACTACATGCTTCACTTTTTAGATCCATCTCTAACCAACTACCAATTTCCCTTATGGTCTTGGAAACACCTGCCATACACTGTTCTTCATGATGGGTTCGTATTATTCCACCATCGCATCAACCCAAATAGGTTAAGCAACTGCTTCCTCAAATAAGGAAGGATCTATCTCAATGAGCTCTATCATGAGAGCCATGTACCCAGTGTGCCTATTAGGTGACCTCCTCTACCCGCGATGTGATGTAGGGGCTCTCATATTTTATCACCGCGGATTCGGCAACAATCTACTAGCTTCTTTGGTTTTCTTTCTCCCATATCTCGAAGATTCTCGTTCAATGGA
Source organism: Pinus tabuliformis (assembly GCA_031772625.1). Classification (NCBI taxonomy): domain Eukaryota; kingdom Viridiplantae; phylum Streptophyta; class Pinopsida; order Pinales; family Pinaceae; genus Pinus; species Pinus tabuliformis. The sequence continues at coordinate 1,026,112,450 of CM062811.1, read as the reverse complement.
TGCCTCCACTCTGCCTCCTGTTTTCTCCTCTGCAAGTGGCTGCTCCACAAATTCCTGAAGCTCATCTTGAGGCTCCTCCTTTGGAGCTAGAATCTCCTTCTCTGGTGGGATACTCAACTCTCATTCTAGAGAGCATATCATGGCCTTTCCCTTATTGAACTTGACATCTCTCCTCACAATTTCCATCCTTAGTGAAGGAAGATACACTCGGTAATTATGTAGAGTTTGAGGTATCCTATAAAAAATCCCAACTTTGAAGTAGGTTCAAGTTTCTTCCTTGAATCCTTAGAGTCATGACAATAAACTAAAGCTCCAAAAATTATGAAATGAGACACATCAAGCTTTCTCTGAGAGAAATCTTCCTCTGGTGTGATCATGCCAAGAATCCTATGAGGAATCTGGTTTTGCAAGTAGACTGTGGTGTTGCATGATTTTTTCCATAGATGCAAAGGAATCCCCTAATCATGCAACATGGAAATTTCTACTCCCACTATGCTCTTGTTCTTTCTCTCATCTACTCTAATCTTTTATGGGTTATTGGGTGTTTTCAAATCTCTTTGAACGCCTTCTTTCACACAAAAATATTTGCAGGCTTGTGAAACAAATTTACCTCCATTGTCACTGTTGAAAGCCTTCACCTTCTTTCCAGTCTCCTTCTCCACTAGTGTCTTGAATTCAACAAATTTGGATAAAAATTCATTCTTCTTCCGCATGAAGAATATCCAACACATTCTAGAGAAATCATCAATAAAAAGAGCATAGTGCTTATGCCTTGTTGTGGAGGTTGTATAAAAGGGTACACAAACATTAGAGTGGACTCACTCCAAGATTTTGTTTTCTCTTCTCTCTCGATCATGGAAAGTGGATTTGACATATTTCTCCAAGGTGCAACCCTTGCAAACATCCTACTAGTCAAGGGAGATTTTAGGGAGCCTAGTGGTAATTTTTTGAATGATCTTCAAGGAATCATGGCGTAGATGACCCAATATCCTATGCCATATTTCTCCAACATTGCGACTCTCCACCTTTTCATCCTTGTTACTCAATGCAGTTTAATCTCACGCCTCAAGTTTGTATAGGTTCTTCACTTGAACCCTGATAGTTATATATCTCTGAAAGGCTTTCCCTTTAATGAAAATGACATCATACCCATGATCCTCCAAAACTGCTAAATAGATCAAGTTCTTTTTTAGCCCAAGTACAAACATAACATCTTTGAGGCTAAGAGGAGAGTATTTATCCCTCTCAAAGGTCACAATGCCAATTCCTGTAGCATTATACCTCCCATCATCCCCCATTTCGATATGCATCTAGAGATCCTTCTCCTCAAGGATACTAAAAAACTCCTTGCACCTTTCTATATGGAACGAAGCACCATAATCAAGGTACCACACATTCCCCATAACAATTATGGCCATGCATGCTATTAGGGTGAAGTCTAACTCGAATTGTGAAGCCAATGCTTCACCTACTGCTCCTCCTAAAAGCTTCTTGGTAGACTTCTTGTGCAAACATTTTGTTGCATAGTGCTCAAACTCGTGGTAGTGGAAGCACTTGATATTGCTCAAATATTTCTTCTTTCCATTATTTTTGCTAGATTCAGGATTGCTTTGATTCTTCGTTCCTTTTCCCTTCTTCCCCTTTCCAACCAAGGAAAATTTTTCTTCATCTTTTTCTCTCGATGAAGTTCCATCCCAATTATTTCTTCTAAACTCTTCTTGAATCAAATCAAACCACAACCTTTCCCAATTCAATAATTTTTCCCTTTCATTCATAGAGTCCTAGTAATTGTTCCAGGATTTTGGAAGGCCTAGAAGAGTTAGGCCCACCGGGTCATCTTTTGCAACAGTCACTCCAACCCCTCCAAGCTCATCCTGAACTTGTGTAAATATGGTTAGATACTACAGAATAGTATCATTTTTCTTCATCTTAATGTTTCGAAGTTTGTCTTTTAGGGCCAATTTTCTATGGTCACTTCTATTTTCTACTAGCTCAGTCAATGCCTTCCACATAACAAATGGTGTCTCTTTGTCATGGATATCTGAGACCACATGGTCTCTCACACCTTCCAGAAGAATTCTCCTAGTCTTCGCAACATCCTAATTCCATTGGGCTTATTGTTGTGCATTCAACTGTGGAGGTTTTGCAATGTCAATTTTAACATGTTCTAACACACCATTTTCACTGAGCACTACTTCCATTCAATCTTTCCATGCTATGAAATTCAAGCTACCCTCTAGGGCATACTCTAATCTTAGTCTATTGAAAGACTTTCTCATGACCATGAAGGAAAACTACTGCAAGAAATTTACAAATTCAAAACTTTTGAGATAAAAGTTTGAAATACTAGTTCTAATGTGAATTCAATGCTTTGATACCATGTAGATATTTGATAGAAATTGCAACTTCTCAAGACATCTAACTGAAAATCATGAAGCACAATTCTACTCTATTGATCTATGGAATGAAATTCACAATGTAGATCAACATGCACAGAAATGCAATAAGAAAAACCATAAATACACAATGATTATAGGGGAGCCCAATTGGGAAAAATCCCTCAAAGCCTTTTTTCATTAATCAATGAATTGAGAAAATATTACAATTGCTAGCTCCAACTCTTAGCTCAACCTGCAAAAGAATAATTGTTCCCTTGCTCAATGAACAAGCTATGGACAACACTTGGGCAATTATTTTCTCACTAAGGTTCCTATTTCTTTGTGTAAATCCTAAGTAAATTAGCACCTTTTATTTAGGAATTTCCTCCACATTTATTGTGCAATTCCCAAGGATTTATCATTGATTGCATGCAAAACCTATACACTCAAAACTAGTCTACAACTAATGCTACAGTGACTTGTCATCTCCACTTCAGCTGAGGAAATTGAATTATATGCATGCACTAGCTATTTTGGGTTGATTGATCAATTATCTAATAGATCTTTGAGTTACACTATCATCCCACTCCACAATTGACCTTCAACTAATTCTAACAATAGTTAGAGGTCAGTTAATTAGATACAATTGAAAATAATTGAATTGGATTACTAAAATTTAGCAATCACAAATGCATAATTGAAGTCCAACCCCTATAACTCGAATTTAATGAGTAGACTTTGTGGCACAGGCCATGTCAAACTAGTTAACTACCTCCGATTTGTCATGCTAATATGGGAATTCGATCTTTGACATTACCAAAAACAAAAAATGACACAAATGTAAATTATCCTATGATATCTCAATTTTTCTATATTAGGTTTTTGACGATGCATCACAAGTAGGCCTATGAGGTGGGGGTTCCTTTATAAAACTCTCGGGAACTCATTTTATTTGAATTTGCTTGAATATAGAATTTAGAACAATTACTTAGGAAAAAATCTTTGCTAGTTCAACTCTTCTATCTTTTACACCCTTAAGAAGGTTTGCTTACTTACAAGTTTTTGGTGATTCAAAATGCATAATTGATTGGTTATCAGGCTCTTCAAATTTATAGGTATTAATTTTTTCTTATTGGAACGACAAGATTATAGATGTGAAGAGAAAAAGTCAATATCTCTCTTTCTTTCATATTCATAGGGAGTGGGACACTTGCACAAATTCCTTTATCGAAAAGGGCACTTTCCTCAAGAAAATGACTCATTTTGTTTTAAGAATGGAAGGGTACCACTTTGAGAGGAAGTGGAAGTCTTTCTCTTTTGTCCGGTTTTTAGTTATCCATTGACAAGACTAAATCTACAACTATGCCTTCACTTAGAAAGTTTTTTATAAACAACTTTTGTAATTTCTGTTTTGGACTATGGTTCCTTAGCATGCTAAGGGAATTATGTAATAGATAAATTCCTTTGTTTTCGTTGGAATCAATATGCAATTATATTACAACATATTAAATTAAGTATTGGGGGTTTTCGCAGTGCATTTTATTAGATATTATTTTTGGGATTCAACTGCGTTAAGAAATTCATTCATCTATGATCATTTCCATGAGAGGTAGTCGTAATTGACTAATTTCTCATGGTTTTTGAATAGTCCACTTAGCACTCATTGCATCGGGACTTTCATCTATGACCATTTCCATGAGAGGTAGTCGTAATTGACTAATTTCTCATGATTTTTGAATAGTCCACTTAGTACTCATTGCATCCGGTGATGCTCACAGGGGTGAAGAAGTGGGATTGAAACTAGTGAAATGAATCACATAGCGTCAATCATCACTTCCAGGTCTTGCACTCGGTAACCAGGACTTCCAATGGGGTCACCCATCCTAGATTGCCTCTGGCTCAAGCGCGTTTAATTGTGGAGTTTTCCCCGCAATCAAGCCTACTTAGCTTGCTATCCCATTTGCAAAACATTAGCAAGTATTGTGCCTCATGATCCAATCAAGTAGAGTTCCCTTCACTCTTTTGAAATAAGTATTGGGGGTTTTAGTCACTTACTACTACCTCTCAGGGAAATGGTCATAGATGAATGACTTTCTTAACGCAGTTGAATCCCAAAAATAATATCTAACATATTAAATCTTAAACCTTCTGGAGTTTTTATTTGGTAATGTTTAGTGTCATAAGTATGTTACAAGAAATGTATTGTAACTTCAATGGTAGTTGATTGGATGTTATGGATAGGCTTGATACAGTGCTTGCATAGCCTCTTTGGTAACAATCAACTTTCATTTTACATATTTTGTATGTAAATTTTGCTCTCAAAATGAATAGAAAGGTACATAAATTTTCATATATATATATATATATATATATATATAGAGAGAGAGAGAGAGAGAGAGAGAGAGCTTCAATATTTTAGATATAAGTAATTCCAAATATGGTTGCCAAAAAAAAACAATTAACCAAGTGATTTTTCTAGCTAGAGACTTCACCATAAACATCATACTATACAAAATACACAATTAAGACTCGAAGATGAGACTCCAAGATAAGGAAATGGATCTATTTCATGATTGGATATGAAAATCTCAGAGGTGTGATTCTCATAGCTATGAGCATTAATATATGAATATGAAGGTAACTAGGTTTGAGTTTTAAGGAGTTAGGGTGCTAAAAGAACTCCATTCTCTCCATTCCCTTTACTTATTAGACATTTATGAATTTCTTCAAAATGCATGCATTGTATATTATTATTACTTAAAAATATTAGAATCCTCCTCAATTTCTATCTAAAATAAGTTCAAACTTGTTTTCCATTTTTTTCTAATTCTTATCACTTTAAAAATCGAAATTAATTATTACTTCTTACTTTCAAAATACATTATAGTTGATAAATTTAACCTTTTAAAAATGGTTCATCTCCTTTGAATCTATCTCCTCTGAATTTAAACCTGTCATGAGAAAATACATATTTTCTATTATTCAAATTTAGGTTAGAAAAAATAATTATTTTTATATTGAAACTAAAAAATAACAAAACACATAGCATCTAAATAATGAATAAAAACAAAGATCAAACTTCAATTGAAGTACAATTTTAAAAAGAAAATCCATCTCTAAGAAATTTAATTAACGGGTAGAAGTTACCGTCAAATTTATACGATAGGAAGCTGTTTCATTTGTGCCATGGTGTTACGCTATTGTGATCAAGCCCGTGATGCGTTCATATTTCCAAGTTGTCAAGAATTCCTGCACATTCAATAGTCTTTCCTGCACATTCAATAGTCTCATTGACTTTAGGGGTCGCTGTTTCATTTTCAAGGTTGGTTCTCTAGGTTTTCCTTATTCCCACATTCTGATTTTTTTAGGTCAAGTCAATAGAGGCAGAACGTTGTCTTTTTCAATTGTGTTTTTGCGAGGCTTTTAGGATTGAGTCTCTATCAACTCAACAAATTTCAATTAATACCATATCTCGAACGGTCGAAGTCCAAATCCCAGTACTCTCTTTTGTTTTTAACGGATTGTTTCAAAGAAATTCTAGTAGCTTTCCCTATAAAGAAATTTCAATTTTTCCAGGTCAAGTCAGGCGGCTAATTTCTCTCTGTGTTTGTTTTTTAACTTGAATTCTCTCTGTGTTTGTTTTTTCCTTGAATCTATATCAATGGCGCAAAATTATATATATGCACATAGTGAGGAACACAACTCATATGCTTAGACTTTGAGGAATCGGAGCGCGAGAAATGGATCACAGAAGTGTTCTTCTTCTCATGATGTTTGTGGTCATGCCTGTAGCGACTTTTGTTGATTGCTCTACCAGGACAAGGAAGCCATACATCCTTTCTGATACTGAAGATCATCGGTATATGTATGGATTGACTTCTGCTGAACGTCCTTCGCATGATTTTGATGTGGAAGGACGAAATTTGCTGGATAAAGCTGAACGGGATACAACGGACGTGGAGGCTCTTTTGAGCATCAGAAAGGCCATCACGTTCGATCCATATGGATCTCTCTCCAGTTGGACGGCGAACAACTCAGATAACATGTGCTCGTGGAATGGTGTTCTCTGCACACAACAGACCAAAAGAGTGATTGCCATCACGCTTGAAGGGTTAAAATTGCAAGGTACTCTGTCGCCCTATCTTGGCAACCTCTCCCTTTTGTGCAGTTTCGATCTTTCAGACAATAATTTGACGGGAGGAATTCCATCTGAGATTGGGCAGCTTAAAGCACTGGCAACGCTTGACCTCCGTAATAATTTACTATGGGGATCTATTCCAAAGTCCCTGTGTAATTGCACGCAGCTGCAATGGATTGAACTTGCATCTAATAGCCTGACAGGGACTATATCAATGGAATTCGGTCGTTTGGTCAAGTTGGAAGGTCTCGACTTGGCCAGCAATAATCTGAGAGGAAATATTCCTAGTGCTATCGGCAACTGGACATCACTTCAATTATTGTCTGTTTGGGAAAACAATTTGTCAGGGACTATACCAATAGAAATCGGTCTTCTGGGCAGATTGGAGCACCTCTCTTTGTTCGCCAATAGTCTGAGTGGAAGTATTCCAACATCTCTGGGCAACTGCACTTCGCTCATAGATTTGACATTGCAAAGCAATAATTTGACGGGTCCAATACCAGTAGAATTTGATCATCTGGTGAAGTTGAAATACCTTTTCTTGAACAATAATCGTCTGACTGGAAGTATTCCTACTTCCCTTAGCAACTGCACATCATTGCTATTGATTTCACTTGCAGTTAACAGCTTAACAAGCACTATACCAACAGAGTTTGGCCGTTTGGTAAAGTTGGCACACCTGGACTTGGGCGGTAATAATCTGAGTGGAAATATTCCAACTTCTCTCGGCAATTGCACATCACTACAATTCTTGTCTGTATGGGGAAGCAGTTTGACAGGGACTATACCGACAGAACTCGGTTTTCTGGGCAGATTGGAACAACTCTTCTTGTTCGACAATGGTCTGAATGGAAATATTCCAACATCTCTGGGCAATTGCACCTCACTCCTACACTTGGCTTTGCAAAGCAACAATTTGATGGGTCCAATACCAGCAGAATTTGGTCAACTAAAAGCTCTCTTGCTACTAAACATATCTCATAACAGTATTTCCGGTACCATACCCGATACTATCACTGGTTTGGTTTTCCTCGAGTACTTAGATTTATCAGTAAATATTTTAGAAGGATCAATCCCTAGATTCATCGGCAATTGCACTTCTTTATATATCTTTTTGGCCCACACTAATAATCTCTATAGTACTATCCCAGATAGTATCAGCAGTTTGGCTTTTCTTAATCATTTAGATTTATCACTAAATAGTTTACAGGGATCAATTCCTATGACCATTGGCAATTGTATTTCTTTACGTACCTTTTCTGCCCATACTAATAATTTGTCCGGGAGTCTACCCATATCTTTGGCTAATTGTACCAACATTGCAATGTTGGATTTAAGGAAAAATAGGTTGTCAGGAGAATTTCCTGAGTCATTAAGAGCTTTTTATAATTTGAAAGTTTTAAACCTGGGTTACAATAAATTTTATGGCGGTATTCCTGAGTGGATATCAAATTTCACTAAGTTATGTGTGTTGGATTTATCCAACAATAAGTTTAGTGGAGTGATACCGTTATATCTTGAAAGGCTTCAAGGATATGTCAATGGATTTTCTCAAAAAGATACAGAGTATGAAGAAATGACAATTGATATGAAAGGATATGAGTACAATTTATCATATGTGTTGTCTTCCAACACAATATTTGATTTGTCTGGTAACAATCTCAATGGGACAATCCCTGCCAGCATAGGAAGTTTGAGTAACTTGAGATTGCTGAATTTATCTAACAATCAATTAGAAGGTTTGATACCTCCATCTCTTGGTAATATATTTACATTGGAGCAGTTGGACTTGTCCAAAAATAACTTGAGTGGAAAAATACCAGAGGAGCTTTCTGCATTGCATTGGTTGGGTTGGGAGTAATGGATGTTTCATCCAATAATCTTTGTGGGCTTATCCCAAAAGGAACACAAATTTCTGGTTTCAATGCAACCTCATTTCAAGGAAATAAGTGTTTGTACTGGTGTCCTTTACATCCATGTAATGAAATTGTAACCCAGTCTATAGATGATGACAATATTAGTAAAAATGTAACCCAGTCTATAGATGATAACAATATTAGTAACAATGGTGAGAAGAAAGTGAGATGGTTGAGTGCAGTCAATGAAAAGATGTCATTAACAGCATTAAATATTGGAGTGGGGATTGGAATTGGGGAAGTGATTAGTATATTTATCATTTCAAAGAGAGCCAAAAATTGGGTATTAGCTTTGTCATGAAACAAACCAAGATCCTCTTATGGAATGTACCAATTTTCTGTATAATCAAATCCTAAATGGTTTCATTTTATAATAAATAAAATAATTTTATCAAATTCTCATTAATATTTATGTGATGCTTTTATTTATTTTTATCTATAAAAATATATTTTTTATTTCATGACTGACCAAAATGAAATTTAAATATGAAAAGTAACAACCATTCCTACCAATCCCCATGCATACAATGGTTTCAGAGATGGTTCATAAGACGTTACTTGCACCAAAGGTTCTGGCTCTGCTAATATGGACATAGCTTTTGGGTGCAGTTATTAGATTCCCTCAGTTTTGGTTAAATATGGGTGAGACTCCTCCCATGGCTTGAAATTCATTGTAAATACTCCACCAGTGAGGAAGTTTTCAGTCTCAGCAGCGAACAATCTCCCAAGCTGTCAAGAGGCATCCATGTCGCATGAATAGATGGGAAATAGAGATAGGGCATTACTAACAGAGACAGGTAGATGCATTAATGAACAGAGTTCATTGCTACACACCTCGGACCAACACCCAAATTAATCAACATCTTTCAAGTTAAAGACCAATTAGTTTGATCATTACTAACAGAAAGAGAGGTCGATGCATTAATGAATAGAGTGTTCATTGCTACGCACCTCGAACCAACACCCAAATTAATCAACATCTTTCAAATTAAAGACCAATTAGTTTGATCATAAGCTTTGCCAAGATCTATCTTCAGGAAATATGATTGCTGGCTAGTCTCTTGGCCCTCTTCAAAGCTTTCAATGTGGAAAATGCAGTGTTAGAAATATATCTCTGCTAAACAAACCCGATTTGCTATTGCCACACTACGTACCAGGTAAAAATCGAACAATTAGAAATCCAGAGAGATCCACTTGAAACGTACTGTTTATAGTGAGCAGCTTTTAATAATTCGATTTCCAGAGAGATCCACTTGAAACTTTCTGTTTATAGTGAGCAGCTTTTAATAGTTCGATTTCCAGAGAGATCCACTTGAAACTTTCTGTTTATAGTGAGCAGCAGCTAATAATTCAAAATTGGTTGTGTTTAGATTTAATGTCTTTGGAAGTAGGACATGAACAAATATATTAACTCTGCACATTTTCAGGTCTTAAAAATTATTTATTCACCATCTGTTGGTCATCCAAATTTAAACTGGTAGTAAATAAATCAACTTTCTAAAATATATAGAATAAATATGAAAGGAAAATAAGAAATTTTGTGAAAAGTTTTTTCTAAAAACTGCGATTCTGGTATAAAAACATATATTTGCTATACATACTATGATTGTAGTGTATTAATCTAGCTGAGGTTTTGATGTCATTCTAATCCCACTGAGGTTCTCATCTCAAGAACATTAGTACTATAATTCTAAGACTCTGATCTTGCAAAAGTTTTGATTCAAATCTCCATGAGATTCTCATCTCACGGAGTTTTTGATTTGGCTGAGGTTCTGATATCGCCGAGGCTCTCGCATATTGATGTTACAGGAGCGATTAGAGTTTCATAGGGTAATGTTGCAAAGCTATATGTTGTGGAAAGTTTGTAAATTGTGATTTGGGCGTATTGATCTTGCTTGGGCTAAGCTGAATTATCAACTAGATCTGTGTAGTTTAAGCAATTCAGGTAAACAAGAGAAGTTTCACAAATAACTATATAAATATAAATATAAATATATATATAGATATAGATATAGATATAGATATAGAGTAATCAAATTTAGTTAATATATATATATATATATATATAAGAAATATTACTTATATATTAACTAAATCTCTCAACTGAAAAGAGGAAAAAAATGAAAATGTACACCTCAAAATATGCTCTTTGCTAAAATTCATCGTTAAAATAAATGCATACAGATATTAATTTTGTTAAAAAAAATTAATTGATTTATATTACAGTGAGATAGAATACTCATTATCCCTTTAAAAAATGGATAAATCTGCCGAATTAATAAAGGTACACATCACCAGTCTTTAATTAGCTTTGCGTGAGCCTTCACTCAATCTTTGTATCTTCGTATAAGAATTTCACGATGTTCAGGACTTCTCACGATGTTCAATAGAATAGTATTAAGCTAACAACATTTTCTTGAAATGAAATTTTGTTTATTTATTTAAAAATTAAAACTCTTCAAGCTTATTATTTAATAAAATATGTTTATATCTTTATTTTATTATTATATTAATTTGTTGTAATAATGGTGAAGGATAATGTTTTTTTAGATATTATTTAGATTTTAAGTCCAATTCCAGTATAGATCAAGCCTATTATTTAATAAAATATGTTTATATCTTTATTTTATTATTATATTAATTTGTTGTAATAATGGTGAAAGATAATGTTTTTTTATAGATATTATTTAGATTTAAATTACATTTTAATTATGAAATAAAACTTAAAGTTGTTAGATTTAGTTTTCTTTGAATAACAATGATGATGAGTTAGTAGAATTAATATTCATTTGTACACAACAATTAGTGATAACTATCCATATTAACAATTAATTATATCTAATATAAATTCATCTGTGAATCTAGCAAGCATATCAAATCTCTTTATGTACAAACCTCTTTTAAAGTCCAAAACTTGAAAAAAGATATATGTGCTCAATGGTCTATATAAAACACGAAATACAAATTGGATCTTATTTTTTAAGACTAAGATTTTGTACATAAAAATGGAAGCAAATAAAAACATAAGCAATCTATGTGAATTTGGATCAAATAGCTTGTATCATTTTTTATCATCACAATAAGAAATAAATGTATATTTACTTTGCATCAAATTTTCTTCTTTCATTTTTTGGAACATAGCAAATGCCTTGCATCCAAATACTCTTAAATGACTAAATTTTGGTTTATAGACATAAAACATATTAGATACAAAAACCGTTAGAAACATTTTTACCTTGAAGCATCCTACATGCACATTCTACTAGTGTTATGTTTTTCCTCTTAGTAACTCCATTTTGCCGAGGTGTATGTGGCACTGTAAATTGTTGTAGAATATCATTGCTTTTACAATGTTAATTAAATGCGCTTTATTTATAGTCTCTCTGTTGATTAGAGCTAAGAATTTTGTGCATTTGTCAATTTTTTTTCCACCATATTTTTGAATTCTTTAAAGTACTCAAAGATATCACTCTTCTTTCATATGGAACAGACCCAGGTATATACCTAGATCTATCATAAAAAAATAAGAAAATACCATGCTCCATTAGGAGATATAGTTTGAAGAAGTCCACATAAATAAGGATGAATCCATTCAAGTATTTTCTTTTGTATTTTCTCTTTATGTATAAGAAATTCCTCTCTATGTTGTTTTCCAAGTAGAAATTTATTGGTTATTTTGAGCATCAAATACATACAAGTTGTTTGATTCCTATTCACATAGATTGCATACAAGTAGGGATGTAGTGTTTCATGAGAATGGAGATGAAGGTGATAAAATGAATAATACTAGTATATGGAAAGATACTATCAATGATTATGTCAAAATAGAAACAAGTGTTAAACAAGAATAGGAAACACAGGAACAAGTACATGTTCATGAATCCCTAAGGGATAGCTCAGTGGGTTGAATTCCTATTGCTAAGTACCTCGTTTATCGGGAGGTCACGCGGTCAACTCTCCTCGATGCCCTTGGGGTTAGGTCTTGCTAATTTGGCTAATAGGTAGATCCTTTTGGGTTGATCTACCTGTATTTTCCCGTGCATGTAGCAGTCACTCAATGTTCGTGAACCATCCTTAAAAAAAGGTACAGGTTCACGAGACAGATGCCTCAAGCAATCATGACACTTCAAGAAAATAAGACGAAGAAGAAAGAAGTGAAACTCCAAGAAGGTCATCACATCAAATTTAGGCACTTATATGGTATAGATATATGCATTGATTTCTCATGTAATGAATGTTGTAGAACCTTCAAGTTATGAGGAATCTAAAGAATATAAAGAATGATGGGATGCTATGAATAAAGAATGTAACTCTATAATAAAGAATGACACATGGGAATTAACAAAATTGCCTAAAATAAAGTTCTCAGTATGATGCAAATGGTTGTACAACTCTAAGTTTAATGTTGATGGAAATATTGACAAGTATAAAGCTAGATTGGTTGCAAAAAGACATTCACAACAAGAGGAATTTATTATGAAGATACTTTTGCACTTGTAGCTAAGTTGAACACAATGAGAACCATTATTGCATTAGCCACAAAACATAATTGGAAAATGCATCAATTAGATTTCAAGTCTGCTTTTTTGAATGGTGAGTGAAAAGAAGAAGTTTATTTGGTTCACCCTCAAGGGTTTGTAAAGAAGGGACGAAAACATCCTATTTTTAGGTTAAAGAAAAATTTATATGGTTTTAAACAAGCACGAAGATCTTGGTATGTGAAAATTGATTCTTTCTTTTATGAGAATGGTTTTATGAGAAGCAAAAGTGATCATAACCTGTACATCAAGGAAGAAGAAGAAGAGAATATTGATTTCATATCTTTATATGTTGGTGATATTATCATAATAGACAATGCATCCAAGTTGATTGAAGAAGTTAAAAGTCAATTGTCACAAGTAGTTGAGATGAACGAACTTGGTGAATTTCATTACTGTTTAGGTCTTAAAGTTTGGAGGAAATTTGGTAAGACATTGACCAAACAAATAAAATATACAGGAGAAATCCTTAAAAGGTTCAATATAATTGAGTGCAAGGAGGTATCTACTCCTTTAGAAAAAGATTGTAAATTTTATAGTGATGATGGAACTAAATAGGTGAATGGAACTTCGTATCATCAACTAGTCGGAAGTCTGAACCACCTCATGATGTACTAGGCTAGATATAACATATTTTGTTAGCATTCTTAGTTGGTTCATGGCTACGCCTTGTGAAAGGCACTAGAAAGCAACAAATAAAGTCATTTGGTATCTCAAAGGAACACTTAATTTTGGTATTATGTATACTAATGAATTTGATAATGAGGTGGCATGTCATTCTGATTGAGATTGTGCTAAAAATCCCGATGACAGAAAATGAACCTTTGGATATGTATTCAATATAGTATCTAGAGTCATATCATGGTGTAGCAAGAAATATCCAACTATTTCTTTATCATATATAGGCGTTCAATGCAAAGCCTTGACCAGTGCAACTTGTGAAGTTGCTTGGTTAAGGAGGAATCTTGAAGATGTTGGAGAAAAAAAAGTGGTCCAAAAAGCATCAAATGTGACAACTAGAGTTTCATTAAGTTGGAAAATGATACAATTTATCATGCTAGATTAAAACATATTAAAATTCAACGCCATTTTGTAAGGGAAAAGATAAAGTGAAAGGATATTTAATTATTCTATTCTAATACAAGTGACAATGTAGTTTACATCCTTACCAAGACTCTTGGGAAGATGAACTTTGAAATATGTAGACAACAATTAGGCATTGTGAAAAATCTATTTCTCCATTAAGGGGACATATTAGAATATTGTAGAAATGGCATGCTCTAAAATTGTGAGTTATCTAGTTTATGAGTTTCTTTGTGATGAGTTGTACTCATATGTTGTTGAGATGGTTTACTTCGTCGTTAGTGTTATAATTTGGTTTCTTTGTGGTCTATGTTATTGTCTATTTTTAGTATATTAGATCCAATTTCTTAAGATCTAGAATGTCCAAGATTTGTCTAAGAGTCTTTACATATATGTAATGTTTGATGAGACATTAGTGTAATAGTGTGAGATTTGACATATTGTGAGACTGTATGGTTTATTTTATTTTCTAATTTTTTAATTCTTATATGTTTTCTATTTCCCAATATTGTTAAACCTTAGTTATGTAAGGTGTTGTATAACGTAATGTTATATTGACTCAGTCAACATATTATATATATATATATATATATATATATATATATATATATAAAGCTTTTTAATATTATCTTTATTTTCCAATTTTTTCACAATATTTTAATCATGTGATTCCTACATTCCTATTTAAATATATGATAATTTTGATTGAAATTTTAAATAATTTTAAAAACCTTATTACTTTTATATATTATTTTAACTCTATTTATATATTAGGGCCTGGAGTATGCCCTAAAACTGCTTCTGCTTGGCTAAGAGCTCGTCTTCCTCGGACGTAAGGAAACAGGTTAACGGCCCAAGACCCAGAGGCATCTGGCAGGAGTGAAAGCCTGCTCCCTTATGGACCACCAGCGGGTTATTTCAGGTGGCGTGGTTTTCCTTGATAACAGTGATGTGTCAACTGACTTTTGCGGATAGCAGCCAGAGATGGCTGTCCTCACTGTTGGTTTGACGAACTGAGTTTGATAGGTTTTTCCACCTTTTGAAAAAAAAAAAAAACTCTATTTATATATTAAATGCTCAATAATAATTATATTTTCAAGTGAAAAAAGTCTTAATAATTTTAATTTATCACAGTAATAAATATTCCTAGAAATGTAATTTTAAAAAATAATAGGACTCACCATTATTGTTTAGAGAGATGCATTCTACGAGTATGAGTGCAATATATGATTTCATCCATGTTCAACATGGAGTTGACCTATGTCCCTTTCAAATAAAAAACAAATATAATGTAAATAAAAAACAAATATTGAATGCAATAAAAAATAAATGAATATACATATTTAATTAGTTTTAATTAAAAACATTATAAAACATGAATAATCTCACTCTCACTATGTTCACTTAGTTAGTTGTCAATATTATAGTCCAAGAGACATAATAGTTAATATTATAGCCCAATACTAAAAGGAGGTTGTAAATAAAATATTTTGATCAAATATTTCAATGTTCAAAAGAAATGGCTAATAAAAAGTAAAATAATAAGTTGCTTCCTAATAAAATGAACATGCATTTAATTGTTAATCTAAAATTGATGTGACATTTAAAAAATATTAATAATAAAAAAAATTCAAATATTGTCATGTATTTATAAAAGATTTCAAGGATATTTAAAGTTTAATGATTTGTTGAAATCTCAGATTTAAATTCTGTAGTCTACATAATCTAAACATCTCCGTAAATTTTCAAAATATATGTATTTATGCATTCAAAAATGTAATTTAACCACACTCTAGCTCTATTTTAACCATGAGGGAAGTGTAAACATGAATTTTCCAAGTTAGTAGCAGGCAAGACGGCTAGATTGGCAGTCGATTTAGGCAACACATGTGGCAGGCAGTGCCAAGGTGATGCGGAGCCTACGGAGGCCTAGTTTGACAACTAGCTTTTCAAATGCAGTCAAGTTCAGGGATTTCTCGAAGAGAAGATAATTTCCCTCAAATAATTTTTGTTGGTATTCCTCTTGGATAGGTTCACCAGTTTGGCGATATTTATTGGACTCAAAATTTATCACTGTTTCTTAATAATATAAAACCCTTAGTTGTTGCACCGATTTTCCCAAGTTGGGTTTTTTCAGGGATTGTAGTACAAAAATAAGTCAGTCAAAGTTTTTTATGTGTGTGCCAGTATTTTATCAGTTTCTAGTTTATCTTCCCTAGAATTTAATTTGGTCAAAATTTCAATTGTGAATTTTTCATATTTTACGTAGGCAAATAAATTGTTAAATAATTTATAGTTAGAAGAATAATTTCTAGTTGCTGCAAAAATGTTGAGATTTTCACATGATATCAGAGCAATTTTGATCATACAAGGAAACTTAGAAGTGGAGGAAAAAATTCCTTGTTTAGAGGGAGCAACGGGATGAATTTCTGGAGGTTGTGTAGAGACTAAGCCAAGAAGTTTTAATTGTTGGGAAGATCGATTTTTCAGTGCAGGTTGGAAGAAAATACTCGACTACTGCTCCAACAAGAAAAGGGAGCAACAGTCCAATATTTTCACTAGGCAGATTCATTTTTTAGGGATGGAAGTGTTTTGCAGCAGTTTACAGTAGCAGAATCAATGTTGGGTGGAAGAGAAAGGAATACATAGAGAGAGATCATTTATCTCATGGGTTTTTGAGTTCTATAAATATGATTTTCTAGTTGAAAATTGGTAGAAGATGTGAACAGAGTTTCTCACTCCATAAGGGAGTGTGTTTAGTAGACTCATCGGCCAAGCAATGAGAAAGAGGGATATTTTTGACCAAATTCAAAGAGGGCCACAACTGGGCTTAGAGATTAGGATAGGTTGGAGGGGGCCTCCAACATTGTCTTGCGGAAGGATAAGGTGTCCTTCATTCTGGATGAATATGGCCTGAAAGTCTATGTAGATAATGTGGTATTAGTTCCTTAGGATGCCAATCAACTAAAGGGGTATAGGAATGAGACGGTGGAGGTGTAGAGGTCGATCATGGATGGATTGTGGAACCATATAGTTTCATATATATTTGGAAAAGGCACTTACAAGGAGATGTGGGACACTCTCGTTCAACTATATCAGAACACTTTCGAGTAGCGAAAGATGTTGCTGTAAGAAACATTGAGGAACATTAGGATGCAAAAGGGTGAGGGGATAGATTCCTTCCTCACCAGGATTCAAGAGCACTGTGATCAGCTTGTAGCCATTGGGGAGGCACCTCAACTGATAGAGCTTGTTTGTTTGACACTAAAAAGTGTCTCATAGGTTTAGTAAGTCTTTGTCCAAAGTAACTCGGGTTGAGACAACTTGTCTACATCGGATAGGATGTGGTCAGGCCTACAGAAGGAGGATTTGAGGCGATCTCTATTGAAGAGCACCATCAATGGAAGTAGCCATAAGGTTTTGAAAGGTGATAAGGAAGAGAAGAATGTGCCCCTTGCATCAAAGGGTTGTTCAAATTGACGTGTGTTGTAGTGTTGTAGATGTATTGTTGGTTGGCATTGATGTCAACTTGGTAGCATGGGTTGCAGAAGAGTTGGTTAGGACTTGTATGTTTGGTTACAAGTGGCATGTACTGGCTGATATGTTGAATTGGTTTAGGCATGTGTACTAGCACGGAGATGTGTGGATATATCTATTATTTGTAGGTGTTTCATGCAGAGTGTGTGCAGGGGATTTCATGGTCCCCATGATCATGTTGTTTCATATAGTTGGATGTGGTTAGGTGTTTGGCTATACATTGATTATGCAATTGATTGTTTGGTTATACAGTGTTACCAAGGACGATAGCTAAATGGTTTACCTTGGTATTTGATTCAACATAAGTAGATTATTACCATGGTACATGTATTCTTGGTATTGGCATTACCATGGTATTGGTATGTGTGTGAGGCAAGCTGGCACGTGATATTACCTTAGTGAAGATAGTCTTGGTATTGACATAACCTAGATATTTTCTTGTTGTATTGGTTTGGAAATTACCATGGTACATCTGTCCTTGGTATCGGCATAGCCAATGTATTTATCCATGGTATTGAGTTGGATATGGCCATGGTACAGTTGTACATGGTATTGGCATAACCATGGTATTTACCCATGCTATTGATTTGGAGATTCCCATGGTATTGGGATAACCATGGTATTTTCCCTAATTATTCATTGTTGAGAATAATTTGACTTAACCATTTCAGAAAATTATATAATAGAGGAAGAGAAGAAAAGTTGTGTTGGTTCTCTTGTGTGAGGAAATTGTCAAACATGCCAACTCAGAAATTCCTGGATAAAGAAGTGACAAATTTTTATTGGATTTGTTGGGCATCTGAGGATGGATCTGAAAATTCAGAGACACAGATTTTGTGCAGAATGAAGAAAATTAGTTTTATAATGAGATTTTTTTCAAAATTTTGTCTAGAATGAGAGAAACAAAAGTTTCTGTGAAGGAAATTTTCATATATTTTATGTTGTTGTCGTTTTCCCAAATTTCCCTAGTTGACATTCTAGATTCGATTTTCTTCCAGAAAAATGATAAATAGATGATGACTTTGATTCGATTTGGTTGGTTTCTTGGAGACTGAGTGAATATGCCACTGTGAGGATATTGTGTGTGAGTAGAGACTGCAATTGTCACTCACATTGTTTTGCAGTGATTATTAGAGTATTGTGGGCAGAAATTAGAGATAGAGTTGGGAAGAAGATTCAGATATTGGGTGTCATTTGGGGCAGAAAATTTGCAACTTGTTGTAGTGTTTTGGTGTTTGAAGAAGTAAGGAATTTTCCTCCTCCATGTTAGATTTAGGATTCATATTTTATGTGCAGAATACTAGAGTTGTTGGGTTGATCATGTTGAGCGAATTGAGAACCCAGTCTAAAATATTTTGAAACGTGGTTCACATCGATGAAGTGAAGGTGTGGAGGCTTCGGAATAGATAGTGATTTGGAAGATTCAATAGTAGTAAGATTCTTTTCCATGCAATAGGAGTTGGAACGTCCAATGGTGGTTGGGTGAGGATCATTGGTGGTGGGAGCTTCCAACGGATGGTAGTCCGTAGATCTGTGTAAGATAATGCATGTACAATTTTTTCGACATATTAATAAAATAACTAAGCATCACAACAACAACAGGGTGGTTTTCTCCTGAAAGGGTTTCCACCAGAAATAATTGTGTTCTTGTGTGTGTATGATTATTTTTCTCATGTTGTTATGATTTCAGTTTATTGTTGCTTACATGTTTTGATGAACTAATGTTGTGAATTTGCATGGATAATGAGCATGGAGGAAAATTTTTAATTGGTGAAAATTGATACAAAGGCCATCACTATTGATTCACCCCACACCCATCCCACCCTCTTAGTAGTGAATATATTTCCAACAATTGGTATCAAATCTAGTGCTCTTCAGTGAAGCTTGACTGCTTGGAGAGTAAATCATTGATCATGGCCAGAAGTAAGAAGAGGATGTCTCAAAAGCCAAAGAATTTGAAGAAGGAATAAAATCAGTCCATTGGAAAAGAAGCTGCAGATTGTGAAACTGATGTGTAACGAGGTAATATTTTGAAGGAATTTTTTACTTATAATTTTGTTGATTCTATTGAGGTCGCTAGTGAAGATGAGAAGAGTATTTTTTTCATTAGAGCTTATATGAATCATCAATGTGTGTTATCAAAGAATTAGTTTCTCAAGTGGATAAACTAACAAGTGTGTGTAGAGATCATAAGAAATTGTTGCAATTTTGTGATGAGAAGGAGACAAATCTCAAGGAGGAGCTTACTACCTTAAGAACCCAACTGATAGATTCAAAAGAAATGAAGATATAATTTGAAACTAAAAGAAGAGAAAGAAATATTATGTAGAAGCACTTGAAAATGTAGTTGAAAAATTAAGAAAACCAATTGAAGAGAAGGACCAGCAACTAGAAAAATTTAAGAGCAACATAGGAGAGAGAAAACATATCTCTAACCTTGAAAGAGGAGATACAAGTTTAGATTTAGGAAAAATTAAGAAGGTAGATTCAAAGAAATCTACAACAAAATTTGTGAGAAGACACGATAATATTGGAGAGAAGAGGCAATAATTTGATCAGTAGCAAAGAAGAGATTTGAAAGGAGATTCAATGCCAATAATATCATACACTCCTAGAGTTGATAGTTGCATAATTCAAAGAAGAAATCAGAATTCATTTTCTCCCTTAATGAACAAGATTGAGTGATTTCATTGTCATTAGTTAGGACATAAGGAAAATTTGTGTAGGAGCAAATTGGATACATCCATGGAATAGTTTGGACAACAAATAATGGGATATTTTTTCAGGTATACAAGTTTGTTTAATGGTATATTTTATTCATGTAACTTGTTTTGGAATAAAGCCATTGATTGCAGACCTGGAATAAAAAGATGGAAATCTAGCATGAGCAACAAAAGTTTAGATCCTTTGGATCCTTATCTTGGTCATGTAGAATGTTTTATGTGTCAAAAATTCGGACAAATGGACATTGATTGCCTAATTCCTAGATCCATGAGAATGTTGGTACAAAAGAAAAAACCAAAGAAATGTGCACAACAAAGGAACCCATCAAGAGAAATGTGGAAGAAAAAGGATGAACTAATTGGAAATCATGGTATTGCTCTTTGTTCACTCCTACACTTGGCTTTGCAAAGCAACAATTTGATGGGTCCAATACCAACAGAATTTGGTCAACTAAGAGCTCTCTTGCTATACCCCATACTATCACTGGTTTGGTTTTCCTCAAGTACTTAGATTTATCAGTAAATATTTTAGAAGGATCAATCCCTAGGTTCTTTAGCAATTGCACTTCTTTATATATCATTTCGGCCCACACTAATAATCTCTATAGTACTATCCCAAATAGTATCAGTAGTTTGTTTTTTCTTAAGCATTTAGATTTATCACTAAATAGTTTACAGGGATCAATTCCTATGACCATTGGCAATTGTATTTCTTTACATACCTTTTCTGCCCATAATAATAATTTGTCTGGGAGTCTACCCATATCTTTGGCTAATTTTTCTGCCTATACTAATAATTTGTCTGGAAGTCTACCCATATCTTTGGCTAATTGTACCAATATTGCAATGTTGGATTTAAGGAAAATTAGGTTGTCTAGAGAACTTCCTAAGTCATTAAGAGTTTTTCATAATTTGAAAGCTTTAAATCTGGGTTACAATAAATTTTATGGTGGTATTCCTGAGTGGATATAAAATTTCACTAAGTTATGTGTGTTGGATTTATCCAACAATAAATTTAATGGAGTGATACCATTATATCTTGAAAGACTTCAAGGACTTGCGAATGGATCTTCTCAAAATGATACAGAGTATGAAGAAATGACAATTGTCATGAAAAGATATGAGTACAATCTATAATATGTGTTGTCTTCCAACACAATATTTGATTTGTTTGGTAACAATCTCAATGGGACAATCCATGCAAGCATAGGAAGTTTGAGTAACTTCAGATTGCTGAATTTATCTAACAATCAATTAGAAGGTTTGATACCTCCATCTCTTGGTAATATATTTACATTGGAGCAGTTGGACTTGTCCAAAAATAACTTGAGTGGAAAAATACCAGAGGAGCTATCTGCATTGCATTGGTTGGGAGTAATGAATGTTTCATCCAATAATCTTTGTGGGCTTATCCCAAAAGGAACACAAATTTCTAGTTTCAATGTAACCTCATTTCAAGGAAATAAGTGTTTGTCCTGGTGTCCTTTACATCCATGTAATGAAAATGTAACCCCATCTATAGATGATGACAATATTAGTAACAATGGTGAGAAGAAAGTGAGATGGTTGAGTGCAGTCAATGAAAAAATGTCGTTAACAGCATTAAATATTAGAGTGGGGATTGGAATTTGGGGAGTGATTAGTATATTCATCATTTCAACGAGAGCCAAAAATTGGGTATTAGCTTTGTCAAGTAAAACACCAAGATCCTCTTATGGAATGTACCAATTTATCTCTAATCAAATCCTAAATGGTTTCATTTTATAATAAATAAAATAATTTTGTCAAATTCTCATCTAAATAGTTTCATTTTATAATAAATATAATAATTTTATCAAATTCTCATTAATATTTATATAATGCTTTTATTTTTTTATCTAAAAAATATATTTTTTATTTCATCGCTGACCAAAATTAAATTTAAATATGAAAAGTAACAATCATTCCTACCAATTCCATCCATACAATGGTTTCAGAGATGGTTCATAAACATTACTTGCACCAAAGGTGCTCGCTCTGTGATGAGCCCCAAAAATGTACAATTATTTGGGCTCATTCAACCTCCTAATTTAACTTAATCCACCATTCTCATTGGTTTATTGCATGTTTTTGATTATTTTTATGTTAATAGAGTGAACTTGGTTAGTCATTATGCCAACAAGTCTAATGGGTGCTTTGTGTAGCCTTTTTGGTCAACTTGGAGACAAAATTGAAGGTCTTAATGAGCACTTGGCAGCCAAATTCGTTGGAGAACAAGCTAGAGGATTTGTAGGAAGGTGTCCCCTTCATTTATGGGCCCTTACCTCGAATTCTCCACCATCAGCTCGGAGTTCAAGGGCCACCGAATCAATCAGCACAAGGACAACCAAGCAAGTCAAGTAGGACTGCTGTTAACTCCAAGTCTTGGGCAACCGAGTCCCTAAATTGTAGGAGGACTGTTGGGTCCTCAAATTGTATAAATAAGAGGGCTGAGGGCCTCATTTCAGTTAGTCATTTTGGGGAGCTAGTGGTTAGTCATTTTGTAGCTGGTAGATTAGTCATTGCATAGTCTTGTTGTAGTCATTTTGTAGTTCGATTTTTATGCAATAAATTAGCTTTGCTTTCAGCTCATTCTCAAGCTCTCCTTGTGGACAGTTTTGATGTAACTTTTCATTCTTGATTAATAAAGATGAATCCAACTTTGCACCATCTCTAAATCTCTCTTGGGAGGCTGTAGCTCTTGGGGTTGGGCCCATCTCAAGCGCCCAATACCTCCCTTGTTTATCTTTATGTGTTTTTGCTGCATTCTTAGAATAAAATCTGCTATTTTGTTTTGTTATTTAGTTTTTTTTTTTGATGACTAAAATAGCTTTTCATGCTCAGATTTAGTTGATAGGTTGTTAACAGAAAAAGCTTCAATAAAAGGGCCAAAAAACATCTGTGGTTTCACCTCTCCCTCAGTGGGATCAAGAGCTGTGACTAGGATGACTTTGCTGCCCACAAAAACACTGACTTTGCTTTGCCATGCAATCATTAGTGTTTGGTTTTCATTTGCAGAAGTTGGTTACATGTTCAGATCTTTGAATGCTTCATTTCATAATTAATATACATGGTTTCCTTGCAATTAAAGCTGTTGTCCATTCTTGTTACTGTTAGCTATATCATATTAGGGTAGCATAACTAGATCTTTGTTTTCTTGCATGTCTTTGTTTGTTCAGTTTGAAAAACCACTTGCAGAGTACCTATTACCCTTCCTTACCTGCACATACTCCATCCAACCTACCTGTTTCATCCTTCACTCAGAACCCTCACCTTACATTTACCTCATTCGCTTACTTTGCCATGATTCTCATCTTCTTGTGCAACATCGTTTCATCCCTCCTTGAACAGATCTCACCATCTACACCTTCTCCTCAACTCCAACCTCCAAGTCTTGAACTCCCCTACACCCCTATTTCACCTCCATACTCGTTCCTCCACCTTTTTCCCTCCATCCATTCTCCAAGATCCTCTTTTCAGAACATCTTGTAGAAGAATTACAGAACATCCTGTAGAAACCCCTGCAGACTTCCTGTAGAAGTTCATAAACACGGTTGCATGTCATCCAGACTTTGTGAAACTCTCTGAGAGAATGTCAGGTATCCCTTAGACCCTCTTTGTACCATCCCAACATTTCCCAAAGCATTTCATCCCTTGATCCATCCCTGCACAGTGGAAAACTAGTTAGAAGCACATGCATGATAATTTCAACAACTTAAGCAAAAATACAAAAAGATGTTTTCTTCAGATAGTGATAACTTAGACACATGCATTTTACCTTCCTAGAAGTAATGGCATCTCTTTCAGTAGTTTTCATGCTCTCCTTTGCGTCAGTAGGACTAGCTGGTAGAATTAGGGTTTGCTAGGGTTTGCGTTCCTTTTTGGCTTTCATTTTCTTTTTGCAATTAGATTAGCTTCCTTCAAGTTAGATTTCATCCATCAATTAAAAAGCTTCTTCTAAGAGCTCATAGAAGTTGGCTTAAGCTCCTAGCGGACTTGTGCCAGCTGGCCAAGTGACAGCTACGGCAAGAGCTAGTACTTGTGCATACAGCACCGTCGCTTCCAAGTTTGTTACGAACTACCGGGTTGATAAAATTAAAGAAGGGAGTTCCAAGAGTTGTAGCATTATTGCTACAATACTGGGGCCCACCATCTTTTTGGCGTCGTTGCCGAGGAAGCGGCAGAGTATTGGTGATTGTTGCTATTCTTCTATTTTCTACTACAACCTTCTGCTAAGTAGTTTATTTCATTTCCCTTATGCAATTTCATTTACGCAAAAGTAGATTAGCATTTCTTGCTTTCATAGATTAGCATTTCAATTCCGCAATTTCATTTCTGCAAGCGTAGATTAGCATTTCAATTTCTCAAGCGTAGCCTAGCATTTCATTCCTGCAATTTCATTTGAGCAAAATAGATTAGTCCTTTCCTGCTTTCATTTCAATTCTGCATTTTCATTTCAGCAAGATAGTTAGTTGCAGTTCAACCTATTTTAGCTTTGCAGGTACAAGAAGAAAAATGCAAAAACCAACCAAAAAGATTTCATTTCATGCCTTGTAGGAGTAGAGATAAGTTAGAAAAATGATTGCACAACACCCCCCATTGCTTCACACAGCCAACCTTCTCTCTTCTTCGATGGTTGTGACTAAGAAGAACCCCTGGATGGACATCAAGGCATATTTAAAGAACCTCTAGGGGAGAAGAAGAAAGAAACACTCCTCTGAAGCAAATGGCTACAAACAGAAATGTTGGGAGCAATCCCTTGGCCAAATATGAATTTGCAAATCAGATCGAAGATTTCAAGAGTGATATGAGGCAGTTTCTTGCCATGCAACTGGATACCTTGCGGATCCAAAAGAAGCAAGAAGAAGCCAAGAGGGCTTTGGCCATTTTTTGTCCTAGGTGCACTAGAAAGCATCCTAGGAATGAATGTCCAATGCACTCTCTAGAAGTGTGTTTCATCTGTGAAGAATACCATCCTACAGATCAGTGCCCTTCCTTGCCCAGAATCAAATCTTCATACCAGAGAGCCAAAGGAGCCACTGAATCACTCTGTTATATGAACCAAAGGAGGCCACATGGACCCATACCCTACCAGCAGGGAATGCAAGGTACATCCCAGACCTATTATGACCCCTATCAAACCACTTCCATACCCTCTTGGGGTTCCCCTGCTCACCCTTCATGGTTCAAACCTCCTCCTTATTCCTTCACAGATCCATATTACGCCCAACCAGCTGCTCATTCATTTCACTCTTATGCTCAGCCACAGCCTCAGTGGAATGCACCTTATCAGGAGTGGAGGGCCCAGTACAACTCTCATCCCGCTCATTTTCCTCCACCACCTGCTCATCCACAACCATCGCCTCCTCCTCCACCAAGGCAACCCCAAATGCCTACCCAACCACAATGCCATCCATCTCCATCTCAATTTCACACCTCCACTCAACTACCCGTACCATTTCCAAAACCACACAATGGAGCAGCTCAACCCCATTGCAAATCTGAGGCACAACATATCCAACCAACTCCTCTTGAGCCCAATGATCTTCACCAAAGCTCAGGAACAGTGTTGCAAAGCAGATATTATATTGACAACATTGAAGGACCAAAAGCAAAAGAAGATTCCAAAGAGGAGATCAAAGAACCATGGGCTACACTTGATGAAGAGAAGAGATCAGAATCAGAGATCGAGAGAGTTCCCTCATGGTTACCATCAAATCTTCCATGTATTCAAGAGAAAGATCAACAAAAAGAGGAAGATCAGAAGGTCATGATAGAAGATGACATGAAGAATGATCCAGATCGGCAAAAGAACCAAGGATATCAAAGCTATATTGAGATATGGTTTCAGAAGGTCACTAAGTTGCAACAGTACTTTCTTCCTCAACTTTTTTTGATCCCTTCAACGCCAGATCATTTGGTATCTAAGATCTGGATACTTGTCCAAGCATGCATTTCGAGCCTTCACATCATTTTTTCTCTAATATCGATGTGCACGTGGCTCCATTGGAAGTATTCTTATACTTGAAAATGATTTTGTTTTTCAAGTAGGGTAGGGTAGAAAAAAAAAAAAAAAAAAAAAAAAAATGAAAATAAGAGAAAAATAAAAATCTAAGGTGAAAACCTCCTTGGAGGCGCCTTAGATTGGCTCATTGATTGAAAACCTCCATGAGGCGGTCAATGGGTTGGAAAAAAGAGAAAAGAGAATAAGATCTCTGGGTGAAAACCTCCCTTGGAGGCGCCCAGGGCAGGCAATTAGGGTGAAAACCTCCATGAGGCGCCCTAGTTGTTTTTTCAAAAAAAAGAGAAAAAAGAAAAAGAAAAATAAAGCTAATCTCCATTGAATAATTTCATGTGTGCAGCAATGACATTGCAGGTTGCAAGAAGGACGTTTCATGACAGGAGGAGCACTCAAATCAAAGTCAAAGTAATTTTTCTTGTGCCTTCTACAGGAAGCTCTGTATTTCTACAGGAAACATCCTGTAGAACCTTTGGACGAGCCAAATCCAATTTCAAAAGTGAATCTAATGGTGGGAATCTGTTGATTAGGCCTACAAGCACTTGTGTGTCCATCCCTTGCCTTTCTCCATCATTTTTTCCACCTCATTGTGCTTCTCATTGTGCCTCTACAGGAACTTCTTGTAGAAGTTGTGGGAAACTAGACATGGATTTCAAAAAGTGGTTTGGTGAACACGGTAGCTTCCTCAAAGGTTCAGAAGTCCTCATGCAATCTTCCAACTCCTCCTCCATCATCTCCATACCTGCATCACAGCCCAAGCTCAATTTTCCCTTCCATGCAAGCACATGCAAAAAGCCTTGAGGCAAAAATCCATAGAACCAAATTTGTTTTTGCCATAACTTGAAAACAATGCATCCATTTGACAAACCGTTTTATGGGGAATTGTACAAGGTTGATGACAACATGCCTGAGCAGTTTCATGCAATTCCGGTGCACGATTTCCAAGAAATCAGCCTCCATCACCATCAACCATTTTTGCATTTTCTCCATATCCGTGCATCCGTTTCAAAACCTGTTTCATGGGGATATGCATGTGAGTGATGGTAACCTACCCAAGCAGTTTCAGCCGATTCTGATGCACGGTTTCCGAGAAATCGATCTCTGAAATCTTCAGCCATTTTCCATTTTTCTCGAAATCCGTGCATCCATTGATCACGATTTTGGTATGGGGGATGGATAATGATGATAGGAACATGCTCAGCAAGTTTCAGATCAATCCGCTTTACCGTTTGGGAGAAATGGCGAAAACAAGTTCTGGTCCTCTGACATTGCAGCAGCAGCAGCTTGAAAGTGCAGATCTGAACGTGGAAACAATTGCATGCAGCTCAGATCCGGCCAGAGTACACCTGCACAAGGAAAAGCAATCAAAAACCATCAGCCAAGCCCTCATGCAATCAAAGGATCCAAGCATGCAACAGCAGAATCAGAGCATGCAACAGCAAAAAGCTTCACAAGCAGCCGCACGACTTGCAGGTACATGACTAAACTTGTTCCTCTGTTTGAATGGATCTAACCTAAGACTCTCGGGAACTCATTTTATTTGAATTTGTTTGAATATAGAATTGAGAACAATTACTTAGGAGAAAATCTTTGCTAGTTCAACTCTTCTATCTTTTACACCCTTAAAAGGTTTGCTTACTTACAAGTTTTTGGTTATTCAAAATGCATAATTGTTTGGTTATCAGGCTCTTCAAATTTATAGGTATTAATTTTTTCTTATTGGAACGACAAGATTATAGATGTGAAGAAAAAAAGTCCATATCTCTATTTTTTTCATATTCACAGGGAGTGGGACACTTGCACAAATTCCTTATCAAAAAGGGCACTTTTCTCAAGAAAATGACTCATTTTGTTTTAAGAATGGAAGGGTACCACTTTGAGAGGAAGTGGAAGTCTTTCTCTTTTGTCCGGTTTTTAGTTATCCATTGACAAGACTAAGTCTACAACTATGCCTTCACTTAGAAAGTTTTTTTTAAACAACTTTTGTAATTTCTGTTTTGGACTATGGTTCCTTAGCATGCTAAAGGAATTATGTAACAGATACATTCCTTTGTTTTCATTGGAATCAATATGCAATTATATTACAACATATTAAATTAAGTATTGGGGGTTTTCGCAGTGCATTTTATTAGATATTATTTGTGGGATTCAACTGCAGTAAGAAAGTCATTCATCTATGACAATTTCCATGAGAGGTAGTCGTAACTGACTAATTTCTCATGGTTTTTGAATAGTCCACTTAGCACTCATTGCATCAGGTGATGCTCACAGGGGTGAAGAAGTGGGATTGAAACTAGTGAAATGAATCACATAGCGTCAATCATCACTTCTGGGGCTTGCACTCGGTAACTAGGACTTCCCATGAGGTCACCCATCCCATTTGAAAAACATTAACAAGTATTGTGCCTCATGAACCATTCAAGTAGAGTTCCCTTCACTCTTTTGAAATAAGTATTAGGGGTTTTAGTCAGTTACGACTACCTCTCATGGAAATGGTCATAGATGAATGATTTTCTTAACGCAGCTGAATCCCAAAAATAATATCTAACATATTAAATCTTAAACCTTCTTGAGTTTTTATTTGGTAATGTTCAGTGTTATAAGTATGTTACAAGAAATGTATTTTAACTTCAATGGTAGTTGATTGGATGTTATGGATAGGCTTGATACAGTGCTTGTTTAGCCTCTTGGTAACAATCAACTTTCATTGTACATATTTTGTATGTAACTTTTGCTCTCAAAATGAATAGAAAGGTACATAAATTTTCATATATATATATATATATATAGAGAGAGAGAGAGAGAGAGAGAGAGAGAGAGAGAGAGAGAGAGCTTCAATATTTTAGATATAAGTAATTCCAAATATGGTTGCCAAAAAAAACAATTAACCAAGTGATTTTTCTAGCTAGAGACTTCACCATAAACATCATACTATACAAAATACACAATATTAAGACTCGAAGATGAGACTCCAAGATAAGGAAATGGATCTATTTCATGATCGGATATGAAAATCTCAGAGGTGTGATTCTCATAGCTATGAGCATTAATATATGAATATGAAGGTAACTAGGTTTGAGTTTTAAGGAGTTAGGGTGCTAAAAGAACTCCATTCTCTCCATTCTCTTTACTTATTAGACATTTATGAATTTCTTCAAAGTGCATGCATTGTATATTATTATTACTTAAAAATATTAGAATCCTCCTCAATTTCTATCTAAAAATAAGTTCAAACTTGTTTTTCATTTTTTTTAATTCTTATCACTTTAAAAATTGAAATTAATTATTTTTTTTTTTCTCTGTAAAACTAAACTATTTCTATTGAGTAAAATATAGTACAATCATGAGAGACAAGAAGTCGGCAGACCGGAAATGATGAAAATATCAACCTCGGTCCCGGAGAAGGAGTGAACCAATCATTGAGCTACAACAAATAACTTGAGAGCAAAAATTGACTATTACCCCACAGGGGCAGTGACCTCAACACGGTGTTTTTTCCCTTTCTTTGTTTTGACTTTTATCCAGCCATCCTGGGGAGTGTGAGCTAAAACAACTTGAAGACTAGAATTCTCCATCAAGGAGATCTCCTTATCTGATTCAGAAGAGGAGGTCTCATGGAAACGTTTCTGGGAGTTTGTTGTGACAGTGTTGTGCGCAGTTGTATCTGTGGACGGATCCATCGTCTGAGGCGCCTGGTCCGGTTCTGAATCACTGTCCTCATCTTCCGAGCTTGAGGACTCCGAGCTTATTGCTGGCGGCGGAGAACAAGGGGTCCAACGCTTGGGTTTGGACTTTGCAGAGTTTCCCTTTTTCGTTTTTGCTGGCAGCGATGGGCAAGAATTCTGCAGGTGCCCTGTTAGGTGACAGTGGCGGCAGCGGAAGGCGGTGTTTTCGTAATCCAGATTCTGGGTCCAGACAGAGTCAATGATTTTGAGATTGATTTGCTCTGGCAATCCCTTGCTTAGATCTAGCTCTACACATATTCTAGCATATGTGTAGAGACCTTGTTGTTCCCGCCTGTAATCTCCCATTAAAAAGTTGCCCAGGGTGTTGCCTATTCTTCTATAGACTGTTGTATCCCACAGGTGAACAGGAAAGTTTGGGAGTCTGATCCAGACAGGGGCTTTGGTGATGACTGCAGAAGCTGGGTCAAAATCTGAGAACCATGGAGTTATGAAGAGTCCTGCTGAACCCATGAACCAAGGACCTTCTTCTAAGGCCTTTTCATAGTGCTTGAGACTGTCGAACAGAACTATAAAATATCCTTTTGAGCAGAAGCAGACCTTGCAATGGTGAGTCCAGTTGTCATTGATCCAGTCATAAAGGTCCTTAGAGTGAGGCCAAAGCCCATTAAATCTGCAAATGATGGCCCTTTCAGCAAATTTTTGAATGTCATCTGCAAGGTCAGGGTGGGAGATCTCAACAGAGGGGACCTCCTCTAGCTTGTCAACCAGAAAAGGCTTGGGTTTGGGAAGTTCAGGGGAGTTGGGAATCTCAGAGCGAACTGCAGCTTTGTAGGAGTAGGGAGGAGCAGAAGAAGATTGTCCTGCAGCGCCACCTCTCAAACGAAGGGAAAACACTAAAGAGCTATTATTTTTTATGTTGTAAGAAGAGAGGGGAAGAGTATCATCGAGTTGTTTACCTTGAAATATAAGTCTCTGTAGGGCAGAGGGGATCCCTATTCGATGTTCCAGATTTACTTTGAGGTCCTGCACCAGATCTGTAGGGTGTACCCATTGCAGAGTGGTTTTGCCTGAGATCTGTGTGATTTGAATCTGAAAGGGGGCAGAAAATTTTTCATAAACTTTCTGAGGCAGCACAGGGCCAGAGGCTGTAGGGTCTCCTATCTCTTGACGCACTGGAGGCAGAGGGGGAGGAAAAGGCTTCTGCGTGATTTCCAGGCGCTTTGCGTCCACAACATCCGCCCCATTCAGCGCCAGAGAGTGCAGAACAATCTCGGCTTCTTTAGGCTGGCTATATCTGTCTGATAGCACACTCTGTACTGGTTCTGTTGGTTCCTGTACAGAAGAGCAATCAAAAAATCTCTCAGAATTTATCTTGCTTGGGCGAGCAGCACTCCTGCAACTCACGGTTGTTAGATCTGGAAGATCATGCTCAGGCCAATCCTCCACTGAGCCTTGTGAGTTATGTCGGAGACCTACAACCTTTCCAGCACATTCCTTTTGGGCTGAGATGGAGATCAGGCCCCTGTTAAGAAATAAATCTGGGATATGCATTTTGTCAAACACTTGCCCCGCAACCTTAGTGGTTCCGGACTGAAGAGGTTGCCGAAGCTGGTATTGGATTTCCAAGCTCCTGAGAACCCCCACTCTCCATCTCCTTTCTTTATGGACCCTGATGGTTGCAACAACAACAGGGGCTTCAATAGTCGAATCTGAACAGTTTCGAATGAATAGATCTGCCCTTATGCATGGGATGGCTCTTCCCAGGGAATCCCCTGCCGCTTCTTTCTTCAACCTCCACGAGCTAGAGTCCATCAAAGGCTTCCCGCTGTGATCAGCAATGGCTTTCTCCAAAAGCCCCTTCGAGCCTGCGTGAACCTGCGAGCCAAGAGTGTCGGCGAACAAGGAAGAAACATACGGTATCCTCCATGCGACACCGTTGAAAACGCATCGAAGGCCATTCGAGCAATCAACAGAACTTCGAGGGCGGGGGAAGGGGCCATCAGGCCTTGGACCTTCGGAGACCGGATCTGAAGCCATGAATCTCTTCACCTGGATTTTCCACGCTTCGCTCTTCCCGCTCGAGTATTTTAACTTCCAAATTGAAATTAATTATTACTTTTTACTTTCAAAATACATTATAATTGATAAATTTAACCTTTTAAAAATGGTTCATCTCCTTTGAATCTATCTCCTCTGAATTTAAACCTGTCATGAGAAAATACATATTTTCTATTATTCAAATTTATGTTAGAGAAAATGATTATTATTCAAATTTATGTTAGAGAAAATAATTATTTTTATATTGAAACTAAAAAATAACAAAACACATAGCATCTAAATAATGAATAAAAATAAAGATCAGACTTCAATTGAAGTACAATTTTAAAAAGAAAATCCATCTCTAAGAAATTTAATTAACGGGTAGAAGTTACCGTCAAATTTATACGATAGGAAGCTGTTTCATTTGTGCCATGGTGTTACGCTAGTGTGATCAAGCCCGTGATGCGTTCATATTTCCAAGTTGTCAAGAATTCCTGCACATTCAATAGTCTCATTGACTTTAGCGGTCGCTGTTTCATTTTCAAGGTTGGTTCTCTAGGTTTTTCTTGTCCCCACATTCTGATTTTTTTAGGTCAAGTCAATAGAGGCAGAACGTTGTCTTTTTCGATTGTGTTTTTGCGAGGCTTTTAGGATTGAGTCTCTATCAACTGAACAAATTTCAATTAATACCATATCTCGAACGGTTAACACTAGTTTTATGATTCCCAAGTCGAAGTCCAAATCCCAGTACTCTTGTTTTTTACGGATTGTTTCAAAGAAATTCTAGTAGCTTTCCCTATAAAGAAATTTCAATTTTTCCAGGTCAAGTCAGGCGGCTAATTTCTCTCTGTGTTTGTTTTTTAACTTGAATTCTCTCTGTGTTTGTTTTTCCCTTGAATCTATATCAATGGCGCAAAATTATATATATGCACATAGTGAGGAACACAACTCATATGCTTAGACTTTGAGGAATCGGAGCGCGAGAAATGGATCATAGAAGTGTTCTTCTTCTCATGATGTTTGTGGTCATGCATGTAGCGACTTTTGTTGATTGCTCTACCAGGACAAGGAAGCCATACATCCTTTCTGATACTGAAGATCATCGGCATATGTATGGATTAACTTCTGCTGAACGTCCTTCGCATGATTTCGCTGTGGAAGGACGAAATTTGCTGGATAAAGCTGAACGGGATACAACGGACGTGGAGGCTCTTTTGAGCATCAGAAAGGCCATCACGTTCGATCCATATGGATCTCTCTCCAGTTGGACGGCGAACAACTCAGATAACATGTGCTCGTGGAATGGTGTTCTCTGCACACAACAGACCAAAAGAGTGATTGCCATCACGCTTGAAGGGTTAAAATTGCAAGGTACTCTGTCGCCCTATCTTGGCAACCTCTCCCTTTTGTGCAGTTTCGATCTTTCAGACAATAATTTGACGGGAGGAATTCCATCTGAGATTGGGCAGCTTAAAGCACTGGCAACGCTTGACCTCAGTAATAATTTACTATGGGGATCTATTCCAAAGTCCCTGTGTAATTGCACGCAGCTGCAATGGATTGAACTTGCATCTAATAGCCTGACAGGGACTATATCAATGGAATTCGGTCGTTTGGTCAAGTTGGAAGGTCTCGACTTGGCCAGCAATAATCTGAGAGGAAATATTCCTAGTGCTATCGGCAACTGGACATCACTTCAATTCTTGTCTGTTTGGGAAAACAATTTGTCAGGGACTATACCAATAGAAATCGGTCTTCTGGGCAGATTGGAGCACCTCTCTTTGTTCACCAATAGTCTGAGTGGAAGTATTCCAACATCTCTGGGCAACTGCACTTCGCTCATAGATTTGACATTGCAAAGCAATAATTTGACGGGTCCAATACCAGTAGAATTTGATCATCTGGTGAAGTTGAAATCATAGTTACCAAGTTCGTCCGTATCGGCGAAAAAAATACGTTAATTCGCCAGTTCGGTTCGGTACGGCGATTAATTCGGAGAATTCTAATTCGGTATGGTGATACATTTTTGTCAAGGTCACTGCTCCAGTTCACTTTCTCTTGCTTCCTCCCTTAACGTGTTCTGCACCCCAACACGAATACGGAATAATGTGCTTCGTTACTCTCCTGCTTCCTCCTTCAACGTGTTCATGCGCAATCGGCTTCGTTACACCAAACAATGTCATGTGTTTCGCTACACCGAACAATGGCCATACGGAAGGTATACAATAAATAGATCTGCAGTTTGATATATAAAAATTTACATGGTTGAGTAAATACATAACAATTTTTCAAACTAAAGATTTTCAAACATTGTTTAAATATATTTTATAAATTTAGAAGATGGTGGGGTAAGCAAAGTATTAACAAGTTTGGAAATTGGAACTAGACAATTTTGGTGAAAATTTGAAATAATGTAGAAAGGCAAAATTAATGTTAAGATCAATTACTTTTTATAAATTGTCTTAGAAGAATTAGCCAATTGGTATTTTCTTATTCAAGTTTCTGTAATCACATAATGAATTGAGCAAGTTGGTATTTCTTAGTAGAAAAAATTGACAATTTTTATAGAAAAAAATAAAATCAGTGATTTCTATATTACCAAATTGATAATTCTTATTGGAAAAAAATAAAAATAAAAAATATAATTTTTATAGAAAAAAAAAATAGTAATTTCTAAATTAGAAAATTTCATGAAATGTCAAATTGCAATTAAGAAAAAAGATAATTCTTACCTTAGAAGAAATTATAAAATAACAAATTGATTAAAACAGTAACTTCTATTTTGGAAAAAAATCAATTTATACAACTTCTGTATTTTCATTAAAATTTTGAATATAATGATTATTTATTTAAATTTATAAATATATATATAAGAGTTTGTAAAATGTATAGTGTCGAATTTTTTCAGTATTGAATTTTATAGAGTCGAATTTTTTCCGTATCGTATCGAATTCGAATTCGAATCCGAATTCGAATTTGGTAACTATGGTTGAAATACCTTTTCTTGAACAATAATCGTCTGACTGGAAGTATTCCTACTTCCCTTAGCAACTGCACATCATTGCTATTGATTTCACTTGTAGTTAACAGCTTAACAAGCAATATACCAACAGAGTTTGGCCGTTTGGTAAAGTTGGCACACCTGGACTTGGGCGGTAATAATCTGAGTGGAAATATTCCAACTTCTCTCGGCAATTGCACATCACTACAGTTCTTGTCTGTATGGGGAAGCAGTTTGACAGGGACTATACCGACAGAACTCGGTTTTCTGGGCAGATTGGAACAACTCTTCTTGTTCGACAATGGTCTGAAGGGAAATATTCCAACATCTCTGGGCAATTGCACCTCACTCCTACACTTGGCTTTGCAAAGCAACAATTTGATGGGTCCATTACCAGCAGGATTTGGTCAACTAAAAGCTCTCTTGCTACTAAGCATATCTCATAACAGTATTTCCGGTACTATACCCGATACTATCACTGGTTTGGTTTTCCTCAAGTACTTAGATTTATCAGTAAATATTTTAGAAGGATCAATCCCTAGGTTCATCGGCAATTGCACTTCTTTATATATCTTTTTGGCCCACACTAATAATCTCTATAGTACTATCCCAGATAGTATCAGCAGTTTGGTTGTTCTTAATCATTTAGATTTATCACTAAATAGTTTACAGGGATCAATTCCTATGACCATTGGCAATTGTATTTCTTTACATACCTTTTCTGCCCGTACTAATAATTTGTCCGGGAGTCTACCCCTATCTTTGGCTAATTGTACCAACATTGCAATGTTGGATTTAAGGAAAAATAGGTTGTCAGGAGAATTTCCTGAGCCATTAAGAGCTTTTTATAATTTGAAAGTTTTAAACCTGGGTTACAATAAATTTTATGGCAGTATTCCTGAGTGGATATCAAATTTCACTAAATTATGTGTGTTGGATTTATCCAACAATAAATTTAGTGGAGTGATACCGTTATATCTTGAAAGGCTTCAAGGATATGCCAATGGATCTTCTCAAAATGATACAGAGTATGAAGAAATGACAATTGACATGAAAGGATATGAGTACAATCTATCATATGTGTTGTCTTCCAACACAATATTTGATTTGTCTGGTAACAATCTCAATGGGACAATCCCTGCCAGCGTAGGAAGTTTGAGTAACTTGAGATTGCTGAATTTATCTAACAATCAATTAGAAGGTTTGATACCTCCATCTCTTGGTAATATATTTACATTGGAGCAGTTGGACTTGTCCAAAAATAACTTGAGTGGAAAAATACCAGAGGAGCTTTCTGCATTACATTGGTTGG
The DNA here is from genome assembly GCA_031772625.1 of Pinus tabuliformis. NCBI lineage: Eukaryota > Viridiplantae > Streptophyta > Pinopsida > Pinales > Pinaceae > Pinus > Pinus tabuliformis. The sequence goes on along the minus strand of CM062811.1, from coordinate 1,026,076,061 downwards.
GAGTAATGGATGTTTCATCCAATAATCTTTGTGGGCTTATCCCAAAAGGAACACAAATTTCTAGTTTCAATGCAACTTCATTTCAAGGAAATAAGTGTTTGTACGGGTGTCCTTTACATCCATGTAATGAAAATATAACCCAGTCTATAGATGATGACAATATTAGTAAAAATGTAACGCAGTCTATAGATGATGACAATATTAGTAATAATGGTGAGAAGAAAGTGAGATGGTTGAGTGCAGTCAATGAAAAGATGTCATTAACAGCATTAAATATTGGAGTGGGGATTGGAATTGGGGGAGTGATTAGTATATTCATCATTTCAAAGAGAGCCAAAAATTGGGTATTAGCTTTGTCATGAAACAAACCAAGATCCTCTTATGGAATGTACCAATTTTTTGTATAATCAAATCTTAAATGGTTTCATTTTATAATAAATAAAATAATTTTATCAAATTCTCATTAATATTTATGTGATGCTTTTATTTATTTTTATCTATAAAAATATATTTTTTATTTCATGACTGACCAAAATGAAATTTAAATATGAAAAGTAACAACCATTCCTACCAATCCCCATGCATACAATGGTTTCAGAGATGGTTCATAAGACATTACTTGCACCAAAGGTTCTGGCTCTGCTAATATGGACATAGCTTTTGGGTGCAGTTATTAGATTCCCTCAGTTTTGGTTAAATATGGGTGAGACTCCTCCCATGGCTTGAAATTCATTGTAAATACTCCACCAGTGAGGAAGTTTTCAGTCTCACCAGCGAACAATCTCCCAGGCTGTCAAGAGACATCCATGTCACATGGATAGATGGGAAATAGAGATAGGGCATTACTAACAGAGACGGGTCGATGCATTAATGAACAGAGTGTTCATTGCTACACACCTCGGACCAACACGCAAATTAATCAACATCTTTCAAATTAAAGACCAATTAGTTTGATCATTACTAACAGAAAGAGAGGTCGATGCATTAATGAATAGAGTGTTCATTGCTACGCACCTCGAACCAACACCCAAATTAATCAACATCTTTCAAATTAAAGACCAATTAGTTTGATCATAAGCTTTGCCAAGATCTATCTTCAGGAAATATGATTGCTGGCTAGTCTCTTGGCCCTCTTCAAAGCTTTCAATGTGGAAAATGCAGTGTTAGAAATATATCTCTGCTAAACAAACCCGATTTGCTATTGCCACACTACATACCAGGTAAAAATCGAACAATTAGAAATCCAGAGAGATCCACTTGAAACTTACTGTTTGTAGTGAGCAGCTTTTAATAATTCGATTTCCAGAGAGATCCACTTGAAACTTTCTGTTTATAGTGAGCAGCTTTTAATAGTTCGATTTCCAGAGAGATCCACTTGAAACTTTCTGTTTATAGTGAGCAGCAGCTAATAATTCAAAATTGGTTGTGTTTAGATTTAATGCCTTTGGAAGTAGGACATGAACAAATATATTAACTCTCCACATTTTCAGGTCCTAAAAATTATTTATTCACCATCTGCTGGTCATCCAAATTTAAACTGGTCGTATTCAGTTTGGATGTTTGATTGCTCTAAGATATTGGAGCGCATTCTTTAAATTTAAATATGAAAAGTAGCAATCATTCCTACCAATACCTAAAGATTCTTACAGATCCCTAAAGATAATTTACCCAATTAACTTGTATTTAATTTTATAATAGAACCATTTTATTTTATAGTAAATAAATCAACTTTCTAAAATATATAGAATAAATATGAAAGGAAAATAAGAAATTTTGTGGAAAGTTTTTTTCTAAAAACTGCGATTCTGGTATAAAAATATATATTTGCTATACATACTATGATTCTAGTGTATTGATCTAGCTGAGGTTTTGATGTCATTCTAATCCCACTGAGGTTCTAAGACTCTGATCTTGCAAAAGTTTTGATTCAAATCTCCCAGAGATTCTCATCTCACGGAGTTTTTGATTTCGCTGAGGTTCTGATATCGCCGAGGCTCTAGCATATTTATGTTACAGGAGCGAGGAGGAAAGTTTGTAAATTGTGATTTGGGCGTATTGATCTTGCTTCGGCTAAGCTCAATTGTCAACTAGATCTGTGTAGTTTAAACAATTCAGGTGAACAATAGAAAGTTCCACAAAATAAACATATAAATATAAATATATATAGAGTAATCAAATTTAGTTAATATATATATATATATAAAAGATATTCACTTATCTATTAACTAAATCTCTCAACTGAAAAAAGGAAAAAGATGAAAATGTACACCTCAAAATATGCTCTTTGGTAAAATTCATCGTTAAAATAAATGCATACTGATATTAATTTTGGTAAAAAACTTATTGATTTATATTACAGTGAGATATTAATTTTGGTAAAAAACTTATTGATTTATATTACAGTGAGATATTAATTTTGGTAAAAAACTTATTGATTTATATTACAGTGAGATATTAATTTTGGTAAAAAACTTATTGATTTATATTACAGTGAGATAGAATACTCATTCTCCCTTTAAAAAATGGAGAAATCTGCCGAATTAATAAAGGTACACATCACCAGTCTTTAATTAGCTTTGCGTGAGCCTTCTCTCAATCTTTGTATCTTCGTATAAAGAATTTCACGATGCTCAGGAGTTCTCACGATGTTCAATAGAATTCAATAGAATAATATTAAGCTAACAATATTTTCTTGAAATGAAATTTTGTTTATTTATTTATTTAAAAATTAAAACTCTTTAAGCACAATTCCAGTACAGATCAAGCCTATTACTTAATAAAATATGTTTATATCTTTATTTTATTATTATATTAATTTGTTGTAATAATGGTGAAGGATAATGTTTCTTTTATAGATATTATTTAGATTCAAATTACATTTTAATTATGAAATAAAACTTAAAGTTGTTGGATTTGGTTTTTTTTGAATAACAATGATGATGAGTTAGTAGAATTAATATTAATTTGTACACAAAAATTAGTGATAACTATTCATATTAACAATTAATTATATCTAATATAAATTCATCTGTGGATCTAGCAAGCATATCAAATCTCTTTATGTACAAACCTCTTTTAAAGTCCAAAACTTGAAAAAAGATATATGTGCTCAATGGTCTATATAAAACACGAAATACAAATTGGATCTTATTTTTGAAGACTAAGATTTTGTATATAAAAATTGAAGCAAATAAAAACATAAGCAATCTATGTGAATTCGGATCAAATAGCTTGTATCATTTTTTATCATCACAATAAGAAATAAATATATATTTACTTTGCATCAAATTTTCTTCTTTCATTTTTTGGAACATAGCAAATGTGTTGCATCCAAATACTCTTAAATGACAAAATTTTCGTTTATAGACATAAAATATATTAGATACAAAAACCATTAGAAACATTTTTACCTTGAAGCATCCTACATGCACATTCTACTAGTGTTATGTTTTTCCTCTTAGTAACTCCATTTTGCTGAGGTGTATGTGGCACTGTAAATTGTTGTAGAATCTCATTTCTTTTACAATGTTAATTAAATGTGCTTTATTTATAGTCTCCCTATTGATTAGAGCTAAGAATTTTGATGCATTTGTCGATTTCTTTTTCCACCATATTTTTGAACTCTTTAAAGTACTCAAAAATATCACTCTTCTTTCATATGAAACAAACCCAGGTATACCTAGATCTATCATAAAAAAAGAAAAGAAAATACCATGCTCCATTAAGAGATATAGTTTGAAGAAGTCCACATAAATAAGTACGAATCAATTCAAGTATTTTCTTATGTATTTTCTCTTTATGTATAAGAAATTCCTCTCTATGTATAAGAAATTCCTCTCTATGTTGTTTTCCAAGTAGAAATTTATTGGTTATTGTGATGATAAAATACATACAATTTGTTTGATTCCTATTCACATAGATTGCGTACAAGTAGGGATGTAGTGTTTCATGAGAATGGAGATGAAGGTGATAAAATGAATAATACTAGTATATGGCATGATACTATCATTGATTATGTCAAAATAGAAACAAGTGTTAAACAAGAATAGGAACAAACACAAGAACTAGTACATGTTCATGAAGCCCTAAGGGAGAGCTCAGTGGGTCAAATTCCTGTTGCTAAGCACCTCGTTTATTGGGAGGTCACGCGGTCAACTCTCCTTTTCGCCCTTGGGGTTAGGTCTTGCTAATTTGGCTGAAAGGTAGATCCTTTTGGGTTGATCTACCTGGATTTTCCCATGCATGTAGCAGTCACTCATTGTTCGTGAACCACCCTTAAAAAAAGTATAGGTTCATGAGAAAGAAGCCTCAAGCAATCATGACACTCCAAGAAGAGAAGAATAAGAATAAAGAAGTGAAACTCCAAGAAGGTCATCACATCAAATTTAGTCACCTATATGGTACAAATATATGCATTGATTTCTCATGTAATGAATGTTGTAGAACCTTCAAGTTATGAAGAATCTAAAGAATATAAAGAATGATGGGATGCAATGAATGAATAATGTAACTCTATAATAGAGAATGACACATGGGAATTAACAAAATTGCCTAAAATAAAGTTCTCAGTATGATGGAAATGGTTGTACAGCTCTAAGTTTAATATTGATGGAAATATTGACAAGTATAAAGCTAGATTGGTTGCAAAAAGACATTCACAACAAGAGGAATTTATTATGAAGATAATTTTGCACTTGTAGCTAAGTTGAACACAATTAGAACCATTATTGCATTAGCCACAAAACATAATTTGAAAATGCATCAATTAGATTTCAAGTCTGCTTTTTTAAATGGTGAGTGAAAAGAAGAAATTTATTTGGTTCACCTTGAGCAAGGGTTTGTAAAGAAGGGACGGAAACATCCTGTTTTTAGGTTAAAGAAAAATTTATATGGTTTTAAACAAGCACAAAGATCTTGGTATGTGAAAATTGATTCTTTCTTTTATGAGAATGGTTTTGTGAGAAGCAAAAGTGATCCTAACCTGTACATCAAGGAAGAAGAAGAAGGGAATATTGATTTCATATCTTTGTATGTTGGTGATATTATCATAATAGACAATGCATCCAAGTTGATTGAAGAAGTTAAAATTCAATTGTCACAAGTAGTTGAGATGAAGGAACGTGGTGAATTGCATTATTGTTTAGGTCTTAAAGTTTGGAGGAAATTTAGTAAGACATTGACCAAACAAATAAAATATACAGGAGAAATCCTTAAAAGGTTCAATATAATTGAGTGCAAGGAGGTATCTACTCCTTTAGAAAAAGATTGTAAATTTTATAGTGATGATGGAACTAAATAGGTGAATGGAACTTTGTATCGTCAAATAGTCGAAAGTCTGAACCACCTCACAATGTACCAGGCTAGATATAACATATTTTGTTAGCATTCTTAGTTGGTTCATGGCTAAGCCTTGTAAAAGGCACTAGAAAGAAACAAATAAAGTCCTTTGGTATCTCAAAGGAACACTTAATTTTGGTAATATGTATACTAATGAATTTGATAATGAGGTGGCATGTCATTCTGATTGAGATTGTGCTAAAAATCTCGATGACAGAAAATGAACCTTTGGTTATGTATTCAATATAGTATCTAGAGTCATATCATGGTGTAGCAAGAAATATCCAACTATTTCTTTATCATCTATAGACGTTCAATGGAAAGCCTTGACCAGTGCAACTTGTGAAGTTGCTTGGTTAAGGAGGAATCTTGAAGATGTTGGAGAAAAAAAAAGTGGTCCAACAAGCATCAAATGTGACAACTAGAGTTCCATTAAGTTGGCAAATGATACAATTTATCATGCTAGATTAAAATATATTAAAATCCAACGCCATTTTGTAAGGGAAAAGATATAGTGAAAGGATATTCAATTAGTCTATTCTAATACAAGTGACAATGTAGTTTACATCTTTACCAAGCCTCTTGGAAAGATGAACTTTGAAATATGTAGACAACAATTAGGCATTGTGAAAAATGTATTTCTCCATTAAGGGGACATATTAGAATACTGTAGAAATGGAGTGTTCTAAAATTGTGAGTTATCTAGTTTATGAGTTTCTTTGTGATGAGTTGTACTCGTATGTTGTTGAGATGGTTTACTTCGTAGTTAGTGTTATGATCTAGTTTCTTTGTGGTCTATGTTATAGTCTATTTTTAGTATATTAGATCCAACTTCTTAAGATCTAGAATGTCCAAGATTTGTCTCAGAGTCTTTACATATATGTAATGTTTGATGAGACATTAGTGTAATAGTGTGAGATTTGACATATTGTGAGACTGTATGGTTTATTTTATTTTCTAATTTTTTAATTCTTATATGTTTTCTATTTCCCAATATTGTAAAACCTTAGTTATGTAAGGTGTTATGTAACGTGTGTGTATCTATATATATATATATATATATATAATTAAAAATCTTTTTAATATTATCTTTATTTTCCAATTTTTTCCCCAATATTTTCATGTGATTCCTACGCTCCTATTTAAATATACGATAATTTTGATTGAAATTTTAAATATATTACTTTTATATATTATTTTAACTCTATTTATGTATTAAATACTCAATAATAATTATATTTTCAAGTGAAAAAAGTCTTAATAGTTTTAATTCATCACAGTCATAAATATTCCTAGAAATGTAATTTAAAAAAATAATAGAACTCACCATTATTGTTTACAAAGATGCATTCTACGAGTATGAGTGCAATATATGGTTTCATCCATGTTCAACATGGAGTTTACATATGTCCCTTTCAAAATAAAAATTAAATATAATGTAAATAAAAAATAAGTATTGAATTCAATAAAAAATAAATGAATATACATATTTAATTAGTTTTAATTAAAAGCATTATAAAACATGAATAATCCCACTCTCACTATGTTCACTGAGTTAGTTGTCAATATTGTAGTCCAAGAGACATAATAGTTAATATTATAACCCAATACTAAAAGGAGGTGGTAAATAAAATATTTTGATCAAATATTTCAATGTTTAGAAGAAATGGCTAATAAAAAGAAAAATAATAAGTTACTTCCTAATAAAATGAACATGCATTTAATTGTTAATCTAAAACTAATGTGACATTTAAAAAATATTAATAATAAAAAAAATTCAAATATTGTCATGTATTTATAAAAGATTTCAAGGATATTTAAAGTTCAATGATTTGTTGAAATCTCAAATTTAAATTGTGTAGTCTACATAATCTAAATATCTCTATAAATTTTCAAAATATATGTATTTATGCATTCAAAAATGTAATTTAACCACACTCCAGCTCTATTTTAACCATGAGGGAAGTGTAAACATGAATTTTCCAAGTTAGTAGCAGGCAAGATGGCTAGATTGGTAGTCGATTTAGGCAACATATGTGGCAGGCAGTGCCAAGGTGATGCGGAGCCTACAGAGGCCTAGTTGGACAACTAGATTTTCAAATGCAGTCAAGTTCAGGGATTTCTCAAAGAGAAGTTAATTTCCCTCAAATAATTTTTGTTAGTATTCCTCTTGGATAGGTTCACCAGTTTGGCGATATTTATTAGACTCAGAATTTATCACTGTTTCTTAATAATATAAAACCCTTAGTTGTTGCACCAATTTTCCCAAGTTGGGTTTTTCGAGGGACTATAGTACAAAAATAAGTCTGTCAAAGTTTTTTGTGTGTGTGCCAGTATTTTATCAGTTTTTATTTTATCTTCCCTAGAATTTAATTTGGTGAAAATTTCAATTGTGAATTTTTCATATTTTGCATAGGCAAATAAATTGTTAAATAATTTACAGTTAGAAGAATAATTTCTAGTTGCTGCAAAAAGGTTGAAATTTTCACATGATATCAGAGCGATTTTGATCATATGAGGAAACTTAGAAGTGGAGGCAAAAATTCCTTGTTTAGAGGGAGCAAAAGGATGAATTTCTGGAGGTTGTGTAGAGACTAAGCCATGAAGTTTTAATTGTTGGGAAGATCGATTTTTCAGTGCAGGTTGGAAGAAAATATTGGACTACTACTACAACAAGAAAAGAGAGCAACAGTTCAATATTTTCACTAAGCAGATTCATTTTTTAGGCATGGAAGTGTTTTGCAGCAGTTTGCAGTAGCAGAATCAATGTTGGGTGGATGAGAAAGGAATACATAGAGAGAGATCATTTCTCTAATGGGTTTTTGAGTTCTATAAATATGATTTTCTAGTTGAAAATTGGTAGAAGATGTGAACAGAGTTTCTCACTCCATAAGGGAGTGTGTTTAGCAGACTCAATAGCTAAGCAACGAGAAAGAGGGATATTTTTTACTAGATTTAGAGATGGCCACAACTGGGCTTAGAGATTAGGATAGGTTGGAGGGGGCCTCCAACTTTGTCTTGTGGAAGGATAAGATGTCCTTCATTCTGGATGAATATGGCCTGAAAGTCTATGTAGATAATGTGGTATTAGTTCCTTAGGATGCCAATCAACTAAAGGGGTACAGGAACGAGATGGTGGAGGTGAAGAGGTCGATCATGGATGGATTGTGGAACCATATAGTTTCACATATATTTGGAAAAGACACTTCCAAGGAGATGTAGGACACTCTCATCCAACTATATCAGAACACTTTCGAGTAGTGAAAGATGTTCCTGTAAGAAACATTGAGGAGCATCAGGATGCAAAAGGGTGAGGGCATAGATTCCTTCCTCACTAGGATTAAAGAGGACTGTGATCAGCTTGTAGCCATTGGGGAGGCACCTCAACTAATAGAGCTTGTTTGTTTGACACTAAAAAGTGTCTCATAGGTTTAGTAAGTCTTTGTCCAAAGTAACTTGGGTTGAGACAACTTGCCTACATGGGATAGGATGTGGTCAAGCCTACAAAAGGAGGATTTGAGGTGATCTCTATTGAAGAGCACCATTAACGGAAGTAGCCATAAGGTTTTGAAAGGTGATAAGGAAGAGGAGAATGTGGCCCTTGCATCAAAGGGTTGTTCAAATTGATGTGTGTTATAGTGTTGCAACGGTATTATTGGTTGGCATTGATGTCAACCTGGAAGCATGGGTTGCAGAAGAGTTGGTTAGAACTTGTATGTTTGGTTACAAGTGACTTGTACTTGGTTGATGTGTTGAATTGGCTTAGGCATGTCTACTAGCATGGAGATGTGTGGATGGATCTGTTATTTGTAGGTGTTGCATGCAGAGTGTGCGTAGGGGATTTCATGGTCCTCATGATCATGTTGTTTCATATAGTTGGATGTGGTGAGGTGTTTGGCTATACATTGGTTATGCATTTGTTTGTTTGGTTATACAGTGTTACCAAGGACGGTCCCATAGTATTTGGTATGATAGCTAAATGGTTTACCTTGGTATTTGATTCAACATAAGTAGATTATTACCATGGTACATGTATTCTTGGTATTGGCATTACCATGGTATTGGTATGTGTGTGAGGCAAGTTGGCACGCGATATTACCTTAGTGAAGATAGTCTTGGTATTGACATAACCAAGATATTTTATTTTTGTATTGGTTTGGAAATTACCATGGTACATGTGTCCTTGGTATTGGCATAGCCAATGTATTTATCCATGGTATTGAGTTGGATATGACCATGGTAAAATTGTACATAGTATTGGCATAACCATGGTATTTACCCATGCTTTTGATTTGGAGATTCCCATGGTACAAGTGTCCATAGTATTGGGATAACCATGGTATTTTCCCCAAGTATTCATTATTGAGAATAATTTGACTTAACCATTTCAGAAAATTATATAATATAGGAAGAGAAGAAATGTTATGTTGGTTCTCTTGTGCGAGAAAATTGTCAAACATGCCAACTCAGAAATTCCTGGATAAGGAAGTGACAAATTGTTGTTGGATTTGTTGGGCATCTAAGGATGGATTTGAAAATTCAGAGACACAAGTTTTGTGCAGAATGAAGAAAATTAGTTTTCTAATGAGAATTTTTTCAAAATGTGGTTTAGATTGAGAGAAACAAAAGTTTCTGTGAAGGCAATTTTCATAGATTTTATGTTGTGGTCGTTTTCCCAAATTTCCCTAGTTGACATTCTAGATTCAATTTTCTTCCAGAAAAATGATAAATAGAGGATGACTTTGATTTTATTTGGTTGGTTTCTTGGAGACTGAGTGAATATGTCATTGTGAGGATATTGTGTGTGAGTAGAGATTGCAACTGTCACTCACATTGTTTTGCAGTGATTTATCAGAGTATTGTGGGCAGAAATCAGAGATAGAGTTGGGAAGAAGATTCAGATATTGGGTGTCGTTTGCGGCAAAAAATTTGCAACTTGTTGTAGTGTTTTGGTGTTTGAAGAAGTAAGGAATTTTCCTCCTCCATGTTATATTTATGATTCATATTTTATGTGCAAAATGCTAGAGTTGTTGGGTTGATCATGTTGAGCGAATTGAGAACCCAGTCTGAAATATTTTGAAACATGGTTCGCATGGATGAAGTGAAGGTGTGGAGGCTTCAAAATATATACTGATTTGGAAGATTCAATAGTAGTAAGATTTTTATCCATCCAATAGGAGTTGGAAAGTCCAATGGTGGTTGGGTGAGGATCATTGGTGGTGGGAGCTTCCAACGGATGGTAGTCTGTAGATCTGTGTAAGATAATGCATGTTTTTTCAACATATTAATAAAATAATTGAGCATCACAACAATAACAGGGTGGGCCAAACTGATTCTGAATCTATCTCGCACCTTTTTTTGAGCTGTCCTTTCACTAAAAAAGTTTGGGAGGAAACAAAAAAACTTCTGAACATTTCCGCGAAATGGGAAGGGGAAGATTTATCAGTAGCATGGGAATATTGGTGGACCCACTATCCTGAGAAAAACCTGAGAAATCTCCCTCCTATTGTCTGTTGGGGCATATGGATTGCCCGGAATGGATGCATTTTTAAAGAAAAGGTCACCCCAGTAAATGTCATTGCTATTCAAGCCTCAGCCATATTAGAAAGCATTCCTGAACCGGAGAGTTCTCAATCTTCAAACCAGCAAAAGGATCTCGTTATCAGAGAGGGCATTCCCTGGGCTTTTTTTGACGAGGCAGCTCAAAACAATATCACTGGAGCCGGAATTATAATCCATCTAAGTCCCTCTCACTCATTAAAAGCTTCAGTAGGACTTGGGACGGGCACAAACAATTTTGCTGAATTATCAGCCCTAAAACTTCTCCTTTGCTAGCTCATCCATAGAAATATCCTCACAGTTCAGATTTTTGGAGACTTTGCAAATGTGGTAAACTGGGTCAATGGGAAATTTAGATGCAGGAATTATATGCTGATGCCTCTGTTAGAAGAAATCCAAAGATTAAAGACTCACTTTAATGTTTTCTCCATTGCACATATTTATAGGGATAAAAATGAAGAAGCCGACCGTTTTTCTAAAGCAGGTTTACAGCAGATTCTGGGATCTTGGAGGATAACAGAGCAAGTTCAGGATCAGATCCGTGTGTCGGATCTCCCCCCATACTCTTAAAATATCTTTCTCTTTTTTGTCTGAACATGTATGAAATGCTCCTGAAGCAGGAGAGACTGTTGTTCACTTTTATTTTTCCTTTTGATATATGTATTGGGCTGTTTTCCTGTTAAAAAGGAGGCCCAGATGCTATGAAACAGTTATGAAACATTATTTTTTGATAGGGCTGTTACAGGCCGTGGTCAGGAGAGCTCCCATAATCTCTTGATAAAAAGATATGGTAAAATAGACACCACAGAGGAGATTTAAATATCTCTATGGCACAAGCAATCACTGCTGAATGTTTACTCATTCCTTTTGTAGCTTTTTTATTTTTGATTAATAGAAAAGCGCGGTATTTTTTCCTCAGAAAAAAAACAACAACAGGGTGGTTTTCTCCCCAAAGGGTTTCCACCAGAAATAATTATGTTCTTGTGTGTGTATGATTATTTTTCTCATGTTGTTATGATTTCAATTTATTGTTGCTTACATGTTTTGATGAACTAATGTTGTGAATTTGCATGGATAATGAGCATGGAGGAAAAATTTTTACTTGGTGAAAATTGATACAAAGGCGATCACTATTTATTCACACCACCACCCACACGCCCCCCCCCCTGCCCCCCCCATCCCACCCTCTTAGTAGTGAATATATTTCCAACAATTGGTATCAAATCCAGTGCTCTTCAGTGAAGCTTGACTGCTTGGAGATTAAATCATTGATCATGGCTAGAAGTAAGAAGAGGATGTCTCAAAAGCCAAAGAATTTGAAGAAGGAATAAAATTAGTCCATTTCAAAAGAAGATGCAAATTGTGAATATGATGTGTAATGTGGTGATATTTTGAAGAAATTTTTTAATGAAAATTCTGATGATTCTATTGAGGTCTCTAGTCAAGATGAGAAGAGTATTGTGTTCATTAGAGCTTATATGAATCATCAAAATGTGTGATCAAAGAATTAGTTTCTCAAGTAGATAAACTAACAAATGCATGTAGAGATCATACAAAATTGTTGCAAGTTTGTGATGAGAAGGAGAAAAATCACGAGGAGCTTACTACCTTAAGAACCCAACTGATAGATTCAAAAAGAAATGAAGATATAATTTGCAACAAACAGAAGAAAAAGAAATATTATGTAGAAGCACTTGAAAATGTAGTTTAAAATTTGAGAAAACCAATTGAAGAAAAGGACCAGTAGCTAGAAAAAGTTAAGAGCAACATAGGAGAGAGAAAACATAGCTCTAACCTTCAAAGAGGAGATACAAGTTTAGGTTTAGGAAAAATTAAGAAGGTAGATTCAAATAAATCTACAACAAAACTTATGAGAAGACATGATAATATTGGAGAGAAGAGGCAATAATTTGATCAATAGCAAAGAAGATATTTGAAAGGAGCTTCAATGCCAAGAATATCATACACTCCTAGAGTTGATAGTAGCATAATTCAAAGAAGAAATCAGAATTCATTTTCTCCCTTAATGAACAAGATTGAATGATTTCATTGTCATCGGTTAGGACATAAGGAAAATTTGTGTAGGAGCAAATTAGAGACATCCATGCAATGGTTTGGACAACAAAGAATGGGATATTATTTCAGGTATACAAGTTTTTTTAATGGTACATTTTATTCATGTAACTTGTTTGGGAATAAAGCCATTGATTGCAGACCTGGAATAAGAAGATGGAAATCTAGCATGAGCAATAAAAGTTTAGATCATTTGGATCCTTATCTTGCTCATGTAGAATGTTTTATGTGTCAAAAATTTGGACACATGGACAATGATTGCCTAATTCCTAGATCCATGAGAATGTTGGTACAAAAGAAAAAACCAAAGAAACATGCACAAAAAAGGAACCCATCAAGAGAAATGTGGAAGAAAAAGGAGGAACTGATTGGAAATTGTGGTATTGCTCTTTGTTCACATGATGGGGATGATAAATAGTATATTGATAGTGTATGATCTCATCATATGTTAGGAGATAGGAGAAAATTTCACTTCTTGAAGAAAGTCAAAATTGGTCATGTTGTTTTTTAAGAAAGTGAACCAATAAGAGTATTGGCAAGTGGCAAAGCCAATCTTGTTGAAAAGAGGACCAATGTTGAAGATGTATGGCTCAATGAGGGTATAAATCACAATTTTATAAGTGTGAGCCAAATGGTTGATGGAGAAAAGGAAGTGTTCTTCAACTTCAAGGGTTTCTTCAATAGGAAAGAAGTTTCAAATAGGATAACTGCTAAAGGAGTCAAGACCCCAGATAATGTGTATGTGTTGATGGGAAGAGTGAAGAGTAAGAAGAGACCAAGAGAATACTCTTCCTCTTCAGATTCAGAGTAAAAGAGATTAGCACATTTTATAGTCTACTCTTGCATGATAGGTATTTTAGGTTGCAAAATCGATGAGAGGCCTTCATAAGCTCAGGTGGAGTATTTGGCATATCTTATTTTTGCATGCAATTAATTTGTGGTGATTTTGATACTTATCCTTTTTTTATTATGATTTCTAGATAATGGGTTTTTCCATTGATATTGTCTTGTCAAGATGTGATTAGGAGGAGAGATGACACATGTTTAGGGGGGTCACTTTTCTGTTTCCAATGTTTTGATGGCATTATTACTCCTTGAAGGATTTACCCATGCATATTGTGCTATGTTGTCAGCCATTTCAGAGGTTTATATTTTGATTATGCATGGATTATTTTTTGTTCATCTGAGTTGAAATTAAGTTGTCATGTATTATGCTTTTTGGGTTGATGATTTTATGCATGTGTTGGTCCCAGGATATTAGTGCGATGTCAATGCATGATGTTTATACTTATGATGGATGTTTCATATTGTTGTTGCTACATTTGATAATGTTTATGTTTTTTAGTATGGTTGCTGATGTGATGTTTCTGCTATCATTACATCATTATATGTTGATACCAATTTTTGGATATTTTGTAGAGGATCATACTCCATATGATGGTTGTTTTTGCTACCATGTATAGCTGTAGAGAGCTGATATATTGGTTTGTTTGGATGCTATAGTTCCGGTCTATGATGATGATGATATATGTTATTGATGGGACACCGTGTATTATTATATGTTGTTGATTACTACTTTTGAGATCATGATTTATGGCTAGTGTTTTGGAGGGACTATCATATATCTTCATATGATATGCATTGCTATTATATTATTTTCATGCATGAAGGCGAGCCATGGTAGTGAGTGTATATTTCAGCTATACATTATGATGCTTCATCACTCGTTGGTATATCTTATTGATGGAGCCTTGTATTATGCTCATGAGATTATGAATTCTTATTGTAAATCGTTTGGTATTGGTCATAGAGTCATGAGGCATGATTGACATATGTTGTATATTGAGTTATGAGAGTTTATTCAACTATGTATTGGCTATTAGTAGTGTCAATAAAACCATCTATTTGATGTACTATTCATGTACACACTCATACTTATCATGGAGGGGCAGTCTAGGGTCATGTATGCATTAAGAGAGAGTCATGGTTTAGCCATATATGGGCTTATGCTATCATTGTACAATCATGTATTATCAGTTTCTAGTCATATAATAATCCTGTGATGCCATGTAATTTGTTTCATATCCTTGAGTCATAGCCATTGTTCCATGTGAGGTAGCCTCTTTCATGTAGCAAGGAGGCATTGAAAACTATGTATATTAGTGCCCATTCAACCATGGATATATTTGCATTCAGTGGAGTATGGTTGGTCATACGATTATGAACTATCATCATATAATTGTTGTTTTCATATTTTCTTCAGAGAGATGTTGCTTCTAGATGGACATTGTTGTTGCTAGTATATGAGATTTTTTGTTGCTAGATAGCTCAAGGTGGGGAGGATGTATTTGCTGCTGTTGTTTCAGAGTTGGTTGAATATTTTTTGTTGATGCTATGGGCTTCATCAGAGTTGTTGCTGCTAGTTATTGATATTATGTTGCTACTGCTATGTGTTGGTGATGTGATCAACTATTGCTACTATGACATGGATTATGTTGTTGTTGCTTCGAGGGAGAGAGAATGTGTTTTAGTTTTTTTGTTGCTGAGTGAGAGAGTTTATTGTTGTTACTGGTAGGGAATATGTTGTTGCACCTTATTTTTGTTGTTTTGGCATAGCTTGTGTCGAGGGGGAGTTTAGTAAACATATTTTCTAGGGGGAGTGTTGTTGCAACCTTTGAGTTTTCCACTCTAGTGTTCATCACCTGCATATGATATTGAGTGGAGTTTATGTTCTTGTTGATGGAGCCCCTTACATGTAGAGGAGTTTATAGCATTCGTCATTGACATATTTATCCCTTTTCCCTCGTTATCAAAGGGGGAGAATGTGAGGATGTTGATCAAATGATGTTTCAGTAGAGGTTGACATCAATGCTAAAGGGGGGGTTTTTTGGAAATGATGTGTGTTGCAGTCTTGTAGATGTATTGTTGGTTGGCATTGGTGTCAACCTAGTCACATGGGTTGCACTAGAGTTTGTTAGCACTTGTATGTTTGGCTACAGGTGGCTTGTACCTGGTTGAAGTGTTGAATTGGTTTAGGCATGTGTTCTATCATGGAGATGTGCAACTGGATCTGTGATTTGTAGGTGCTGCATATGGAGTTTGAGTAGAGGATTTAATGGTCCTCATGATCATGTTTTTGCATAGAATTAGATGTGGTGAAGCGTTTAGTTATACATTGGCTATGCATATGGCTATTTGGTTATACATTATTACTAAGGATAGTTCCCATGATATTTTATATGGAAGCTAAATAGTTTACCTTGGTATTTGACTTAGCATAAGTAGAGTATTACCATGGTAAAGGTGTTCTTGGTGTTGACATTACCATGGTATTGGTATGTGTGTGGAGCAAGTTGGCACGTGATATTACCTTAGTGAAGATAGTCTTGGTATTGACATAACCAAAGTATTTTCTCGTAGTATTGGTTTGGACATTACCATTGTACATGTGTCCTTTTTATTGACATAAAAAAGGTATTTACCCATGGTATTGTGTTAGATATTACCATGGTATAGATTTACATGGTATTGAAATAACCATGGTATTTACCCATGGTACTGAGTTGGATATTACCATGGTACAGGTGTCCATGATATTGGGATAGCCATAGTATTTTCCTTAGGTATTTATTGTTGAGAAAAATTTCACTTAACCATTTGAGAAAACTATGTAATAGAGGAAGAGAATAAAAGTTGTGTTGGTTCTCTTGTGTGAGAGAATTGTCAAACATGCCAACTCAGAAATTCATTGAATAAAGAAGTGACCATTTTGCGTTGAATGTTCTAGGAAACTGAGAATGGATCTCAAAATTGTGAGATACAATTTTTGACTGGAATGGACCAAATTAGCTTTCTAATGAGAAGTTTTTAAAAATTCGGTCTAGATTGAGAGAAATGAAAGCTTCTTTGAAGGAACTTTTTGCATATTTTCTGGTGCGTTTGTTTTTCCAAATTGCCCCAATTGCAATTCCGGATTCGATTTTCTTCTAGAAAAATGATAAATAGAGGAAGGCTTTGGTTCTATTTGGTTGGTTTCTTAAAGAGTGAGTGAGTATTCCATTATGAGTACATTGTGTGTGAGTGGAGATTACAATAGTTACTCACATTTTTTTGCAGTGATTTATCATATAATTTTGGGAATAAATCAGAGATAGAGGTGGGAAGAAAATTCAGATTTTATGTGTATTTTGTGGGAGAAAACTGTAGCTTGTTATAGTATTTTTGTGTTTGAAGAAGTGAATAATTTCCCTCCACTAGGTCAGAATTATGATTCAGATTTTATGTGCAGAATGCTAGAGTTGTTGGGTTGCTCACGTTGAGCGAATTGAGAACCTAGTCTGAAATATTATGAAATATGGTTTGCATGGAGGAAGTGAAGGTGTGGAGGCTTCAGAATACATATTGATTTGGTGGATTTATTACTAGGAAGAGTTTTCTCCATCCAATAGTAGTTGGACAATGTAATGGTGGTTGGGTAAGGTGGTGAGAACCAGTATTGTAGCAATAATGCTACAACTCCTAGGCTTCCTACTTTACTTTTATCAACCCGGTAGTTTGTAACAAACTTGGAAGTGACGGTGTTGTATGCACAAGTACTAGTTCTTACTGCAGGTTGTCACTTGGTCAGCCGGTGCAAGATCACTTGGAACTCAATCCAACTTCTATGGATTCCAGAAGAAGATCTATATATGATGAAAGGAAAAAAGAGAGATTCCTCTACTGATGCTATTCTACTTGTAGAAAGGAATACTGAAATGTAAAGCAAACCAAGGAAATCCTAGTTAACCACTAATCCTACTTTTGCAGAAAACACTATGAAAACCATGAAAAGAAAAGCCATTATCTACTCAAGGAAGTAAACACCATCTAACTAAGCTATTTCTGGAAGGAAATGAGAAAAAACATCTTTTTGGATTTTTATGTATTTTTATGTGAATTTGTCATGCATGTAATTTATTTGCTTGTGAATGTGGCAACAGATAGGTGGCAATGGAGGGTGGTTTTGGGATGTGAGAGGATGTAGGATGGTGTGTATGGGTCATAGGAGGTCTCAGGTGGCCTTCTAGAGGCCTTTCCCACAATCAGCCTTCAAAAGGAAGCCTACAGGAAAATCTACAGGAGGACATAGGAAATCTACAAGAGGAAAAAAACGTTCTATAGGAGGCCTACAAGAGGAGGCCGAGAGCAGTTTTCACTGTTTTGAAGGTGCAGGAGTGGGTGGAAAAGGTAGATGAAGGTTGGGATGAAGTGTTAGGGCACCTAGGGTCTACCAAGAATCATTAGGAGAGAGAAAGATGATTGGATTTGCTCAAGGAGAGAGAGGAAAGTCTATGGAAAATGCAGGAAACTAAGGCAGAATTGAGGGGAGACTTGGGTGACCTGTAGGGCATGGATCTGATGGAGGATGGAGTGGCTGATAGGCTGGCCTGCTACTAGAAGATATCTACTGCATACACAACTGATAGTCAACCAATGAGATTAAGCAAGCAAGGAAATAAGTGCATCTAAAAAAACAGAGTTTTTGCATCAAAATAAACTATGATCTAAAGAAAATGTTGATAATGATTGCATGAAAGAAAAGCATGAAAGAACACTGTTGCAAATAGGGAAATGAGAAAGATGATGAAGTTCAGAAGCAAAGCAAACTAGACTATGAACCAATATAAGGTTGCAAACACTAGAAGTCCTATCGATGAGGAAAATCTGTGTTTTTGGGGCAATAAGAGGGTCTTTGCCTCAAATAATTGTCCTAGAGGGAGGAAGAGAGGCCAAGGAATTGTTGCTATCCTTTTGGATCTTTTCTTTGTCACTGCTTAACTAGCTATTGAAAACACAAATGGAAGCAAACTACTGAATCATCAAAACAACCTATTCTTAACCATGAAAGTAATGCATCTAATGGCAACCTATTTTACAAACTAAAATTAAACATAAAAATACAAGTAAAGAGGATCTTGGCTACTTCGATTGGGCCCTAACCCAAGAGCTTCAACCCTCTGAGGTAACTCAGTGCTAACTCAAAAAGGATTCCATCTTTATTCTCAAAACAACAACAAGATTACATGAACTGTCAAAATAATAAGCTCGAAGTTGAGCAGAGTTTACAAAACTGCAGCAACAATTCAACAAAAATTCGACCAACTCCCTAGTGAGGCCCTAGGCCTCTCTACTTATACAAATGAAGCTTCCAATAGCTTCCTCAAAATCAGGGAGGCTTGGCTCCCAAAACTCGAGATAAACATCAGTTATCCTCCACTTTGCTCGGCTGCCTGCTAATGCATGACTTGGCTGCTTGTACTCCGAGCTGAATGAAGGGAAATTCAAAGTGGGGAGTAATAAATGAGGGGGATTCCCTCCTATAAGTCCTCTTCTTTGTCCACTAGATCCTTGACTTTGAACATAAAAATCATCAATAATCTGCATTAAACACATATTAGACCTCGTGGCATTATAACTAACTCAACTCACTCTATAACCATAAATATAATTAGAAAATCATGAAATAAGCTAAGAGAATGGTTGATTTGACCAGGTTAGGAGGTAGAATGAGCCCATATAATTACCCATTTATGAGTCTCATCATCACCCCCCTACTGAAAGTGTTGCTCATCCTATGAGCAACATAGTCCATCTCCTCATCTTTGATGGCCCTAGTGGCCTCCCTAACTTCCCATGCTTCTGATGTGGTCTCCTCTTCTTTGTCATGGAATCCTGCCTTTCTGTCTAACTCTTCCCACTGGTGTTTCTCTTCTTCTTCTTTTCTGCCTTCCAGCATGCCTAGCAGCAATGGGGGACTCAATTTGAGGCCAATCCAATTGACCTTCAACCTCTGCATGGAGCGCTTGTACATTGGCACTCTCCTTAATGCCTCTTTCATCCTTATTGGGGAATGATACTCCCTGATCTGCAAACTATGTGGTAAGGTGTTCCATCTCCTCATACAAGCATGCACACAGTCATCCCCAAGTAACCTTTCCATATCCTCAAAATGTGCAATGGCTTGAGCTTGATCACTGATATATCTAGGGGAAATTTGAGGATTATTTGCAAGTAGGTTATGTGTGTTGATGAGTGCCATGGGGTCTGATGGCTCAACTTTGATCATTAAGGGCTCATTCTATTCTTTTATCATCAACCTTCTTATTTCTGCTGCCCTTAACTCTTCATGGTTCATCCATGAGGCCATGGCCATAAGTTGTATGTCCCCTAGCCTACCATTGGGGTCCCACACATTCATGTCTGTAAGGGCCATGTTATGTAGATAGAATTCTTCCATCTTTGCCTTGTCTTCTGATGAGCTTTGGTCACACAGGTCCAGAAACTGCCTTAAATATTGGAAAGGCATTGTGCCTCTCTATGCCAAAGTCTTGATCTGAAATTGCATCCATTGGTCCTTGAGATACAGGCCATAGGACTTTGTTGCTCTCCTACATTGCAATGCCTCCATGGACCAATTGGCCATGCATGCCAGTTGGGTCTCTTTCTCTTGCAGCTGTCTTCTTAGTAATTTATTTTCAGTTTCAAGGTGATTTCTTGTGATTGCCTCTCTATGTCTGACAACACTTAACTCTCTACCCATTTCTCTGAGTTTGTTCTCCATATGGCCAATATCCTCAACTCCCTTGGATTTGGCTATTTGCATCCACCTATAGGCCCTTATTCTTTCTTTCTCTAGTTCAAAGAATAGTGGAATTGCAAATTTCTATGGAATTATTCTTCCCCCTTCAAAAAGATTGTAATAAGAGCCAAGACTAGGCTAGGGGTCATGTTCTTGTGCCTCTGTTTCTTCCTCGTTCTCCTATGGCTATCCTTCTACCCTTTTTTCAAGTTTTTCGGTCTCTTGTAGTTTTGACAGGATCTGTTGTGGATCAGTCTATGCCTCCTGTAGAACTATTTTTGAGTTCTGTAGTTCTACATTTTCTTTCCATGTGGGAGATCTAGGAGTCCCCCTTTCATAAGTAATAGGTGCCTTAGAAGGGGATTCTTTTCCTTGGGTAGAGGGTGAATCTTCAATAACAATGGGCACTTTAGAAGAAGGCTGGGGTTTCCCTGTTTTGATCCTTGTGCTCTTCCTAGCCTTGAAATACATTGTGGTCTGCCTCTTCCTCTTTTGTTTTGGTTTAATTGGGGTGCTGAGGGTAGTGAGAGTAGTTGCTACCTCTCTTTCTAAGGTTTCAGGAGACACTTCTGTCTTTTCTGCCCCTTTTTCTCCTCCTTCTGTCTTTTTCTTTGTCTCTGTTTGTTTTGTTTCTCCCTGCTATGTTTTGGTTTCTTTCTTCCTCCCTTTTTGTTCCTTAGTTTCTTCTCCTTCTCCCCCTTGCTGCTCTTCCTCCTCACTACTAGTGTGGCTAATATCATAGGTCAGGGCCTTTACATCATCTTCAGCAGTCATCTTTCGGAAAATTTCCCCGGCTATGGGGATTGTAAATGTATGGAGGGCCTCTTCCACTAAAATCTTGATTAACCCATGGTGAGCTAGTTGGTCTGGATTTCCTACTTTTTCTTTACTACTGGAGTCAATGAGGGACTGCAGGAGGAGGTAAGGGATGCTGAGTTTTTGAGGGGCTGGAGTGTTCATGCCATACCTTAATTCATGCATGATTATAAAGTGGTAACCATAGACAATGCTATACCACCCCTCATATGAAATATACTTGATTATTTGATAACTAACTTTATCCCAAGGGTATGGTATGCAAGCTCTTCTTATGCCATTCTTATCTTCTACAGGGGTTTCATTGTTTTGGAAGAAGTTTTTCTTGGCAGCCTAGCCAATCAGTTTTTCATCCTTGCTTCAAAGCAACCTAAGAGGAAGGGTAGTGACCCTACTAATGAATTTAGGGGTTATATCCGTGGACAGGCCTCTAAAAGTGATAGTGGCATGTTTTCTAGAGTGAGGGACTAAAGAGTGGGCAAGTTCCTGAGTAATTTCCTCATCATACCCTCATAATTTCTCAAAAAAGTTCATCCAATTGGCTCTTGTTAATATGTCCACTACTTGTGGGTGTGCATGGAGCTTGGAGGAGTTGGTTGGCTCCTTCCTCATGAAACCTCCTGTCATTTTGTCTATGCTTCCTTGGAAACCCAACTATGGAAATGGGGAGAATTTAAATAAAAAAAAATAGAGAGACAGAGACTGTGTTTTTTCTTAAACAATAAGCAACATTTTTTATGAATTTCCTCCACCCCACAGTTCTATTTTCTCCTCAAAAACTAAACCACTATTGTCATATTTTGATATTCAATGGAGGT
The DNA here is from genome assembly GCA_031772625.1 of Pinus tabuliformis. Taxonomy (NCBI): domain Eukaryota; kingdom Viridiplantae; phylum Streptophyta; class Pinopsida; order Pinales; family Pinaceae; genus Pinus; species Pinus tabuliformis. The sequence goes on along the minus strand of CM062811.1, from coordinate 1,026,053,840 downwards.
ATGCCAAGAACCTACCTCTGCAGCCTAAGAATCGTGCTAAAAACCATGTTTTTCCTCTCCAAAACAGCTTATTGGCCCTCCTGTAGAACACTGCCAGCCCTCCAGTAGGATTCCTGTAGGTTCTCCTGTAGAACTTGTAAGTGCTCCTGTAGAACACCGAGAGTAGGGATATTGGAGAGATCAGCGGAGAGCAATGGGTGTGAGGCTTGTAGGGGCACAAGAAGGTAGCAAGAGTGGAGTTTCGAGGAGAGAATGAAGGAGAAAGGTATTGAGAGTGCTTCGGTGAGGAGTACTTATGGATTTTTATGGATTTTTCTGGTGATGGAGGGTGAGTTGGCCAAGTGTACGTTGGCCCCATTCAGACCGTTGGTCCCCACCTGCCTTGTCATCATTTCCCTTTCCTTGTAATCATCTCTCATGATTGCATCGGAGTTCCCATCGCCTCCACTACTTGTCCTTGACATCTCTCTTGAGTTTGACTAAGCACACGTGTAGTGACACATCTGAATGAGTGAAGTCAACTGGATGAGGGTGGCCAAGTTAACTGGCCACCTCATCCCCAACCAGCCTCAACCATCTCGTTGCTATTGCATGCTCTCTAAATATACCAATGAAAATAGAGGAGTGGGTTAATTACTTACCTGAGACCCAAATGCGTTTGTTGTGAGGTGCTATGGCCTTTCCTTCTATTGCATGCTTTTATTTCCTTTGATGCATGCTTGTCTGGTTGATGATATGTGGTTGTGCTTTATGCAAGTGCCTTTCTGGCTGGATCTAATCTTCAGGAGTCTGCTTCAATCTTCATATTTTCTACCTCATGCTGTTGATGCCAGATTTTAATGGGATTAGTTGCTACAGGAATCCCTACAAGAGCCCCTGTAGCTGCTTCTCCCTTTGAAATTTTAGCCTTTTGTGTGCTTGGAGCTGTGAGGATGATGCCAAAAGTGCAGATGGAGATGGAGAGGTAAAGGGTAGGCTTTAGGTGAGTTGAGTGATGCTGTTCTTTTTTATTTTTTGTTTTTTTTTCTTTTTCTAAGAAAAATGTTTTTTTGGGTAGGGAGAAGAATGGTGCTTGGGATATGATGTAGGTCTAGAAATGATGGAGGAGAGGTTTGAAGACTGCAGGAGGATTTATAAATCCTTTATGAAGCTTCCCTATTCCTCAAACTGCCTTTAAAATCCATTTCTAGCTCTCTGTAATTTCTACAGGAGCCTCTTGTAGAAAACACAAGGCCTCCTATAGAAAACACAATTTTCAAAAAAGGAGCATAGTGAGGTGAAAATAATGTCAAGAGTGATGGAGAAAGGTGAGGGAAGGTAGGAAAGGTGCTGGTATTGGTTTCATAGCTCCCTTGGCACCTACTGTTGCTTCCTGTAGTCCTCCTGCAAACCTGCAATACAACTGGAAATTCTGTTTTCTTTTCCTTTTTCTCTCTCTCTCTCTCTTTTTTTTTTTTGAAAACAACCAGGGTGCCTCAAGGAGGTTTTCACCCTAGCTGCCTACCCTGGCCACCTCCAAGGGAGGTTTTCACCCAGGGATCTTATTTTCTTTCTTATCCTTTTTTTTTACATCACTAGGCTACCTCAGGAGAGGTTTTCAACCCAATGATGGGACTCAAGCGCCTCATGGAGGTTTTCACTTGAGTCCTTATTGATTTTTGTTTTTTTCTTTTTCTTTTTCTTCAGTGAGTGGGTGAGGTCGAGGCTGAGACATGCTCCACTACCATCACTGACTTATTCAATCCTTCAATGAAATCTTGCTTAGAGAGGAGTTTCTTGTAGATTTTCAACCAATGTCCATTGATAAGGATGGGGATGGCTTCATCATCAATGGTTCTAATCAGAATTGAACCATTGTCATTGCATTTCTCCACAATGTAGGGTCCCAACCATCTTGTCCTCAGCTTGCCCTTGAAATCTTTATACCTTGAATCATAGAGTAGTGCCCAATCTCCCTCTTGAAATTGCTTCTCTTTGATGTTTTTGTCATGCCATATCTTCCTCTGAAGCTGAACTACCTCTGTATGGAGAAGGGCCTGCATTCTGTGCTCATCCAATCCATTAAGCTGGAGTAATCTTTCTTTCTATGCATGGCTAAGGTCTAGGTCCAGCTGAGCTGCCATTCTTAGGGTATTGAATTCAAATTCTATTGACAGCAAAGCCTTCTTTCCATAGACCAGCTCATAGGGTGTGAACCCTGTAGTGGTCTTCCATGTTGTGTTGTAGGCCCAAGTGGCCTCAACTAATCTATCTGCCCAATCTTTTCTGCTGCTACTCACTACCTTTATCAGGATCCCTTCCAATGCTCTGTTAGTGACCTCCACCTACCCATTAGCTTGTGGATGGTAAGGGGTGGAAGTCCTGTTCTTGATTCTATGATGTGTGAGCAGGTCTTCAATCAAATTGGAAGTGAGCTAGCTACCTTGATTTGTAACCAACTCTCTTGGATACACAAACTTGTAGAATATGTTTTCTCTAAAAAATTCAACTACTTTTTCATCTATCGCTGCTTTGATTGCTTTTGTCTCTACCCACTTTGTCAGGTAGTCGGTTCACACAATGATGTATTGCTTCTGTTTTGAAGGAGGGCTGATAAGCCCCACAAAGTCCATGCCCCACTTCTCAAATGGCTCAAAGGTCACTTGAGGCTGCATGGGCATTTCATCCTTTGGAGTGGGTTTACTCATCCTTTGACACCGATTTCGCTGACTGACATATCTCCTCACATCCTGATGAAGAGTGGGCCAATAGTAACCCACTTGCAGTATCTTGAAGGCAGTTCTTTTTGTTGCAAAATGACCTCCACAAGGCCCATCATGACAGGTCAAGAGGATGTCAAAAACTTCTTCCTCCCTGACACATATTCTCAAGATCTGGTTTGGAACAAGTTTGAAGAGATTGCCCCCAATCTAGGTGAAAGGGGCACTTTTCCTTACTATCTTGCTCTTCTCTTTTGAGGATAAGTGTGGTGGGAACTGTGCTAAAACCAAGTAGTTTTCTGTATCAGAAAACCATGGAGAGAGTATTGAGATAGAAAATAGGTGTTCATCTAGCATTTGATCATCCACCATTCCTTCTTCACCTGCAGGAAAATTTACTCCAGACAAAAAGTCAGCAACAACATTTTCTTTACCAGGCTTATCAACAATAGTCAAATCAAACTACTGCAGTAAGAGCAACCATCTAATAATGTGAGCATTTACATCTAGTTTGTTCATTAAATATCTAATTGTAGCATGATTCGTGTGCACAAAATTTTGATAGCCTATGATATAATGTCTGAATTTGTCTAAGGAATGCGCTACAGCTAGCAATTCCTTCTCAGTTACCGTATAGCTCAACTCTGCCTTTGACAAGTTTTTGCTTATAAAGTATATGGCATAAGGTAACGTTTCATCAATTTGTCCCAAGGCTACTCCTATTGCTTTATTCAAGGCATCTGTGTGAATGTGGAAAGGTAGGGCCCAATTTGGGCCTCTCAAAATTGGAGCAGTCACAAGTTTACTCTTCAAGGTATCTAGGGCTTCTTGACAGTTTTCCAACCATATAAATTCGACATATTTTCCTAAAAGACCAAATAACGGAGAGGCTAGCTTGCTAAAATCTTTAATGAATCTTTGGTAATACCTAGCTAAGTCTAGGAAACTTCTTACATCTCTCACCTTTTGAGTAGGTGGGACCCTTTGGTTGATGGAAATTTTGTTGGGGTCCACCTACAATCCTTGTTGAGATATTGCATGACCTAGCACAGTCCCTTCAGTCATCAAAAACTCACATTTTTCTAGACTAAGGGATAGGTTCATCTCAATACATTTGTCTAGAACTTTTCCTAGGTTACATAAAGCTTTCTGAAAGTCAGAGCCATAATGAGTAAAGTCAACCATGTAGATCTCTACTGCATCATGAACTAATTCAGAGAATATACTCAGTACCACTCTTTGGAAAGTGGCTAGAGCATTACACAAACCAAAAGGAAGGACTCAGTATGCAAAGGTACCCCAAGGACAAGTGAAAGTGGTCCTATATTGGTCTTCCGAACTGATTTGAATCTGATTGTACCTGCTAAACCCATCTAGGAAAGAGAAAAACTTTTTCCCTGCTAGGCCATCTAACACTTGATCTATGAAAGGTAGAGGAAAATGGTCCCTTTTAGTGGCTTTGTTCTATTCTCGATAGTCGACACAGATTCTCCACTTACCATTTTTCTTTGGCACTAGCACCAAAGGAGAGACCCATTCACTTTCAGAGATGGGATAGATGAACCCTGCATCAAGCAATTTCTGCAGTTCTTCCTTAACAATATTCTTAAGTGTTGGGTTCATCCTCCTTTGAGGCTGTCTAACTGGCTTGCAACCTTCCTTGATGTATATATGATGAGTACAGACTAAAGCGTGCACTCCCTTCATCTCCTTATAACTCCAGGCGAAGGCATCTAAGTGCTTCCTCAGCAGGCTACACAGTTCCTTCTCCTGGGAAGTGGATATGGATGGATTGATTTTCAAGGTTATTTTTGGACCAAAATCTATATTCTTAACACGGAGAGAAATGGAATCGGCTGCACAGAGATCAGTTGAGGGGTTGTTTTGGGTTTCTCTTACTATGTCCTCTAAAGGCGATACACTGGGAGGTGGATTTTGAATCATATTTTGAATCATATCATCCTCATCTTGTTGTTTTCCTCCCATGGTGGATTCTAATGTACAAAGCGGTGCAGAATAGACTTCATCCTCATCTTCCTCCTCCAACCAAAGAGGTAGATCATGTTCTAATGAAGGTTGGACAGGAGGATATAGGATTAATTGCTTGGGCATATGCCCGTTCTTTATCGTCATGTTCCTAGATCAACAGCTAATGTAGGCATCGGCAGCAGCCAACTAGGGTCTTCCCAAAATGAGAGGATACCCAGTGAGAGTTGCCTTGGGCTAGAGAACTAAGAAATCAACAGGGTACTCCCAAGAATAAATGGAGACCATCACATCTTCCACAATCCCCTCAGGGGTCACGATGGAGTGGTTTGCTAACTGTAGCACGGTTGTGGTATTCCTCAAGGAATCCTAAAGGTTGAGTTTGAGCATTGTGTCCTTTGTCATCACATTAATGGCAACTCCTAGATCAATCAAAGTGTGTGGGATCATGGTGCCATTGATTTGGACATCAACTACTGGCCTTCTAGGGTCTAGATATTTCAGACAGATTACCTGCCCCAACATCAGGTCGGACAGTTGCCCTATGACATTGATGGTTGGGGCATCTCTCTTACGCCTCCTCAGATGCTTAAAGCACTTCTCTTTGATCAACCTATTGTAGATAGGCACATCTTTTATGTCTTGGAGAAGTGGTATCTTTATGCATACGTGTTTTAACTCCCCCAGGAGTTTAGTTTCTTTTGGGGTAGGCTGGATTGTCACGGATATTCTCTCAAGAAAGGGTGGAATTGCTTTAGGTTCACTTTCATCTTTATCTTCCTCAACCTCCGTAGGTGGAGGCTGACTATTGGGGAGAACATTCCCAGATCGCAAGTTAATTTCCTGAATCTCCACAGCATAAGTTGGGCATGATGGCTCACCACTATATACTTGCTGACCCTGTCTGTTGTTCAGGTTTGGGTTCGGATGGGTAGGCATTTGGGGTTGCTTTGGTGGAATAGGAGGTAACGACTGTGGTTGGGAAGGTGGTGGAGGAAAAAGAGGGGGAATAGAGTTGTATTGGGGCCCCCACCCCTGATGAGGTGCATTCCATTTAGGTGATGGTTGAGCATAGGATTGAGATGAATGGTTAGCTGGCTGGACATGATATTGAGATGAGAAGGGCCAAGGAGGAGGCGTGGACCAGGAAGGATGAGCAGGGGGACCCCAAGAAGGTATGGAAGTGACTGTGTTGGGGTTGTAGTATGCCTAGGATGTCCCTTGCATCCCTTGCTGGTATGGTCTAAGTCCATGTGGCCTTCTTTGGTTTATGTAATAGAGTTTTTCAGTGGCTCCCTCAACCCCTTGATATACATCTTTAAGTTTGGGCAAGGAAGGGCACTTATCTGTAGAATGATTCTCCTCACAAACTGAACAAACCTCTATAGATTTCAATGGGCATTCATCCCTAGGATGCCTCTTGGTGCATCTAGGGCAAAAGATGGCTAAAGCCCTCTCTGCTTCCTCATGTTTCCTTTTGATATGAAAGGTATCCATTTGGATGGCAAGAGTCTGCAGCATCTCACTCTTGAAGTCTTATAGCATGGTTCCAATTTCTCCTTTGATGGATGAGTTAGAGGAGAAGTTACTAGCTATGGGTTGACTCCCCCTACCTTTCTTTCTGGCTGCTCTAGAATGGTTTCTAAAAACAATATTTATGTCTTCATAGGAGAGTTGGTAGATGTCTCCCCCGGCCAGTATATGGAGGGTGTCTAAAAGATCTTCTCAAATTCCCCTGAGCAGGACCATCTTCAGAGACTCAAGGTAAAGTGTACACCTAGCCCTTTTGTAACTGAGCTAGAACCTCTCCTCATAGTATTCCAGGGACTCATCACTTCCTATAGTCATTCAGAAAATTTCTTCTTTAGTATCTTTTGACCTACAATAGTCTCGATACTTGTTGTTAAAGGCTTGCTGCATCTGAGCCCAAGTTGTGATACTATTTCCAGGTAATCCCATGAACCAGCGCAATGCTACATCCTTGAGAGTAGAAGGGAATAGTTTCAACTTTTGCTCATCTTCTGCATAGTCATAGGTTCGACAGATAACAACAAACTCAAACAAGAAGGTGTGAGGATCTTCTGTAGTCAGACCATGGAAATGAGGTAGGGCAGAAAGGCTTATATTCTTCATTTTGGTGTTCCCATTGGTCTCCCGGATGGGAAAGGTACCCTCTATTCTTTCTCCATTCTCCCTAGCATTTATGTGTTGAACCATTGGTTCCAAAGCAATGTTTTCTTCTTCTTCTTCCCATATAGGTTCTTCAGATATGTCTAGTTGTTCACCTAAGGGTTCTTCTTGATCACATGCACCGAAGAAGAGAGAAGGTTGGCTTTGTGAAGCAGTGGAGGTGTTGGGCAAAAATTTACTTGAATTAGCTCTATTCCTACGAGGCATGAAAGGAAATATTTTTGGGTGGTTTCTGTTTCTTTTTTCCGACACTGATAGTACCTGCAAAACTGAAATTGATTAAACAAGCAAATTGCAACTAACTGAAATGAACTTGCTGAAATGAAATTGCAAAACTGAAGAGGAAAGCAAATGAAACGTAGAGCTGAAAGCAAGGAAGTGACTAATCTACTTTTGTTGAAACGGAAATTGCATAATTGAAGAGGAAAGCAAGGAAATGCAGAATTGAAAGAAAGGAAATGACTTATCTACTTTTGCTGAAATAAACTATTAGCAGAATGTTGCAAGAGAAAAATAGAAGAAAGTAATAATCACATAATACTTTGATGCTTCCCTGGAAATGACACCAAAAAGGTAGTGAGCACCAGTATTGCAGCAATAATGCTACAACTCCCAGGCTTCATACTTTACTTTTATCAACCCGATAGTTCGTAACAAACTTGGAAGCGACGGTGTTGTATGCACAAGTACTAGTTCTTACTGTAGGTTGTCACTTGGTCAGCTGGCGCAAGATCACTTGGAACTCAAGCCAACTTCTATTGATTCTAGAAGAAGCTCTATATATGATGACATGAAGAAAGAGAGATTCCTCTACTGATGCTATTCTACTTGTAGAAAGGAAGATTGAAATGTAAATCAAACCAAGGAAATCCTAGTTAACCACTAATCCTACTTTTGCAGAAAGCACTATGAAAACCATGAAAAGAAAATCCATTATCTACTCAAGGAGGTAAACAAAATCTAACTAATCTATTTCTGGAGGGAAATGAGAAAAAAACATCTTTTTGGATTTTTATGTATTTTTATGTGAATTTGTCATGCATGTAATTTATTTGTTTGTGAATGTGGCAGTGGATAGGTGATGAGGGAGGGCAGTTTTGGGATGTGAGAGGATGTAGGATGGTGTGGATGAGTCCTAGGAGGTCTTAGGTGGCCTTTTGGAGGCTTTTCCCACAATCGGCCTTCAAAAGGAAGCCTACAGGAAAATCTACAAGATGACACAAGAAATCTACAAGAGGAAAAACAATGTTCTATAGGAGGCCTACAGGAAGAGGCCGAGAGCAGTTTTCAGTATTTTGAAGGTGTAGGAGTGGGTGGAAAAGGTAGATGAAGGTTGGAATGAAGTGTTAGGGCACCTAGGGTCTACCAATAATCATTAGGAGAGAGAAATATGATTGGATTTTCTCAAGGAGAGAGAGGAAAGTCTATGGAAAATGCAGGAAACTAAGGCGGAATTGAGGGGAGACTTGGGTGTCCTGTAGGCATGGATCTGATGGATGATGGAGTGGATGATAGGCAGCTTGCTGCTAGAAGATATCTGCTGCATGCACAACTGACAGTCAACCAATGAGATTAAGCAAGGAAGGAAATAAGTGCATCTAAAAAAATAGAGTTTTGCATCAAAATAAACTATGATCTAAAGAAAATGTTGATAAACATTGCATGAAAAAAAAGCATGAAAGAAGACTGTTTCAAATAAGGAAATGAGCAAGATGAAGAAGTTCAGAAGCAAAGAAAACTAGACTATGAACCAACTAGAAAGCTACAAACACTAGAAGTCCTATAGATGAGGAAAGAGAGGCCTATAGATGGGGTAGCAAGAGGGTCTTTGCCTCAAATCACTGACCCAAAGGGAGGAAGAGAGACAAAGGCACTGTTGCCAGCCTTTTGTATCTTTTCTATATCACTATTTAACTTGCTATTGAAAACACAAATGGAAGCAAACTACTGAATCATCAACACAACCTATTCTTAACCTTGAAAGTAATGCATCTAATAGCAACCTATTCTACAAACTAAAATGAGACATACAAATGCAAGTAAAGAAGAGCTTGGCTGCTTCGATTGGGCCCTAATCCAAGAGCTTCAGCCCTATGAGGTAACTCAGTGCTAACTAAAAAATGGTTCCATCTTTATTCTCAAAACAAGAACAAGATTACATGAACTGTCAAAATAATAAGCTCGAAGTTGAGTAGAGTTTACAAAACGGCCGCAACAATTCAACAAAAATTCGACCAACTCCTTAGTGAGGCCCTAGGCCTCTCTACTTATACAAATGAAACTTCCAATAGCTTCCTCAAAATCAGGGAGGCTTGGCTCCCAAACTCGAGATAAACATCAGTTATCCTCCACTTTGCTCAGCTGCCTACTAATGCATGGTTTGGCTGCTTGTACTACGAGCTGAATGAAGGGAAGTTTGAAGTGGGGAGTAGTAAATGAGGGGGATTCCATCCTATAAGTCCTCTCCTTTGTCCACTTTGAGTTATTGCTGCCATTTGTCCACTAGATCCATGAATTTGACCACAAAAATCATTAATAATCTATATTAAACACATATTAGACCTCATGGCATCATAACTAACTCAACTCACTCTATAAGCATAAATATAATTAGAAAATAATGCAATAAGCTAAAAGAATGGTTGATTTGACTAGGTTAGGAGGTAGAATGAGCCCATATAATTACCCATTTATGAGGCTCATCATAAGGCTCATTGGTGGCGGAAGCTTCTAGCGGATGGTAGTTTGCATATCCATGAGAGAAATAATTTTTCGATTTGATGGATTCAAGCAAACTATAGAAAAATCCAAGTCTTATGGCTTATGGGTGTAAGCTAATCCATGTACAATTTGTTCAACAAGTTAATAAAATAATTAAGCATCGTAGCAACAGTAGATTGGTTTTATCCCAAAAGGGTTTCCACCAGAAGTAATTGTGTTCTTGTGTGTGCATGCTTGTGTTTCCCATATTGTTATGATTTCATTTTATTCTCTCTTACTTATTTTGATGAACTAATGTTGTGCATGTGCATTGATAATGAACATTGAGTACAAATTTTAAATTTGTGAAAATTGATACAAATTCCATCGCTGTTGATTTACCCCCTAGGTAGTGAATATATTTCCAACAAGGGTCCTAGTCAGGGATAGGAGAAGAAGAAGGAGGGCTTGTCTAAGGTTAAGCGCTCCAAGTGTGCTAATTTTAACCACTACAGTACCTAGTTTCCTCTCTTAGGAAGAAGGATAGGTAGGAGAAGCAGGACCCGGTAGCAACGTCCACTGAGATAGACAAGTTGTTCTCCACACTAGAGGAATATTTTGCCATGTTTGCAACTATACCTCCAGGAGTTAGGTGGGGCGATATGGAGTTATAATCCCTGATTAGCAGAAAGGTTTGGGTAGGGTCGATTGAGGTGTCCCTCTCATGGATTGTTACCTTGCTATAGTGGCCCATAGTATTGGGTAGCAGGATGGATCAATGTCAATGACGCAGTTAGATTCCTGAGTGACAGTTGTGAACTAGTAGTAGTTAGGTGTTAAGGAGCATAGTGCAGTGTTGATGGTAACGAAAGACACTCAGTAGCAAAGTCAGCAACAATGCAAACCACTTAGTGTAAAATGGAGAGGCTAGTGTCATTCAAATGTTTAGGAGACAGATGTAGCAAAATGACATAGTAGATTCAATATTTAGGATGCTTCTCAGTTGCAGTTTTTGCAGCTGCAGAAACAACATGTGAGAGGGAGTTGTAGTGTAGATGTAGAGTTGGCAGTAGTATATCAGTGTTAACAACAACATAAATACAACATCATAGTTGCACAGTGGTTGGTAGGCAATGGAATTCAGTCATAGAGGCCAAACATTAGTAGCGTACATAGGGTGATATAGAGACAGGGTGTTCTAGCAGTATCTTTTGTAGCATAAGAGGTTTTCTAGTCTCAAAAATTTGTGGAGAGGATAAAACACAATAGTTATCCATAACCCAGAAATCATTTCTAGAAATTCCACATAAAGTGTCTCAATTAGATTATTAGCCTATTTTTTAATATTTCCTATGTCTAATATCAGGAAAAACAGTTAATTAATCAGTATTAATTGAGAAAGGTTTGTATCATATTGAAACTCACATGAATCATTCTAGATATGATCTAATCCATTGATTAAGGGTTAATCTTGTTCGTTGGAGTCCCGACTAGAGATTATAAGAAGAGGTTGACGGGTAGAGCTGGAACATACACTTGGTACACATAGAGATCAATTTCCTTAGGCCTCTCTACTTATACAAATGAAACTTCCAATAGCTTCCTCAAAATCAGGGAGGCTTGGCTCCCAAACTCGAGATAAACATCAGTTATCCTCCACTTTGCTCGGCTGCCTACTAATGCATGACTTGGCTGCTTGTACTACGAGCTGAATGAAGGGAAATTCGAAGTGGGGAGTAGTAAATGAGGGGGATTCCATCCTATAAGTCCTCTCCTTTGTCCACTTTGAGTTATTGCTGCCATTTGTCCACTAGATCCATGAATTTGACCACAAAAATCATTAATAATCTATATTAAACACATATTAGACCTCATGGCATCATAACTAACTCAACTCACTCTATAAGCATAAATATAATTAGAAAATCATGCAATAAGCTAAAAGAATGGTTGATTTGACTAGGTTAGGAGGTAGAATGAGCCCATATAATTACCCATTTATGAGGCTCATCATAAGGCTCATTGGTGGCGGGAGCTTCTAGCGGATGGTAGTTTGCATATCCATGAGAGAAATAATTTTTCGATTTGATGGATTCAAGCAAACTATAGAGAAATCCAAGTCTTATGGCTTATGGGTGTAAGCTAATCCATGTACAATTTGTTCAATAAGTTAATAAAATAATTAAGCATCGTAGCAACAATAGATTGGTTTTATCCCAAAAGGGTTTCCACCAGAAGTAATTATGTTCTTGTGTGTGCATGCTTGTGTTTCCCATATTGTTATGATTTCATTTTATTCTTTCTCACTTATTTTGATGAACTAATGTTGTGCATGTGCATCGATAATGAACATTGAGTACAAATTTTAAATTTGTGAAAATTGATACAAATGCCATCGTTGTTGATTTACCCCCTAGGTAGTGAATATATTTCCAACAAGGGTCCTAGTCAGAGATAGGAGAAGAAGAAGGAGGGCTTGTCTAAGGTTAAGCACTCCAAGTGTGCTAATTTTAACCACTACAGTACCTAGTTTCCTCTCTTAGGAAGAAGGACAGGTAGGAGAAGCAGGACCCGGTAGCAACATCCACTGAGATAGACAAGTTGTTCTCCACACTAGAGGAATATTTTCCCATGTTTGCAACTATACCTCCAGGAGTTAGGTGGGGCGATATGGAGTTATAATCCCTGATTAGCAGAAAGGTTTGGGTAGGGTCGATTGAGGTGTCCCTCTCATGGATTGTTACCTTGCTATAGTGGCCCATAGTATTGAGTAGCAGGATGGATCAATGTCAATGATGCAGTTAGATTCCTGAGTGATAGTTGCGAACTAGTAATAGTTAGGTGTTAAGGAGCATAGTGCAGTGTTGATGGTAACGAAAGACACTCAGTAGCAAAGTCAGCAACAATGCAAACCACTTAGTGTAAAATGGAGAGGCTAGTGTCATTCAAATGTTTAGGAGACAGATGTAGCAAAATGACATAGTAGATTCAATATTTAGGATGCTTCTCAGTTGCAGTTTTTGCAGCTGCGGCAACAACATGTGAGAGGGAGTTGTAGTGTAGATGTAGAGTTGGCAGTAGTATATCAGTGTTAACAACAACACAAATACAACATCATAGTTGCACAGTGGTTGGTAGGCAATGGAATTCAGTCATAGTGGCCAAACATTAGTAGCGTACATAGGGTGATATAGAGACAGGGTGTTCTAGCAGTATCTTTTGTAGCATAAGAGGTTTTCTAGTCTCAAAAATTTGTCGAGAGGATAAAACACAATAGTTATCCATAACCCAGAAATCATTTCTAGAAATTCCACATAAAGTGTCTCAATTAGATTATTAGCCTATTTTTTAATATTTCCTATGTCTAATATCAGGAAAAATATTTAATTAATCAGTATTAATTGAGAAAGGTTTGAATCATATTGAAACTCACATGAATCATTCTAGATATGATCTAATCCATTGATTAAGGGTTAATCTTGTTCGTTGGAGTCCCGACTAGAGATTATAAGAAGAGGTTGACGGGTAGAGCTGGAACATACACTTGGTACACATAGAGATCAATTTCCTTAGGTAGTTTGATTCTCCAAAGAGCATGAACACCTACTAGAAGAATTTGAGCCAGAGAAGGAAGTAGAGAGGTAGATATAGTGAGTCTCGAGGAATATTTTCCATTTCCAAAGAGTCAGAAAGAGGAGGCTAAGATTTTCGCGAGGAGGTTGTGTAGAGGCAAAGCGAAGCCTCAAGTGAGCAGCATGATTTTGTTGTAGGGGAAGAAATTTTCAGCTCCAGAGGATGAGAAGAGTTTCTAGAGGGTTAGAGAAGCGTTTTCCCAGTCAATAGTGGGAAAGAGGACTAGGTTAGAAGTCGATTCAGGCATCACGTGTGGAAGACAATGCCAGGGTGACGCAGAGCCTGTGCAGGACAAGTTGGATGACTAGCTTTTCAGAGGCACTCAAGTGTCGGGATTGCTCTCAGAGAGGGTAGTTTTCCTCAAATAATTTTGGCCATGATTCCTAATTGATAGATTCGCCAGTTTGGCTATATTTATTATACTCATAATTTCTCACCGTTGCTTAACAATATAAAATCCTCAACTACGACACTGATTTTCCCAAGTTGGGTTTTTCTGTGGACTTTAGTCCAAAAATAAGTGTCAAATTTTTTGTGAGTGTGTTAGTATTTTCTCAATTTCTAGTTTACCTTCTGTAGAATTTAATTTGGTGAAAATTCCAATTTTGAATTATTTGTTGTTTGTGTGGGAAAACAAATTGTTAATTAATTTACAGTTAGAAGAATATTTTCCATGTACAGAAATAGAGTTGAAATTTTCATACTTTATTATAATGATATCCTGTTGGGCATGGAATCCTCCCAAGGCAAGTTTTTGGGCTTAAAGCCCAAGTTTTGACCGAATCCTTTTGTAAAAGCTTCGCAAATTGTGGGCGTGGGGCACAAAATCATAATAGAGTCACAGGGTTGTCTGCCCTAGTTTTTGTAATGTAATGTTGGCTGAATAGACCTACCCATGGTCTGCGGACCATGGGATTGTATAAATAGAGTGAGGCTCTAAGTGTATAAGATAACTAATAGAAAAGAGGAGTAGTAGAAGCAAGAGAAGTCTAAGTGATTGAGTCGAAGTGTAAAGTGTGTTTATGGCTCATAGAGTAGGAGAAGGCTCTGCAGCTGAGTGTGCGGACCCCTGCAGCTGAGTGCATAGGGTAGGTCAAGTCGGTAAGCATTGGGAGAATCAATAAAGAGAAGTTTTACTATATTTCTGTGTATCTTTTCGTGATTTAATGCATGATTGGATATAATTTGCAAGTATACTATTTATTTACTGTGCAAACTTATATGAATGTTTTGTATAACTAATTATAACATAAGACATCCAAGTACGTGAAGGTACTTAAATGGTATAGGAAGATAAGTAAGATCTTGGGTAATAGTGCAGAGCATGGCTCTAGCAGTGCGGGAGCCCCATAGCCCCTAGTTAGTGTTGTGCGAAGGCAGTGTATCAGGCCGTGAGGAACAGGGAACTGTGCGAAGTGACCTGTGTGTAGGAAAAAACAGTGGACCATTTGAACCTCTCAGACATCTCAAGGGTGTGGAAACCTAGTTATAGCACCCTCCCATACTACTTTGTGTGAGACCTCAGTCCGTGCTCCGCAGACTGTTGCCAAAAGGGCCAATAGTACAGGGATTTGTTTGGCTAATTAACTTTGAACCTGGGTCAGGCCCACCAAGCCAACAAATGGTTCCGTTGCCAGGACCGGGATCTGCATAGATATGTCTGATGCCATATCACTAGAATCTGACAAAGAAAGGAATTGAAGATTGATTGGAAAGGAAGATTCATGAGTTCACAATGCAGGAAAACACTAATCCGCGACTATCAGAGGAAGATTGGTTAGACTACTACTTATATGCAAAGATCCATGAAATTTTCTTTGCATCCTTCCCCACCTAGTTGTACGAGTGGATCGCGAAGCTAGCAGATAGCCAAGGAAGGTGTAAATTCAACAAACCTATTGTGTGGACTCCAAAATTGGTGCGTAGAATGGAAGAATCAGAAGATAAGATCATGCACGTTGTCGATCACTCACTCGATTGAATCATAGGAGAATTCATCACCGAATTCGCGGTAGATACTTTAGTCAGTTATAGCAAGGCAAAATGACGCTTCCTCAAAGGACCACGAGGTAAGTACGTTAAATATTTCAACACTTGGATTAAAATGCTACTGTGTGAAGAACGGGTTATGCAAATAAATTGATGTTTGGGGCTACGCGAAGTGGGAGAATCTATAGAAACGAAGGTAGCACAGAACTAGAAACTAGCCCCTTGATTTCACCTCCGCAAGGGGGCAAGGAAGAGCTCGCAAAGGTCTTGCCAAGAAGTGCGATCAATCTGATAAGGCAGAGAATTCCGTGCATACCACCCCCACCCACACCACTGCCAATTTCACTGTCTTCACCCTCGTCATCTCTTGTACCACCCCCGCCACCACTACGAAGTAGAATGCCAAGCGTGATAAAGCTACCAGTGTTCAAGGGAGTATGGAATGAAGATCCATACTAGTTTTGGTTCATGATAAAAGTTGTATGGGAAGCACAGGGAGTCATGGATGACAATATAAAGAAGGCAACATTGGTCAGCACTTTGTAGGATCGCACGCTGACCTGGTACGTTAAGCATTCCAATGACAATCTAAATGCGGGGATCGTGGATATCCAAGCTGCACTAAAAAAGAATTTAGCAGGCCAAAGTCAGAGGGACAGTCGATCATTGGGTTCAAGGAAATCACAATGCTACCAGGTGAGACCCCGTGGGAGTTGATCAAAGACTGAAGTGCATAATTCGTGAAGCAAACATGACATTAATAGATGGGCAACACCGCGAATGGTTTTTAGCATTGTTAACGCTGCATCTAAAAAACGTGTTTTCGCAACAGAGGCTAAGCACTCAGGCTGAGGCCTTGGAGGTCGTGATGAGATTGCACAAGACCCCGATACAAGATCTCAACATGGGAGTTCAACAAATTCACACGCAATTGAAAAACATGAGCCTTGATATGCAAAGTTTGAAACAAGATAGGATAACCTGCCTAGAGATGCGCGATGAGGTATGGTGCGTAAAATGCAAGGGCCAGGGGCACGACAAGGACCACTATTGGGTGTTCGCAATTACCTTGCAGGAGGAGGGCCAATACCATTAAGACCGGAGGCACAAGCATGAACAAGCGCAACACCTACATTATGGTGCAGGATTTGCCAAATAGGAGGAAAGCATGCTACAAATAGCTGCCATCTATTACAGAAGTATACGCAGAATTCATAGCAGTTGTTCTATAATTTATGTAGGTCAATAGGACATGATGAGCACACCTGTAGAAGTTATGAGATGATGATTGATTGAACTCCTACCTACAGAGTTCAGGCCAAAACATGGCCCCTCGATCAAAACACAGGAATTGTGCACACTGGATATCAGGGGCGCAGACAAGAACGAGGTGGAGGGGGACCAGGAAGAGGTTGTGAACAACTGATATGTTACAATTGTGGAGGGCCAGGGCATTATGCTTGCGATTGTACGAATCCAACGCAACCATCATGCTTGTATTGTACGTTGTTTGATCATGAGATGTAGGACTATCCCACACTGATAACAAGGTTGCATGATAAAGGAGCACTCCAACCTCGCCCAACTCAGAGCCTGCAAATGATGAGGTCTAAGCTGCATGACGAAGACCCTAACGTAAACATCAAGCTCCGAAGTGGAATTATGACAAGGGATGGCAAAGGTAAGCAACCTAAAGAAAGTACTTGGGTTCGCAAGGCTCCAACGAAGGAACCAGAATTTGATTTGGAGCACGCTAAGGAGACCTTCATGGAAGCTAAGAGGAGCTTTGTCGACGCCTCCACTTTAGGAAGTAAAGACAGACTAGAGTCAGAAATGGACCCATTGATGCTCACTACGTTCTTGGAGACATGCATGAAGTTATTGCACAACAGCAAGGAAGTAAAGGGGATGCAAGAACTCATAACTAGATGCACTGGGACCGCATGTAGTCTAGAGGCTGAGGAAGCACACGACGCTAGCAGGAAGGGAGATGAGATTGACCACATAGATTGGGGAATATGAGATGGACCAAGTGATTCTACATCTAAGATCAGATATGAACATCCTACCAAAGAAGTCATGGGATTGCATGGGCAGGCCTGCGTTGGAATGGTTTCCTATCCAACTATGAATGGCAAACCAACAAAATATCCTACCTATGGGGAGATTGCAAGGAATCACAGTAGATATCAAAGGAGAAAGCACGCTAGAAGATTTAGATGTAATAGAGATTGTTGATGACAACAATCCCTACCCAGCGCTATTGGGAATAGATTGGGCCACTGACATGAATGGAGTGATAAACCTGAAGAAGCGCAAGATGATCTTTGAGAAAAAGTCTCTACGCATAGTGGTACCTTTAGACCCTGTAGAAGGATCGTGCTACACGGAACCAGTGCACGACTACGACAGTGACACCGATTTGGAATGCATCTACAAGACAACTGCACGAGAGTAAGATTGGGTAAATCCAATCGTGGATGGCCAAATCTCATGGGAGTGCGAAAGCTCCTACATGTTAGATTCTGACGAGGAGATAGAACGATGGAAGAACCGGTTACACGAGGTTACCATGCTCAACTGTAACATGATGATGAGGTCACTGTGCTGCATAGCAACAGAGCTAAGAGATCTTCCTACACATGATGGGTTAAGCGAGGTGGATGAATTTCTGAATAGATTTGAAAGATAAGTGCCGGAACAGCAACGCTTCGATGCTCTAAAATGGGTATTGCACGCTATGCCCGCAAGATGGTGGGATACACACCAAAAAAGTTTTGAGGACTAGTGCAAATGTAGAGGGATGATGTGCATGTGGTTTGGGAAGCCTCTGATCCGATTAACAGATAAGATTGTCAAACAAAATGGCTCGAGCACCCACCTATCTAGGTGGATACAAGCATATGGTGTGAAACCTGCATGAATGCCCATAGTCCTTGTGGTAGGAGACACGATCAGTAAGCAGGTGTGAGTAAGGCAATGGCGCGCATGACCCCTTTGGTTGGGACCACGAAGTATGGAAAGACCAAGTGCACAAAAGGATATCCATGCAGAAGCCTTTAACAAAGTACGCGAAGTGCTAAACAAGGTCCACAATGTGAAGCGGACTAACTAGGACCTGCGCGTACCAGCGGTTCTATGGGCTTATAGGACCGTGTGCAAGAACTTGACTACACAGGCACCACCAAGGCTGGAGTATAAAGCAAATGCTATAAGCCCTATAGTGCATGGAAAGCTTAGACTGCACATGATAGCACCGATAGATATGATGGTTCGTGGAACCTTGGAAGAAGAAATCCAATTGGGAAATTCTAGACTCCAAGAACTTGAAGAAGAAAGGGTACGATTAAGGAATAAAAGCGCTTTGGCGGACGCGGAAGTCAAGAAGCTCAGTAAAAAGACCAGGGTGATAAGGCAGGATGTGTACAATCATGACGATAGGTTTGAGGCCTATTGCCGTGAATTGATTAGTATAATGCCTTGGCTTAGACCGCAGAATACTAAGCGAATCGACCAGGGTAGCACGTTGCAAATGATAAAGTGCGTGATGCCGCCCGTAACAATAAAAGGTGGGTATTTTCCAGGAACCGTGATGGATGGCAGAATGAAACTTTACACGAGTGGTGCGACCACCTGAGTAGCTGAGGGAAGTACAGCCTTAGCACTCCAGGTAGTTAAAAGGAAGCGCAAGACCATAAACTACTCTGCCTAGGAGCTACATGCAAAAGCAAAGAGTCACAAGGTTCGCGGCCGCACATTGGGGGTTGCACTGCCATGCGGGTTGGCTAGAAAGTGATTGTTGAAGTCACTATTCACGTTGGGATGCTCGACTTGAGACCAAATGGAGTGCGTGATAGGAATTTAAGACGCGATTTATGGGCAAGATTTGGGAAAATCTGCCACCAAGAGAGCATTACTGAACCAGATTTTAGGGGAGCGGTCAAATTCAAATTCAAAAAGCGGTATAAAGTACAAGGTGCTGCCTAGCAAAAAACACTTGGTCATTTGCTAATTGAGCTATTGAGCAGAGCCCTGTTTGTTTTGTGTTGAGCATTGGTTGAGCCCCTGAGATCGCGAGTGATAGATTTCTGGACGGACAGGATGGCAGTAGCTGAGGAAGTTATGGAAATAGCAGAACTAATCACCAAAGAGGCCACACAGGCCCTGAATATGGGGGATGATCTAGAAGGCACCAGGATTGTGGCAAAAATCCCTAAATCATTGTGCACACCAAGACAGAAGAAGGACAAACAAGCAATGGTTCCCGTATGTGTGTCCCCACGGAACCGCTGCACACCAAGCTGTCAATGGAGGACAAGGGGAAAGTCATCACTATAGAGACCGATGAAGATGAAGAAGACCTGGAGGACTCAATTATCGAAGAGGACATGGATGAAGGCATGGAGGAGGAAACTAAGCCTGTGTACCCCCTGACAAAGCTGCTCGCCTATTTCCACCTGCGAAAAGGGAAGGCTAAAGTGCCCAAGGACCTTGATGAGACTAAGAGCTCACTCCAGACCCTGCTCCTCCCAGACAACATTATTTTTTAGGGCATGCACCTGGGACAGGTGCCGAGCTTAAAGTTTGAATATTGGGACCTCCCTGACCACGAGAAGTTCCCTCACCTTGAGACTTCGCACCTCATGAAGCCTAAGAAGAACATCACGATGGTGGTTATAGAATTAGAACCGCGAAACTAGTTGTGTGGAGTGGAAAAGGTTGGTCTACTTAACCTACTCTAGGTGCCGTATTTCCACCGTGCCCCAATAACCATTTTCGTCATTAGGCAGCTACTCTGACTGGTGCATGATGGGTGTTTGTGGCTAGAGGAGCCCATCCCCATCAGGACAGACTTGATTCACCACATTTCCTGGCTTCCATGCAAAAGAGAGGACCCCACGAACATCTCGGAAGGGAAGAACAATGACTTGGCCATTAAGAAGGCCATGAAGAAGAAATACAAGCTGGTAAAGAACAAAAGGGGCTACACCATATCTAGCATCAATGATAAAGTAGTGAGAGTGGCGACCCAAATACTGGTCGATAAGGTTATGTGCAAGTGTCTCGTGGACGAGGTACCCGCACTGGTGGTAGCACTTGCTAAATAATGCACGTAGGGGGTCCAGTTTAACTAGTTTGAGTTCCTCTGCAAGGAATTTTTGGAGAATTTCCGTGAAGGTTAGGAATAGGGAAAAACATTTCACTATGCATGGCTTTTGCTATCCATAGTACTCGTGGCAGGGGAATTACTGGAAGATAGTCAATTCTCCACAATTAACAGGGATCTGCCAGAGGCCACAAAGTACACTTAGCTCTGGGCCACAAAGGATGCCAAGAGGATCCGTGATAGTAAAATATTCTGGATGCTCATGGAGATGAATCTCAGAATGGGGATCAACCGCAAGCCGCGGTTATCGCCCACTGTCGACAATAGCCTGCAGAATTTTACATAATTTAAAGCAGACATCCATCACATATACATTAGAGTGCGCAAGGACTTGGACAAATATTGGAGAAAGCTACCCTTTGTAGCCACGAATGATGTTGTCTTTAACATACTAGAGACATGGCCACCGGAGTGGTGTGCTCCAGACATCATATAGATGGAGAAGTCGGTGGGATAGAGAAAGAAAAAAGAGGCCAAACTATGCATCGCATAGTTGGTAGAAAAGAGAAGGAAGGAGGTAGCGACAGCAGAAGCACAGGTGGCCTGGGATGTTGCACTGACAACAATTGAATAGGAAAAGGTCGTACTAGCAACAACAGCATCGAAGGTGGCCATGAAGGTGCGTGAGGGCTAAACGTCACCTTCGCATGGGCAGGAAGCAGAGGAAGAAGAGGGAGGTGCAGGCCCAAAAACCACGTCAACATAGTTGAAGCACCAACACCCAACTGAGCAGATAGGGCTGCACAAGAAGGTTAAGGCATCGAAGTTGTCTATTGACCCGATCACCCTAACCGAGGGTGATCTGCACAACATCGGTGAAACCGTGTGCAATGTCACCTCTGAGGCTCTCAAAAATTTCATGCAGGAGAACCAAATTGTGTTGGGGGCCCTTAGAGCGTAGCTGCAAGAGTTGTAGGTGTGCCCTCCTCAGGCTGGTACCCTTTCAACCAGCCTCACAGTTGGAACAATGAAAAAAGAACAGGGGTTGCACACTCGAGTGACGAATACCATAGTGCTGCCAGAAGGGGCACTAGTTACAACAAATGAGGTCGATAGGCCTACAGTTATTGTGCTAAAGGGTCAAGGTATCAATATGGATGCACTCCCACGGGAGACCTTATACATTCTGTAGGATGGGATAACTACAGAGCTGCGAGCTAGGGAGATCCACGCACTGCAAGTCATCAGCGAGAAGAAAATTAATATGGAACAGTTGAGCTTGCAGCGCGACGAAGTGGTGTCATAGAATCGATAGCTGGTACATGTAATAGATGAAGCTTGTCAAAGCATCCCAGAGCTGGCCATCCCAGCATACACTCCAGCAGACGCGCACATCCACAGGTTAGCAGTAGGGGTTAGTGAGGCACAGGAGGAAATGACGAAGGTTCAACTCGAGCTGAATCTTCAGATTGCTGAGCTACAGTTAAAGGTGCAGCCGTCCACCCCTCCGGAAGTCAGAGAACAGTGCGCTAGCGCTATTACAGTGGGATTGTACGAGATTGGCAGTGCAGTTAGAGACTGCACCAACATGTTGGAAGAATCATTTGAGGTCCTCACAAATCTGCAAGAGGACCCCAACATCTAGCGCTTAGAGGCAGAGATGTGAGAACTCCAACAGCAGTATGACAATGTCAAATGAACTGTGTAGACGATGGCCCTCACTTAGAGGCTCGCGCGGATGCAACAGCCCAAAGCGCTTAAAGAACAGGTGGACATGGCACGCCACAAGGAAGCAGTCCTGAAGGCACGCATTCAACCTTGGATCGACGAGGCCTTCACCATCACAACAGAAATTGAAGGCAAGCTCGCACACATGGAGGGGATACAGGCATAGATGCAGAGAAGCACTTCTGAAACCAGGGTCTCAAAACAACGCGTGCAGTAGATCCAGCAGGCAGCAACTCAGTGCACTGCCAACCTTGCCACAATTCGAGCATAG
Source organism: Pinus tabuliformis (assembly GCA_031772625.1). Classification (NCBI taxonomy): domain Eukaryota; kingdom Viridiplantae; phylum Streptophyta; class Pinopsida; order Pinales; family Pinaceae; genus Pinus; species Pinus tabuliformis. The sequence continues at coordinate 1,026,031,537 of CM062811.1, read as the reverse complement.
TTGGGAGGACTGCACGCAAAGATCTCCCCACTAATAGAGTGACTCGAGGGCGAGTCACGATGTTTGTGTTGGGGGCCTGTTTGGCATGGAATCTCCTCATGGGGCTTAAAGCCCAAGTTTTGACCAAATCCTTTTGCAAAATCTCCGTGAATTGCGGGTGCGAAATCATAATAGAGTCACAGGGTTATCTGCCCTAGTTTTTGTAATGTAGTGTTGGCTAGATAAACATACCCATGGTCCGTGGACCATGGGATTGTATAAATAGAGTGAGGCTCTAAGTGTATAAGATAATTAATAGAAAAGAGGAGTAGTAGAAGCAAGAGAAGTCTGAGTGATTGAGTCGAAGTGTAAAGTGTGTTTGTGGGTCATAGAGTAGGAGAAGGCTCTGCAACTGAGTGCGTAGGTGAGTGTGTGGATCCCTACAACTGAGTGCGCAGGTGAGTGCGTGGATCCCTACAACTGAGTGCGTAGGGCAGGTCGAGTCTGTAACCGTTGGGAGAATCAATAAAGAAAAAATTTACTATATTTTTGTCTATCTTTTCCTAATTTATTGCATGATTGGATATAATTTGCAAGTATACTGTTTATTTACTGCGTAAAATTATATGAATTTTTTGTATAACTAATTATAATGTAAGACATCCAAGTACGCGAAGGCAATTAACTGGTACAGGAAGATAAGTAAGATCTCGGGTAATAGTGCAGATCATGGCTCTAGTAGCGTGGGATCCCCACAGCCCCTGGTTAGGGCTTCACGAAGGCAGTGTATCAAACTGTGAGGAACAGGGAAGTGCACGAAGTGACCTGCACGCAGGAACAAACAATGGACCATTCGAACCTCAAACATCTCAAGGGTGCGGAAACCTAGTTCTAGCACCCTCCCATACTACTTTGGGTGAGACCTCAGTCTGCGCTCCGCGAACTATTGCCGAAAGGGCCAGTAGTACAAGGATTTTTTTTGCTAATTAACTCCAAACCTGGGTTAGGCCCCAACAAGCAAACATATCCTATTAATTTATAAGGACGACTCCATATCTGGAGTTGGAATACTTTTCATGCCAAGTTTCTACTAGAATAGTTTATAAACCTATTTTCTCTTCCTCATTGGATCACAAAGATATTTCGTGGCATAGGAAAATACAAAAGTGGTTCTTACTTCAAAAAATAAGATGCTTTTTCTAGGTCACTCTACATAATCATATTATTATGCAGGACAATCTACAAATAATGGGATTCATTGGCCCAAATGTATGTTGTCTATGTAATTTTGAGGTATAATTTGTGGACTGTCTCTTTATACATTGTACCTTTTCTAAGGATGCTTAAAAATATGACTTAATTGTTCTAAGTTTACAAGACAATGAATCTTCCATTTCTTTTGAATCCTGCATTTTTTGGTGGGATTTAAAGATGGGAATGCATAAACCCTGCCAATCTTTATAGCCTAAGGTATTGTATAGTTTTGATAGAAACTGCAATAGCTCAAGAATCCTAACTGAAAATCATGAGACATGATTCTACTCTATTGATATGCAGAATGAAATTCACAATTTAGAACAGCATGCATAGACATGCAATAAGTGAAACCACAAATACACAGTGATTTCTAGGGGGGCCGAACTAGAAAAAACCCCTCAAAGCCTCTTTGTACAAATCAATGAATAGAGAAATTATTACAATTGCTAGCTCCAACTCTGAGCTCAACCTACAAAAGAATAATTGTTCTCCAGCCCAATGAACAATCACTGGCCAACAATTAACCAATTATTTTCTCACCAAGGTTCGTATTTCCTTTTGAAAATCCTTAGGAATTTAGCCCCTGTTATTTAGGAATTTCCTCCAATTTGATTGTGTAATTCCAAGGATTGATCATTGATTGCATGAAACACATGTACACTTAAAACTAGTCTACCACTGATGTTACAATGCCTTGTAATCTCCACTTCAGCTGAGGAACTCAAATTCTCTACATGCACTAACTATTTTGGGATGATTGATCAGTTAAGTAACAAATCTCTAAGTTAGACCGCTATCCCACTCACAATTGACCTTCAATTGGATCTAACAATAGATAGAGATTAATTAACTGAATACAACAGAAAATAATTGACCTATATTACTAAAATTTAGAAATCACACATGTATAAGTGAAATCCAAGCCCTCTAACTCAAATTTACTGAGTAAACTGAGGGACACAAGCCATGTCACACTACTTAACTACCTCCAAGTTGTCCTGTTGATGTGGAAAATTCATTTACTCAATTTACTAACTCTAACGTCAAATTGAGTCTTTCTTACTACATTTTTTCAACACTCCCTTTTAGCAGGAAAGAGATTTTCCACCACCCTTATCTTGGACTTGTGGAATTCGAATTTACCTCTTGACAATGCCTTTTTCAAGATTTCAACATCTTTCTCCTTAGTTGGAATGTAATATAGCAACATAATTCTCCTTTGCATACGATCCCACAAATGATAATACCAAATATCAATGTGCTTGGATCTATCATGAAATACTAGGTTCTCATAGAATTTAATGCAACTCTGATTATCACAATATATCACTTTCGGATCCATCTCCTCACTGAATAGTCCCACAAGTATTTTTCTCATCCATATTGCTTCACATGATACTGTTGATGCCTCCAAAATTGCTAAATCAACATCGAGGAAAACCACCCAATCCGGACCTTAAAATCAGCTCATTCTCCGTTTGGTGTGATGGCTCCGACTGGATATAATGGGACCAGTTTCCTAGTGATTTATACATGGGATGGATAAGTGATTGATTTTCTAATATCTAATGGTAATGATGGATGATTTATTCTAAAATGAAATAACATAAATAACTAATATATCCTGGGAAATATTTCTCTTAGTGCAATTTTTTATGGTTCTTATTGACAAGTAGGCATATAGATGACTCTACTTATAAACAAAAATATTCATTCATATGATAATTAATTTGTTCAAGTAGTTGAACAAAGTAATAATTATAACATTATCACAATAATCTTTATATATTATTGAAATATATATGTATGAAAAATAACAACTCTTAAACATTCAATACTGATAAGTGAAAGAATTGTTGTGAAAGCATATACATACATCAATAATAGCAAAACTGAATAAATGTTGTTTCACATAAAAGAATGAAGCAAAAAAACATAGATAATAGTACCATATGTTTTTGAGTCTCCTCCGATATGAATTGCATTTAAATCCCACCTTTCAACTTAGAAATTCTTTTACAAGAAGCAATAGTGCATATCACATAAACGTATTCTTCATCAAAATTCAGAATTCAGGTCCAGTTTTCATAAAAATAAATATATTGGAAGTACAATAGTGCAACTTCCAATCCAAGTCTTAATACAAAAAATTGAGCACCCTTTCTAAAACATGAAAGGGTCTATAAATACTATCTGAACTAATAAATTGTAAAATAAAAATTCTATGTGCTTGTATTAACCAAATCATAGAAATTGTGATAATCTTCTCAAAATAGGCATGTTGTAGTCGGTCAAAGTGGTTCACTATTTTGGCTGACTATCTTGTGTTCTGAGCTGGCAAATGGCAAGCATCGGTTGCAGTTCTGGCAGATGACTCATGCGCGAATGTAGCTGGGCAGTGTATGTGGCATCAATAATTTCGGGAATCATATAACCAATTGCATCGGTGAGGCATTTGATCGCTGTTCGTTGACTGTGTGGTTTAACAAGGAAAAACCAAAAGGTTTCCCATGTTAAAGTTTGAATACCTGCAATCAATCTTTCCCTTTTTTCCAGCTCCTGTTTCCATGTCTGTTCCAATGTTTTTATTGATGGAAGTTTCCCTGGAGAACATTCTATAATTAAATTTGACAAATAAAGAGTATCATTAATCAATTCAACCAGATTACTTGTTGTCGATCTGCATCTTGATGTCACCCTTTCTGCTTTCATAAGTTGAGATTTCCATTCAAGAAATAAGATTTCTTTATGCGATTCGAGAATTTGGGGTAGGTTTGTAGCTTTTCCTTTGGTTTCTTTCCAAGAAAGAAACTCTGTTAATACTTCATTTGCTTGCTCCAATTTCTGTCTCGCATCAACTGACTTATCAATCATAGATGACGAAATTTCATATAGGGGAAGAATGAGAGAGATATTATGACATAATAAACTCAACTGATTAGACAATGCTTTGGTAATTTGAAGAGCTTCCGATTTGAATTCTCCCACTTGGGGATATGCTTTGAATATTTCCATTTGCAGTGATATTTGAGCGATCTATTCTTCTTTTGATTTGCTCAACTGTTCATTTAATAATCGCAGCTTGCTCAATGCTTGTGATAGTTCTTGTTGCTTCTGAATTGCATGTTGATCAATTCTTTGTTTTTATTTGAGCAATTTCTCGTTCAATTGATCATTTGGCTATCTTTGGGCTACTAACTGTTGTTCTAATTGCTCTATCTTCTGTTGCTTTTCTTGTACCTGTGTTTCCAGCAAAACAATCGCTTGGTCCTTTTCTTTAAGCAAGTTGCTTACCTCTGATGCCTTGTCCATTGTAGCTGCTGTGTATGCTCCAGCATACTGAGAGAGTTTAGTGAGATCTTTAGAAGGGTTGACTTCCTCTCTCCATATCATGTTTGTTATCTCCATTTGTGAAGTTAAAAGAGGAGATTGATCAATTTTCCTCTTTTTCCTTTGTCTCTTGATTACAGCCCTATGCTTAGGGCTGTAGAAGACATCCAAGGGTGGTATTTCTTCTATATGTAAAACAATTTCATCAGTTGGATTTTCTAGAATTATTTTTACATCCTTTTGAGTTATGGGTGGGCTACTAGTTCCCTTAGTCAGAACTATATTGAGTTTTGATTTCTGACTCGTTGTCACCTCAGGTGTGCTGAATCCTTGCTGACTTTCTGTATTACTGATGATAGAATCAAATTGTTGCCATTATTTGAGCAGTTTGTGATCAACATAAAGGCTTGTGTCAATGAGTTCACTGCCTTTTTCTTTTCCTTGATCCTGCTTTGCCAATTTTTCTTTTTCAAGGATATTCTCCACTACAGGAGCTTTGTCGGCTGTTTTCTGTTCAATTTGACTTGATGGCTGAACTGTAGTGGTTGTAGCTAATAGGTCCAAAGGTAGAGTTTGCAACTTCTGGGCTCTGAGCCTATTAAACGTTTCTAACCCTTCTTCTCCGTATTTGATTCTAGCTAATCCTTTAACCTGAAAAAAAAAATTCAGCTTAAGAAAATAAATCATCAAAAACATCTGCTTCATGATCGAATTTGGCAAGTTTAGCTTGAGCGGTGACATTATGAGCAACCTTGTTTGGGTCATATTGCCTGTTAGGAATGGTGGCAAGATTCAACATCTGAATCTTTTCTACCTCTTTTTCTGCATGCTTGTAGTCATGTAAGGTGAAAATTCCACATCATAGGGGGAATATGGGCCACATCTATTTCTTAGAATCCCTAAGGGTTCTTGATGTCCCTGAAAATGTTATCTGGTATGCCAATTCCTGTGCTAACAAGTTATCGGGCACATACAAAGGGAGAACATGAGGGTTGGTGAGACTGCCGAAAAGCCTCACATAAGTAAATTTCTCCTCTCCGAACCAGTTGCCTACTTCTATCAGATTAGTTGCTGCATTTTGGGATATCCTCGGAGTAGACTTATTGAAAATAGAATAATATGAAGGTGAAACAAAACCATTGTAAATTCTATACAGGTGATTTTTATAGTGTGTCTTCCACAACTGCTTGGGATAAATATGAATTGGGTTGGGATCTTTGGAAGTCCACTTCCATCCGACTATTAGAAATTCAAAATTAAAACAAATAATGTCCATGATATATGCACTATAGTAGAAAGGGGGAATGATCCGGGAAGTTATAAATGCATTCCTTCTATATTCTAATATCTCTGTGGCTAATCTATTAGATAAAATATTTGCCCAATCCATAACATAACCATTAATTGCTGCTTCCATCCATAGGACCATCTCTATAGAAAATTTGGCAGAATCATGTTGTCCCCACAGTCTACGCATCATAGCCCCAGCATAGCAATAAGGAGAAACTAGTGAGTCGACAAAATACATACTCGATGACTCGTGCTTGTGTTTTTTCAGGAAATGTCTCCATTGCTTGGTCGAGTCCAACTCTAAGTCGTTTTCCTTTGCAAATGCTTCCAGGAATACCTTGTTGTAGCACTTCTCGGGCTCCAGTAGATGGTACATTTTTTTGAGATCTTCAGGCTTGAATGAGCTGAATATCCTTCCATCTGCTATGGAAAATGTTTGATATGAAGTTGGGATTTTCCCAACCACCCACCTAACCACATCAGTGTATGGCAAGACTTTGGCTCGCGCCGCTATCCTGTGAAGATAAGAACAAGTCAATTCCTTGAGAGTTCCCTCTGACTTGTTGGTTGAATCGATAGTGGCTTCCTCTGATAATTCCTCAGGCTCCTCCGCTTCTATCAGATTATAAATGCTTTTCCAGCTAGTATTTCCTAGGCCAAGACATGTTGTATCTAAGATTGATACTTTCTTGCTTGGTGCTGGATCTTTAGCTACAGGAGTTGCTATGGATTTCTTTGATTTCTTCCTCATTTTCTCTGGATTTATGGGTTTGGAGAGACTCTGAAAAAAACAATTGAAAACCGTAACACAGATATATTGCTGCTGCAAGCCAATATGAAAATGAATAAGATTACATTGATTGATATACGATAAAAGAAATACAATTGAGGATTACCATGGATAAAATCTTTTAAAGGATCTACCCTTAACTGTAAAATTTAATAGCCGTTCGAACCGCCAATCATGGTAAATTAATATCATAAATACCCATCTCGTCAATCATATACCGAATGATTATTTCAAGCATGCTTTAGATTTCATTGATTGGCGATCGGTGATAAATCACAAATCGCAATCGGGAGTGTCAAAGGGAAGGGCTTTAGCACTTGCAATGAATATCTCCGATTGTCGAAAGGTAATATTATAATATAATGGAGTGGGGTATTATGCATGCAATCCATTTTTAGCATGTATTTACCTTTTAGGATGCGAGCCTAATTAATTGATTGCAGTCGGGATTTTGCTTAAGCTTTTATCCTTTTGCCATATGACTCTGCTGATTGCCAATTGCCGATTGCGATTTACTTTATTGCATCAGGAGATTTGATGAGGCCTTTACATATGTCCCTTTATCAATGAATATCTTCGATTACTGATTGCGATATCGGATCGAAAGATATGATGAGCCCTTGTGTGTGTACCTTTGGCATTTGACTTCTCTGATTGCTGATTGTGATTTTATTTTTGGATTAGAGGATTGGGTGAGGCTTTGTTTTGTATATGTCCCTTTGTTATTGCGATATGCAATTTCCGGTCGCTTTATTGCAATGTAGAATGGTTTTATAATATTTTAAAGGAACACTGTTTTTTATCAAAAGGATTTATAAAATGATTTATTTACATCGAGCCTTTTAATAAATATTTTCTTCATTATAAGATTAATACCAATTTTATTCATTAACTCAAAAATCTAACTAAGTTTATTTAAAAAGGGACCCATTTCTTTTTGAAAGTTTTGTGTAAAATTTTTATGGAAATGAGGGGTTGTTGTACAGCACAAGAATTGGTGATTCACTAGGAGAAATAGATATCTCTGAGAAAATAATATAATCTTTTAACCTTCTTAATTTAAAAACCTTATTGGATAGAGAAAATCTAATATAACTAGGTAATCATAAACTTTGAATATAATGAAAACTATCTTTGCTATCTTTTTCGCATCTCAAAAGTAAATACATCCTAAGTTTAAGCAAACCTTAATTGCTTGATAATGATAAAACAAGAGACTTCTCCAACTTAGCTTGTATAGTGACTCCTTTTTCACAAGTAGAGCCACTACTGCCAGCAAACATCTATAGTCTCGGCAGGGTTACCTTTTAACCATTTAATCATTCATTGTCCCATCCATTTCAAAGTATAATTTAAAAGAATGAATCCAAAAGATATGTTTCCACATTTTTTGTATTACATTTTCTTTTTCTTTATTTTGTAAGATAAAAAACCATTGTCCTGGTTTGGTGGCCAGTTGTTGACAATGCCATTCACTGGTTGTAATTTAACTGAACAAGCTGGCTCTTGATGAGACCCTTGTCTTATAATTATAAGCCATTACCATGTTTTGGTATGCAGTGTTGGTAATGTTAGTTGAACTAGTCGCCTATGATCATGGTAAGCAGGCTTGTGAATAGACCTCTTATCTTTTATATCAAATATATTTTAGAATTACACTCTGAGAAATTATAAACTTTGATGGATGGGATGAATAATTTTCTCCTTAAGAGAATATGGATGACAGTTTTGAGAGTTGAAGATGCTAAAATTAGATCAGTCTTTGCTTTCTATTGATAACCTTTTTAGGCTTCGAAAACTTTTGAATGATTTACAGTCTTTTCAAGTTTTGAGAAGATTTCACAAAAATAAAAAGGTTTTTCAAAGTTTAATTATACCTAATTTCCCAGAACTTTTATTTTTCCTTCAAGGCTTTCATTTATCAAAAGTAAATATTAAAACTATTCTCTTTTAAGTAACCTTTTCAAAATAGTAAAGGCCAATAGAAGACTATTCACAACCTTATTTTCTAAGAAAGAAAATAATTGATTATTCACACAAATATAGCTGAAAATTGGATATTTACAAAGTGAGAAGGGGTTACCTCCTCAATTGAAGAATTTTTTCAAAATAAGCCCATTGAAAGGAATAGAATCTCTCTTTCCTGATAGATCTTGAAATATGAATGTTGATGGGCCTATCTTCTTACTGATTTGAAATGGTCCGAGCCACATTTTCTGAAATTTAGTGTGTTTTCCTTTATCTTCGTGGGCTTTGTCCCATTTCAAAACTAGATCACCAACTTGTAAATGTTTTGAGCCGCTTGAAGTTGTATCAAAAGAAGACTTAATAATTTGTTGATGCTTGGCATGTGTAATTCGGGCTTTCTCCCTTTCTTCTTCTAGTTTCAGAATCTGATTATGTCTTAATTGAATAGAAGATGAGGGGTTTTCTTCTATAAACTGCACTAAGACTAATGATGAAAGTACTAAATCTGCTAGTATGATAGCCTCCTTTCCATACACTAGATTAAATGGAGAAGTGCCTATTGAGGCCTTCTGTGTTATACGGTCTGCCCATAATGCAAATATCAAATACTTGTGCCAATTTTTATGGTTCTGATCAATATTTCTCTTAATGATCTTGATAAGATTTTTATTGGTGGATTCTGCTAAACCATTACCCTGAGGGTAGTAGTTTGCAGAATATTTCAATTTGAATCCTCTTTTGATAACATATTCAAGTATAGAATTACCAGAGAAATAAGATGCATTATCAAAGATAAGAGCATTTGGGACACCAAACCTGGTAACGATGAAATGATCTATAAATTCAATGACCGCCTCAGAGTTTGTTGTCTTCAAAGGAATTGATTCTACCCACTTAGTAAAGTAATCAGTAGTTGTAAGGATATACTTGTGCTGTTTGGATGAATGTGGAATAATTTCTCCAACAATATCCAATCCCCATTGTTCAAAAGGTTGTTCAATGTTGATTGATTGCAAAGGAAAAACTGGCTTCATTTGCCTTCCACTATTAGTTTGACATGTTCTGCATTTCCTTACATATTCATGAGTATCTATAAATAAGGTAGGCCAATAATACCCAGCATGAATAATTTTGTAATTCCTACAAGACCATCATGTAATTCCTACAAGACCTTTTATGCTTCAGATTTTTCTAAGCGTCTTAACAAAATTAAATCATAATTCCGTCTAAACAACACATCATCAACAATCATGAAGTTTTTTTCTTTCAGTCTTATAGCACGTTTATTTTTATAGGAAATATTAGAAAGAGCATATCCATTTTTCAAATAGAATATCAAATCTGCATATTGGGATTCAGGATTAATGGTACTTATCTCATTGATTTCTTCAGTATTATTTGTACGTTCATGTTCCTGAATGTTAAAAGCTCCTGCTAACAACCTGCAAAAACCTTGGCCTTTGACAATCTTTGCTGGTTTAATGTCCAAATCATATTCTTGTAATGCCGTGACCCAGTTTGCCATTTTTTCTCCTAATTCCCTTTGAACTAGTAACTGTCTTACTGCTGAAAAGGGGACTATAACTTTTGTGTGAGACTTTAAGAGAACGGGTCAAAAGTGTTTAATGTCTTTAAATACATCAAAGGCTTGCTTTTCGACTTCAGAGTAATTAATTTCAACACCTTGAAGATTTGAACTATAAAATGAAATTGGTACTTCCAAGTTTTGATCATTGATTTCTGTCAGCACTGCTATGTAAGATGAATCAGATGCAAGAGTATACAAAATGAAATGATTTGAAAAATTGGGAATGCTTAAAGCATGAGCATTTATGATTGACTACTTGATTGAATTAAATGACTCTCTTTCTATATGCCCCCAATTTAAACACTGAGTTTTTCTTGATCATGGTTTGTAATGGTAAAACAATCTGTGAAAAATATGGAACAAATCTTTTTACAAAATTAATTTGACCTAAAAATGATTGCATTTATTTTTTATTACGTGGAAATCGAATATCAGAAATCTCTTTGATTCTATTTGGATCAATATAAATACCATCTTTTGAAACAATGAATCCAAAGAGTTTACCTTGGTCAAGAGCAAAAAATGATTTCTTAGGATTGAGTGAAATTCCATACCTTTTACAACGTTCAAAGATTTGTTTCAAATCATGTAAATGACTTGATCTTTTCTTAGAGAAGACAGTAATGTCATCCAAATAGACAACTACTAATTTGTTGATTAGACCTTTGAATGCTATGTCCATCACTCTTTGGAATGTAGCTCCAGCATTGATTAATCCGAAAGGCATTTTTTTATAGGCATAAGTTCCCCACTTAGTTCTGAAAGTAGTCTTAATTCTGTCATTGGGGTACACCAAAATTTGGTTATACCCTGAAAAACCATCTAAGAAAGACATTAATTCAGAACCATCTACTGAATGGAGAGTTTGCTCCATTGTTGGGAGAGGAAAATTATCCTTTTGACTTGCTTTGTTAAGATTTCTGAAATCAATACAAATTCTAATGTCACCATTTTTCTTTCTTACTGGCACCAAGTTGGACACCCAATTTGAATGTCTAACAAGAAAAATTATATTAGCCTTCAAGAGTTTGTTTAACTTGGCTTTTATTTGAATTTCGAGGTTGGGATGAATTTTCCTTAATTTTTGCTATACCGGTTTTTCTTCAGATATCATTGGAATTGTATGCGGTATGATAGAAGTATTATATGTTTTCAAGTCATCATAATTCCAAATGAAGACATTTTTATACTTATTCAATAATCTGATAAATGTAATTCTTTCTTCTGAAGTAAGTCCTAATCCTAAATTGATGTTTTGTGGCTTGTCCTCTGTACCAAGGTTTATTAATTCAAATCTCAAAGTAGAACTTTGGAGCTTTGAATTAGTAACCTATTTAAACCTATCTTTGATGTCATAAAGATCTTCAAGTTTGACCACTGATTTTGGTAGTGAATTTTCTTCAAACTTTTCTTTCATTTGAAAATCATGCTCACTTTCATCAATAATTTGATCATCATAAGACTTATCAGAAGTTAAAAAATTTAAAATTCTATCATCATGATTGAATACTCGCCAGTTAGTGACATTATCGGGAATTGATGGTCTGAAAATTAACTCTACTGAAAATCTATTGGGACTGTAATCTTCAGATGGAAGGAGCTTAGAAGCAACATTGGCTAGCAAATCCACTGCTGCATTCTGAGATCTAGGAATGGGAGAAATATTAAATGCTAGAAAATGAGATACAAGGTCTTGTACCAAGGATTGATAATGTTTAAGGTGACTAGAAAGACAATGTATAGTATTTCTGACTTGTTTTATAACAATTTCTGAATCACCAAACACTTTCAAATATTGTACCTTAAGACCTATTGCTTTATAAAGTCCTTGAATCAAAGCCTCATACTTAGTAGTATTGTTTGTGCACTCAAATTCTAATCTACATCATAGCATGGTCTTTTCTCTCTCAGGACTAACTAAAATACATTCTGCTCCTGCACCGTCATTAGATTTAGACCCATCAAAATATAATGACCAAAATAAAGGTTTATCTACAGTTTTATTTACAATTTCATTAGCAATTTTAACACACTTTGATGTATCTATTTGGGATAAGTTTTCAATTTGAGATGTGAAATTATTAACTGAGAAAGGTGATGATTGAGTAGTAAAATTTCCAAAGAATGATTCAGATGAGTAGTTACCAAGAATGTTACTGTTGAATGCTATAGGCTAGTTTCCTTGTTCAAATTCTGTCACAGTATGAGTCATATGCTTCTCCCGATCAATCTTAATTTGATTTGGATTTCCTTTATAGGGTAGCAACATGTGGGACCAATCGGTAGAAATATAACCATGAAGCTTCTTGGACCAGTCTCTACTTAAAATCAAACCATAGAACTCAGGAATATCAGCAATTAATATGTCAATTCTCTGAACCACTCTTGGATCAGTTGATAACCTGATGGTAACTGAGTTGCTTTCTCCTAATACTTGGACCTTAGTTCTATCTAACTGGACAATATGCACAACAGATTTTTGGGTTTCAATATTCAGTTTAGAACAAATCGATACCAGCATTATATTCGATGAAGCCCATGAGTCTATCAAGCAATTGTGTGGATTTCTATTATAAATCTCATAGGTCAAGAGAAAAGGAGGAGTATGGAAATTTGATCTATCTCTGATTAGCACAGTATCAGTGGCTTCCACTCTACCAAGTGGTGGTTTACTTGCCTCATTAACAGCTTTGGACAATACAGCATTTGGAAGCAGAGAAGAAGGTACTGCATCTAATTCTTTGAGCTGCAATTTTTATTGATGCTTGAGTTTATTGAGCTCAAACATAGTGATATTTTCCTTTGTTTTCTTCGTGTATTCAATAATGTTGTAATCCATAGAGTCTGCAACTACTAATGTTTTAGATGTTGAAGGTGGATTGGAAGCTGATGGCTGATTTTGAGTAGGTGTCGCTGTAGATTTCTTTATGGGAGCCTTTTCTTTAGTAGTAGTACCTGTGTTCTTTTTCTTCTAAGTTGTTTGAACAGGTTCAGGAGTGCCTTTACTCCTGGTACTTACTGGGAAAGCTTCCTATTCATTTTCTATATCGGAATCGGGCAAAATGAAGTCCCACATCCCATGACATTCTACTATTACCTCTTCTTTGGTTTCTTCAGATGATAAGACTGTATCTTCTTCTTCATCGTCCTCGGGGTCTGACTCTGCATTGGATATAGCATTAGGGGGTTTTGATTCTGGCTTCTTAAAGTGTCTAAATGGCTATTTAGTTGAAGTCTCAGATACTTGTTTCTTGATTTCTATCATTTCATTTGACATAGTCTTTAGAACTTTTTGGAGACCTTCCATATTGTATGGGTCTTTAGCCATTTTCTTCTTTGAATCACCTTTGAAGGAGACTTTTTTAGATTTTCTATCTTCAAGAGTAGCTTTATTTTCTAAGGCGATGATACGTTCTTCTACAGCGATTGCCTGTTTCATATTTTCTGCTAAGGTAGGTTTCCCAGCTCTATCTACAAAGATAAATATGTTTGAAGGTAAAGTTGTTATATACCATTCACTTCTAACTTGTTCAGTAGGTTTAGAAGTGGTAGGAATCTTATTTAAGAGTTTATTAAATTGTGAATTGAACTCTTTAATAGGTTCTCTAGATTCTGTTCTAAGATTTGAAAGATCATTGATTAATGTTGCTACAGATCTGTCATCACCATATTTAGTTAAGAACTGTTCTTGAAAAATGTTCCAACTAGTTATGGATCCTGATGGTAGGGAAAAATACTAAGACTCAACTAATCCTTGTAGGGTATAAGGGAAAATTCTGACAACCACATCTTCCTTAGTAACTCCTTTTAAGTTGACTGACAACATAAAATTATTTATATGTTCATCTGCCTGTATGCCTGCATCTGGATTGAATTTTGGTAACCATTTTTCAGGATGAGCTGGCAATGGGTTTAAAGGTGCAGGCATGGTGACTGCACCAGGACTGCTCCATGGGTTCTGTGCCATTGTCAAGCTACTAATAGATGATAGCATAGATGAAGTTCCAGATGGTTGGGAAACAGATGTTGAAGTTTGAGATGGTTGGGAAACAGATGTAGAAGTTGTAGTTCCCTGTTGAATGACAATCTGGAGTGGAGGAGTGGATGGTTGACTTTGCAATGGAGAAGATGAAATGGATCATGATGATGAGAAGGTTTCACTATCAGATCCTTCGATAGTCTTCCTTTCTCTTTTCCTTTTAGGCCAAGGTAACTCAGTAGGTTCAATACCAAGCTTTTCGCTCTAAAGTTTGGTGAGGGGGTGAGAAGGAACGAATTGCGAAGTCACACTACCTTGGGATGACTCAGATTTATGTGGTGATATCAAGAATCCTTGAAGTTTTTGGATTAGAGACTGCACTTTAGGAGATTCTAGAGATGATTTATCTAAGATGTTTTGGGTTTGAGCAGTGGTGGTTGCTTCCTCGACTTCTCGCATGAACACTGGAATTTTAGCATGCAAAGGAGAAGTCAGAGGCGAGGTGGAGGGATATTTACTCTTAGAATGGATTGTAGATTTGGGTTTGCTCATCATTCATAGTTCAAGCCCTCCTTCTAGCGCCAAAAATGTTGATGCCTCGAAAATCGCTACATCAACATCGGGGAAAACCACCCGGTCTGGACCTTAAAAGCAACTCCTTTTCCGTTTGGTGTGGTGGCTCCGACTGGATATAATGGGACCAATTTCCCAGTGATTTATAAATGGGATGGATAAGTGATTGATTTTCTAATATCTAATGGTAATGATGGATGATTTATTCTAAAATGCAATAACATAAATAACTAATCTATCCTGGGAAGTCTTTCTCTTAGTGCAATTTTTTATGGTTCTTATTGACAAGTAGGCATATAGATGACTCTACTTATAAACAAAAATATTCATTCATATGATAATTACTTTGTTCAAGTAGTTGAACAAAGTAATAATTAAAACATTATTACACTAATCTTTATATATCATTGACATATATATGTTTGAAAAATAAAAAATCTTAAACATTCAATAGTGATAAGTGAAAAAATTTCTGTGAAAGCATATACATATATCAATAATAGCAAAATTGAATAAATGTTGTTTCACATAAAAGCATGAAGCAAAAAACCATAGATAATAGTACCATATGTGTTTGAGTCTCCTGCAATATGAATTGCATTTAAATCCCGCCTTTCAACTTGGAAATTCTTTTACAATAAGCAATAGTGCATATTACATAAAAGTATTCTTCATCAAAACTCAGAATTCAGATCCAGTTTTCATAAAAATAAATATATTGGAAGTACAGTAGTTCAAGTTCCAATCCAAGTCTTAATACCAAAATTTGAGCACCCTTTCTAAAACATGAAAGGGTTTATAAATACTATTTAAACTAACAAACTATGAAATAAAAATGATATGTGTCGGTATTAACCAAATCATAGAAATTGTGATAATCTTCTCAAAATAGGCATGTTGTAGTCAGTCAGAGTGGTTCACTGTTTTGGTTGACTATCTTGTGTTCTGAGCTGGCAAATGGCAAGCATCGGTTTCAGTTTTGACAGATGACTCATGCGCAAATGTAGCTGGGCAGTGTATGTGGCATCAGTAATTTTGGGAATCATATAACCGATTGCATCAGTGAGGCATTTGATCGTTGTTCATTGACTATATGGTTTAACAAGGAAAAACCAAAAGGTTTCCCATGTTAAAGTTTGAATACCTGCAATCAATCTTTCCCTTTTTTCCAGCTCCTATTTCCATGTCTATTCCAATGTTTTTATTGATGGAAGTTTCCCTGGAGAACATTCTATAATTAAATTTGACAAATAAAAAGTATCATTAATCAGTTCAACCAGATTACTTGTTGCCAATTTGCATCTTGATGTCGCCCTTTCTACTTTCATAAGTTGAGATTGCCATTCAAGAAATAAGATTTCTTTATGCGATTCGAGAATTTGGGGTAGGTTTGCAGCTTTTCCTTCTTTAGTTTCTTGTCAAGAAAGAAACTCTATTAATACTTCATCTACTTGCTCCAATTTCTGTCTCACATCAACTGACTTATCAATCATAGATGACGAAATTTCACATAGGGAAAGAACGAGAAAGATATTATGACATAATAAACTCAACTGATTAGACAATGCTTTGGTAATTTAGAGAGCTTCCGATTTGAATTCTCCCACTTGGGGATATCCTTTGAATCTTTCTATTTGCAGTGATAATTGAGCGATCTGTTCTTCTTTTGATTTGCTCAACTGTTCATTTAATAATCGTAGCTTGCTCAATGCTTGTGATAGTTCTTGTTGCTTCTGAATTGCATGTTGATCAATTCTTTGTTTTTCTTTGAGCAATTGCTCATTCAATTGATCATTTGACTATCTCTGGGCTGCTAACTGTTGTTCTAATTGCTCTATCTTCTGCTGCTTTTCTTGTACCTGTGTTTCCAGCAAAACAATCACTTGGTCCTTTTATTTAAGCAAGTTGCTTACCTCTGATTCCTTCTCCATTGTAGCTGTTGTGTATGCTCCAACATACTGAGAGAGTTTAGTGAGATCTTTAGAAGGGTTGACTTCCTCTCTCCATACCACATTTACTATCTCCATTTGTGAAGTTAAAAGAGGAGATCGATCAATTTTCCTATTTTTCCTTTGTCTCTTGATTATAGCCCTATGATTAGGGCTGTAGAAGACATCCAAGGGTGGTATTTATTCTATATGTAAAACAATTTCATCAGTTGAATTTTCTAGAATTATTTCTACATCCTTTTGAGTTATGGGTGGACCGCTACTTCCCTCAGTCGGAATTGTATTGAGTGCTAATTTCTGACCAGTTGTCACTTCGGGTGTGTTGAATCCTTGCTGACTTTCTGTATTATTGACGATAGAATCAAATTGTTGTCATTCTTTGAGTAGTTTGGGATCAACATAAAGGCTTGTGTCAATGAGTTCACTACCTTTTTCTTGTCCTTGATCCTACTCTGGCGATTTTTCTTTTTCAAGGATCTTCTCCACTACAGGAGTCTTGTCGGCAATTTTCTGTTCAGTTTGACTTGATGGCTGAACTGTAGGGGTTGTAGCTAATAGGTCTAAAGGTAGAGTTTGCAACCTCTGGGCTCTGAGCCTATTGAATGTTTCTAACCCTTCTTCTCCGTATTTGATTCTAGCCAATCCTTTAACCTGAAAAAATAATTCAGCTGAAGCAAATAAATCATCAAAGACATCTGCTTCATGATCGAATTTGGCAAGTTTAGCTTGAGCAGTGACATTATAAGCAACCTTGTTTGAGTTGTATTGCCTGTTAGGAATGGTGGCAAGGTTCAACATCTGAATCTTTTCTACCTCTTTTTCTGCATGCTTGTAGTCATGTAAGGTGAAAATGCCACATCGTAGGGGGAATATGGGCCACATCTGTTTCTTAGAATCCCTAAGGGTTCTTGATGTCCCTGAAACTGTTATCTAGTATGCCAATTCCCTTGTTAACAATTTATCGGGCACATACAGAGGGAGAACATGAGGGTTGGTGAGACTATCGAAAAGCCTCACATAAGTAAATTTCTCCTCTCTGAACTAGCTGCCTACTGTTGTCAGATCAGTTGCTGCATCCTGGGATATCCTGGGAGCAGGCTTATTGAAAATAGAATAAATGTAGAGGAAACAAAACCATTGCAAATTCTGTACAGGTGATTTTTATAGTGTGCCTTCCACAACTGCTTGTGATAAATATGAATCGGGTTGGGATCTTGGGAAGTCCACTTCCATTCGAGTATCGGAAATTCGGAATTAAAACAAATAATGTCCATGATATATGCAATGTAGTAGAAAGGGGGAATGATCTGGGAAGTTGTAAATGCATTCCTTCTATATTCTAATATCTCTATGGCTAATCTATTAGACAAAATATTTTCCCAATCCATAACATAACCATTAATTGCTACTTCCATCAATGGGACCATCTCTATAGAAAATTTGGCAGAATCATGTTGTCCCCATAGTCTACACATCATAGCCCCAGCATAGCAATAAGGAGAAGCTAGTGAGTCGACAGAATACATACCTAATGACTCATGCTTGTATTTTTCCGGGAAGTGCCTCCATTGCTTGATCGGGTCTGATTCCAAGTCGTTTTCCTTTACAAATGCTTCAAGGAATGCCTTGTTGTAGCGCTTCTTAGGCTCCAGTAGATGGTACATTTGCTTGAGATCTTCAGGCTTGAATGAGTCGAATATCCTTCCATCTGTTGTGGAAAATGTTCTATCTAAAGTTGGGATTTTCTCAACTACCCATCTAACCACATCAGTGTATGGCAAGACTTTGGATCACGCCGTAATCATGTGAAGATAAGACAAGCCAATTCCTTGAGAGTTCCTTCTGACTTGTTGGTTGAATCAGTAGTGGCTTCCTCTGATAATTCCTTAGGCTCCTCTGCCTCTATCATATTATAAATGCTTTCCCAGCTAGTATTTCCCAGGCCAAGACATGTCGTATTTGAGATTAATCCTTTCTTGCTTGGTGCTAGATCTTTAGCTGTAGGAGTTGCTGTGGATTTCTCTGATTTCTTCCCCATTTTCTCTGGATTTATGGGTTTGGAGAGACTCTGCACAAACAATTGCAAACCATAACACAAAGATATTGCCGCTGCAAGCCAATATGAAAATGAATAAGATTACGTTGATTAACATACAATAAATGAAATATAGTTGAGGATTACCACAGATAAAATCTTTTAAAGGATCTACCCTTAATTGTAGAATTTAATAGTGGTTCGAACCGCCAATCGTGGTAAATTAATATCATAAATACCCATCTCGTCAATCATATACCGAATGATTATTTCAAGTGTGCTTTAGATTTCATTGATCGACGATCAGCGATAAATCGCAAAATCGCAATCGGGAGTGTCAAAGGGAAGGGCTTTAGCACTTGCAATGAATATCTCCGATTGCCGAAAGGTAATATTATAATATAATGGAGTGGGGTATTATGCATGCAAACCGTTTTTAGCGTGTATTTACCTTTTGGGATGCGAGCCTAATTAATTGATCGCAGTCGGGATTTGGCTTAAGCTTTTATCCTTTTGTCATATGACTCCGCCGATTTCCGATTTCCGATTGTGATTTACTTTATCGCATCAGGAGATTTGATGAGGCCTTTACGTATGTCCCTTTATCAATGAATATCCCTGATTATCGATTGTGATATCGGATCAGAAGATATGATGAGCCCTTGTGTGTACCTTTGGCATTTGACTTCTCCGATTGCCTATTGTGATTTTCTTTTCGGATCAGAGGATTGGGTGAGGCTTTGTTTTGTATATGTCCCTTTGTTATTGCGATATGCGATCTCCAATCACTTTATCGCAGTGTATAATGGTTTTATAATATTTTAAAGGAACGCTTTATTTCTTTATCAAAATTCTTTATAAAATGATTTATTTACATCGGGCCTTTTAATAAAGATTTTCTTCATTATGAGGTTAATACCAATTTTATTCATTGACTCACAAGTCTAACTAAATTTATTTAAAAAGGGACCCATTTCTTATTGAAAGTTTTGTGTAAAATTTTTATAGAAATGGGGGGTTGTTGTACAGCACAACAGATACTTGACTTGTCACCATGTATTCAACCTCCACCAAGTTGAGCGCCACAGACCTCTAGTTCCTTTTGAACCAAGAAATAGTTGTAGACCCAACATTGAAGATAGCACATGATATAATTTTCATGTCGTCTGGACTCTCTACCCAATTTGCATTGGTTAAGTCTTGGAGATTCACTCCCTCTATCCATTTGTACCATATTCCATACTAGGTAGTGCCTCTAAGGCACCGTAACACATGCTTTTCTACCTTCCAATATAATTTGGTAGGCCTCATCATAGCTTCGCTGAGCTAGTTTACCACATAGCACATGTCAGGTCGTGTGTTCATAGGTTACAACAGTGAACCCACAAGCTTCTTATAAATGGTAGCATCAACTTACTCACATGAATAAGCATACTCCTTCCTCTAGTTTATAGCTAGAGGTGTGTCTATGGGCTTACAATTCTCTATGTGAAATCACTAAATTATCTCAGTAGCATAATTTCCTTGAGACATAAATAATTCACCATCTCCGTATCATACTTCCATCCCAAGGAAGTAATGAGTGAGGCCCATGTCTTTCATGTGAAATTCCTTTTCAAGAGAAGATCAGCTACTTGTCACCTATCAATATTAAATAATAAACATATAAATAAGAATAAGAAACCTACCATCTACCACAATGTGATAGAAATTGGTATCTGCTTCACTTTTAGTGAAGCTCAATCCTCTAACTTTTGATCCAAGTGTACCATGCTCAGGGTGCCTGTTTGAGACCATACAATGCTCATTTGAGGATCTGAGTGTACCATGCTCGGAGCACCTCTTTGAGACCATACAATTCTCTCTTGAGTTTTCACACATGAGATTCTTGATAAATGTCTCAAATCCTTTTAGTTGCTTTATGTAAATTTCCTCCTCAACAAAATCATTGAGAAAGGTGGTCTTCTAATCCATCTAGTGGATTTTCCACCCCATCTACGTAGCCAATGCTAGAACGGACCTGATTGAGGAATATCTTGCAATTGGTGAAAATTTTTCCTCATAGTGCACTCCCTCTATCTGAGAGAATCATTTGGCCACAAATCTGGCCTTGTACTTCTATATACTCTCTTCCACTACATGCTTCACTTTTTAGATCCATCTCAAATCAACTACCGATTTCCCTTATGGTCTTGGAACCACCTCCCATACACTCTTCTTCATGATGGATTCATATTATTCTACCATTGCATTAACCCAAATAGGTTAAGTAATTTCTTCCTCAAGTAAGGAAGGTTCTATCTCAATGAGCTCTATCATGAGAGACATGTACCTAGTGTGAATATTAGGTGACCTCCTCTACCCACAACGTGATGTGGGGGCTCCCACATTTTCCCGTGCATCCTACAACAATCTGCTAGCTTCTTTGGTTCTCCTTCTCCCACCTCTGGAATATTCTCGTTGATTGGATTCCTCCACTCTGCCTCATGTCTTCTCCTCTGTAGGTGGATGCTCCACAACTTCCAGAAGCTCGTCTTGATGCTCCTCCCTTGGAGCTAAAATCTCCTGCTACGGTGGGATACTCAACTCTCATTCTAGAGAGCATCTCATGGCCTTATCCTCATTGAACTTAAGATCTCCCCTCACAACGATCATGCTTAATGATGGAAGATATGCTCGGTAATTGTGTAGAGTTAGAGGGTATCCTAAAAAAACTCCCAACTTTTCTGTTTCTTCCTTAAATACTTGGATTCAAGACAATAAACTGAAGCTCCAAAAATTCTGAAATGAGACACATCAATCTTTCTCCCAACAAAATCTTCCTCTGGTGTGATCATGCCAAGAATCCTATGAGGAATCTGGTTTTGCAAGTAGACTGTGGTGTTGCATGATTTTGTCCATAGATGCAATGGCATCCCCTTATCATGCAACATGTCACTTTCTACTCCCACTATGCTCTTCTTCTTCCTTTCAACTATCGTAATTTGTTGTGGGTTATGTTAACACTCAGGTTGTTCCCCAAAAGCTGTAAGAAAAAGGAATATGACCAAGGTAACCACAGACCAACCTTTTAGATGCAGGCTCTAGCCAAATTGCATCTAGAGAGGACTCTCTCTTTATAATTTAGCTTTGTTTTTAAGGTATATTAGGCTAGTTATGAAGTACAAAGGTTTGTTTGATTTTTGGATGGTGACACTCAATAGAACAGGGGTGTAAATATGAGAAGTTCAGTCCATTGGGCTAATGGAGTATATGAAGATGAACTGGTAGATATGGTTTCTTTGACAGAGGGAGGAACTATAGAGAAAGGTAATCAACCATCGAACAATTTGTAAGCTAGAATCAGGTGAAATGGAGTCAGGGGGTGAAGGGCAATCAAGAATCCTTCATCATGTTGACAGAGGGAAAGTGGATGAATATTTCCAGGGAGAAGTTAAGAATTCCTTAGCTATATTCAATATGTAAGAACAAGGGGAAACAGGAGCAACTAAGAATTCCTGCTTATACTGATTCTGAAGAAAACATGAAAAATGATAGAGATTGAACACAGAGTACAGTTAAGCAAGTTCTGGGTTATTCTTTTTCCCTGATATTTAGGTCATGAACATATATGATATATAAAAACACAGAAACTGTAAAACATGAGTTAAAAAGACTTATTGATCCATAAAATAATTCGAGAATTCTGCAACATAGTCCTCTGCCATTAATTCCACAACCAAAGACCTCAGTAATAACGCATTCCAACAACCTTTTATTCAGAAGAGTTTTCAAAGTTACAGCGCAGTTCCAGAAATGTATCACCAACCCCTAATACTTAGCTTGGGGAGGTATTTGTACCAAAATGTTTACAAAATATCTCAATGAGATAATATCTAGCAATAACTTCTTCTACCTACTCTACAAGAGAAGTAAATGATCTTGAAAACAAGGAGAAATAAATGCAGAAGTAAGTGATGCTGTGCTGGCCGCTTAGTTGGTGAGATGCATTGACTGTTTGCTCAGCGAGTCGGCCGGTGGATGCTTTACTGATATTCCGCGCTGCTGGCTTTGCTTTCTCGGGTGCTTTTAATTGTGCTTTAATAGACCGCTGCCCAACGTGATTCTTATCTACTCCTTTTCTCCACTTTATGATATCTGTCGTGTTCTGGGAAAAAACAAAAGTTTGAAATCCACCTACAAAATTTCTAGCATACTTTGCCACCACTGCTCTTCTGGCAACTGATGTCTTTGTAGCTTTATCAAAGTTTCATCAGCGTCTGTGTACTTGTAGAAGTTCAGCTAGGCTGTAAAAAGATGTTGTACTTCATGCTCAATATAAAACAGATTTTCTTTGTTGGTGTAAAGAGTTTGGCTAGCTGGAAGGGTCTTCTCTGCTGGAGTACTTGATGATGATGCATTTTGTTGATCAGCAGCATATTTATTTAACCTGAGCTGGTACTCAGCTTGTCTCAGTAGGCATTGATTACTTCCCACCAGGCTGGGCAAGCCCCTTTCCTGCAAAACTGCAAATTTTTCTACAAAAGAATTTACCTCTACTTGCATATCTTGGCTCTTCCTCTCCAAATTCTGCATCAGGGCCCTCATGGTCATAACTATTTTGATTGTTAGGATGGTGCCTATCCTGTCTCTGATGTCCAATGCTGCTAGTTCTTCCTTAGTTTTAGTGTTCAAAAAATGGATTAGCCTGTTGGCCTGTTCGGGCTTATGTCCCAATAAATTTCTGGCCCTTTGAATTTCCACCTAGGCCGCTACTATCAAATCAATCTGCTCATATATAATTTGAATATATCTCTAGATATTACTAATGGATTCACTGATGTTAGCCCACAAAATTCTTCTGATTTCTTCCAGAGGCTTATATAAAGAGAGATCCTTATCCAATGCTTTTACTTTATTCTCCAATGCCTTCACCTCTCTCATCTTTTTAGCCACAATCATCTTAGATTTGTCATAACTTATTTCTAGCTTTGCCAATTTTTCTTTGGCTTCTTCCAATTCTGATACTTGGAGTTTTAAATCCTCCATAGCCTTTATTAATTCCTCAGTGTTCATGGTAGTGCTGTTGCCTGCTGTTGTTGTTATTGAAGTACCTGGTGTTGTTGATGTCGGGATAGTGGGAGGGACTGCTGTTGTAACTGTGGTAGGAGCAGTTGTAACTGTTGGAGCTATTTGAGATGGCTGGGAGGTTGACACTCCCTGCTTTTCCTGTAATGCCTTCTCCAATTCCTGCTCTGTCTCATTTAGTCTTTGATTCATTTTTATTAGCAAATCCATCATGTCTTCTTCTGCTTTTTCTTGCACAACCTCTGTGGTTTGTGGATGCATAGTAATTGGCAGCTTCAATTGTTTCTTGAGGGCAGCTATGTCATCCTCCTTTTTCTTCATTAATGCTTTTATTCCCTTGGCATCCTTGGGATCATGTCCCAGCTCAATGATAATTTCTTCCAAGGACTTTATCTTGTTGTCCTTGGCCAAAGAAGATGTCTTTTCCAACTCTAGTTGGGCAGATGTGTTGTTCAATGAATTCTGCAATTGTTGAGCTAGCATTGCTTTGTCTACCAACGTGGAATAGACCATCTCTCCGGTTTGCTTGTGCAACTCAATCTGGTCCATAGGGTGAATGTCTTTGGCAAGGGCCTCCAGATTTGTTCTTATGTAATCAGCTGCTGACTATGGCTATTGCACTTTAGGCCTAAAGTGACTCAAGATCAACTTTCCTTCTTTAATGTCATATGCAGACATTAACCTTTACTGTTTAGCGGACGTCATCTTGAGAAATTGATCATAAAGTTGCAGTCTTATTGGCTCATTTTGTGCCTTGATGTCCGTGAATGTTCTTTTGATATCAGAACCTTGCTTGCTTTGTGGCCTTGAGGAGGAAATTTCCACACTATGTTATTTCTCCAATTGCTGCCTATGAGAACTGGTGGATGTCTCTACCACTGGAGATGTTTTGGGCTGGTTTCCCTCTCAGCCCTTGGAATTTCTATGATTTCCTCACTGATTTCCTCTTCAGGTAGAGGATCTATTCTTTGCCTTTTCACCCCTAGTTGTTATGCTGACCCACTTACAGGTGTGGTCTCTTCGCGGTCCCTTTTCCTGCCCTTTTCTTCATTTAGAGGAGTCTGCAATGTTGGTACCTTTGGTGCTTTGGTCTGGGCAGGAGGAATTTGCCCTTGGCCTTGTTGCTTTGATGATGTTGGTTGATCTATCATTTTGTGTTGCTCTATATGCAGCACTTCTTTGCCTTTAGATGTTCCTATAGCTGGTGTAGTTTTTTCTTGGGCAGGTTGTTGTGAAGTTGTAGCAGTTGATATGCCCACTCCGGTTTGCTGAGGCAATTTGAAAGAGACCTGTCCAAAAGAGTCTAGGTCAAGAGTCTTTTCAAGATTTTTCATTGCTTGTTCCATCTTTTCTTCCTCAATGAGTTCTTCTATCAATGTGCCCTCTACCCACTCATCTTGATTAGCATATTGCTCTAATTCAGGGATCCTAAAATGATTATAGGCTGATAACCTATTTTTTACCTTTCTATCACAGATGAATCCATTTGGGTCATAGGGTACCCACCAAAATCTCCTTTTTAATTCGAGTTGTTCACCCAATATCTTTTCAGCATCTTGCCATCCTTCCTTTTTGTTAATAATGAAGGGGCCTAATTGATTTCTTAATTTTAGCTGAGCCTTTTTCTTGACAACATAAAAATGAGTCAAATCTGAGCTAATAAATTACCTGAAGTATTCAAGAGCAAAGAGTCTCATAGGCACATATTTTGGCAGTTTATAGGGGCATATCTCACAGCCATATATCCTGATTTCAGTGTGATTCTGGTAGAAGTACCAGTCACCTATTTTGTAGCTTTTGGAGAGCTGTAAAATTTTCTGCATGTCACCAGAGAGTCTGGGAGGAGGAGTTCTCATCAGCAGAGAGGAGACTGGATGTATAAATAGATCAATGAATTCACAGTAAGTGTAAGGAGAGCTATGGACTTGATGGAAGATTGAGGTCCAAAATATCACAGACCTCCTTTCTCCTTTGGTATCCAACTTTCTGATAGGAAACCGAAAACTGTCTGTTTGATAGTATAAGAACAGATGATAGATATAAGAGGTATACTTGAAGACTCCTTCTCTGTCTAGACTCATGAATTGTTCATGGATTTTGTTGGTAATGAAAGTAGCAAAGTCAAATTTGACAGCAGGAGGATGTCCTGGAATAAATATGGACATCAAAGCTAAAACGGTCTCTTCAACATATACACTTGTTTTAAATCCCAGGACATAGGATATCATGTCAATAACGAATCTTCTAGCTTCATTGAACCAGACATGCTGAAAAGGAGGTGGCTCTCTGGGCTGGAAATCTGGGCTCATGAATAACTTGGAAATTCGGCCTATTTCTGCAGTGGATAGTTTAGAGCCTTCATCCACAAAATGTCCAATGGTAAGAGGAGTCAGAGGCTGAGTAGTTTTGAAGTCTAGCATTTCATTTATCGAGTCAGGAGTTATATGGAAAGGGACAGTTCCAGTTGGAGACATGACTGCTCTCTTAGTAGGTTCATAATTGGCACAGCACAGGCGAATGACATCTGGGAATACATTTACTCAGGGGAGATAGTATCTAGGCAGATTGGATTCCCATATCCCAAAGAGATCAGTTTTGTTTAGGTGACTGTTCCTGATTTCACAGAATTCTTGGAGGTGGTTTTTGTCACCAATTAAATCTTGTATTTGAAAATCCCTATCAGCTAAGGGCAACCACTCCAAATCCTTATGAGGAGCATTAAGGGGAGCAATGTTCAGGGCCACTTGGAGCTTCCATTGCTCACTTCTCTGTGATTTTTCAATTGAAATTTGGGTTTTTGCAATAAAATAGGTAAAATGACAACTATGGGGGTCTTTTCCGGGAATTACAAACTACAGTGAATTCAAACTTAACTTGCTGAGAGAATTTAGCAGAGGAAAACGAAGTTTGTAGAATTTCTTGGTAAAAATGGGCAAAAACAATGGTTCTGGTGCGTATGTTTGAAGATGGTACAGTGAAATGTATTAGAATTTAGCTTCTTTGGACAATTTTTCAGTGGAAAGCTGAAAAAACACGGGGTTTGGGAACAAAATTCGGGTAAATACCTGTTTTGACAGTGAACTGTGCGATTTGCAGGTCGAGGGACGAGCTGGAAGGCTGAACTGTCGACTCAATTTAGCTGGGTGGAAGATTGTGTGGTCAAACAGCTGATTAGGACGAAAATCGCATGCACAAGTCGCATAAAGAAAACAAACAGAAATGAACAAAAATGACGTTTTCACGCCTTTTTGACAAAAAATTGATTTTGGCGGGTATTTGGTGCGTTTCGGTCAGGTGACGTCAGAATGACGGAGAAATTTGTCATGTAGTGGGGTGATGTGGTGCTAACGTAGCGCTAACATAGTTGGTAACATCGGCGGATGATGCAAGGGTGATGTCAGCAAGGAAGCAGCAGGGCGGTAAGCGGTTTGGCCCCTGCACCGCTTTTGGACAGTGGTGGTATTGGACGGGGGGCAGCGAGCACCGCGGGAGACTGCCACCTGTCCCAGGGTACGGCGGCAAAACCACCATCCCCCGGGCACTAACGATCAGGGAAAGGAGGGCTCGCGATATTCATGTGGGCCATTGGATGGGCGGGCCCTGATCCAACGGTTGGCGCGTACAGGATATGGCGAAGGGCTATGGCGCGGGGACCCACCACATAAATCAACGAATTTACAATGTTTTGTAGGGTATTTTCTTTGTTTATCGGTGGTTTGGTTATTTATTTAACCAAATGTTAAATAAACTCCATGGTGTGCGCGCAGGGTTATTAATGGCCCCGGATGAGCCATTAATCCCATAAACATTGGTATATGGCTATATTTAGCCGGGGGTCACGATATCTACACTTTTTGGGGTTTTATGCATTTTATATAATACCGGGGGGGGAGTTTTATGTAGGAGCTATATAATAAAGTTAATATGTTAAAATGGGTTTATGAGAGGTAGGCACCAAGTTTACATGGTCAAATCAACTTAGGCTTTGGGGAAATGAAAGGGATCCAAGCTATGAACTTGGAGAACTTAGCATAATGGAAGAAAAGCATTTTTACACAAGAAATGTGGCTTTGTTATCCTAAGTAAAAACAGAGTTTCACTTAGTCTTTTTCATGAAATGAAGTGAACTAGGAGTACTGAGCAAATCTCAATGTCCTTGTGGGGAGGTTAGTAAGTGTTCTTGGAGAAATGAGGAGGGAAGTTAGTCA
Organism: Pinus tabuliformis; assembly: GCA_031772625.1. NCBI lineage: Eukaryota > Viridiplantae > Streptophyta > Pinopsida > Pinales > Pinaceae > Pinus > Pinus tabuliformis. The sequence goes on along the minus strand of CM062811.1, from coordinate 1,026,003,524 downwards.
TGCTTCATCTGTTTTGTAGCCACCTTGCCATGGCACTTATGATATCCATAAGATAAATCACCTTTAAGAGACACAATTGCTTATAAATCTGCTTCTGCAACATCAAAACTGCCTACCCAACCTGTTACACCTAACATTTTTTCTTCCTTTTTCCTTGGGTGCATTTAAACTAGCAAACCATTACTCTCTTCTTTTCTTTTGGCTGCCATCCTATCTAAGTCTGCCCTTATTTCTTCCAGGGGCTCAGATTTAGCTGTTGAGCACCTTTGTTTCTCTATCTAACTACTTATCTGCCAAGCTTGAACTGTTTGGACAGATTTCATTCTCTATCTCTAAAACAAGAAATTTAAACATGGACTGGCCAAGATTAAGTTGTTTTGCCATCCATCAACTGTGACAGAAGTCACTGATTGCACACATTGAACTTCTTCGAAAAAAATAGGATAGTAGTGGCATTTTGGACTAGCACACTTTCCTGGTCTTCTTCATCTGGGGTTCATTTTCTTTGTTTTTGACCAATTTATTCTTTTTGCCCTTTGATCTTTCTTTTAGGGCATACCCTCTTTTCATTTTTTAATTTTTTTGGTTTTTTCAAAATATGGAACCTTTGCAGCATGGAAAGGATGAACATATTTGGCATTTCATCAGTCAATCATGAAATATGACACCTATTGGTATAGGAGCATAACACTGGCTCCACTTGGGGATGGATTTTCCTGGTGAAAAGCCAAGAACAGCAGGTCAGATGGCCTTACATTCAATTCTTGCTGCATTTTGAAATTTCTCCTTGGCTGTAAATAAACAGCAGTGTACCTCTGCAACATATATAGATTTGTCATAGGATCATTCAAACAATTGCAGCTCTGTTCTGGAGTAGCTTGTCTGAATGTTTGTCATCATATTTACAGCTCCCAAGTCTTCTTCTTCAATTCTTCTGATAAACTAATAGGTAATACAAAAAAGGTGGCACAGTTCCTTGACTTTTTCTCAAAATTTGCTACATATTCCTTCCTATCTTATTGCTGTAATAAACTGTATAAAGTAAATATTTTTATGTACAAGTCATAGTCCTGATATATCAACAAAGTGGATCAAAATAATGCTTGAGCATCCGACCATTGACAGGCCCATCTTCTGCTTCTGTACCATCCAAGCTTTTCAAAAAGTAGGTGTTATTTCCTTGTGCAGCCTGAATAGCAAAAGGTCCTTTCCATAGGAAGTCAAACTTCCCATGTTTTCCTTTATCTTCCCTTATGGAATCCCATTTTAGTACTTTATCTCCTATGAAAAAATCCTCTGCCTTTGTCCTCTTGTCAAATATCTTCTTAAGTTTTTCTTGTAGAACTTGAGACCTTTGATACATTTCCTCTCTAGTCTGTTGCAAATGAATTTTTTGATTGATTCTTCTCTGAATATCATTGGGTTCTGCCTATGCTTCTTACAGCAATTTTATCACAGGGATTCCCAAAGATGAAGGGAATACAACCTCCATGCCATAAACCAATTCATAGGGGCTCGTTCCAATGGATCTCTTTGTAGTCAATCTGTCTGCCCAAAGTGCATTGATAAGCTTCTTATGCCAATTTTTCTTGTTTTCCTCCAATATTTTCTTAATGATATTGATCAAGCTTTTATTGGATGATTCAGCTAAACCATTACCTTGAGGGTAATAGGCTGTGGAGTGGCCTAAGGTAATATGGTATTTGTGACAAAAATTGATCATTCTTTTGGATTTAAAAGCAGCAGCATTGTCAGTTATAATCTTTTCCGGACAGCCAAATCTAGACAAGATATTGGTTTCTAGGAATTGCATGATTACTAAATCATTGGCTTGTCTACAAGGGATGGCTTCTATCCACTTGGTGAAGTAGTCTGTGGCAGTCAGAATGCATTTATGCTGGCCAGAAGAGGGAGGATGCATTTCCCCAATGAAATCTAAACCCCATTGTTGAAATGGTCTTTCAGTGGAAATGGATTTGAGGGGTAGAGGTAAAAGCTTTCTCTTGCCTTCAAAGATTTGACATTTATGGCAAGAAATTACAAATTTCTTTACATCAGCAAACAGGGAGGGCCAATAAAATTTAGCTCTTAGGATTTTATTAGTAGTTGATTTATGTCAACCACAGTCCCCTACATGAAATTCTTTAAGCACTTTGTCAGTTTCATCTTCTGTTAAGAAGCTTAGTAAAATGCCTTCATGATTTTTCCAAAATAAAACCTTATCTATAATACAGAATTTTGAAGCTTTCATTTTCAGAAATATCTTTTTAGTTTTGGATAACCCTAGAGGAGCCTACAGGTTTAACAATACATAAATTATATCAGCATACCAAGGTGATTGTAAAAAGGCTTGATTGATTTGTGGAGTCGCCATCTCCTGTTCGTTATCCAGTTCATTGATGTCAAGGGCTTGAAATTTGGTTTCAGTCATCAGTTTAGCTAATCCTTGGCCTTTTATCAGCTTTGTTGGTTTAATTTCAATGTCATATTCCAAAATGTTAGCTATCCATTTGCCTGTTTTGCCTTCAATTCCTTCTTGAGTTAGAATATCCTTGACCATAGTATTTGGTACATAAGCTATTACATGAGAATATAAAATATAAACTCTGAAATCCTTGATAGGTTTTACCAGGGCATAAGCTTGCTTTTCCATGATTTGATATTTAAATGGTGCATCTCTAAGCGCTTTGCTGAGAAAAGCAATGGTTTTTCACATCCCTGATCATCTTTCTGTAGTAAAATAGCACCAATAGTATGTTCATATGCAAAGGAAAAGATTATAAAGTCTCTGTCAAATTTTGGGCTTGTAAGGACTGGTGTTTCAGTTAAAGCTATTTTGATTTCCTCAAAGGCTTGCTTAGCTTCTACTGTCCATTTGACTTTGGAATCTTTCTTTAACATATTGTTCAGAAATCTTATTAGTTCAGCCAAGTTGGGTATGAATCTTCCTAGAAAATTAATTTTCCCTAGAAAGGCTTGCAGTCCCTTGATATTTCTCGGGTGAGGAACTTGTAGAATGGCTTGTATTCTGTCTGCATCAATTCTAATGCCATCCTTTGAGATTATGTGACCTAAGAGCTTGCCCTCTTCTAGGCCAAATAATGATTTCTTTGGGTTCAGTGATATACCATATTTTTTGCAGATTAAAAACACTTGTCTGAGATGTCCTAAATGTTGCTGATCTGATTTGGAAAATGCAGTAAGGTCATCTAGATATATGACCAAGAAATCATGAATTTCTTTTGCAAAGGCTATGTCCATTGCTCGTTGAAATTTTTCCCTCGCGTTCTTCAGTCCAAAGGGCATTTTTACATATTTGAAGGTTCCCCAGGGTGTTGTAAAAGCAGTATTATCTTGATCATTAGAGTAAACTAAGATATGATTAAAGCTTGAGAATCCATCTAACAGTGAGATTCTAGAGGCGCCCACTACCCTTTGTAAAATGTGGTCCATCTTGGGTAATGGGTAATGGTCCTTTAAAGAGACTTTGTTCAAATTTCTCAAATCAACACACAACCTTATTTCTCCTGTTTTCTTCCTAGTGGGCACTAAATTTGAGATCCATTCTAAAAATCTAATGGGTGCTATTATTCCAGCTTCGTACATTCTTTTGACTTCTTTTTCTATGAGAGGAAGGAGTACAGGATTGACCATTCTAAGTTTTTTCTTGAACGGTTTTTTATTTTATTTTAGGGGTATTGTATGCTGGATCATAGAAGTATCGTAGGACTTAAGGTCTTCATAGCTCCATGCAAAAACATCTTGAAATTATTTGAACAATTCAATATATTTCAGCTTTTGGATAGGTGGCAATCCTTTGGACAATTTTATCATCTTAGGATTTTCTGCATTTCCTATATTACAGTCCTCAATTTCAGCATTTAATGGCTACATTTTTTGCTTTCTTGGAATATCATTAGAGTCAAAAATATCCTCCAGAGGAGTTAAGCCTGTGGGTAAAAAATTATCCTTTAAATCAATCACTTCAGTCTCTCCTTCAACAGTTTCATCAAAGTTTATTTCTTTCAGCTCTTTTAGCTCTTTGCTGGTGAATTTTGTTGGATGCAAAATTTGGTTTGCTGTTTCAGCTAAAATGTGTTTTTCAATTTTGGCTATTTGATCAGTTTCACAAATTGTGGTTGTGTCTATATTTGTACTGGAAAATTCCTCTTTTAAAGTCAGGAAATTATTGATCTAAGTGTCATTGTCAAACACCTACCAATTTTTTACATTGTCTGGTACAGTCGGCCTGTGTTTAATTTTAGCAGTAAAATGATGATTAGGCTCAAATCACAGTTTACAAGTGCTGGCAAATCTTGCCAAACTGTGAGCATGCAAATTGTGGTTCCTTGGAATTTTGGTAAGCTGTGATTCTAGAAAAGTATTGAGTATTTCAATTGCTATCCCTTTATAAGCTCTTAACCTGAGGTCATTTGTGACAAAGTTTCCTTTCATTTGTTGAATAACCAAATCAGAGTCTCCCAAAATTGATATCCTGACTGCCCCTAGACTTTTGACTAATTTGAGTCCTAGCAAAAGGGCTTCATATTTAGCCATGTTATTTGTACATCTAAAATTCAGCCTGTATGCATGTCCCTCAGCATGATCATTTCGCATGTTATGTATCCAAATCCCTGCCCCTACTCCTAGTTTATTCACTAATCCATCAAACTCTAAGTACCATAGGATTTTTTTATTACAGCTAGCATTAGGAATTTTAAAGATTAGCTTAGTGGGCATATTTGGATTCTCAGTTTCATGTGGTTTCCCTTGTGTGTCTGTTATGTCAATTTTCTTAGTAATTTCTAGAGTTTGGGCAATAGATTCTTCATTTATGCTTATTCCTTGTGTTGATGCTAAAATTTTGACATCAGTTGGGGGGCAAACTTGAGCACTGTATAGGATGAAAGAGTCCATATCAGAATGCATGGAATAGATACGAAAATTTTGGGGTTTCTCTTGACTGCTGACCACATATTTCATCAACATTTCCTGGTACAATCTCTTTGGTTGGCAAAGACTGAGATGGTAGCATAAGACATGTCCAACTGCAAAGATCCCTTGAGCTTTGCACCCCAAGATCTGGACAAAAGCATTCCGTATTGTGGTGGGATATCAGCTACCACTACATCCATTAAGATAGTCTTGGCCGGGTATTGAACTAGTGAAACACATAAATCTTTAATTAGGCCTAGATACCTGACCTGGCTAGAATCAAAAGAAAACAAGTCTTTATATGGCCTTGTGATATCTAGGTCCAACTTTTCCATCACAGATTTAGGCATTAGATTATGGGAAGCTCCCGAATCAAACATTGCATTGTGAAGTACTTTGTCATGAATATTCAGACTTACATAGAATGGAGGAACTCCTCCATCTACTGATTTGCCATTTACTTCAGGGCCAAAAATTAATTCTGGTTGGTCATCTAGAACATTCACTGCATCTCTGTTTTCTGAAATTTGAAGTGATCTGCTGATTTGTTCTCTATAAACATCATGTTTAGCCAATTCAGATAATGGAATTGCTATTTTTAACTTGCCTATTTTGGTTTCAAGGTTGAAAGGTTTTTCCATTTGAATTTTAGCATTTCGGGCAACAAGATTTTTTTTTTTTTTTTCAGTTGTGTTCACAATGGTTTTTTCTCTATCAGGAGTGCTGTTATGAACTGAATCTTCTTTAAAATTAATTTGAGGAGATTCCTTTGTATTTTCTCTGGGAGGAAAGGAAGTGGAAGGCTGACTGTTTGATGGTTTTAAGTCAGATATGTCTTCAACCATTCGTTCTTTTGGGTCGAAGTCTGTTTTAACAAGGAATTCTATAGGGGGGAATTGACCTTGGCTTTTTTAGGCTGCTTGGTATCTTTGTGCTTATTGGGTTCAGGAACATCTATTGTTCTGCTTCTCAACTTGTATTGTTTATGAATATCATAGATAGTTGCATCATATCCCTCTCTGAAATCGAATGATTCTCCCGATTTGGTTTGAAATTGATTAAAAGTGTCAGCTTCTTGATCATCCTGGGTCAAAAAGATTTGTTGTTCAATGTTTAGACCCATTAAGTTAATTTGGGTGTCCTCTGTTGGCTCACTAGAGGTTGAAGCTTCAGCATAGTTTTCTTGGAATGGAGGTCTAATGTTTTGGTCAGGACCAGCCTTTCCAGCATTGGGGTTATGATTTTTCTTGAAGTTTGGATTTCTTCCGGTGTTACTTGGTTGACCTTCCCAAGAGGATTTCCTCTCAATTGTTTCTACTCTATCACCCAGTCTATCCATCCCCTTAATAATTGCATCTAGTTTTTGCTCAAATGTAGAAGGTTCTTCTTTGAAAGGTGTTCTCCTTTCAGCTCTAGCTCGAGCTCGTTTAGAAATTAGATTGGCCTCTACACTGACAGTTATGCTTTGCATGTCTTCTAAGCTTGGAGGAGCTCTTTCCCTAAGCTGGTAAGCCATGTCAGAATCAAATCCATCAGGGAATTTGATCAAGGCCAAGTATGGTGGAGGTCTAAGGTTCTGAGGAATAGCATTGTACACATTATTAAATTTGGCACAGTAATCTTGGACAGTTTCTTGTGGGCCCCTTTTCAAGCTTTCATATTCTGATAGGATGTGTAATGGGTCCTTCTTCTTTTCCCGTCTGTTCACAAAAGTTTGATAAAGGGCATCTAGGTCAGCAATAATGTTTACAGGAAGTACCCTAAACCAGGTCCTTACATCACCAGTTAAACTCTGAACAAAAATTTTCATTCTGACAACATTATCGTCAATATCATAGTTTTCAAAATAATCTGTCATTTTCTTAGTGTGTTGTTGAGCTGTATAGGTGCCAGTAGTATCAAAATAGGTAATTTTTCTTTGATAATCCTGAGGCATAGTCCCTGGATTTGCAGGTAATTGCAGGGGAGCATATCGATTTGCCATATTAACAGGGATAAATGTGACAGCTGGGAGAACAAGGATAACAGTGGAAATATGTGCTGTAGATGGGGGAGTGGAAAAGATGCTCTGAAGTAATGATGGTGAACTAGGTGGAACAACAATAATGGAAGGAAGGACTTGTGATTTTCCAGCAGTAAGCTCAATTTGGATAGGGTTCTGCTGAGGTCTGCTAAGGTTTAAATCAGTAGAATATTCTAAACTTTCTTGGCTTCTTAGGCTCTTTGGGATCAAATTAGGATTGTCAAAGATAGGTGGAGGGTTTGGATCTGGATTTGATCTAGTGTAACGGATTTTCTTCTTTGGAGCCAGCTTCTAACTATATTTTTTATTTTTCTTGAAATATTTGAAGAACATAGCTTTTGACAATATCTTTCTAGGATTTTTTTTTTTAAATATAGGAGGTTTTGAATTTTCCTTCAGATATGTTTGAAACAAGGAAACTGATCAAGTCTTTGAGACAGTTGTTCAAAGCCTAAAACTAGGCTGGAGATTGACTGAAGCAGCTTTTATTTACTCCTGTAATTACATAGGAAAAATAGTTTAAAAGGCTACCTGGCTAACTTCAGGCTCCATCTGTAGCTTTAGAAAATAGACAGCAGTAACAAACAATCATTCAGGTCCCCAACGGAGTTGCCAATGATGTTAAAACTCATGTTGTTCCCCAAAAGTTGTAAGAAAAGGGAATATGGCCAAGGTAACCACAGACCAATATTTTAGATACAGGCTCTAGCCAAACTGCATCCAAAGAGGGCTCTCTCTTTATAATTTAGCTTTGTTTTTAAGGTATATTAGGCTAGTTATGAAGTACAAAGGTTTGTTTGATTTTTGGATGGTGACATTCAATAGAACAGGGGTGTAAATATGACAAGTTCAGTCTATTGGGCTAATGGAGTATATGAAGATGAACTGGTGGATATGGTTTCTTTGACAGAGGGAGGAACTACAGAGCAAGGTAATCAACCATGGAACAATTTGTAAGCTGGAATCAGGTGAAATGGAGTCAGGGGGTGAAGGGCAATCAAGAATCCTTCATCATGTTGATAGAGGGAAAGTGGATGAATATTGCCAGGGAGCAGTTAAGAATTCCTAAGCTATATTCAATATGTAAGAACTAGGGGAAACAGGAGCAGCTAAGAATTCCTGCTTATGCTGATTCTAAAGAAAACATGAAAAATAACAGAGATTGAACACAAAGTACAGGTAAGCAAGTTCTTGGTTATTATTTTTCCCTGTTATTCAGATCATGAACATAGATGATATATAAAAACACAGAAACTATAAAACATGAGTTAAAAATACTTATTGATCCATGAAATAATTTGAGAATTCTACAACATAGTCCTCTGCCATTAATTCCACAACCAGAGAGCTCAGTAACAACGCATTCCAACAACTTTTTATTCAGAAGAGTTTTTAGAGTTACAACACAGTTCCAGAAATGTATCACCAACCCCTAATACTTAGCTTGGGGAGGTATTTGTACAAAAATGTTTACAAAATATCTCAATGAGATAATATCTAGCAATAACTTCTTCTACCTACTCTACAGGAGAAGTAAATGATCTTGAAAATAGGGAGAAATAAATGCAGAAGTAAGTGATGTTGTGCTGGCCGCTCAGTTGGTGAGATGCATTAACTATTTGCTCAGCGAGTCGGTGGGTGGATGCTTTACTGATATTTCGCGCTGTTGGCTTTGCTTTCTCAGGTGCTTTTAATTATCCTTTAATAGACCGCTGCCCAGCGTGATTCTTATCCGCTCCTTTTCTCCACTTTATGATATCTGTCGTGTTCTGGGAAAAAACAAAAGTTTGAAATCCACCTACAAAATTTCGAACATACTTTTCCACCACTGCTCTTCTCGAAACTGATGTCGTTGCAGCTTTATCAAAGTTTCATCAGCGTCTGTATACTTGTAGAAGTTTGGCTAGGCTATAAAAAGATGTTGTACTTCATGCTCAATATAAAACAAATTTTCTAAGTTGCTGTAAAGAGTTTGGCCAGATGGAAGGGCCTTCTCTGCTGGAGTACTTGATGATGATGCATTTTGTTGATCAGCAGCATATATATTTAACCTGAGCTGCTACTCAACCTGTCTCAGCAGGCGTTGATTACTTCCCACTAGGCTGGGTAAGCCCCTTTCCTGCAAAACTGCAAATTTTTCTAAGAAAGAATTTACCTCTACTTGCATATCTTGGCTCTTCCTCTCCAAATTTTGCATCAGGGTCCTCATGGTTAGGACTCTTTTGATTGTTAGGATGGTGCCTGTCCTGTCTATGATGTCCAATGCTGCTAGTTCTTCTTTGGTTTTAGTGTTCAAAAAATGGATTAGCCTGTTGGCCTGTTCGGGCTTATGTCCCAATAAATTTCTGGCCCTTTGAATTTCCACCTGGGTTGCTGCTATCAAATCAATCTGCTCATATATAATTTGAATAGATCTCCAGATATTACTAATGGATTCATTGATGTTAGCCCACAAAATTCTTCTGATTTATTCCGGAGGCTTATCTAAAGAGAGATCCTTTTCCAATGCTTTTACTTTATTCTCCAATTCCTTCACCTCTCTCATCTTTTCAGCGACAATCATCTTAGATTTGTCATAACTTATTTCTAGCTTTGCCAATTTTTCTTTGGCTTCTTCCAATTCTGATACTTGGAGTTTTAAATCCTCCATAGCCTTTATTAATTCCTTAGTGGTCATGGTAGTGCTGCTGTTGTTGCTGAAGTACCTGGTGCTATTGATGCTGAGACAGTGGGAGGGACTGTTGTTGTAACTATGGTAGGAGCAGTTGTAACTGTTGGAGCTATTTGAGATGGCTGGGAGATCAACAATCCCTGATTTTCCTATAATGCCTTCTCCAATTCCTGCTTTGTCTCATTTAGTCTTTGATTCATTTTTATTAGCAAATCCATCATGTCTTCTTCTACTTTTTATCGCAAAACCTCTGTGGTTTGTGGATGCATAGTAATTGGCAGCTTCAATTGTTTCTTGAGGGAAGCTATGTCGTCCTCCTTTTTCTTCATTAATGCTTTTATTCCATTGGAATCCTTGGGATCATGTCCCAGCTCAATGATAATTTCTTCCAAGGACTTTATCCTGTTGTCCTTGGCAAAGAAGATGCCTTTTCCAACTCTAGTTGGGCAGATGTGTTGTTCAATGAATTCTGCAATTGTTGAGCTAGCATTGCTTTGTCTGCCAATGTGGAATAGACCATCTCTCCGGTTTTCTTGTGCAACTCAATCTGGTCCTAGGGTGAATGTCTTTGGGAAGGGCCTCCACATTTGTTCTTATGTAATCAGCTGCTGACTGTCACTGTTGCACTTTAGGCCTAAAGGGACTCAAGATCATATTTCCTTCTTTAATGTCATATGCAGACATTAACCTTTGTTGTTTGGTGGGCGTCATCTTGAGAAATTGATCATAAAGTTGCAGTCTTATTGGCTCATTCTGTGCCTTGATGTCCGTGAATGTTCTTTTGATATCAGAACCTTGCTTGCTTTGCGGCCTTGAGGAGGAAATTTCCACACTATGCTATTTCTCCAATTGCTGCCTATGAGAACTGGTGGATGTTTCTACCACTGGAGATGTCTGTGGGCTGGTTGCCCTCTCACCCCTTGGACTTTCTATGATTTCCTCACTGATTTCCTCTTTAGGTAGAAGATCTATTCTTTGCCTTTTCGCCCATGGTTGTTCTGCTGGCCCACTTACAGGTGTGGTCTCTTCTCGGTCCCTTTTTCTACCCTTTTCCTCATTTAGAGGAGTCTACAATGCTGGTACCTCTGGTGCTTTGGTCTGGGCAGGAGGAATTTGCCCTTGGCCTTGTTGCTTTGATGATGTTGGTTGATATGCCATTTTGTGTTGCTCTATATGCAACACTTCTTTGCCTTTAGATGTTCCTACAGCTGGTGTAGTGCTTTCTTGGGCAGGTTGCTGTGAAGTTGCAGCGGTTGGTGTGCCCACTCCGATTTGCTGAGGCAATTTGAAAGAGACCCGTCCAAAAGAGTCCACGTCAAGAGTCTTTTCAAGATTTTTCATTGCTTGTTCCATCTTTTCTTCCTCAGTGAGTTCTTCTATCAATGTGCCCTCTACCCACTCATCTTGATTAGCATACAGCTCTAATTCAGGGATCCTACAATGATTATAGGTTGATAGCCTATTTTTTACCTTTCTATCACAGATGAATCCATTTGGGTCATAGGGTACCCACCAAAAGCTCTTTTTTTAATTCGAGTTGTTCACCCAATATCTTTTCAGCATCTTGCCATCCTTCCTTTTTATTAATAATGAAGGGGCCTAATTGATTTCTTAATTTTAGCTGAGCCTTTTTCTTGGCAACATAAAAATGAGTCAAATCTGAGCTAATAAATTGCCTAAAGTATTCAAGAGCAAAGAGTCTCATAGGCACATATTTTGGCAGTTTATAGGGGCATAGCTCACAACCATATATCCTGATCTCAGTGTGATTCTGGTAGAAGTACCAGTCACCTATTTTGTAGCTTTTGGAGAGCTGTAAAATTTTCTGCATGTCACCAGAGAGTCTGGGAGGAGTAGTTCTCATCAGCAGAGAGGAGACTGGATGTATAAATAGATCAATGAATTCACAGTAAGTGTAAGGAGAGCTATGTACTTGATGGAAGACTGAGGTCCAAAATATCACAGACCTCCTTTCTCCTTTGGTATCCAACTTTCTGATAGGAAACTGAAAACTGTCTGTTTGATAGTACAAGAACAGATGATATATATAAGAGGTATACTTGAAGACTCATTCTCTATCTAGACTCATGAATTGTTCATGGATTTTGTTCGTAATGAAAGTAGCAAAGTCAAATTTGGTAGCAGGAGGATGTCCTGGAATAAATATGGACATCAAAGCTAAAATGGTCTCATCAACATATTCACTTGTTTTAAATCCCAGAACATAAGATATCATGTCAATAACGAATCTTCCAGCTTCATTGAACCAGACATGGTGAAAAGGAGGTGGCTCTCTGGGCAGGCAATCTGGGCTCATGAATAACTTGGCAATTCGGCCTATTTCTGCAGTGCATAGTTTAGAGCCTTCTTCAACCAAATGTCCCATGGTAAGAGGAGTTAGAGGCTGAGTAGGTTTGAAGTCTAGCATTTCATTTATTGAGTCAGGAGTTATATGGAAAAGGACAATTCGAATTGGAGACATGACTGCTCTCTCAGTAGGTTCATAATTGGCACAGCACATGCGAATGACATCTGGGAATACATTTACAGAGGGGAGATAGTATCTGGGCAGATTAGATTCCCATATCCCAAAGAGATCAATTTTGTTTAGGTGACTGTTCCTGATTTCAAAGAATGCTTGGAGGTGGTTTTTGTCACCAATTAAGTCTTTTATTTGAAAATCCCTATCAGCTAGGGGCAACCACTCCAAATCCTTATGAGGAGCATTAAGGGGAGCAATGTTCAGGGCCACTGGAGCTTCCATTGCTCACTTCTCTATGATTTTTTAATTGAAATTTGGGTTTTTGCAATAAAATAGGTAAAATGACAACTATGGGGGTCTTTTCTGGGAATTGCAAACTACAGAGAATTCGAACTTAGCTTACTGAGAGAATTTAGCAGAGGAAAACAGAGTTTGTAGAATTTCTTGGTAAAAAATGGCAAAAACAGTGGTTTTGGTGCGTATGTTTGAAGATGGTAAGGTGAAATGTATTCTAATTTAGCTTCTTTGGACAATTTTGCAGTGGAAAGCTGAAAAAACATGGGGTTTGGGAACATAATTTAGGTAAATACCTATTTTGACAGTGAACTGTGCAATTTGCAGGTCATGGGACGAGCTGGAAGGCTAAACTGTGGACTCAATTTAGCTGGGTGGCGGACTGTGTGGTCGAACAACTGATTTGGACGAAAATCGCGTGCACAGGTCGCACAGAGAAAACAAACAGAAATGAACGAAAACGACGTTTTCACGCCTTTTTGACAAAAAATTGATTTTGGTGGGTTTTGGCGCGTTTCGGTCGGGTGACGTCAGCATGACGGAGCAATTTGTCATGTAGCAGGGTGACATGGCGTTGACGTAGCGCTGACGTAGTTGGTGACGTCGACGGATGACGCAAGGGTGATGTCAGCAGGGAAGCAGTAGGGCGGTAAGCGGTTTGGCCCCCGCACCACTTTTGGACAGTGGTGGTATTGGAGGGGGGGGGGGCAGCGAGCACCACGGGTGACTGCCACCTGTCCCAGGGTACGACGGCAAAACCACCATCCCCGGGGCGCTAACAATCGGGCAGAGGAGGGCTCGCGATATTCATGTTGGCTGTTGGATGGGCGGGCCCCGATCCAACGGTTGGTGACGTACAGTATATGGCAGAGGGATATGGCACGGGGACCCACCACATAAATCAACGTATTTACAATGTTTTGCGGGGTATTTTCTTCGTTTATCGTTGGTTTGGTTATTTATTTAACCAAATGTTAAATAAACTCCATGGTGTGCGCGCAGGGTTATTAATGGCCCCGAATGAGCCATTAATCCCATAAACATTGGTATATGGCTATATTTAGCCGTGGGTCAGGATATCTACACTTTTTGGGGTTTTTATGCATTTTATATAATACAGGGGGGGAAGTTTTATGTAGGAGCTATATAATAAAGTTAATATGTTAAAATGGGTTTATGAGAGGTAGGCACCAAGTTACATGGTCAACTCAACTTATGCTTTGGGGAAATGAAATGGATCCAAGCTATGAACTTGGAGAACTTACCATAATGTAAGAAAAACATTTTTAAACAAGAAATGTGGCTTTGTTATCCTAAGTAAAAACAGAGTTTAACTTAGTCTTTTTCATGAAATGAAGTGAACTAGGAGTACTGAGCAGATCTCAATATCCTTGTGGGGAGGTTAGTAAGTGTTCTTGGAGAAATGAGGAGGGAAGTTAGTCATGCTTCATCTGTTTTGTAGCCACCTTGCCATGGCACTTATGATATCCATGAGATAAATCACCTTTAAGAGACACAATTGCTTATAAATCTGCTTCTGCAACATCAAAACTGCCTACCCAGCCTATTACACCTAACATTTTTTCTTCCTTTCTCCTTGGGTGCATTTAAACTAGAAAACCGTTACTCTTTTCTTTTCTTTTGGCTGCCATCCTATCTAAGTCTGCCCTTATTTCTTCCAGGGGCTCAGATTTAGTTGTTGAGCACCTTTGTTTCTCTATCTAACTACTTATGTGCCAAGCTTGAACTGTTTGGATAGATTTCATTCTCTATCTCTAAAACAAGAACTTTAAACATGGACTGGCCAAGATTAAGCTGTTTGGCCATCCATCCACTGTGACAGAAGTCACTGATTGCACACATTGATCTTCTTTGCAAAAAATAGGATAGTAGTGGCATTTTGGACTAGCACACCTTCCTGGTCTTCTTCATCTAGGGTTCATTTTCTTTGTTTTTGACCAATTCATTCTTTTTGCCCTTTGATCTTTCTTTTAGGGCATACCCTCTTTTCATTTTTTTTTTTTTTTTGGTTTTTTCAAAATATGGAACCTTTGCAAAATGGAAAGGATGAACATATTTGGCATTTCATCAGTCAATCATGAAATAAGACAACTATTGGTATAGGAGCATAATAGGTTATTAGGTGTTTTCAACTCTCTTTGAATGCCTTCTTTCAAAAAAAAATCTTTGATGGCTTGCGAAACAAATTTACCTCCATTGTCACTCTTGAAAGCCTTCTCATTCTTTCTATTATCCTTCTCCACCAGTGCCTTGAATTCAACAAACTTGGATAAAACTTCATCCTTCTTCCACATGAAGAATATCCAACACATTCTGGGGAAATCATCAATAAAAATATCATAGTACTTATACCTTGTTATGGAGGCTATAGAAAAGGGTACAAAAACATTAGAGTGAACTCACTCCAAGATTTCATTTGCTCTGCTCTCTCAATCATGGAAAGTGGACTTAACATATTTCTCCAAGGTGTAACCCTTGCAAACATCATACTGGTCAAGGGAGATTTTAGGGAGCCCAGTGGTAATTTGTTGCATGATCTTCAAGGAACCATGGTGTAGATGACCCAATATCCTATGCCATATTTCTCCAACATTTTGACTATGCACCTTTTCAAACTTGTTACTCAATGCAATGCAATCTCCCACCTCAATTTTGTATAAGTTCTTCACTTGAACCCCAATAGCTATGCGTCTCAGAAAAGGCATTCCCTTTACTGAAAATGACATCATGGCCATGATCCTCCAAAACTACTACATAGATCAAGTTCTTTTTGAGCCCAAGTAAAAACATAACATCTTTGAGGCTAAGAGGAGAGTATTTCTCCCTCTCAAAGGTCACAATGCCAATTCCTATAGCATTGTACCTCCCATCATCTCCCATTTTGATATGCATATAGAGATCCTTCTCCTCGAGGCTACTGAAAAACTCCTTACACCTTTCCATATTGAACAAGGCACCATAATCAAGGTACCACACACTCCCCATAACAATTATGGTCATGCATGCTATTAAGGTGAAGTCTAACTTGAATTGTGAAGCCAATGCTTCACTTGCTGCTCCTCCTAAAAACTTCTTGGTAGACTTCGTATGCAAAAATTTTGTTGCATAGTGCTCGAACTTGTGGTAGTTGAAGCACTTGATCTTGCTCAAATATTTATTCTTTCCATTGTTTTTGCTAGATTCTAGATTGCTTTGATTCTTCTTCCCTTTTCCCTTCTTCCCCTTTCCAACCAAGGAAAAATTTTCTTCATCTTATGCTCTCAATGAAGTTCCACCCCAATTATTTCTTCTGAACTCTTCTTGAATCAAATCAGGCCACAACCTTTCCCAATTCAATAATTTTCCCTTTAATTCTCATAGTTGTAGTAGTTGTGCCAAGATTTTGGAAGGCCTAGAAGAGTTAGGCTCACCGGGTCATATTTTGCAACAGTCACCCCAACACCTCCAAGCTCATCCCGAAATTGTGTAAATATGGTTAGATACTGCGGAATATTATCATTTTTCTTCATCTTAATGTTTCGAAGTTTGTCTTTCAGGGCCAATTTTCTATGGTCACTTCTATTTTCTAATAGTTCAGTTAGTGCCTTCCACATAACAAATGGTGTCTCTTTGTCATGGATATTTGAGACCACATGGTCTCTCACACCTTCCAAAAGAATTCTCATGGTCTTCACAACATCCTAATTCCATTGAGAAAATTGTTGTGCATTCAAATGTGGAGGTTTTGCAATTCTAGTTCTAAAATATTCTAACACACCATTTTCATCAAGCACTTCTTCCATTCAGTCCTTCCATGCTATGAAATTTGAGCTACCCTCTAGGGAGTACTCTAATCTCACTTTATTAAAAGACATTCTCCTGATCCTGAAGGAAAACTACTACAAGGAGTTTTCAAACTCGAAATTCTTGAGATAAAAGTTTGAAATACTATTTCTAATGTGAATTTAGGGCTTTGATACCATGTAGATATTTGATAGAAATTGCAAAATTCTCAAGACTTCTAACTGAAAATCATGAGGCACAATTCTAATCTAATGATCTATAAAATTAAATTCACAATGTAGAACAAAATGCACAAAAATGCAATAAGTGAAACCATAAATAAACAGCTATTTCTAAGGGAGCCCAATTGGGAAAAATCCATCAAAGCTTATTTTCATTAATCAATGAATTGACAAAATATAACAATTTCTAGCTCTAACTCTTAGCTCAACCTGCAAAAGAATAATTGTTCTCTTGCTCAATGAACAAGCTCTGATCAACGCTTAGCCAATTATGTTCTCACTAAGGCTTCTATTTCTCTACGCAAAGCTAAGAAAATTAGCCCCTTTGATTTAGGAAGTTCCTCCACATTGATTGTGTAATTCCCAAGGATTTATCACTGATTGCATACAACACTTGTACACTATTGTTGCTACACTAACTTGTCATCTCCACTTCAGCCAAGGAAATTGAATTACATGCATGCACTAGCTATTTTGGGTTGATTGATCAATTATCTAACAGGTCTCTCAGTTGGACTATCGTCCCACTCCACATTTGACGTTCAACTAACTCTAACAATCGTTAGAGGTCAGTTAACTGAATACAATTGAAAATAATTGAATTGGATTACTAAAATTTAGCAATCACACATGCATAATTGAAGTCCAAGCCCTATAGTTCAAATTTAATGAGTAAAATTTGTGACACAAGCCATGTCACACTAGTTAAATACTTCCAAGTTGTCATGCTAATGTAGAAATTCGATCTTTGAGATTACCAAAAACCAAAAATGACATAAATATAAATTATTCTATGATATCTCAGTTTTTCTCTATTAGGTTTTTTGATGGTGCATGACAAGTAGGTCTATGAGATGGGTGTTCCTTTTTAAAACTCTCGGGAACTCATTTTATTTGCATTTGTTTGAATATAGAACTCAGAAAAATTACTTAGGAAAAAATATTTTCTAGTTCGACTCTTCTATCTTTTACATCCTTAAAAATGGTTGCTTACTTACAAGTTTCTGGTGATTCAAAATGCATAATGGATTGGTTATTAGGCTCTTCAAATTTACAAGTATTAAATTTTTCTTGTTGTAAGGGCAAGATTATATATATGAAGACAAAAAGCCAATATCTCTCTTTTTTGCATATTCAAAGGGAGTAGGACACTTGCACAAATTCCTTATCGAAAAGTGCACTTTCTTCAAGAAAATGTTTTTTTTTTTTTTTTAAGAATGGAAGGGTACCACTTTGAGAGGAAGTGGAAGTCTTCCTCTTTTGTCCAGCTTGTAGTTATCCATTGACAAGACTAAGTCTAGAACTATGCCTTCACTTAGAAAGTTTTGTTTAAACAACTTTTGTAATTTTTGTTTTGGACTGTGATTTCTTAGCATGCTAAGGGAATTGTGGAATAGATAAATTCCTTTGTTTTCGTTGGAATCAATATGCAATTGTATTACAACATATTAAATATTAAACTTTCTTGAGTTTTTATTTGGTAACGTTTAGTGTTACAAGTACGTTACCAGAAATGTATGGTAACTTCAACGATAGTTGATTGGGTGTTATGGATAGGCTTGATAGAGTGCTTGTGTAGCCTCTTTGGTAACAATCATCTTTCATTATACATATTTCTATGTATATATTTTCATATATATAGAGAGCACGCTTTAATATTTCAGATGTAAGTAATTTCAAATAGGGTTGCAAAAAAAATAAAAATTAACCCACTAATTTTTCTAGTCAGAGACTCTCCCACAAGCTTCATACTATACAAAATACACAATATTAAGACCTGAAAATGAAACTCTATTGTGCTATACAACAACCCCATTTATTGGTATAATAGATAATATTCTATTAATAAATGGGATTCTCTAGGTTTTCATGTTCCCACATTCTTTAGGTTTTCCTTGTTCCCACTGTTTTTTTAGGTCAAGTTAATAGAGCCAGACCATTGTCTTTCTCAATTGTGTTTTTGCGAGACTTTTAGGATTGAGTCTCTATCAACTGAACAAATTTCTATTAATACCATATCTCGAACGGTTACCACTAGTTTTATGATTCCCTAGTCGAAGTCCAAATCCCAGTACTCATTTGTATTTTCAGAGATTTTTTCGAAGAAATTCTAGTAGATTTCCCGATAAAAAAATTACAATTTTCCCAGGTTAAGTCAGGCAGCTGATTTATCTCCGTGTTTGTTTTTTAACTTGAATTCTCTCTGTGTTTGTTTTTCGTTGAATCTATATCAATGGAGCAAAATTATATATATGCACATAGTGATGAACACAACTCACAGGCTTAGACTTTGAACAACGTTGGAATCGGAGCGCGAGAAATGGATCATAGAAGTGTTCTTCTCTTCTCATGATGTTTGTGATCATGCCTGTAGAAACAATTGTTGATTTCTCTGTTAGGACAGGGAAGCCATACTTCCTCTCTGATGCTGAAGATCATCGGTATATGTATGGATTAACTTCTGTTGAACGTCCTTCCCGAGATTTTGCTGTGGAAGGACGTAATCTGCTGGATAAAGCTATTTTGAGCATAAAAGGCCATCACGTTCGATCCATATGGATCTCTCTCCAGTTGGACGGCGAACAACTCAGATAGCATGTGCTCCTGAATGGTGTTCTCTGCACACAACAGAACAAAAGAGTGAATGCCATCACGCTTGAAGACTAAAAATTGCAAGGTACTCTGTCGCCCTATCTTGGATACCTCTCCCTTTTGTGCAGTTTCGATCTTTCAGACAATAATTTGACGGGAAGAATTCCATCTGAGATTGGGCAACTTAAAGCACTGGTAACGCTTGACTTCCACAATAATCTACTATGGGGTTCTATTCCAAAGTCCCGGTGTAATTGCACGCGGCTGCAATGGATTGAACTTGCATCTAATAGCCTGACGGGGACTATATCAATGGAATTCGGTCATTTGGACAAGTTGGAAGGTATCAACTTGGCAAGCAATAATCTGAGAGGAAATATTCCTAGCGGTAGCAGCAACTGCACATCACTTCAATTCTTGTCTGTTTGGGAAAACAATTTGTCAGGGACTATACCAATAGAAATCGGTTTTCTGGGCAGATTGAAGCACCTCTCTTTGTTCACTAATAGTTTGAGTGGAAGTATTCCAACGTCTCTGGGCAACTACACTTCGCTCATAGATTTGACTTTGCAAAGAAATAATTTGATGGGATCAATTGTTAGAAATATTTAGGAAATTTAATTTTGACGGATGGTAAAGAGTTATGATTTTCGCAAAGCTACTTTTGCGCAGCGAGTTTCATGTACCACATAGCTGATTTTACGCAGCACGAAGACGCACCACGAAGCTATTTTAGACTTGGATTTCGCAGCTATTTCAGAGACTTATGAATAATATTTACTACAATATTAATAAAATAGGTTTGAAGCAACACAATAAAACTTAGTATTAAATTCTAAAACATAAAAATACATTCACATGAGGTTGCGGCTTAAGTAAAAACTAAAATTTCACGTAAAACACTGTAACAATTGTTTTCACGCACCCACCAAAATTTTCTCCACCATTTTCTCCCCAGAGACTTGGGCTCTCTTTTTTCTCTAACCTCTTACTCTTTAACCTATCAAAATGACTTTTACATTCATATAAAACTCAACATACAATTTGACATTACATTTAATTCATGACAGAGTGAAATTAATATGATGTTGTTGTTGAGTGTCATAGGTGTTTGTGGATTGTGGGCAATGGTTGCTCAATGAATTCTTGCCCATATCTATTTACTAAAGTACATAGATGCTTTAAATTCCTTGTTGTGTTTTAGAATGGTTCATGTCTCGCTTCAGTCCTTCCATCTTCAAACAGAGACGCAACCTGCAAAAATACCTCTGACAAGTATGGGTGTTGTCAGGCTGTTTATTCCGGTGGTTGGGATTATTTCCAACACCAATACAAGTAGAATTTGATCATCTGGTCAAATTGAAGTATCTTTTCTTGAACAATAATCATCTCACTAGAAGTATTCCTATTTCCCTTAGCAATTGCACATCATTGCAATGGATTTCACTTGTATTTAACAGCGTAACAAGTACTATACCAACAGAGGCAATTTGGTAAAGTTGGCACACCTAGATTTCAACGACAATAATATGAGTGGAAATATTCCAACTTCTTTTGGCAATTGCACATCACTACAATTCTTGTCTATTTGGGGAAGCCATTTGACAGGGACTATACTGACAGAACTCAGTTTTCTAGGCATATTGGAACAACTCTTCTTGTTCGGGAATGGTCTAAATGGAAATATTCCAACATCTCTAGGCAACTGCATCTCACTCCTACACTTGGCTTCGCAAAACAACAATTTGATAGATCCAATACCAACAAAATTTGGTAAACTAAAAGCTCTTTTGCTACTAAATATATCTCATAACAATATTTTTGGCAGTATACCTGATACTATCATTGGTTTGGTTTTCCTCGAATACTTACATTTATCAGTAAATAGTTTAGAAGGATCAATCCCTAGGTTCATCGGCAATTGCACTTCTTTATATATCTTTTCGGCCCACACTAATAATATCTATGGTACTATCCCAAATATTATCAAAAGTTTGATTTTTCTTAAGCATTTAGATTTATCACTAAATAGTTTACAGGGATCAATTCCTATGACCATTGGCAATTGTATTTCTTTACATACCTTTTCTGCCCATACTAATAATTTGTCCTGGAGTCTACCTATATCTTTGGCTAATTGTACCAACATTGCAGTGTTGGATTTAAGTAAAAATAGGCTTTCAAGAGAACTTCCTTGGTCATTAAGAGTTTTTCATAATTTGAAAGTTTTGAATCTGGGTTATAATAAATTTTATGGTGGTATTCTTGAGTGGATAACAAATTTCACTAAATTACATGTGTTGGATTTATCCAACAATAAATTTAGTGGAGTGATACCATTATATCTTGAAAGACTTCAAGGATTTGTGAATGGATCTTCTCAAAATGATACGGAGTATGAAGAAACGACAATTGACATGAAAGTAAATGAGTATAATCTATCATATGTGTTGTCTTCCAACACAATATTTGATTTCTCTAGTAACAATCTCAATGTGACAATCCCTGCAAGCATAGGAAGCTTGAGTAACTTGAGATTGTTGAATTTATCTAACAATCAATTAGAAGGTTTGATACCTCCATCTCTTAGTAATATATTTACATTGGAGCAGTTGGACTTGTCCAAAAATAACTTAGTGGAAAAATCCCAGAGGAGCTCTCTGCATTACATTGGTTGGAAGTAATGGATGTTTCATCTAATAATATTTGTGGGCTTATCCCAAAAGGAACACAAATTTCTGGTTTCAATGTAACCTCATTTGAAGGCAATAAGTGTTTTTCTAGATGTCCTTTACATCCATGTAATGAAAATGTAACCCTATCTATAGAGAATGACAATATTAGTAACAATGGTGTGAAGAAAGTGGAATGGTTGAGTGCAGTCACTGAAAATATGTCATTAACAGCATTAAGTATTGGAGTGGGGATTGGAATTTGGGGAGTGATTAGTATATTCATCATTTCGAAGAGAGCCAAAAATTGAGTATTGGCTTTGTCATGTAACAAACCAAGATCCTCTTATAGAATGTACCAATCTTATATGTAAACAAATCTTTTAGAATATGAAATGACTTCTTTAAGTCAGCTCATAAGCCAACATAACTATGAAGAAAAATACATATAAAACAAATAAAACATAGTTACTATGTGAGCTAAAAACTGATGTAAATCTCATATATTAATTGAACCATTAACTACATTATTATATAGTAAAATTATTACTAAAATGAGTATTAATCAACTTTGAAACAAATCTATTGACACTACAGCTAATTTTTGGCACTGACCACCCTAACAATTTGTTGCCCTAATTTTGCAGAGAACGAAAAATTTGCTGACTAATTTGTCAGCAATTTACATAACAAATTAAGCATTATTCCCAACACTCCCCCTTAATGATTAATAAAGATTCACTATCTTATCTCATAGTGCCAAAAATTGAGTTTTTGCAACTGCTTTGGTGAAGATATCTGCTAGCTGATGCTCAGTATTTATATGCTTCAATTCAATATCGTTCTTCTGCACCAAATCACTAATGAAGTGATATTTCATGTCAAAATGCTTTGTCCTGCTGTGATGAACTAGATTATTTTCTAACTTGATGGCACTTACATTATCACAATAAATCACTATAGGCTGAATTTGTTTTTCTCCAGTTTCTTTCAAAAAAAAATTAAGCCAAAGATATTGTGTACCTGTTGAGGTAACTGCAACATACTCCACTTCTGTGGATGAGAGGGAAACAATGCTTTGTTTTTTTTAGCTCCATGTAATCAAACCAGAACCAAAAGACAAACAATTTCCAGATGTGGACTTAAGGTCATCAAGACTACCTCCCCAATCTAAATCACTAAATCCAACAAGATTGAACTTTTCAGACGAGTAGTAATTAATACCAAAATTTAGAGTGCCTTTTACATACCTTAAAATCCTCTTGGCTGCCTTCATATGTATTTTAGATGGATTTGTCATATACCTTGAAATAAGTGAAATTGAATATGTAATATCGAGCCTTGTGTGGGTTAGAAATATCAAGCTCCCCATAATACGTCTGTAAGTTTTCTCATCAACTAAATCAGCACCATCGTCTCTACATAATGCCTCTCCATGAGCACTTGGAGTAGGGGATGGATTACAATCAAGCATATCAAATTTATTTAGCATATCTTACGCATACTTTGTCTGACAAATGAAAATCTCATCCTTTGATAAAGCTCCATTCCTAGAAAATATTTGATGATGCCTAGATCTTTCATCTCAAATTCATTCATCATAGAAACTTTGAATTTATCATTCATCTTAGAACTACTACCCATATACAATAGATCATCCACATACAAACTTATGATTAGAATATCAATACCTTCTTGTTTGTAGTAAAGGGTAGGATCACTCTTACTTCTCTGGAAGCCATTTTCCTAGAAGTATTCATCAATCCTAGCATACCACGCTCTTGGCGCTTGCTTGAGGCCATACAAAGCCTTCTTCAACTTGTAGAAATTATTCTCGT
Source organism: Pinus tabuliformis (assembly GCA_031772625.1). NCBI lineage: Eukaryota > Viridiplantae > Streptophyta > Pinopsida > Pinales > Pinaceae > Pinus > Pinus tabuliformis. Next base: position 1,025,979,992 of record CM062811.1, on the reverse strand, counting down.
TTCCTTCCACTTCAAAGCCTTGTGGCTGCTCCACATATACTTCCTCTTCTAAGTGCCCATTCAAGAATGCACTTTTCACGTCCATATGATGTATGCTCCACTCTTTCTGAGCTACTAATGAAATCAACATTCTAACGGTCTCCTGTCTTGCTACTGGTGCAAATGTCTCTTCAAAATCAATTCCATACTTCTATGTGAATCCTTTAGCAACTAATCTTGCTTTATGTCTTTCAACACTCCCATCACTGTTAAATTTAGTCTTATAGACCCATTTGGTGCCAATCTTTTCCTTGTCATGTGGAATCTTTGTCAACTTCCAAGTTTCATTCCTTTGAATGGAATCCATCTCTTCTTGCATGGCTTGCATCCAAACCTCATTAGTACATGCATCTTCAAAACATGATGGTTCAAAATCAGCCTTGGCTACTAAAGAAAAAATGATTATCTCACCTATTGGGCTTTCTCCGTGTTCTTCATTTGCACTCCTCTGATAAATATCACTCAATCTTCTTACCTTCCTTGTAGAACTTGGCGAAGAAGTTGAAATTGAACTTGATGTTGAAGAAATTGATGAAGGGCTGCTTGGTGGAGTTAAGCCACTAGTTACAGAAACATTAGTTGGCTGCTCATGATCATTATCAACAATTATATCATCATTCAAAACATATTTTGTCTTCTCAACATGGCCGTTTTTATGACCATAAACTCCCCCTTCATAAAGAATTACATCTGTTGAGACAATAAGCTTGTTATTTAGAGGATTATAAAATTTATAAGCCTTGTGTGTCTCACTATACCCAATAAAAATACATAACTCACTCTTTACATCTAACTTTTTTCTATTTTTATCAGGTACATGCACATAAGCCAAACAATCAAAAACTTTGAAATGATTAACATTAGGCCTTTTTCCATACCAAGCTTCATAAGGAGTCCTCTTTTCCAGTGCACTGGTGGGGCTACGGTTGAGGATGTATACTGATGTAGCAACTGAATCTCCTTAATAAGAATTGCTCAACCCTTAGTTTGTAACATGCATCTTGTCATTTCAACCACAATACGATTCTTTCTTTCAGCTATGCCATTCTGTTGGGGTGTGTATGCTGTAGTATGTTGCCTCCTGATGCCATTCATATTACAATAACTCTAGAAAGCTTTTGAGCAGAATTCTCCTCCACTATCAGTCCGCAAACATTTGATCTTGCACCCTTTCTCATTTTCTACAAGGGCTTTGAACTTATTGAATGTATCCAGGGCTTCAATTTTGGCCTTCAAAAAATATACCCAACAATTTCATGAGTAATCATCAATAAAAGTGATGAAATATGATGACTTACCTAAACTCTTAGTCTGCATAGGACCACACATGTCTGAATGAGCAAGCTGAAGTGGGTGATGAGCCCTCCATGCAGTTCCCTTTAGAAACCTTTCCCTTGCATGATTTCCTTTAGCACATCCTTCACAAACCTTCTTATGCTCTTCTACCTTGGGCAAACCAGAAACTATTGCATGTGAGGTTATAAAATTCAAACTGTGAAAATTTAAATGCCCATACCTGAGATGCCATAACCAACTTGAATCCTCATAAGCCATATTTTCAATATTGTTGTTATGTTCATCAAACCTCAAGGGAAACATCCTGCTTTCTTGTCATAGGCACAACAATGATCACCCTATTTCCATTATTATTATCATAAATAGTACGTCTTATTTTCAAAGACTACTTTATAATTTTTCTCACATAGCTGCCCAATGCTCAACAAATTATGCTTTAGTTGTAGAGTATAATAAATGTCCTGAATACTCCTTATACCTTCTTTTGTTTGGACCTCCATAGCTCCTTTGGTAACAACCTCCAATGATTTATCATCACCAAGCTGGATCTTGGATTTGAAACTTCCATCCTTTGCTGAAAGCAATTTCTCATTCCCTATCATATGGTTAGAGCATCCAAAATCTAGGTACCAAACATCTTTACTAGTATTTTCACATTTGGCGAAAGATAAAAATAAGTGATCTTGAGGATACTCACCACTTTCTTGAGCATAATTAGAATTTTTACCTTCTTTCAATCTGCATTCTCTTTCAAGGTAGCCATACATGTTACAATAATAACATTGAACATTTCTCTTATCAAATCTACCTCTTTCTCTGAAACTATCTCTTCCACTTGAGCCACCTCTTCCTCTACCTCTTGAATAATTTTGGCTTTGCTATTTACCTTGACCTTAATTGCTTTTGGTACTGTTGCTGCTTGCATCTTCATTCTTTGTAATTTGTAATTTGGAGGAAAAAGCTTTCTCTACACCTTCAAAAGTGTCCTTCAACCTTTCTTCAGAGACATCAAAGATTCAACCAATTGATCAAACTGTAGTTTTGTCAAATCCTTACTTTCTTCCATGATTATGGCAACACGATTCCATCTATGTGTTAAAGATCTCAATACTTTTTTAATTAAAACTTCATTACTTATAGTTTCTCCAAGTGTAGCCATTTTATTGACCACATCTTTGACTCTCACACAATAGTCACTCACACTTTCAGCTTCTTGCATCTTCAAATTCTCGAACTCTCGTTTCAATGTCTGAAGCTTGACTGCCTTAACTTGATCACTACCTTGGTAAGCTTCTTGTAGAGTCTCCAAGGCATATTTGGCAATTTTTTCTCTTGATATTCTTGGAAATAAGCTCTTATCAAAAGCTATATGAATGTGAAACAAGACTTGAGCATTCTTCTTCCTTGCTTCCCTTCTTGATGTTCTTTCATTGGTTGTAAGGGCTCCAATCAGCTGGCTTCTCATAACCTGATTCAACAATCTCCCACAAATCTTTTCCACTAAAAAAATTTAGGATCTTAATGCACTAATAATCATAATCGTTTCCATCAAATTCTGGAACTGGCATCTGGTTAGAATTCGACATGATTAACTTTGGTGAAATTCCAACAATACAACTTTAACCCAAAACAATTTGACTTCTTTAAGTCAGATGATAAGCCAACATAACTATGAAGAAAAATACATATTAAAAAAATAAAACAAATAAAATGGAGTTACTGTGTGAGCTATAAAAATTGTTGTAAATCTCATATATTAATTGAATCAATCAACTCTAAAAAACATCTATTAACACTACAGCGAATTTCCAACGCTGAGCACCCTAACAATTTGCTGCCCTAATTTTGATCACTACGTGGTAAGATTCTTTTGAGTCTCCAAGGCATATTTGGCAGTTTTTTCTCTTATATTCTTGGAAATAAGCTCGTATCAAAAGCTATAGGAATGTGAAACAAGACTTGAGCATTCTTCTTCCTTGCTTCCTTTCTTGATGTTCTTTCATTGGTTGTAAGGGCTCCAATCAACTGGCTTCTCATAACTTGATTCAACAATCTCCTACAAATCTTTTCCACTAAAAAAGGTTAGCATCTTAATGCACTAATAATCATAATCATTTCCATCAAATCTTGGAACTGACATCGGGTTAGAATTCGACATGATTAACTTTAGTGAAATTCCAAGAATACAACTTTAACCCAAAACAATTTGACTTCTTTAAGATAAGCCAACATAACTATGAAGAAAAATACATATTAAAAAAATAAAACAAATAAAGTGGAGTTACTCTATGAGCTATAAAAAGTGTTGTAAATCTCATATATTAATTGAACCAATCAACTCTAAAAAAAATCTATTAACACTACACCTAATTTCCAGCATTGACCACCCTAACAATTTGCTACCCTACCCTAATTTTTGCAGAGGACACAAAATCTGCCAGTGATTTACATAACAAATTAATCATTTTTCCCAACCAATCTTAAATAATTTCATTTTATAATAAACAAAATAATTTTATTAACTTCATTGGGTATTAGCTTTGTCATGTAACAAACCGCGATCCTCTTATAGGATGTACCCATCTCATATGTAATCAAATCTTCAATAGTTTCATTTTATAATAAATAAAATAGTTTTATTAAATTATCATCAATATGTAATATGTAATGCTTTTCTTTTTCTTATCCATAAGAATATTTTTTTTATCTCATCATATTAAGGGCTAGAATTAAATTTAAGTGGGAAAAGTAACGATCATTCCTACCAATCCCTAAAGATAAACCCAATTAACTTGTACTTAATTATAGAACCATTTTATTTTCTAACAGATAGAATAAAAATAAGATATTTTGTGAAAAGTATTTTCTAAAAATTACGATTCTGTATAAAACCATATATTTGCTATACATATTATGATTTAGTGTATCGATCTCGCTGAGGTTTTGATCTCATGAGGGCTTTGCCATATAGCTCTCACAAAGGTTTTCATTTTAATCCCACTGAGGTTCTGCTCTCAAGAATATTAGTAGTATAATTCTAAGACTCTGATCTTGCAAAAGTTTTGATTCGTATCTCCAAGAGATTCTCATCTCACGGAGTTTTTGATTCTGATCTCCAACAGGTTTTGATCTCGCCGAGGTTCTGGCGTATTGCTCTCACAGAGGTTCTGATATCGCTAAGGCTCTGGCATATTGATGTTACGTATATGTTTTCCGCAGCGATTAGAGTTTCATAGGGTAATGTTGCAGAGCTATATGTTGTGGAAAATTTGAACGCACTATGACCAATGCAGTTCTGAAATTATCATTCTAATGTATTGATCTCGTCAAGGTTAACGTATATATTGGCCATAGGGATTAGGGTTCACCATGGTAATGTCATATAGCTATTTGCCGTGGAAAGTTTGAACCCTCTATGACCAGAAAAGTTAGTAAATTGTGATTTGGGCGTATTGATCTTGCTTCGGCTAAGCTGAATTATCAACTAGATCTGTGTAGTGTGAAGTCTCAGCTAGATTTGTGTAGTTTAATCCATTCAAGTGAACCATAGAAATTTCAATAAATATATAAATATTAAAGAGATAAAACTTTCATATGGTTTTAAATTAAACATCTTTCTCAATATATTAAATTACATAGCTTTCTCAATATAGTTGTTCTTATAGGCTATTGCAAACATATTTTTGACAAATTTGAAATTGGTTTCTTCCTAACATTATCAAACCCAGATATGTACCATGCGTTACTTTTCTTAAATTTTCCGAAAATACTAGTTGAAATCGGAAAATTTCTAAGCATCCTACAGCTTAAATCATCCCTGTATGTCTCATCGAAACACCATATTACAAGCATGGTTGCATATTGTATATAAAGTAAAATTTTTTGTATTTATTGATCGACAAGCCTAAGCATTAAAGGACATTACTTAGCAGTGAAGAGCAAGTGGAGGTCCGCGTCGTTTATATGAAGCAGGTCACGATTTCCTACCTACCTTTTGGAGCTGTGACTTTCAGTTTTTAAAGTCTGTGCATCAGGCCGGAGAACTGATGGAGCTTTATTCTTCATTTCCTTATGAATCTTCGAATTCTCATTTCCTTTTGATTGAACTTCGGAAGGACTTCCAAAATTCTTGCCTTTAATCTGTTCTACGGAGATAACTTCCAAAGTTGGCATCCAATATAGTCGTCGATGTGGCTCTGTGGGAAGGAAGCATAGACCAGAGATTGTTTGGACTCACGGGAATTAGAAGGATGAAAACATCACAACATAATTAAATTAATCAATCGAATGTGCTACCGGTAAAGCAAGATCGACTGAATTGGAGGATGGTTGACACATTCACAAAATGTGGAACTTTTTGTGAAGAAATCAAAACCAAAGCTGAGAAGGACAGTTTGTACAACAAGTAACGCTATTGAGTCGCATGCCAAAACTTTTGCAAGATCAGAGTCTTAGAATTATAGTACTAATGTTCTTGAGATGAGAACCTCAGTGGGATTAGAATGAAAACCTTTGTGAGAGCTATATGCCAAAGCCCTCATGACATCAAAACCTCAGCGAGATCAATACACTAGAATCATAATATGTATAGTTAAAAAATATACCAAAACCGTAGTTTTTAGAAAAAACTTTCCACAAAATTTCTTATTTTCCTTTCATATTTATTTTATATATTTTCGAAAGTTGTTTCATTTACTATAAAATAAAATGGTTCTATTATAAAATTATAAAATTAAATACAAGTTAATTGGGTTTATCTTTAGGGATATGTAGAAATCTTTAGGGATCTGTAGGAATGATTGCTACTTTTTGTATTTAAATTTAAAGAATACGCTCCAATATCTTAGACCAATCAAACATCCAAACTGAATAGGAACAATTTAAATTTGGATGACCAATAGATGGTGAATAAATGATTTTTAGGTCATGAAAATGTTCAGACTTAATATATTTGTTCATGCTCTGCTTCCAAAGACATTAAATCTAAGCACAACCAATTTTGAATTATTAACTACTGCTCGCTATAAACAGAAGAAATTGAATCATTAAAAGCCACTCACTATAAACATAAAGTTTCAAGTGGATCTCTCTAGAAATCGAATTATTAAAATCCGCTCACTATAAATAGTAAGTTTCAAGTGGATCTCTCTCAATTTCTAATTGGTCGATTTTTACCTGGTACGATTTTTACCTGGTATGTAGTGCGGCAATAAAAAGTAGGGTTTGTTTAGAGAGATATATTCATAACATCGCATTTTCCACATTGAAAGCTTTCAAGAGGGCCAAGAGACTAGCCAACAATCACTTTTCCTGAAGATAGATCTTGGCAAAGCTTATTATCAAACTGATTGGTCTTTAATTTGAAAGATGTTTGATTAATTTGGGTGTTGGTCTGAGGTGTGTAGCAATGAACACTCTATTTATTAATGCAACGACCTCTCTGTCTCTTACTAATGCCCTATCCCTATTCCCCTCATCTATCCATGTGACATGGATGACTCTTGACAGCTTGGGAGATTGTTTGCTAGTGAGACTGAAAATTTCTCACCGGTGGAGTATTTACAATGAATTTCAAGCCATGGGAGGAGTCTCACCCAAGAGGAAAGTGGATTTGACATATTTCTCCAAGGTGCAACCCTTGCAAACATCCTATTGGTCAAGGGAGATTTTAGGGAGCCCAGTGGTAATTCGTTGAATGATCTTCAAGGAACCATGGTGTAGATGACCCAATATCCTATCCCATATTACTCCAACATTGCGACTCTCCACCTTTTCATCCTTGTTACTCAATGCAATTTAATCTCCCACCTCAAGTTTGTATAGGTTCTTCACTTGAACCCTAATAGTTATGTATCTCTGAAAGGAATTCCATTTAATGAAAATGACATCATAGCCATGATCCTCCAAAACTACTACATAAATTAAGTTCTTTTTTAGCCCAAGTACAAACATAACATCTTTGAGGCTAAGAGGAGAGTATTTCTCCCTCTCAAAGGTCACAGTGCCAATCCCTGTAGCATTGTACCTCCCATCATCCCCTATTTCGATATGCATCTAGAGATCCTTCTCCTCAATGTTACTGAAAACTCCTTGCACCTTTCCATATGGAATGAAGCACCATAATCAAGGTACTGCACATTCCCCATAACAATTATAGCCATGCATGTTATTAGGGTGAAGTCTAACTCGAATTGTGAAGCCAATGCTTCACCTGTTGCTCCTCCTAAAAGCTTCTTGGTAGACTTCTTGTGCAAACATTTTGTTGCATAGTGCTCAAACTCGTGGCAGTGGAAGCACTTGATCTTGCTCAAATATTTATTCTTTCCATTATTTTTTCTAGATTTAGGATTTCTCTTATTCTTCATTCCTTTTCCCTTCTTCCCCTTTCCAACCAAGGAAAATTTTTCTTCATCTTTTTCTCTCAATGAAGTTCCATCCCAATTATTTCTTTTGAACTCTTCTTGAATCAAATCAAACCACAACCTTTCCCAATTCAATAATTTTCCCTTTCATTCATAGAGTCCTAGTAATTGTGCCACGATTTTGGAAGGCCTAGAAAAGTTAGGCCCACCAAGTCATCTTTTGCAACAATCACTCCAACCCCTCCAAGATCATCCTGAACTTGTGTAAATATGGTTAGATACTATGGAATAGTATCATTTTTCTTCATCTTAATGTTTCTAAGTTTGTCTTCCAAGGCCAATTTTCTATGGTCACTTCTATTTTCTACTAGCTCAATCAGTTCCTTCCACATAATAAATGGTGTCTCTTTGTCGTGGATATTTGAGACCACATGGTCTCTCACACCTTCCAAAAGAACTCTCCTAGTCTTCACAACATCCTAATTCCATTGGGCTAATTGTTGTGCATTCAATTGTGAAGGTTTTGCAATGTCAGTTTTAACATATTCTAACACACCATTTTCACTAAATACTGCTTCCATTCAATCCCTCCATGCTATGAAATTCGAGCTACCCTCTAGGGCATACTCTAATCTTAGTCTATTGAAAGATATTCTCCTGATCATGAAGAAAAACTACTGCAAGAAGTTTACAAATTCAAAATTCTTGAGATAAAAGTTTGAAATACTAGTTCTAATGTGAATTCAGGGCTCTAATACCATGTAGATATTTGATAGAAATTGCAACTTCTCAAGAATTCTAACTGAAAATCATGTGGCACAATTCTACTCTATTGATCTACAGAATGAAATTCACAATGTAGATCAACATGCACAAAAATGCAATAAGAAAAACGATAAATACACAGTGATTTATAGGGGAGCCCAATTGGGAAAAATCCCTCAAAGCCTCTTTTCATTAATCAATGAATTGAGAAAATATTACAATTGATACCTCTAACTCTTAGCTCAACTTGCAAAAGAATAATTGTTCTCCTTCTCAATGAACAAGCTCTAGACAACACTTAAGAAATTATTTTCTCACTAAGGCTCCAATTTCTTTGTGTAAATCCTAAGGAAATTAGCACCTTTTACTTTGGAATTTCCTCCACATTGATTGTGCAATTCCCAAGGATTTATCATTGATTGCATGCAAAACCTATACACTCAAAAATAGTCTACAACTAATGCTACACTGACTTGTCATCTCTACTTTAGCTGAGGAAATTGAATTATATGCATGTACTAGCTATTTTGGGTTGATTTATCAATTATCTAATAGATCTTTGAGTTAGACTGTCGTCCCACTCCACAATTGACCTTCAACTAATTCTAACAATAGTTAGAGGTGAGTTAACTGAATACAATTGAAAATAATTGAATTGGATTACTAAAATTTAGCAATCACACATGCATAATTGAAGTCCAAGCCCTAAAACTCGAATTTAATGAGTAAACTTTGTGACACAGACCATGTCAAACTAGTTAACTACCTCCAATTTGTCATGCTAATGTGGGAATTCGATCTTTGACATGACCAAAAACAAAAAAAGACAAAAATATGAAGTATCATATGATATCTCAGTTTTTCACTATTAGGTTTTTGACGATGCATCACAAGTAGGTCTATGAGGTGGGGGTGATGCTCACAGGGGTGAAGACGTGGTATTGACTAATTTCTCATGATTTTTGAATAGTCCACTTAGCACTCATTGCATCGGGTGATGCTCACAGGGGTGAAGACGTGGGATTGAAACTAGTGAAATGAATCACATAACATCAATCATCACTTACGGGGCTTTCACCCGATAACTAGGACTCCTCAGGAGGTCACCCATCCCAGATCGCCTCTGGCTCAAGCACACTTAACTGTGGAGTTTTCCCCACAATCAAGCCCAGTTAGCTTGCTACCCCATTTGCAAAACATTAGCAAGTATTGTGCCTCATGAACCATTCAAGTAGAGCTCCCTTCACTCTTTTGAATTAAGTATTGGGGGTTATAGACAGTTACGACTACCTCTCATGGAAATGGTCATAGATGAATGACTTTCTTAACACAGTTGAATCCCAAAAATAATATCTAACATATTAAATCTTAAAACTTCTTGAGTTTTTATTTGGTAATGTTTAGTGTTATAAGTATGTTACAAGAAATGTAATGTAACTTCAATGATAATTGATTGTATTTTATGGATAGGCTTGATACAATGCTTATTTAGCCTCTTTCGTAACAATCAACTTTCATTGTACATATTTTGTATGTAAATTTTGCTCTCAAAATGAATAGAAAGGTACATAAATTTTCATATATATATATATATATATATAGAGAGAGAGAGAGAGAGAGAGAGCTTCAATATTTTAGATATATGTAATTCCAAATACGGTTGCAAAAACAAAACAATTAACCAAGTGATTTTTCTAGCTAGAGACTCTACCATAAACATCATACTATACAAAATACACAATATTAAGAGCCGGAAATGAGACGTCAAGATAAGGAAATGGATCTATTTCATGATTGGATATGAAAATCTAAGAGGTATGATTCTCATGGCTATGAGCATTAATACATGAATATGAAAGTAACTACTTTTGAGTTTTAAGGAGTTAGGGTGCTAAAAGAGCTCCATTCTCTTTACTTATTAGACATTTATGAATTTCTTCAAAGTGCATGCATTGTATATTATCATTACTTAAAAATATTATAATCCTCAATTTCTATTTAAAAATAAGTTCAAACTTGTTTTTCAATTTTTTTTTTAAATTCTTATCACTTTAAAAATTGAAATCAATTATTACTTTTTACTTTTAAAATACATTATAGTCGATAAATTTAACTTTTCAAAAATGGTTCATCTCCTTTGAATTTATCTCCTGTGAATTTAAACGTGTCATGAGAAAATACATATTTTCTATTATTCAAATTTATCAAACAAAAAATTATTTTTATATTGAAACTAAAAAATAACGAAACACGTAGCATCTAAATAATGAATAAAAATAAAGATCAAACTTCAATTGAAGTACAATTTTAAAAAGAAAATCCATCTCTGTGAAATTTAATTAACGGGTAGAAGTTACCGTCAAATTTATACGATAGGAGGCTATTTCATTTGTGCCACCGTGTTACACTATTGTGATCAAGCCCGTGATGCATTCATATTTCCAAGTTGTCAAGAATTCCTGCACATTCAATAGTCTCATTGAATTTAAGGGTCGCTGTTTCATTTTCAAGGTTGGTTCTCTAGGTTTTCCCGGTTCCCACATTCTTTAACGTTGGAAATTTTTGGTAATTTCAAACAAAATTTCTTTACATTCACCAAAAAAATTTCTTACATTCATTCGCTGTTGCGTTACATTTCATATGCCCAAAAAAAACATTTCATTTGATTTGCCCGGTTCAACCAACGAACACTAGAACTACCTTACACTGCTGCGTCCCACACATATATCTTTTAATGAACTATGAGCATTCCATATACAATGAACAAGAAAACAAAAAAACAATACGTTGACCTATGCCATACTCCCGTGCATAAAAAAAAAAACATTAAAATTAAAATCTTTTACCTACAATCTATGACCATAGTAAATTCATTAAATTACTTTCCTGACAAGCCGGCAGTCAAACGAAACTTTTACTCCACGCAAGGTTCATGGATCAATGGCAGAGACCTGTATAGCAATTTGGTTTCAATCGGACGGTGGACAACCTTCATTTTAATCGAATGGTTATCACTTGAACAAAACAAACGAACATTAGGTTCCGGGAAAATAGTGGTTTTCAAAAAGCTTGTGGACACGCGTCGAAAGGTGTACAGTATCGTTGCCGTTTGGCAAATACCACTTGCTCATGAAAAGCGGTGCAATAAGTCTGGCAGTTTTCCTGAAATGGTTTTACGGTCGTCGTTTAATGGAGTTGTAGTTGAAATTATATTTCAACACTCCCCTTTAATTTCAACTGCTGGGTTATCAGTCATACCTAGACATTTCCTTAAAAATTCAAAACTTTTCTAGCCCAATGGCTTGGTCAGAATATCTGCAACCTGCTCCTGAGTCCTGCAATGTTTTAAGACAAATTTTCCATTGTTTACCAATCCTCTGATGTAATGAAACTTTGTGTCAATGTGTTTCGTTCTCTTATGAAACACAGAATTCTTGGATAATGCAATAGCTGAGCTATTGTCACAAAAAATCACAGTTCTTTTTACTTGCTCTTGGCATAAGCTCCTTAACATTCTTCTCATCCAAACTGCTTGACATGCTGCTGCTGTAGCTGCCACATATTCTGCCTCTGCTATAGACAATGCTACAATAGGCTGTTTTTTAGAATCCCATGAAATAGCTCCTGAACCCATGTGAAAAACATAACCAGATGTGCTTTTCTGATCATCTACACTTCTAGCCCAATCACTATCAGTGTATCCAATTAAATCTGAACATTCTGAAGTAGTATATAAAATGCCAAACCTTTTAGTACCTTTAACATACCTCGGAATCCTTTTTGCTTCCTGCCAATGTGCTTATTTTGGCCTTTCCATGAATCTGGAAATTAAACTAACAGCATGCATTATATCCGGCCTAGTTGCAGTTAAATACATGAGGCTGCCAACTATGCTCTTGTACAAACTAGGATCAAAATTCTTGTTGCTGTCCTCTTTGCTGAGTTTTAATCCCATCACTTTGGGAGTGATTGCTGCTTTGCTCTCCTACATATTAAATCTTTCCAACACTTCATTAACATATTTTGCTTGTGAAATAAAAATCTCATTTTCATTTTGATCTACTTCTATTCCTAAGAAGTATCTCAGCAAACCCATGTCAGTCATTTCAAATTCTTTTTTCATGACTGTTTTGAAATTTTCAATAAGGTAATTATCATTACCTGTGAAAATAACGTCATCAACATATAACACAACAATTAGAATTTTACCATCATTTTCTTTGATGTAGAGGGTGGTTTCTCCCTCACATTTTTCAAATCCATTTTCCAGTAGATAGGAATCTATCCTACTGTACCATGCTCTTAGCGCTTGCTTCAGCCCATAAAAAGCTTTCTTCAATCTGCACACTTTGTGCTCTTGGCCTTTCTTTTCATAGCCTAGAGGTTGTTCAATGTAAACCTCTTCCATTAACACTCCATTTAGGAATGATGACTTCACGTCCATTTGGTAAATTTTCCACTTGTTTTGTGCTGCTATGAATAGCACTGCTCTCACGGTTTCCATTTTAGCAACCGGTGCAAAAGTTTCATCATAGTCTCTCCCATACTGTTGCTTATACCCTTTGACAACAAGTCTTGCCTTGTGCCTTTCTATTTTGCCTTCAGCATTACTTTTGGTCTTATAGACCCTTTTAACTCCAATGACCTCTTTTCCTTTTGATAGTTCAACTAAATCCCATGTCTTGTTTCTTTCTATGGCATTGACCTCCTCATCCATAGCTTCTATCCATTTCTTATCATTGATTGCATCTTTGAAATGAACAGGGTCATCAACATGACAATATAAAACAAACAAAGAATTCATACCTTCATTTGCTGCCTCTTGTTCATAAATATCACTTAAATTTCTGAACTTTTTACCTCTTTCATTTGGTGTACAAGTGCTTGAAGAAGCACTTGAATTTCTTCCTTGTGGTGTGCTTGGAGAAGCACTTTCATTTCTCCTCAAGGGTGTCTCTTGCTGCCCTTGTGTTGGCGTTGTTGTTTAGGGATGTATTTCAGCCATCTCCTCATCATCTTCATCATGTGACAAAGAGTTTTTAACATTCATTGTTTTCTCTATGCTTCCATCCCAAGCTTCCTCCTCAATGAACTTAACATCTCTGCTCACAAAAAACTTCTTGGTGGATGGGTTATACAACCTATAAGCTTTGGATTCCTCACTGTATCCAGTGAAAATACATTTCTCCCCTTTACTGTCCAACTTCTTCTTTAGCTAATTTGGAACGTATGGATAAGCCACACATCCAAAAAAATTCATGTGGGTGACTCCTTGCTTTGTCCCACTCCATGCTTCTTCCGGCACTCTGTTCATGACTGCTTTTGTAGGGCATCTATTCAAAGTGTACGTTGCACAGTGTACAGCTTCAGCTCAATAATCATTTGGCAAATGCTTTTCCTTTAGCATACTCCTCGCCATATCCATGATTGTCCTATTCTTCCTTTCAGCAACTCCATTTTGTTGCGGAGTGTACCTTGTGGTAAACTGCTTATGAATTCCATTTTCTCTACAAAAATGTATAAATTCTTTGGAGATATACTCACCTCCTCTATCAGTTCTTAGAACTTTGATATGCAGCCCGCTTTGGTTTTCAACAAATGCTTTGAAATTGCTAAATTTTTCAAACACTTCACTTTTGTTCTTCATGAAATAAACCCAAGTCTTTTTAGTAAAATCATCAATAAATGTTAGAAAATATTGGCTGCTTGCAAGTGATGGAGTTTGCATCGGTCCACATAAATCTGAGTGGACAATCTCTAAGGGTGCTTTTGCCCTTATGCTTTTCCCTGATGGAAAACTTTCTCTGTGTTGTTTCCCCAAGATACAACCTTCACAAAGGCTGTCTGGTTTCTCTATCAATGGTAATCCTCTTACCATTCCTTTTCTACTCAACAAGTTAAGACCTCCAAAGTTGAGATGTCCAAATCTCAAGTGCCACAACCAATTTTCATCTTTTGGTTCGCTTTGGAAAGCCTCTTGTGTAACTGCTGCAATTTCTACTCCATCTTTTAAATCAACTTTTATCCTGAGAGGGAACATCCTATTCCTTGTCATCTTCACTTCAGCAATACATCGTTTGCTGGGTTTTCTATCCATGATGGTGCATACATCATTCTCAAAGAAAACATTGTACCCCTTTTGAACAAGCTGTCCAATACTTAAAAGGTTACATTTCATTCTAGGAACATAATAGACATCTGTTGTGGTTTTCTTTTCACCTTTCTTTGTTAAGATATTTACCTCCCCTTTTCCCATAACAGAAACTTTACTATAAGTCCCCAGTGTGACTTGTGACTTCACATTCTGATCTATCTTAGAAAACAGGGTTATGTTTCCTGTTATATGGTTACTGCAACTGGAGTCTAGAAACCTTATATCATCACTCTTTGTTTTAGCCATATTACAAGCTAACAACAAATTATCTTGGCTGATATTTTCTCTAGTGAAATTTGCACTAGATCTATTATTCATATCATGCTACTTCTTCCTACATTCATTTGCATAATGCCCATATTTTTTTACAATAATAACATTGGACATTGGATTTTTCATACCTTTGTCCTTGAGCATGATGTTGTCCACTTTGTGGACTGCTGCCTTGGCCTTGGTTCTGATTTGGATTGCTGCCTCTTCCTTGAGCATTTGCTGGACTGTTTCTTCCACCTCTGTTTTGGCTTCTGCATCTTCCTCTCTTGTTTCCTCTACCTTCACCTCTTCCTTTTCCAAAGGACATCTGGGTCTTAAAGGCATGCTCTAGAGATCAGTTTTCATTTCTACTCAATCTCTGCTCATGTGTTATCAGTGATGCATGTAGTTCATCAACTGAGACATTTGTGAGATCCTTTGTATCTTCTATGGTGGTGACAATCACATCAAACTTTGATGGTAGGACTCTCAATAGTTTCTCCACAATCCTCCTTTCTTCAAAAATCTCTCCATGAGACCTTCTCTGTGTGACCAGACCAATCACTTGTGTGAAGAATGAGTCAATATTATCTGAATCCTTCATGCAAAGATTCTCAAAATCTCTCCTCAGCAACTGTAGTTTTGCTATCTTCACTTTCTCGATGCCTTGATAGGCTATCTTGAGAGTTTGTCATGCTTCTTTGGATGTCTTGGCTGCTACTATCCTTAGAAACAGACTCTCATGCACTGCTTGATATAAGAAGAGGAGCACATTAGAATCCTTCTTCTTATAGCTCTTCAACCGTTCTTTCTCTGCCTGAGTTAAATTATTAAACTCATTTTCATCTGTTGGTTCTTCAAATCCATCCTCAACAAATTCCCATAAATCTTGGGAAGCAAACATGGCTCTCATAGTTATTGCCCAGTAGTCATAGTTTTTCCCATTAAACTGTGGGAGTTGGGTATTACAGATATCCATGCTAGTGCTGGTGCTGATGCTGGTGCTGGAGCCAGCCATTCTTGCACTCTTAACTATGCTTCTAAATACTTGACCGTGTATTTAAAAATCACTGACTGTCTTCAACAGCAACACAAAAAAACTTGAGAAATACCTTTGAATCTTTCTTGACTGAGTCTTCACTCTGCTGGTGAAGCTGCTGCAGCTAGAAATCCTTCCTTCAGCTTCTTTGACACCTTCAAAGAGCCTGGATAGGCTCTGATACCATGTTGGAAATTTCTGGTAATTTCAAACAAAATGAACAGAGAAAATGCTCTGTTTCGCACAGGGAAGCCAAAAAAAATTTGCTGGAAAAGAACAGAGTTTCACACACCAAAATAAACACTTTGTATTCATTAATCAAACCACTGTAGTTACAAATTTCTTCCTCCAACAGAGGGATTTCACAAAAACTTCCACCAAAAAATACTCTGTCCCTCCAGAAAATTTTACACTGCTGTGTAAAAATTTCTTTACATTCACCAAAAAAATTTCTTACATTCACTCGCTGCTGCGTTACATTTCATTACTGCACATTCCCTTACAATGCGGGTTCAACCAACGAACACCAAAACTACTTTACGCTATTGTGTCCAACACATATATATTTTAATGAACTATGAGCATTCCATATACAATGAACAAAAAAATAATACGTTGACCTATGCCATACTCCCGTGCATAAAAAAAAAACATTAAAATTAAAATCTTTTACCTACAATCTACGACCATAGTAAATTCATTAAATTACTTTCCTGACAAGCCGGCAGTCAAACGAAACTTTTACTCCACGCAAGGTTCATGGATCAATGGCGGAGACCTGTACAACAACTTGGTTTCAATCGGACGGTGGATAGCCTTCATTTTAATCAAACGGTTATCGCTTGAACAAAACAAACGAACATTAGGTTCCGGGAAAATAGTGGTTTTCAAAAATCTTGTGGACACGCGTCAAAAGGTGTACAATATCACTGCCGTTTGGAAAATACCACTTGCTCATGAAAAGCAGTGCGATAAGTCTGGCGGTTTTCCTGAAATGGTTTTATGGTCGCCGTTTAATGGTGCTGCAGTTGAAATTATATTTCAACATCTAGGTTGGTTCTCTAGGTTTTCCTTGTTCCAACATTCTGATTTTTTTAGGTCAAGTCAATAAAGCCAGAATGTTGTCTTTTTCAATTGTGTTTTTGCGATGCTTTTAGGATTGAGTCTCTATCAACTCAACAAATTTCAATTAATACCATATCTCGAACGGTTAACACTAGTTTTATGATTCCCAAGTCAAAGTCCAAATCCCAATACTCTCTTTTGTTTTTTACGGCTTGTTTCAAAGAAATTCTAGTAGCTTTCCCTATAAAGAAATTTCAATTTTTCGAGGTCAAGCCAGGCGGCTAATTTCTCTCTGTGTTTGTTTTTTAACTTGAATTCTCTATGTGTTTGTTTTTTCCTTGAATCTATATCAATGGCGCAAAATTATATATATGCACATAGTGAGGAACACAACTCATATGCTTAGACTTTGAGGAATCGGAGCGCGATAAATGGATCATAGAAGTGTTCTTCTTCTCATGATGTTTGTGGTCATGCCTATAGCAACTTTTATTGATTGCTCTACCAGGACAAGGAAGCCATACATCCTTTCTGATACTGAATATTGTTCGTATATGTATGGATTAACTTCTATTGAACGTCCTTCACATGATTTTGTATGTTTTTGCTATGGAAGGACGTAATTTGCAGGATAAAGTTGAACGGGATACGATGGACGTGGAGGCTCTTTTGAGCATTAGAAAAGCTATCACATTTGATCCATATGGATCTCTCTCCACTTGGACGGCGAACAACTCAGATAACATGTGCTCGTCGAATAGTGTTCTCTGCACACAATAGACCAAAAGAGTGTTTTCCATCACGCTTGAAGGGTTAAAATTGCAAGGTACTTTCAATCTTTCAGACAATAATTTGACGGGAAGAATTCCATCTGAGATTGGGCAACTTAAAGCACTGGTAACGCTTGACCTCCATAATAATCTATTATGGGGTTCTATTCCAAAGTCCCCGTGTAATTGCACGCAGCTGCAATGGATTGAACTTGCATATAACAGCCTAACAGGGACTATATCAATGGAACTGGGTCATTTGTCAAGTTGGAAGGTCTCGACTTGGCCAGCAATAATATGAGAGGAAATATTCCTTGCGCTATCAGCAACTGCACATCGCTTCAATTCTTGTCTGTTTGGGAAAACAATTTGTCAGGGACTATACCAATAGAAATCGGTTTTCTGGGCATATTGGAGCACCTCTATTTGTTCACCAACAGTCTGAGTGGAAGTATTTGTTAGAAAAATAAATTTTGAGGGGCACAGGGACTCAGAAATAGGTAACGTCAACTTCACTTGCTGAAAAGTAAATTTTAGGTTGCGGGGAGCATATCGCAATCACACAGTGACTTAATTGAAACGTCAGAGACTTCACTCATGGTAAAAATAGAGTAAAATAAAAGAGGTTGTGGAAATTTACTTGTGTAAAATTAAAACCATAACCCAACTGACCACACTTTATATTATATGTCAAACATAAAGAAATTACATACAGCTCCAAGTGAAAAGCTCCGTAAAACTATTTTCTCTTCAGCTCTCTAATTTGCCCTACATGCCCAACATTACAAATGACTCTTACTTGCATATTTATGTATTTTGTAAAACTTCGTAAAACGATTTTCTCTTCATCCCTTTAATTTTCCCTACATGCCCAACATTACAAATAACTTTTACTTGCATTTTTATCTTAACATACAAATTTCACATTAATTCCAACAAAATATTAAATACCCAACATGGGCAATTTTACGTAGTAAATGATTTTATGAACTTGCACGTGTTGTGAAGTGTGGGCAACAGTCGCTGAATGAATGTTTGCCCATATCTATTTATTAAACTTCATTAAATGCTTTAACCTATGTGATGTGTTGCGGAATAGTCCAATCTGAACTTCTGTTGCCTGTAAACAAAATCACAATGGTAAAGTGGTTGACAAGTATGTTGGTTGTCAGTGTATTTAAGGTGGTAGTTGACATTAATATTTCCAACAATATTCCAACATCTCTGGACCACTGCATTTCGCTCATAGATTTGACTTTGCAAAGCAATAATTTGACAGGTCCAATACGAGTAGAATTTGATCATCTAGTCAAATTGAACAATAATCGTCTGACTAGAAGTATTCCTACTTCCCTTAGCAACTGCACATCATTTCAATGGATTTCACTTGTATTTAACAACTTAACAAGTACTATACCAACAAAGTTTGGCCGTTTGGTAAAGTTGGCACACCTAGATTTTGGCGGCAATAATCTAAGTGGAAATATTCCAACTTCTCTCAGCGATTGCACATCACTACAATTATTTTATGTCTGGGGAAGCAGTTTGACAAGGACTATACCAACAGAGCTCAATTTTCTGAGCAGATTGGAACAACTCTTCTTGTTCGACAATGGTCTGAATGGAAATATTCCAACATCTCTTGGCAATTATGCCTCACTCCTTTGCAAAGCAACAATTTGATGGGTCCAATACCAGCAGAATTTGGTCAACTAAAAGCTCTCTTTCTACTAAACAAATCTCATAACACTAATTCTGGTACTATACCCGATACTATCATGTTAAGTGTGAAGCCAAATTCATGTAGGATTCTAGATCCTTCTACACCGCCAGTAGGTTTCTAGAATCACATGCAAGATTCTAGATCCTTATACACCGCTAGTAGTTTCTAGAATCACATGCAGGATTCTAGATCCTCCTACACCGCCAGTAGTTTCTAGATCATTCCAGATCTCCATTTGAATCACATACGGGATTCTATATTCTTCTTCTACTTCTATAAATTTGTAATTTCTCTGGCCAAAGCAAGCAAGCAAGCGAAGGCCCAAGCTTGTTATGTAATGCAAAGTGATTTCTGTTCTCTAGTGATTTTTTTATCTATTCTGTTGTTTCTGACTGAGTAATCTTGTTGTTTCTCCATTTGTTTGTCTCTCTGAATTATTCTATGCTATTGTCGTCTAAGTCTCTGAGTATAAATCCGCTATGTGTTATGTATGCTCTGGTCTAACAACTAGTATCAGAGGTAGGGTCTAATATCCATTGTGCAAGCCGCTTAGTGCCATCGCCTTACTCTGGTAGCTTTTTTTAAAACGTTGGTTGTTACCTCTGGAGCTATTAAAGGATCTGTCCAGAAAATGGGAAATCCCTGCAAAGAAGAGAGTCCAGGAAAGGGATCTGTCCAGGAAATCGCTGAGGAACGCTGAAACTAAAAGACAGTTGTTGCAAGAAAAAAAAGGTCATGGATCTATGTTGAAATGTGTTGCTGGAGTTTGAAAAGTGGAGATCCATGGAGTTTGGAGTTGAAACGTGGTGTCCGTAAGTTTTTTTTACATCAAGCTTGCACGTATACGTCAAGTTTTTTTCTCAAACCAACATATGTATGTGTGAAATGTGAAAATTTTAAAACATTATATATGTTTCATGTATATGTTGGAATTTTGAAAAGTATATTTTAAAAGGGAGCAGGAATTTTGAAAAGGGTATTTTAAAAGGAGGAAGGTCATTATTACTAAATTTTAAAGAGTAATAATTAAAGTTTTATTTTTAAGTGGAGTTTTTGTGTTTTTAGGCGTGAATTTGATTGAAAATGGAGACAACAGTTACAGATATGGAGAAGTTGAGCGAGGCTAATTTTGCCTTATGGAAATCACAGATGGAGGATATACTGATTTTAAAGGATTAGTATTTGTTGATTGAGGGAAAAACAAAGAAACCCTCATCGATGACAAATGAAGAGTGGAATAAGCTAGATAGAAAGGTGATTGCAACAATCTGCCAATATTTGGCAAAGAATGTGTATTTCAATGTGTCTGGAGAAAATATGGTTGAAGGATTATGGAAGAAGCTCTATGATCTATATGAGAAGAACACGGCATCAAACAAATTGTTTGCGATGAAAAATCTTTATAATCTCAAAATGAAGGAGGGTGCTTCAGTTACTGAGCACTTGAATGCATTTAATAGTATTACTAATCAACTTGCCTCTGTTAAAATCATTTTAGATTATGAAATTAGAGCTATTTTGCTAATGTGTTTTATGCCAGATAGCTAGGAGAATTTAATTGTAGCTATGAGCACTTCAAAAACTACAGGGACGCTAAAGTTTGATGATGTCAGCAGCAGTTTAATGAATGAGGAGCTGCGACGCAAGTTAATTGCGGAAAAACAGGGAGGAGAGGCTCTAGCAATAGCTAATCGTGGTAGGAGAATGGATCGAGGCGGAAAGGGCGATCAAGATCAAGAGGCCAATCAAAATCAAGGAGAGGCAGAATCTATTGACACCTAATCCTTGTGATTGGGTGAATATATGTAAATAGATAAATAAGAAATATGAACATTCATCGAGAGATGAACTGAACAGACTCTCCCTCATGTATATAATGAAAACCTACCTGATGGAATATGGCACATGATTCATTTTTTCCTTATGGAGTTACTGCCTGGCCTGACATGGTATCAGAGCCAGCTCCTTCTTTTAGCTTTTATGTCCCTTGTAACTCCCTAGTCTGCTCTCCATATAGAAGCGCTGCTCCTCCATACAATGAGCTGCCCATATAATTCAGTGCCTGACATTTTCGCTGTCTATATAATTCGTTTTCCATATAATTCAGTGCCTGTACGCTTGTCTACTACACTGCCTACACTCTTTGGCTCTCTGGACTATCCATAAACATTTTTCTGCCATACTTTTCAAGGGAATCAAAGCACATTAAGTCATTAACAGTGGTCCTCCTAATCGAGATTGTTCCTTCTGGGCAACTTATTCCACTGAAAGCCATTGCCTCTGCCATTATCGTGAGCCCATGCAATCCATTTGAGGAACGCTGGTTCGTGAGTCAAGCTGCCACCACCACCGAAAGTCATTGCCTTAGCCAAGGTTCTAACTATTCTGGAAAGGGTTCTTTTTTTGGGTAATCTTTACACTTTCGAATCA
Source organism: Pinus tabuliformis (assembly GCA_031772625.1). NCBI lineage: Eukaryota > Viridiplantae > Streptophyta > Pinopsida > Pinales > Pinaceae > Pinus > Pinus tabuliformis. The sequence continues at coordinate 1,025,958,097 of CM062811.1, read as the reverse complement.
ATGCTCCATACAAACATTGTTTCATGTTTGTCACACATACACTGCTCCGGTATTTTTTTACCGCTGTTGCGTGAATGATGCTTTGAAGTTTTTCACATAATGTTGATCTGACAGAATGCTGCTGCGTGAATGATGCTTTGAATTTTTTCACATAACGTTGGCCTGAAGAACGCTGCTGCGTGAATGATGCTTTGAAGTTTTTCACATAACACTGGACTGAAGAACGCTGCTGCATGAATGATGCTTTGAAGTTTTTCACATAACGTTGGAATATACTTTGAAGTTTTTGGTATATACGTTGAAGACTTTTTGACATGTAAAATTTGTGCTCTTAACTCTGTTTAACACATGGAATTATATTGAGCCCCTTATTTTTGGTACGTTGACTGCATGGTATTGGTGTTAATATTGGTATATAAGGGAGAGTTTTGAAATCTTTTGAGAATGCATAGATGATCTATGTTTTATATTTTCATTAAAGAAAAAGATAGTACAATGCCTTATATGGAGCGAATGCCCTTTTGAGTACAATTTTACTGTATATTGGCAGAAGTATTTTTCTATCAACAGATTTTTTTTTTTACAGAATGCATTCAATCATATCCATCGTGGGAATAGTTCTCATTGGCAAGGAGAACTAACCTGAATGGTCCCGGATGATAAAACACACCCTCATTTTCAATGAGTTGTGGAAAGGAGTGTGTTTCGGAGACGGAGACAATGAACCAGTACAGCGTACCTCAGAGAAAGAGCTTGTCATTTGGGAAAACAAGAACAACAAAGCTTATGCATTAATCGCAACGTCTGTAAATGAAGAGGTGAGTTGCCAGATTTCGTCATATTCAACTGTCTTTGAAGCCTTACAAAAGCTGAAAGAACTCTATGACTCACATTCTGCACTTGAAGTTGTTCAACTCATGATTACACTCTTCACTCTTGAACTGCAAAATAATGATCCTATTGCTCTTGCATCTGAAGTAAAGTCTATAATGCATGATATCAAATCCACTAAGGTTGAATTTGATATTCCTCTTATCGCTTTTCTCAAGGCACTTTATCCTACTTACTCCAATTATCTTGAGTCATTGCAAGCAAATGGAAATCTCAAAGATATAACCTTTGACTCTCTTGTGAAAAAAATTGTTGAAAGAGAGAAAGCTTTTGGAAAGAAGAGAACCCCTGAATCTTCTGAAGAGGTTGTGTGCCTTGCTCATAAAGAAAAACATCCTACTCAAGATTCTACAAGAGGAAGAGGTGGTCGAAGAGGAAGAGGAAGATATTTCAGAGGCAGGGGGGCAGACATTCTCAAGGAGAAAAGGCAGATTTGCACTGCAGACGCTGCAAAAGAAATGGATCACATGACGCCTCTACATGCAAGCTACCATGGGACAAAATTGAGCATAAAAGAAACCAACAGAAAGGTAAAACTAATGATACAAACAAAGTTAAAGCACCTGAATTTTCTCACTATGTTGTGGCACAATGTAACATTGAATTGAATGAAGATTTATTTAATGCTTCACTTGCTTCTTGGAAAAATGATTGGTTGCTTGATTCAGGAGCAACCTACCATATGACTCATAGAAATTTTTTTTTTGAAGATTTCACTGACAATGTTGATGGAGCAGCATACTTTGTAGACCAATCAAAAATCAAGCCATCAGGGCTTGGCACAATCAGGCTTAAACTGCCTGGTCTTCCAGACTTTCTTCTACATCATGTTCTATATCTCCCACAACTCAAGAGAAACTTGTTGTCCTTGGTCCACATCCGCCAGTAAGGTCACTCCATTCATATGTTTGATGGCAAGCTTGAGGTAAGAAAAGCATCTGACCACTCACTTGTTATGAGGGGAATAGAAGAAGAAAGGCTTCTCAAGCTGCAAGGAACCTCTGCTCGTGCACAACATTTCTCATACAATTCTCATCATGAAGAAGGTACACTTCCATCAAGTTTATTATGGCATGCTAGATTTGGAAATTTGAACTATGACAGTCTCTGCTTGTTGAAGAAAAATGGTGTTGCTGGTTTGCCTACAATTCCTAGGAAACTTAAGCAATGTGATGCTTGCATTCTAGGAAAGCATAGTAAACAATATTTTCATGATTCACATTCAAGAGCACATAGAAAACTTGAACTCATTCATTCAAATTTATGTATTCCAATGCCTGTTCCTTCTACAAATGGAAATAAATATATCATGACATTTATTAATGACTACACCAGAATGTGTTGGGTTTATTTATTGAAGAACAAATCTGATGCTTTTCAAACATTCAAGAATTTTCATAAATGGATTGAAAATGATGCACAATCTCATATTGGGTCTATTCTGACTGATAATGGAAAAGAATACACATCAAATGAATTTGAAAACTATCTTCGCCAACATGGGATCAAATATCAAACAACTGTGCCTTATAATCCCCAACAGAATGGTGTATCTGAAAGAATGAATAGGACAATCTTAAATATGGTACTATCCATGCTCTTCTTCAAAAATGTAAAGATAATGTTTTGGGCTGATGCTGTTCTATGTGTTGCATATATAAAGAATAGATGTCCATCTAATGCTATAAGAAACATGACCCCATATGAAATGTGGTATGGACATGTTCCTTCGATAAAGCATCTCAGGGTCTTTGGTTCCACCTGTTATGCCTTAATACCAAAGGTACATAGAAACAAATTTGGTGCTAGAAGTCGTAAGTGTATCTTTCTGGGGTATTCAAACACCTCCAAAACATACCACCTCTATGATGAAGTAAATAAGAAGTTTGTTGTATCTAGAGAGGTAATTTTTCTTGAATCATCCAAAACTGACAATGTTGTTGAGCAGCAACTTAATCGCTTAGATAGATTCCCAAAAGCAAAATCATTTCAAGAATTTGATAATCAGATTCCACATCTTGAATGGGGGATTCCTATACTAGATCAACATGTGGAATCTTCTTCTGAAGAACACTCTCCCCTGCATGAAACTCCAACAAGGGATGATACTTTAAGTGATGTGATTGATAGAATTGGGAGACTCAATCTTGATTCAGTCCCAACTCAATCAACAGAGTAGCCTGGACCATCTGAAAAAGGTCCCCCAAAGTGGCTGACAAAGACACTTGAAAGTGTTCATCCTGATGAGGTTGGAAAGATAGGAACTAGAAATTCAAACCGGAAAAATGGAGGTGATGTGGATGACTCTAATTCACCTGTTGATATGGATGTTTCTTATGATTGTGAATTGAACTTTTCTATAGATTTTGAACCAACTTCCTTCAAAGAAGCTGCTTCTCATGATGAATGGAAATAAGCAATGCAAAAGGAGTATGGTGCCCTCATAAAGAATGACACTTGGAAGCTGGTTGATCCTCCATTAGGAACCAAACCAATTGGCTGCAAGTGGGTCTACAAGAACAAGTATAAAGTTGATGGCTCACTTGACAAGCACAAAGCTAGGCTTGTGGCAAAAGGTTTTGCACAAAAGGAAGGGGTCAATTATGAGGAGACTTTTTCCCCCACAGCAAAATGGGCTACCATCCGGACACTCTTTGCACTAGCAGCTCAGAACGGTTGGAAAGTCCACCAAATGGATGTAAAAATTGCTTTCTTAAATGGAGATCTAAAAGAGAATGCTTTTATGTCCCATCCTAAAGGATTTGCTATGAAAGGACATGAACATAAAGTATGCAAACTGGTGAAGTCCTTGTATGGCCTCAAACAAGCACTGCGAGCCTGGTATGAAAAACTAACTGAGCATCTTCTGAAACTCAATTTCAAACATTATGATCTTGATGATGCAACTTTATTTGTCAAGAAAGTTGGCAAAACAGTTGTATATCTTGTGGTATATGTAGATGATCTTTTGATGACAGGGAACAATGAAAGCTACATTGCATCCATAAATAAGGAATTGGGGAAAAGTTTTGAAATGACTGATTGGGCTATGTTCATTACTATCTTGGCATTGAAGTAACCCAACATCCGAATTCCATATTTATTTCTCAAAAGAAATACATTGGAGATCTGCTGAACAGGTTTGGAATGATAGAGTGCAATCCTCTTACTACTCCAATGGAACAAAAATTAAAGCTCACATCTATTGAAGGAAAAGAATTTGAGGATGAAACAGAGTATAGACAGCTTGTAGGAAGTCTCAACTACCGAACTACTACCAAACCAGACATTTCGTTTGCTGTTGGAATCCTCTCCAGGTTTATGCAAAAGCCTTGTGAGGGACATTGGTCTGCTGCAAAAAGAGTTCTAAGGTACTTGAAGGGAACTCAAGACTTTGGAATCAAGTATACACAGGTGGACGACTTTAGCTTGATTGGATCCTCTGATTCAGACTTCGATGGAGACAAAGAAACTGGAGTATCTACTTCAGGATATGTTATGAGTCTTGGATCAGGAGCTGTCTCCTAGAGATCACGCAAACAATCAGTTCCAGCGGATTCCACAACAGAAGCAGAATACATGGCAGCAGCTGAAGCAACAAAAGAAATTGTGTGGCTCAGGAAAATTCTTGAAGATTTGCAGGTAAAACAAGTACAATCAACCCCACTCATGATTGAAAATACCTTTGCAATAAATTTGGCCAAGAACCAAAAGTTCCATGATCGAACGAAGCACATCAATACTAAATATCATCTGATTCGACATCATGTTGAGGCCAAAACAATCCATCTTCGTCATTGTTCCACAAATGCGCAAATTGTAGACATCTTCACCAAAGCGCTTGGAAGAGAAAAGCTTGAACGATTCAGAATGATGCTTGGACTCACCAACATCCCTTCAGATTAAGGGGGGGAATGTTGACACCTAATCCTTGTGATTGGGTGAATATATGTAAATAGATAAATAAGAAATATGAACAGTCATCCAGAGATGAACTGAACAGTCTCTCCCTCATGTATATAATGAAGACCTACCTGATGGAATATGAAACATGAATCATTTTTACTTTATGGAGTTACTTCCTGGCCTGACAGAATCATCTGCTTTCATTGTGGCAAGCCCGGGCACATGAAGAAAGAATGTCGATTCTAGAAGAAAGGACAAAAGGATCAGAGACTGTCCCGTATAAATCACAAGTCATCCAGCACAAATGATGGTGAGACTACTGCTGTAGCCACAGATGGTGATGTGTTGTCTACTGTTTCAGTAGAGGATGCATGTGTATATACATCTAGCAGTAGCGTTGATTGGATCCTTTACTCTGGGGCATCTCACCATGTAACCCCATGCAAAGATAGTTTTGTTTCATATAATCCTGGTGATTATGGTAGAGTGCATTTGGGGAATAATCATTTTTGCAGTATTGTTAGAGTGGGAGATGTCTAGATCAAGATGAAAGATGGAGAAGATATATTGTTGAAACAGGCCAGGCATGTACCAGAAATGCGCGTGAGTTTAATCTCTATGGGATGACTAGATGATGAAGGCTATTCGACAAGATTTGGAAAAGGAGGCTGGAAAATTAGCAAAGGTGCAATGGTTGTGGCCAAAGGACCCAAGTCAGGAACATTATAGACATTGAAGACACTGATAGGAAAATTAGATTTGGTTGCTATCACAAAAGAAGGAAATTCAGCCGATCTATGGCATAAGCGTTTGGGTCACATGAGCGAGAAGGGCTTAAAAATCCTTGTTGGTAAAAATTTATTGCCAGGTTTGAAATCCTACAATCTTAATCTTTGTGAGCATTGTATATATGGTCGACAAAGAAGGGTTTCATTCCTTAGAGGTGGTCATAACAGAAAGAAAAATGTGTTAGAATTGGTACAGTCAGATGTGTTTGGGCTTGTTAACATCAAATCATTAGGAGGAGCATCATATTTTGTAACATTTATAGATGATGCATCCAAGAAGGTTTGGGCATATCCTAGGAAAAATAAAAGTGAAGTGTTTGGAATATTTCAAAAATTCCATGTTGTTGTTGAGAGAGAGACTAACAAATTGCTGAAGTGTTTAAGAACAGATAATGGTGGAGAATACTGCTAAAATGAATTTAAGGAATATTGTAATAGGTTTTGCATAAAGCATGAGAAGACTATGCCTGGTACTCCTCAACAGAATGGTGTCGTAGAAAGGATGAATCACACCATTATGGAAAAGGTGTGAAGTATGTTGTCCAATTCTGGTTTGGAGAAGAATTTTTGGGCTGAAGCAGTCAGGACTACTTGCTACCTCATAAATAGATCTCCAACTATAGCCTTGGATGCCAGTATCCCTAAAGAAGTTTGGACTGGTAAGAATTCAAACTATTCTCACTTGAAAATCTTTGGATGTGAAGCATTTGTACATATTCCCAAAGAAAATAGAACTAAGCTAGATGATAAATCTATGAAATGCATTTTTTTAGGATATGTGGATGAAGATTTTGGTTATGGTCTATGGGATCCGGTCAAACATAAAATTATTAGAAGCAGGGATGTTATATTTAATGATTCAGAAATGTTCAAGAGGACTGTAGGTGAGTTGGAGGTCAAGAAGGTTATTGACAGGTTTAAAGAGCAGCAAGAAAACATACCACTAATACAAGAAAATGAACAACAAATTCAGGAACATGAGGAATAACAAGTGGAAAATGATGAACAACAAGAAGAAGGAATCTTGCAGGAACCTTTACAGGAGATTCAACCTGATAATGCACCACCACAGTTGGTTTGCAAATCTTCTAGGCCTCATAAGCCTTCACAAAGGTATCCTCCTTCAAACTATATTTTGTTGACTGATGAAGGTGAAGCTAATTGTTTTCAAGAAGCTTGTAAAGTCGAGCATAGTAAAGAATGGAAGAAGAAATGAACTCTTTGCAAGAAAATAAAACTTGGGATTTGGTAAACCTCCCAAAAGGTAGAAAGGCTCTACAAAACAAATGGGTGTACAATATTAAGCATGAAGGTGACGAAAAGAAGTAGAGGTATAAAGCAAGGCTGGTGGTGAAAGGTTTTGCCCAAAAAGAAGGTAATGAATTCATTGAAATTTTCTCACCTGTTGTCAAAATGCCATCCATTAGAGTCATTCTTGGTCTAGTTGCTACTTTAGACCTAGAATGTGAACAGCTAGATGTAAAAATTGCTTTCCTTCATGGTGAATTGGAGGAAGAAATTTATATGGAGCAGCCAGAAGGCTTCATAGAAAAAGGCAAAGAAGGCCTTGTTTGTAGGTTGAAGAAGAGTCTCTATGGGTTGAAACAAGCACCTCGACAATGGTACAAGAAATTTGATTCATTCATGTTGGAACATGGTTTTCAGAGGTTGGAAGCTGACCATTGTGTCTATATCAAGAGGTATGATCAAGGAAAGTATATCATATTATTGTTATATGTGGATGACATGTTGATTGTTGGGCATGATAAGAATAATATCAATAGATTGAAGAAAGATTTGGGTAGCAAATTTTCAATGAAGGATTTGGGACCAGCACAACAGATATTGGGCATGCGGATTATGCGTGATAGGAAAAACAAAAGGTTGTGGCTGTCATAAGAAAAATATATCAAGAAGGTGCTTGACAGGTTTAATATGAAGGATGCCAAGCCAGTTGGTACACCCCTTGCAGCCCACTTCAAGCTGAGTACTGAATTATGTCCTAGTGATGACAAGGAGAAAGAAGAGATGAGCAAGATTCCTTATGCTTCAGCAGTTGGCAGTTTGATGTATGCCATGGTATGCACACGACCAGACATTGCATATTCAGTGGGAGTAGTGAGTAGGTTCCTTGCCAATCCAGGCAAACAACATTGGCAAGCAGTAAAATGGATTTTAAGGTATCTCAAGGGTACTAGTCATTATTGTTTATGTTTTGGTCATGATGAGACTGTGCTTGAAGGATTTATAGATGCAAATATGGCTGGAGATATGGATACCAGAAAATCCACTACAGGTTATTTGTATACATTTGCAGGTGCAGTAGTATCTTGGTGTCAAGGCTACAAAGAATAGTAGCCCTCTCTACAACAGAGGCAGAGTACATAGCAGCAACAAAAGCTTGTAAAGAGATGTTGTGGATGCAACCATTCCTAGGAGAGATAGGAATAAAGCAGGACAAGTATGTGTTATATTGTGATAGTCAAAGTGTCATTCACTTGGCAAAAAACTTAACATTTCATTCAAAAACCAAGCACATTGACTTTAGGTACCATTGGATCCAGCATGTGTTGGAGGAAGAACAGTTATCCTTGGAAAAGATCCATACAGATAGGAACCCTGCTGATATGCTCACTAAGATTCTACCACGAAATAAACATGAGATAAGTAGAGGCATGGTAGGACTTGGTGTGACTTGATCACTCTTATTTTGCTTCAAGTGGGAGAATGTTAAGTGTGAAGCCAAATTCATACAGGATTCTAGATCCTTCTACACTGCTAGTAGTTTCTAGAATCACATGCAAGATTCTAAATCCTTCTACACCGCCAGTAGTTTCTAGAATCACATGCAAGATTCTAGATCCTCCTACACTGCCAGTAGTTTCTAGATCCCTCTACACCGCCAGTAGTTTCTAGAATCACATGCAGGATTCTAGATCCTCCTACACCGCCAGTAGTTTCTAGATCATTCCAGATCTCTATATGAATCACATACAGGATTCTAGATCCTTCTTCTGCCTCTATAAATTTGTAGTTTCTCTGGCCAAAGCAAGCGAGCAAGTGAAGGCCCAAGCTTGTTATGTAATGCAAAGTGATTTCTATTCTCCAGTGATTGTTTTATCTATTCCGCTATTTCTGACTGAGTAATCTTGTTGTTTCTCCATTTGTTTGTCTCTGTGAATTATATTATGCTATTGCTATCTAAGTCTCTGAGTATAAATCTGTTGTGTTTTATGTATGCTCTGATCTAACATATCATTGTTTTGGTTTTTCTTGAATACTTAAATTTATCACTAAATATTTTAGAAGGATCAATCCCTAGGTTCATCGGCAATTGCACTTCTTTATATATGATTTTGGCCCACGCTAATAATCTGTATAGTACTATCCCAGCAGTTTGGTTCTTCTTAAGCATTTAGATTTATCACTAAATAGTTTATAGGGATCAATTCCTATGACCATTGGCAATTGTATTTCTTTACATACCTTTTCTGTCCATACTAATAATTTGTCCGTGATTCTACCCATATCTTTGGCTAATTGTACCAACATTGCAATGTTTATTGGTTTTAAGGAAAAATAAGTTGCAAGGAGAACTTCCTGAGTCATTAAGAGTTTTTCATAATTTGAAAGTTTTAAATATGGGTTACAATAAATTTTATGGTGGTATGCCTGAGTGGATATCAAATTTCACTAAGTTATGTGTGTTGGATCTATCCAACAATAAATTTAGTGGAGTGATACCATTATATCTTGAAAGACTTCAAGGATTTGCGAATGGATCTTCTCAAAATGATACAAAGTACGAAGAAATGACAATTGACATGAAAGGATATGAGTACAATCTATCATATGTGTTGTCTTCCAAAACAATATTTGATTTGTCTGGTAACAATCTTAATGGGATAATCCCTGCAAGCATGGGAAGCTTGAGTAACTTGAGATTGCTGAATTTATCTAACAATCAATTAGAAGGTTTAATACCTCCATCTCTTAGTAATATATTTACATTGGAACAGTTGGACTTGTCCAAAAATAACTTGAGTGGAAAAATTCCAGAGGAGCTCTCTGCATTACATTGGTTGGAAGTAATGAATGTTTCATTTAATAATCTTTGTGGGTTTATCCAAAAAAACACAAATTTCTGGTTTTAATGCAACCTCATTTCAAAAAAATAAGTGTTTGATTGGGTGTCTTTTAGATCCAGGTAATAAAAATGTAACCTTATCTACGAATGATGACAATATAAGTAAACAATGGTGAGAAGAAAGTGGGATGGTTGAGTGCAGTGACAGAAAAGATATCATTAAGTGTCAGAGGGGACTGGAATTTGGGGAGTGATTAGTATATTTATCATTTCCAAGAGAGTCAAAAATTGGGTATCAGCTTTGTCACATAACAAACCAAGATCCTCTTACCATATCTCGAAGATGCGCACGCTCTGATACGCGACCAGGCTAGGTCTGCGAACGATTGCCCGCTGCCATGGCTGCACCAGGGGGTGCGGAGCCCTCTCCCACCCCTCCGCTAACACCAGCATAAGCCTTCCGAAGCATTCTAACGCAGAGGGGAAAAAAACGACCTCATCCTGAAGTACCGAAGTTTATCAAAAAGCTAGATGAAATTCCAGAAATCGCTTTACCAAAAGACCAAACGATCAAAATCGCCCTTGCCTTGGCTGACAGAGGCTTAGTGGGGCAATTTATGGGTCGGTGGCCAACCACAAAATCAACTGATGAATGGGTTCAACGAAACTGGAGACCCCTGCTACCCAACAATGTGATCAGTTACGCGGTTGGAAGGGGCTTTTTCATATTCGAATTCACTACCAAGGAAGACCGAGATCTGGTGTTCAAAAATGGCCCATATTTCATGGGAAACCAAGGTCTCTTTCTGAATAAATGGACACCCGATTTTGACCCCTCAGTCGATGTTCCAAAGGAGGTCCCTGTTTGGGTTCGGCTTCCCAATCTGCCAATACACTGCTGGAGCTATCAATCTCTGCAAAAGATAGGAAACAGACTGGGCAGATTCATCGACAAAGCTGATAACAAGGGCCAATACACCTGCGCCAGAATATGCGTGGAAGTTGACCTAGAAGCTGGACTACCGGAAGCCATCAAGCTTACAGTGGGAGATTGGCACCATTTCCAGAAGCTGGACTATGAGCAACTGCCCTTTAAATGCGGAATCTGCCATGAGCACGGCCATTTTCAACAAAACTACCCCAAAGCACCATCAGGGGACAAAGAGGAAGAAGAAGGATGGAAGGAAATAAAAAAGGGAAAGGTAGTCTCAAAGCCAAACGAGAAGAAGCAGACAGGACCAAAGGGGAATCCCCAGTCCAATGACAAGCCCAAACCAGTCTCAAATGAAGGCCCATGCTCAGGTGAAAAGGTGGAGGCCTCAGAGAACCATGAAGAACCTGAAGATCAGCCGAAGAAAAGGAAAGATACTGAAGAAGAATCAAATGCCCATCTAGCCAAAGCAGATCAAGGAGAAAAAGCAGGCAACGACGAGCACATTAGTCTTGCATCTGACTCAGAGGAAGAAACAGAAGAAAGAGAATCTGAATCAGACAACTCACAAATATCTCCTATCAAATCGACCAGGGGCCGGAAATCCAAGAAGAAACAGAGAGAGGAGAAAACCTACATGGATGTTCTCCAAGGCTCCTACAAAACTCTCAAGGGAATGATGAACACCAGATCCGGGCGCAAGCATAACAAGGCTCCAAAAGGAGCCACTCCCCCCCAACCCTGTAAATAATGAAATACGTCTCCTGGAATTGCAGAGGATTAGGTAGCAGGCTGAAAGAAGAGGCCCTGAAAGACATTGTGAGGTTGCATGTGCCTGAAATCCTTCTCATCCAGGAGACAAAGCTGGAGGACACTCTTCTCCTCCAAACCAGCAAAACATTCTGGCGCAAAGGCCCTGGTAGAGTTGTCAGTGCTAGAGGTGCCTCTGGTGGGATTGCCTCCTTCTGGGACAGCTCCAAATACGACTTGATTCAAGAAGAAAGTTGCCAGAACTGGATTTTCACTCAGCTCCTCCACAAAGATTCTGGTCAAAAAGTAAGTATGTTTAACCTTTATGCTCCGGTCTCTCCATCAGAGAAAAAAATTTGTTGGGACTCGCTCCAGTCCTTTCTTTCACTGCAAAATCTAGAAAACATCATTATTGCAGGGGATCTGAACGTTACTCTAGCCGCTGAAGAGAAAAAAGGTGGTTCCCCTGTAAGGGATCCAGCTAGAGAATGGGTAGAAGATATAATGATTGGCTGGGATCTGGAGGACATCAAACCCTCAGCTAGGAAATACACCTGGTCTAATAAAAGATTAGGCCCCAGCCATATAGCGGCTCGTTTGGATAGATTCCTAATCCAAGCCTCCTTTCTTACTAGCGGTCTAATGGCCTCATCCAAAATTCTGCCCAACTACACCTCCGATCATAAACCCATAAGTCTCGAGCTCTCCATGGATGGTTTTCTTGGCCCCATTCCATTTAGATTTAGTCCTTTGTCGATTCAGCAAGAGGGTTTCAATGAGGTGGTTTCTGAAGTCTAGAACCGGAAAATACAGGGATCCCCTTTCTTCGTTTGGGAAGAAAAGTTGCGGCTCTTAAGAGAAGACTCAAGGAGTGGGCTAAAGCTTTGAAAACTCCAGCTGCCAAGAGAAAAGAGTCTGTAGAAAACCTTGCTGCCCTCCAATCATCAATGGAGAATTCAGTTATTAACCAAAGTCTGCTCCAAAGAGAAGTTGAGTTGCAAAAAGCCCTTCATAAAGCTAGTAGGGACGAAGAGGAGTATTGGAGACAAAAATCCAGAAACTTATGGTTACAGGCCGGCAACAAAAATACTAGTTTCTTCCACAAGCATGCCGAAGCCCGAAAGCAATTCAAAAATGTTTCTGAAATCCGCTCCCAAGATGCAGTGGTTAAAGATTTTGAAGGCATCAAGAGAGCAGCCTTCTCCTATTTCAAAGATCTCTATTCAGGGCCTAATGACCAGCCTATAGATCCTCAAGCCTATCCGTATAATCTAATCCCCTTCTGTGTGCAAGACCCTATCAATAATATGTTGATTGCTCCGATCAGCATGGATGAGCTCAAGAAAGCCTTGGATTGCATGGAACCGGATAAGGCGCCAGGGCCTGATGGGTTCACTGCTAGGTTCCTTCAGTCTTGCTGGTCAACTATCAATAAAGACCTCCTGAGAATGGTTAGGAAGTCCCAATACTGCGCAAATATAGGAGGCAGTACCAATTCAGCCTTCCTTGCATTAATACCGAAAGAGAAAGGAGCTTCAGACTTCAGTAGATTTCGACCTATTTCGCTGTGTAATACTAGCTATAAACTGATTACCAAAATAATATCCATTCGCCTCAAGAATATTCTGCCGGACATCATACCAGAGAACCAAGGAGGCTTCATTAAAGGGAGAAAGATACTGGATAATATTGTGCTGGTACAAGAGGCAATTCACTCAAGTGGCCAGAGGAAAGAGAAAGGAATGGTAATAAAACTCGATTTGGCTAATGCCTTTGACAGGGTGAGGCATGACTTCCTGTTTGCTGTTATGAAGAAAATGGGCTTCTCAATAAAATTCATAAATTGGGTGAAAGCCTGCATCGCCTCTCCTTGGATTGCACTGTTGGTAAATGGCCGGTCGACTGAATTTTTTAAAGCTTCCAGGGGATTAAGACAAGGTTGTCCACTGTCCCCGCTTCTCTATGCTATTCAAGCCTCAGTGCTTAGTTTCCAGCTCGACTTCTGTCAGCATGTCCAAGTTCTGCCAGGACTCAGAATGGTGCATAAAGTCAAAGACATAAACCATGCCCAATTTGCCGACGATACTCTACTTCTAGGTGGAGCGAGCATTAATTCGGCCAGATCTTTTAAAAAGGAACTGGACATTTATAAGGAAGCCTCCGGCAGCAAGATAAACTACTCAAAAAGCACAATCTATGGTTGGAACTGCTCAGCCAAAAATCTGGCTGATATAGCTAGGCTTCTTGAGATGAAAATTTGTCAGGATTGGGAATCATTCAAATATCTTGGGATCCCAATTTTCAGATCCATCCCTAAAGTTACCCACTGGATGCCCCTTTTGGATAAGCTTAAGCTCAGAATTCAAGCCTGGGGAGCCTCCTGGCTGAACACTGCTGGGAAAATAATTCTCTGTCCTAACATGCATGCCACTTTTTCAGCATTCCATTCTCCTTGCCCCCAAAACCTTTCTCAGTAAAATGGATGGTATGCTGAGGAGATTCCTGTGGGAAGGGGGGAAAAACAATGAAATAAGACTTCATCTCGTAAATTGGGATACCATTAAGAGACCATTCATGGAAGGAGGACTGCAAATGAGAGAGTTGGCTGCTCAAAACCTCGCTCTAGGCTCAAAAATTTTGTGGAATATTGTGGCTGGGAAAACAAGCTGGAGCAAGAAAGTACTGTGGAAGAAATACTTTCAAGGTCAACGTTTGAGATGTTTGGACCTTCCACCAAAAACCACCAAAGGTTCCCCAATATCCAAGCTCTGTATCGCGGCTCTGGAGAATTTCAGTCCCAACCTCTACTGGATTCCAGGTAATGGGAAAAAAATCAGAAATTGGGATGATCAGATTCTTGGAGACCAGCCGCTACACCATATAGAAGACCTGGCAAATATTAAACCATGGCTGCACTCCAACAATAAAGAAACCCTTTGGGACATATCCACCTGGACGGAGGATGATGGTAGAAGATGGGAGAGCTGGAATCTAGGAGAGGTACCTCACCGGTTGCAATCTGAAGCTTCATTACTATTAGACAAACTCCAAGGAAAATCTCCCTTGTCAGCAACAGCCAAGGACAAAAGAGGGCGGGGCTCCCATACTGGTTCCTACTCGGTTGCTGAAGGATACAAAAGTTTGATTGTTGTTCTGAATGTTCCACCAGACCCAACGCAATGGAAATTCATATGGAGCTTCCCTTCTCTCCCAAAAATAGATTTCTTCTGCTGGACGCTTGCTCATAACAGTATTCTCACTGGAGATAACCTGAGAAAACGTGGAATGGAAGGGCCGTCCAGATGCCCATTATGTATATCAGAGGAAGAAACAGCTGATCATCTATTGTTGTTGTGCCCCTTTGCCAAGGCTGTTTGGAAGGGGGTTCTGAGTTCAAGGGCAGACAAGATTGAGATGCCAAGAAATGTGCCAAACCTGCTTCACGAGTGGGCCAAGCTAGCTCCGTTCTGCTTCAATAAAAAAACCTGCAAAAGACTGCATGGATGTGGATCCCGAAATTCATCTGCTGGAAGTTATGGCTGGAAAGGAATAACAGAATATTCAGAGGAGAAATCTGCACATCTAACAATGTTATATCCAAAATTAAAGCTATTATGGGAGAGACACTGGAAGCTAAGCCGGCCTTAAGGAACGAAGTGAGTCTGGGCAGCGAGGAGGAGCTTTGGCTGAAAGATATTGTTCCAAATAATCAAACCAACCCTATTCCTCCAGCCTCTTGCCATGCTATGTGGGAAATACGCCTGGAAGAACAGGAATTTCTAAAGTGGAGATCGGCCCTAGATGACCACTGTCTATTCTTCGACGGGGCCTTTAAAGGCAACCCTGGAGCTGCAGGTGGAGGTGGAATACTGCTGAATCCCGATGGCACTACGTTACTTAGGTATCATTGGGGTCTGGGAATCGAATCAAACAATAGAGCTGAGGCTCTAGCTTTGTGGCAGGGGCTGACTCTGGCTCTTAAACGGAACATTCAATCCCTAACGGTCTTTGGAGACTCTCGGCTCATCATTCAAGAAATGAACTCTCTCACGAACCCTTTGCAGATCCATTTAGGCCGCATTCTCAAGAAAATTAGATCCATGCTGGTCAAGTTTCGGAAAATTTCCTTCTATCACATATTGAGGCAGCTGAATTATCAAGCCGATTTAGAAGCCAATCTTGGCTCAGCCAGTAGCCCAAGAACCCTTTCAGTCAACTCTGAAGAATCTCACTGCATCATCCCTTAATAGTCTCCCAAGAAATCTGTTCTTTCAGATGCATGGGGGATCAGCTACTGAACCAGTAACTTTGGATATGCTTCAGGCTTGCTGAACTAGTTACCAGATTCTGAATCAGTTACATCAAGCTCCAAGGGTGGGCAAACAAGAAAACTTAGATGCTCTGGATTCTCTGTCCCTAGCAGGCTCTATAAGCTCTGTTCTCAGCAGAAGCAGGAACCAGAGGATGAATATTTGAATTTATGTAAACAAAAGCCAAGGTGACCTCAAAACAGGAAGGGTACATCATGAAAAAAGAAAGGAATCAATGGGCAGCAACTGATTCGTTTTCCAGACGTGACCAATCCCAAATTGAATGACGGTTTCTCCTGTTGGCTTGGATATTGTGAGATCGAATGAAAGCTTGTATCAGCGATCCCCTGTTACAGGTGTGCAGCTTCCCGGTTCAACTGATGTCGAGTGGCTGTAATCAGATCTGGGGCGCAACTTCAATCAATATTGCTGATGGAGGTAAAGTTTAGAATCTCATCTGTAGCTGAAAGCATCGCTGTGGTATGAACGCCAAGGCTCTGTTGTTGCAGTAGCCAAGAGGGTAAATGCAAGCAGCGGAGCAGCATTGCCTAAGATCGTCCCTTCTTCAACCCATCCAGAAAGAGGGTGGTTCTTCAATTGATTGTGCATTCGGTGAAAGACGAGGAATAGGCATTGAACCATATTGCGAGACAGAGCATCAAATCGGACAGCACAAACTATTAAATGGCCGATCATCCAGACTCTATTTGACAGCCTAGACTAGTCTGGTAGATCTCAGAACCTTTAAGGCAAGGATTCTGCGAAACTCTTCCCAAAGGGCGATACTGTGTCAAAGAATGTCCATGGACCCTCATTGTGTAACAAGAAATCTGAGAGACATGAATTTTGAGGAATCTCTTCCCGGTGTAATAAGTATGCGGCAGCTGTTTTGTCGCCAATAAAAAATTAACCGTTACAGTCAAAAAAAAAAACCAAGATCCTCTTATGGAATGTACCAATTTTCTATGTAATCAAATCCTAAATGGTTTAGTTTGTTTTATTAAATTCTTATTAATATTTATGTAATGTTTTTTTTTTTTTATCGGAGGCTCTGGCATATTGATGTTACAGGAGCTAACTTTATCTGCACGTATATGTTTTCCGCAGCGATTAGAGTTTCATATGGTAATGTCGCAAAGCTATATGTTGGCGAAAGTTTGAACGCACTATGACCAATGCAGTTCTGAAATTATCATTTTAATGTATTGATCTCGTCAAGGTTGACGTATATATTGGCCATAGAGATTAAGGTTCACCATGGTAATGTCATATAGTTATTTGTCGTAGAGGGTTCACGTATATATTGGCCATAGAGATTAAGGTTCACCATGGTAATGTCATATAGTTATTTGTCGTAGAAAGTTTGAACCCTCTATGAGTAGAAAAGTTAGTAAATTGTGATTTGGGCGTATTGATCTTGCTTCGGCTAAGCTGAAATATCAACTAGATCCCTGTAGTGTGAAGTCTCAGCTAGATTTGTGTAGTTTAAACCATTCAAGTGAAAAATAGAAGTTTCAAGATAGATATATAGTAACTATATTATATATATAATTAATTTTAAAAATATTTATTTAATATATTATTATATATATATATATATAATATGTTAAATAGGTATTTTTAAATTGAATATATCAGAAATTAATTATATATATAATATAGTAATTAATTTATTAGATAGTAAAAGGATTAAATCTCTCAAGTACAAAAACAAATATACACTTTAAAATATTATTAGTTTGATAATTTTTAATTGAAAAATAATTAAAATTAAATTCCTGAATTATTAACATATTCACATTAATAAATGATAATAATAAAGTGCAATTAAAATTCCAATTTTATTGAAAATTTTGTATTTAAAAGATATTAACATTAAAAAAAAATCAAACAAACTCAACCAAACTAAACTACGTATAAATCAATTTGCTTTACCTATAAAACTTTCATATGGTTTAAATTACATAGCTTTCTCAATATAGCTGTTATTAAAATTGGAAAATTTTGTATTTAAGAGATATTAACCTAAAAAAAAATCAAACAAACTCAACCAAACTAAAATACCTATAAATCAATTTGCTCTACCTGTAAAACTTTCATATGGTTTAAATTACATAGCTTTCTCAATATAGCTGTTATTATAACCTATTGCAAACATATTTTTGACCAATTTGAAATTGGTTTCTTCGTAACATTATCAAACCTAGATATATCCCACGAGTCACTTTTCTTAAATTTTTTTCTGGTGTTGGAAATGAGATGCACAACAAATTAAACATATATTCACCAAATAAAATCAAGCACAGAAGACACAGCAATTTAACGTGGTTCACCCAACCAATCTCGGCTACCTCCACTAAACATAGGCATTGGCAATCCGTATGGATACGTGTTTTATAGCTAGGAGAATCTAACTGCCTCATAAATCTTTTCACATCAAATTTAGGATGCATTAACTCTCTCCCAACAACCTGGAACTAATCTAGCAACCAATTCCTATTGTTGTCACACATTAGAGATTTTTGCCTGAAACAAAAAATCTCAACATCTGTGAAAAAAAAACATCGTACAGTTTAAATCTCTCATTGAAACACCATATTACAAGCATCGTTGCATTTGTATTTTAGATCTCCAATGAATCAGTTATTTATTGATCGACAAGCCTAAGCATTAAAGGACATTACTTGGCAGTGAATAGCGAGTGGAGGTCCCCACGATTTCCTACTTACTTTTTGGAGCTGTACTGACTTTCAGATTTTAAAATCTGATGGAGCTTTATTCTTCATTTCCTTAGGAATCTTCGAATTCTCATTTCCTTTTGATTGAATTTCGGAAGGACCTTCAAAATTCTTGCCTTTAATCTGTTCTACGGAGATAACTTCCAAAGTTAGGCATCCTATATAGTCGTCAATGTGGCTCTGTGGGAAGGAAGCATGGACCAGAGAGTGTTTGGACTCACGGGAATTAGAAGGATGAAAACATCACAACATAATTAAATTAATCAATTGAATGTGCTACCTGTAAAGCAAGATCGACTGAATTGGAGGAAGGTGTGACACATTCACTAAATGTGGAATTTTTGTGAAGAAATCATAAGCAAAGTTGACAAGGATAGTTTGTACAACAAGTAACGCTATTAATTCGCATGCCAAAACAGAGTGGAATGCGTTTCCAAGAGGAAGAGGATCACTGCAGAGGAAACGAAGAGTGAAACATGTGGTGTTGAACTGCTCAAAGGGTATTGATTGCTGTAACATTGAAAGTAAATCAAATAATTTAATTTCAATTAGGTTAATGATTGTTTAATGGGTAGATAAATAAATTATATTTAAATTTAATAAGTTATTTTTGGATTTGAAACTGAAAACAGATTTAAATACTCTTCACATTATTCATTAGATGATATATTAGAGGAAGAATATCTTCTTGAAATAAAATCTTGTCCACTCATTTATTTAAAATTCAAAATTCCTCAAACTCAATTCCACTATAGACCAAACCTACTACTTAATAAAATATGTTTATATCTTTATTTTATTATTATATTAATTTGTTACAACAATAATTGTGAAGGATAATGTATTTTTAAAGATATTATTTAGATTAAAGTTACATTTTAATTATGAAATAAAAATTAAAGTTATTGGATTTGGTTTTCTTTGAATAACAATGATGATAAGTTAGTAGAATTAACATTCATTTGTACATAACAATTAGGGATAACTATCAGTATTAACAATTAATTATATCTAATATAAATTCATATGTGGATCTAGCAAGCATATCAAATCTCTTTATGTGCAAACCTCTTTTAACATCCAAAACATGAAAAATGATATTTGTGCTCAAAGGTATGTATGAAACGCCAAATAAAAATTGGATCTTATTTTTGAAGGCTAAGATTTTGTATATTAAAAGGGAAGCAAATGAAAACATAAGCAATATATGTGAACTCAAATCAAATAGCTTGTATCCTTTTTTATCATCACAATAAGCAATAAATGTGTGTTTACTTTGCATCAAGTTTTCTTCTTTCATGTTTTCGAACATAGCACTCTTAAATGACTAAATTTTAGTTTATAGACATAAAATACATTAGATACAAAAACCATTAGAAACATATTTACCTCGAAGCATATTACATGCACATTCTACTAGTGTTATGTTTTTCCTATGAGTAGCTCCATTTTGCTGAGGTGAATGTGGCACTATAAATTGTTGTAGAATATCATTGCTCTTACAATATTAGTTAAATGCTTTTGATTTATAGTCTCCCCCTTGATTAGAGCTAAGAATTTTGATGCATTTGCCAAACTCTTTTCCACCATATTTTTGAATTCTTTAAAGCACTCAAAGACATCTCTCTTCTTTCATATCAAATAGACCCAGGTATACCTAGATCTATCGTAAAAAAATAAAATACCATGCTCCATTAAGAGATATAGTTTGCAGAAGTCCACATACATAAGTATGAATCAATTCAAGTATTTTCCTTTGTATTTTCTCTTTATGTATACGAAATTCCTCTCTACGTTGCTTTCCAAGTACAAATTTATTGGTTATTGTGATGATAAAATAGCATACACGTTTTTTGATTCATGTTAACATAGATTTCTTACAAGTAGGGATTTGGTGTTTCGTGAGAATGGAGATGAAGGTGATAAAATGAATAATACTAGTATATGACATGGTACTATCAATGATTATGTAAAAATAGAAACGACTGATAAAAAATAATATGAACAAACACAAGAACAAGTACAGGTTCATGAAGCCCTAAGGGATAGCTCAGTTGGTCAAGTTCCTTTTGCTAAGTACCTCGTTTATCAGGAAGTCACGCGGTCAACTCTCCTCAACACCCTTGGGGTTAGGTCTTGCTAATTTGGCCGATAGGTAGATCTCTTCGGGTTGATCTACCTAGATTTTCTCGTGCATGTAGTAGTCACTCAGTGTTTGTGAACCACCCTTAAAAAAAGTACAGGTTCATGAGAAAGAAGCTTTAAGCAATCATGTCACTCCAAGAAGAGAAGAAGAAGAAGAAAGAAGGGAAACTCCAAGAAGTTCATCACATCAAATTTAGGTACCTATATGGTATAAAAAATGCATTGATTTCTCATGTATTGAATGTTATAGAACCTTCAAGTTATGAAGAATCTAAAGAATATAAACAATGAGGAGATGCAATGAATGAAGAATGTAACTCTATAATAAAGAATGACACATGGAAATTAACAAAATTACCTAAAATAAAGTTCTCAGTATGATGCAAATGGCTCTACAATTCCAATTTTAATGTTGATGGAAATATTGACAAGTATAAAGCTAGATTGGTTGCAAAAATCTATTCACAATAATAGGAATTGATTATGAAGATACTTTTGCACTTTTAGCTTAGTTGAACACAATTAGAACCATGATTGCATTAGCCACAAAACATAATTGGAAATGCATCAATTAGGTGTCAAATCAGCTTTTTTGAATGGTGAGTTAAAAGAAAAAGTTTATTTTGTTCACCCTCAAGGGTTTGTAAAGAATGGATGGGAGCATCTTGTTTGTAGGTTAAAAAAAGATTTATATGGTTTTAAACAAGCAAGAAGATCTTGGTATGTGAAAATTGATTCTTTCTTTTATGATAATGGCTTTGTGAGAAGCAAAAGTGATCCTAGCCTGTACATCAAGGAAAAAGAAGAAGGGAATATTGATTTCATACATTTATATGTTGGTGATATTATCATAATAAACAGTGCATCCAAGTTGATTGAAGAAATTAAACGTCAATTGTCACAAGTAGCTGAGATGAAGGAACTTGGTGAATTGCATTATTGTTTAGGTCTTGAAGTTTGGAGGAAATTTGGTAAGACATTGACCAAACATATAAAATATACAAGAGAAATCCTTAAAATGTTTAATATAATTGAGTGCAATGAAGTATCTACTCTAGAAAAAAATGCTAAATTTTACAGTGATGATGGAACTAAATAGGTGAATGGAACTTCGTATCATCAAGTGGTGGGAATTTTGAACCAACGCATGATGTACCATGCTAGATATAACATATTTTGTTAGCATCCTTAGTCAGTTCATGGCTAAGACTTGTGAAAGGCACTCGAAAGAAACAAATAAAGTCCTTTGATATCTCAAAGGAACACTTAATTTTGGTATTATGTATACTAATGAATTTGATAATTAGGTGGCATGTCATTCTGATTGAGATTGTCCTAAAAATCTTGATGACAAAAAATCAACCTTTGGATATGTATTCAATATAGGATTGAGAGCCATATCATGGTGTAGCAGGAAACATCCAACTATTTCTTTATCATCTATAGACATTCAATACAAAGCCTTGACTAGTGCAACTTGTGAAGTTGCTTGGTTAAGGAGGAATCTTGAAGATGTTGGAGAAAAAAAAAGAGGTCCAACAAACATCAAATATGAAAACTAGAGTTCCATTAAGTTGGCAAATGATACAGTTTATCATGCTAGATTAAAACATATTAAAGTCCAATGCCATTTTGTAAGGGAAAAGATATAGTGAAAGGAGATTCAATTAGTCTATTGTAATACAAGTGACAATGCAGCTTACATATTTACCAAGCCTCTTGGAAAGATGAACATTGAAATATGTAAACAACAATTAGGCATTGTGAAAAATATGTTTCTCCATTAAGGGGGCATATTAGAATAATGTAGAAATGACTTGTTCTAAAATTGCGAGTTGTCTAGTTGATGAGTTTTCTATGATGAGTTGTACTCCTACGTTGTTGAGCTAGTTTACTTCATAGTTAGTGTTATGATTTGGTTTCTTTGTTGCCTATGCTATTGTCTATTTTTAGTATATTAGATCAAATTTCTTAGGATCTAGAATGTCCAAGATTTGTCTAAGAGTCTTTAGATATATGTAATGTTTGATCAAACATTGGTGTAATAGTGTGAGATCTGGCATATTGTGAGACTCTATGGTTTATTCTATTTAGTTTTCTTATTCTTATATTGTAAAACCTTAGTTATGTAAGGTGTTGTGTAACATAATGTTATATTGACTCAATCAACATTAATATATATATATATATATATATATATATATATATATATATATATATATATATATATATATGGCATGTATTTTAATTATATATAATTAAAATTAAAAAGTTTTTTTAATATTATCTTTATTTTCCAATTTTTATTTTTTATTTTTTTTTCAATATTTTAATCATGTGATTTCTACAATCCTATTTAAGTATAACGTAATTTTGATTGAAATTTGAAATAATTTTAAAAACCTTATTACTTTTATATATTATTTTAACTCTATTTATATATTAAATACTTAATAATAATTACATTTTCAAGTGAAAAAAGTCTTAATAATTTTAATTCATCTCAGTAATAAATATGTCTAGAAATGTACTTTTAAAAAATAATGTGACTCACCATTATTGCTTTAAAGAGATGCATTCTACAACTAAGTATGAGTGTAATATATGATTTTGTCCATGTTCAATATGGAGTTGACGCATGTCCCTTTCAAAATAAAAATTAAATATAATGTAAATAAAAAAATATTGAATGCAATAAAAAATAAATGAATATACATATTTAATTAGTTTTAATTAAAAACATTATAAAACATGAATAATCTCACTCTCACTATGTTCACTGAGTTAATTGTCAATATTATAGTCCAAGAGATGTAATAGTTAATATTATAACCCAATACTAAAAAAACATGGTAAATAAAATATTTTGATCGAATATTTCAATGTTCAAAAGAAATGACTAATAAAAAGTAAAATAATCAGTTACTTCCTAATAAAATGAACATGCATTTAATTGTTAATCCAAAATTGACCTTACTTTTAAAAAATATTAATAATAAAAAAATTCAAATATTGCCATATATTTATAAAATATTTCGAGTATATTTGTAGTTCAAAGATCTGTTGAAATTTAAATTCTGTAGTCTACTTAATCTAAACATCTAGGTAAATTTTCAAAATATATCTATTTATACATTTAAAAATGTAATTTACCACTCTCCATCTCTATTTTAACCATAAAAGAAGTGTATTTCTTTTTTTAAATTATACCTTCTAAAAATTAAGATATTAAAAAATTTGATTTTTTTTAAATTAACAAATTTATGATTAAAATATATTTATAACTATTTTACTAAAAAATAAATAAAATTATTGTTAGTTAAAAAACTGATCTTCATATTTTATATAATTCTAAATTGTTAAAGATATTTCTCACAAAAGTCGGAAGGTCGATGGCTGTGCCTGAATTTAATGTGGGGAACCCTAACCGGATCTTCGAGTATGTGAGGCACTACCATGTGGGGCTTAGTACCGGTGGAATTATTGTATCGGTTCTTCCATATCTCCTTAGCAACACCCCAGTCCGTCTCGTTGATTTGGGGTCATGGAACAGACTGAGCGAGACATTTAAGAATTTAAATAATTGTTCTAAAATATTTATTAGTTTTTATATTAATTTTAAAATATTTATTTGATAATATGATGATGATGATGATGATGGTGGTTAACGTCCGCTGAGATCAAATAATGATCTATCGGACCTAAAAAACAAATTATTTATTTTGATTTAAGATTTTATTCCTATGCTCAAAAAGCTTGGAGAGAAGCCTCCCGAGTTCACTATAATTTTGGCATTGTAAAAGGCTAGAAAGGTCAGTATTGTAACAAAGGTTGTGAAATTGAGATCTAATGTGGTTGTATGCAGGGCACTCTAAGAGGAAGTGGTTTTCATCTTCGATGCTCCTATTCTCACAAATATGGCAGATCCTTTCCATCCATGGTGTTTTAGGAACTGCCCAGCGGCCAGTTTCACTATGGAGCTCATGAGAATTCGTTCTAATCTTTGATATATTAATTTTCTTTTTTGGGCTAGTTAGAATAGAGAGATACTTTTGATCTTCAAGGGTGGGGTTGATGACCTTCTTATAATAACTTAATTTTCTTTTAGACTCTAAATCTTTCTCACACCACAATTTTTCTTTGAACTTAGAAGTAACAATATCTTTAATGTTATTTATGTTTTGCAAAGCATCATTCTCATTGATCTCCCAATAGTTTAACCAGGCCCTTGTGTCCTTATGCCATCCTCGGTTAAGCCTTAGGTGATTTTGGCTGCAATTTAAAGCTAGCTTAGGAAGTCTATGATTGTCTATGTTATTGAGCTTGTGCTTGTACATCAGAAACCTGAGCATAGCTAGGCTCTCAATAGAAGAAAGACCTGCTTCTATAAGGAGAATAGGATAGGGTGTATTACTTTTAATTTTCAGGTTATAAGTTATAAAACGCTTCTGGATTTGCTCAATCTTCCTCCATGATTCTCTGGAGATGTTGCAGCCCCAAACTTCACAGCCATATAAGATAACAGGAGTGACTAAAGTTTCAAAGAGGAACTTCTTTTTATCCCACATTACGAGGTTTGTTGTTTTACAATTATTTTCAAGACCAAAATAAGCTTTCCATCCCCCATTGATCCTTTTCTCAATGCTATGGTTCCAGTTGAGCTTGTCATGGATATCAATTCCTAGGTACTTGTAAGAATACACTTCCTCCAAGTTATTATTGTCATACGTAAAATTAGCGCAAGTGTCCTTCTTAGATTTGATAATCATAACTTTTGTTTTGTCTGTGTTAACAGTCATACCCATGGTAGAGCAGAAATCCTTAAGAAGCTTGAGTTACTTATCAAGATCAGAAGGGCACCTTGCCAAAAGAACAATATCGTCAGCATAGAGAAGAAGGATAATGACTATCCCAGCTAAGATTGTGCCACCACATCCTGCTTCTTCTAAATAACCTTCGAGCTTATCGATGTAAATGCCAAATAGAGTAGGGGAGAGGGGACAACCTTGTTTAACTTCGATGTTACACTTAATATCTTTTGACCACCCCTCATTGCTCTTTAGCTTGGCAATTACATTCTCGTATAGCCTTATAGCAGCAGCTCTTAACTCAAGAGGAACCTTTAGCTCTTCTAACCTATTCCAGAGGTTGTATCTAGGAACCGTATCGAACGCCTTTCTAAAGTCTACAAAGCAGCAAAATAAATTGGATTTATCATTACGACATTCCTCCGCAATGATCCTTAGCGTAACAAGGTGGTCAGTTGTTGAGTGATGCCTTCTGAAACCTGCTTGGCCTTTAGCCCGCTTACCTTCACTTTCAAGCCATATGCTTAACTTTTTTTCCAGAATACTACCATATAATTTGGCTAAGAGAGGGCTGATCATAATTGTTCGATAGTTAGAGGGGTTATTTGTATCTCCACTTTTAAAAATAGGGATAATGAGGCTCTCAGTCCAAGGCTTAGGGAACCCTTGCTTAACAGCTTGATTGAAAAGCTTGTGGATGTGGGGGATGAGGACAGGGCCTCCAATTTTTAAGATTTCTGCCTGGTACCCTTCAATGTCCTTAGCTTTCCCATTCGCGAGGCGATTAACCCCAAACTTAATGTCTTCTAAAGAGAAGACTTCTTTCGTTGTGAGCAGGGTTTCCAAATTATCCGTGACATTAGGAGATTCATAAAGCTTTTTAAGATAAGAATTCCAATCTTGAAGAGCAATTTTATTATTATCCTTAGTCTTCCTGGTCAGAATCTGCCTCCAAAATTTCTTAGGAGCTACCTTAGAGAGGTGTAAGAGATTCTCCTGTCTTTGACGAATGTACTGCCTCTTTTTCCTTTTAATTAGGGCTTTGTATATTCTTGTCTTGTCCATTTTAAGAGAATCATTAACAGCTTCCTTAATTGCTCTCCTCACATTTTTACAATCTTTGTCATACCAAGGATTGGTTTTGCTATTTCTTTTATTATTTGAGACTTCAATTGAGAACTTTTTAATAGAATATGAGAGGGTTGTAGTAAATTTATGATATAGGTCTTCTATGTTATCTATGCTAGATAAAGGAGGCAAATTAGTTTTTAATTCATTTAGAAAGAGGTCCTTTTTATTTTTATCAAATATTAAGTTCTTTTGGTTGTAAGTATTATTTTCTATGGGAACTCTATGCATGACAAAATTGAGGGTTATAAGTAAAGGCCTATGATCGAAGTCAGGCTCGTGGTCGTTTAAGATGTCAAAGTTTATCATTTCGTTGTATAATGGAAGATCGGAAATAACGTAGTCTACCACGCTGCTACCAAGTCCATGGATGCAGGTCATCTTGCTGGAATTGGGCCACTTTTTTAGACCGTTGCAAATTATGAGATCCTGAGCACTACAGAGCTTGACAAGCTCTGACCCAAACAAATTTTCCCCGAGGTCTTCAGAGCTCCTTTTGTATCTACTAGCCAGGGTAGGGTCTTCGTCTAACCAAAGAGGATTAGGGTTGGAACGATTGCTTAGAATAATAGCTTGGTTGCTTGAAGTTCGGGCATTGAAGTCACCTATTAAAAGGATATTACCATCATTCCTTAGGCTAGAAATATCATTCTCTAAACTATTGTAAGGGTTAGTTTTATCTAGATTCTTCTTCTTATAGAAGTTAGAATTAATGGGGGGGAAATAACATATTGCTATGTAGGACTTTTTATTATTAATGTCTCTGATCTCTATCCAAATAAATTGGTTGTAAGGGTCATTTTTATAAAGCCTAACATAGGGGGAGATGTTCTTCTTTATGTAACAAGCTATTCCCCCAATGCCTCTACGGGAGGATCACTTGTTCCATGTAGACCATAGCGTAAAGCCATCTATGTTAGGGACCTTAGATTCTTCATGCTCCCAAGTT
This sequence comes from Pinus tabuliformis, assembly GCA_031772625.1. Lineage (NCBI taxonomy): Eukaryota > Viridiplantae > Streptophyta > Pinopsida > Pinales > Pinaceae > Pinus > Pinus tabuliformis. The sequence continues at coordinate 1,025,930,666 of CM062811.1, read as the reverse complement.
TCAACAAGCAAAATAATATCAACATCATTTGAAATCCAACTTAGCTTGGGGCCTTTGTTCCATGGGAAGCCCCGACAGTTCCAAGAAAGGATCCGGAGCATGTTTAATTGCTATTGATTACTATCTTTTTGGTTTTTGTCCCGAATAAAGGCTTTTCTATTTTTGATTATTGCCCATTTTCCTTCCTTTCTAGCTTCTTTTACCTTTTGAACCTCCTTTCTTAATTCTGCTTGATCTTCTGGAATGAGATCTTCATTTATGAATATTCCTGTTCCTTTTAGACTTGAGGTTTTACTAAGTATGTTGTGTTTGTGATCAGTAGAGCTCACCTTTATGCGGATTAATCTTCCTTTATTCTCGGTTAATTTCCCCAACTTTGTTGCTTCTGTGAGACACACTGTTTCAATTTGTAATCTATTATGTAATTCTGTCTGGACTAAGGCTAAAGTATCCTCATCCTCTTCCTCTTTTAAACCGAAGATTATAAGGTTTAAGGTCCTTTTGTTACGTTCGTGGTCTAATTCTATTAATTTTTTCATTTCGTCTTTAATTGGTTTAATATCTGACTTATCTACCACACTATTTAGGGTGAGGCGGCTATTAACTTTTTCTTCTAATTCTTTAATCATGTCTTTTATTTTAAGACCCTCTAAGGTATCAGCGTCTCCTTGCTGGGATGGTTGGTTAGTATCTTGGTTTTGTTTTTCTATAACATGCAGTCTAGTCTCTATTGCCTCCATTTTATTCTCCAGTAGTTCTATTTTATTTTCTATTTGTTTTTGGATAGTGTTTTCAAGAGATGCAAATTTGTTTTCCAGCACGGCTTCTAACTCTTTTTGTAACTTGGCTTCTCTTTCTTCTCTGCGTTTCTCTAAAGACTCTATATAATCATAGAGGCCTTGTAGAGTAACTGTGCTAGGTCTGCCCTTGGTAATCTTTAGTAACTGCGGTGAAGTATTCATACTTGAAATTATATGAGCAAATATGTATTAAAAAAGAAAAAGATAAGGAATGTGTGCACTTGATTTCTGAACCTGATGTGCGAGCCAAGATCTCCAAGCTTTGGATTGCGAGCTTTAAAACCAAGAGATTGTATATATATCGCCGAGACGAGACTGTTTATATATCTTCCGAGACTGCTTATATATCACCGAGACTGTTTATATATCATCGAAACTGTGTATATCGCGAGACTGTTTATATATCACCGAGACTGTTTATCGCAAGATTGTTTATATATATAACCGGAACCGGGAGAGTATATATATGCGGATATATGCGAGATAGACCGGAGAGTATATATGCGAGATCTGTTTAAACCATCACCGAGACTGTTTAGAAAGACCGGAGAGTATATATGCGAGATTTGTTTAAACCATCACCGAGACTGTTTATATCATGTGAACCGGGACAAGATCTGCGAGAGTATATATATCGCGAGACTGTTTAAACCATCACCGAGACTGTTTAGGATTCTGTTTATATATGCGGATATATGCGAGATAGACCGGAGAGTATATATGCGAGATCTCAAACTTGAGAGTATATCATGTGAACCGGGACAAGATCTGCGAGAGTATATATGCGAGATCTGTTTAAACCATCACCGAGACTGTTTATATCATGTGAACTGGGACAAGATCTGCGAGAGTATATATATCGCGAGACTGTTTAAACCATCACCGAGACTGTCTAGAATTCTGTTTATATATGCGGATATATGTGAGATCTGTTTAAACCATCACCGAGACTGTTTATATCATGTGAACCAGGACAAGATATGCGAGAGTATATATATCGCAAGACTGTTTATATATATAAGCGGAACCGGGACAGTATATATATGCGGATATATGCGAGATAGACCGGAGAGTATATATGCGAGATCTGTTTAAACCATCACCGAGACTGTTTAGAAAGACCGGAGAGTATATAAAAAATAAAAAATCATAAAATTATTAAAATTATAAAATTATTTTAAATTATTATTATTATTATTATTATTATTATAAATTATAAAAAAATAAAATATATATATTTAAAATATTTAAATATCTTATGATTTATTAATATTATAAGTCAAAAAATTATAATTAATTTAATTAAAATCTAAAAAGATCCTAATTTATTTTAAAATACATTTTAACTTTTAATTTATAACTATAATTAAAAATATTTTATATTATATTTTGTTAATTTCTACCATTTATTTAATAATTATAAAAATTAATTTAATTTTTTATTTTTTAAATAAAAAAATATTTTTATTTATAATTAATGTAATGTTATCTTATATTAATTTTAAAATATAATAAATTAATATTTAAATTATTCTAAAAATAATTTAAGTTTATTTTTTCTACTCTTTAAAATATAAAAATATATAAAAATTATAATTTCACATGGCCATTTTCATGATGATGATGGTTAACGTCCACTGAGACCAAACATTTGTCTATGGAACTTAAAGAAACAAATTATTTATTTTGATTTAAGATTTTATTCCTATGCTCAAAAAGCTTGGAGAGAAGTCGCCCGAGCTCACTATAATTTTGACATTGTAAAAGGCTAGGAAGGTCAGTGTTGTAACAAAGAAGATCTAATGTGGTTGTACAAGTGGCACTCTAAGAGGAAGTGGTTTTCATCCTCGATGTTCCTATTCTCACATATATGGTAGATCCTTTCCATCCATGGTGTTTTAGGAACTACCCAACAACGTGTTTCACTATGGAGCTCATGAGAATTCGTTCTAATCTTTGCTATATTAATTTTCTTCTTTGAACTAGTTAAAATAGAGAGATACTTTTGATAATCTATATAACATATTATATTATTTCCTTTCAATAAAATCCATTAAATACCAGAATATTTCCTTTCAATAAACTCCATTCAATACTAGAAAATTAAATAATGATTAGCTTACTGCATAATCCTTAACATTTATCTTCATACCAAACTACTCTTGTCGTTTAAGCTACCTGTTTTAATAAGCAGTTACATTGACATGTTTTTATGGTCGTGGACAGTACTGTTTATCAAATTTCTAAATATTTTCACAATTTGCAATTAATTACATGATTTTGAAATATAATTAAATTAATAACTAGTTAAAAATTAGATTTAAAATTTAGAGAGATTTTTCGGCGATTCGCTGAAAAATCTCTCTAAATTGATATGGATCACAGAAGCCTGAACTCTATTATATTTAAAATTCTTTTCAATTTTTTTATTAAATAAATTAAATTAAATTATGAAATATTATAAAATTTTATAATTAAATTAAAATGAAATATTAAATTTAAAAATATTTTCAGAATCTATAATCAACTCAAAATCAATTATTAAAGTTTTTTTTGGGCCAATATTACTTCTTAATTTTCTAGAATATTATATTTTAAATTCCAGTTATGATTTCCTTTCCTAACTTTTCCTTTAATAGTATTTTCTTTCCCATAACCAACTCTCTCCAATTGCCACACTAAAATGACTTGTGAAGGGGAAATGCCTAGATCTAGGTCAGCTAAACGTTGGGATCTGAAATGCCAAACGATAATCATTGGTTAAAGAATCTTAACTGAGAACTTGGAAACACAAAAAATTTTAAACCTCATAGTTATCTTGAAAATGATTGTTGCCAAAACACGAAAACACAACCATCAAACCTCGGAGTTATCTTGAAAATGATTGACACGAAATTCCTTGGGCCATTGCTTCATAAAACTTACATATAGAAAACATAATTTTGACAGCCCAGCCTGCATTATGATAGATAGAAAGTGGGTTATAAGGAGATAACTATTCGTATTGAAGCCAAAGATACCCACTAACAAGAATGAAAGATTTTACTTATCCATCGGGTGTGATTTGTAGAAGAAAGGATCATATGGCAATGTTTAATATAGCACATCATGGATGGTTTAGAGCATCCTGGTTGTTTCCTCGTTGCTTCTAGGTGTAGGGACCATCTGTGTGACAATTTTATTTTTAAACAATGTAGATAAATTTGAAATATAACCATAAGTGAATAAATATTTTCAATTTAATTAATTATGGCTAGTGTCATCTATACCAAGGTCATATAATATAATGCACAAATGTTCATAATTCACAATGCATTCCACATATAATCTATTTTCACAATCAAATACAACAAATCATGTAATATAACATCATGAATAAGACATGTACCGTTCATCTCAAAGTGGAAATTCTATTATCGCCTTGCCGCTACTTGCATTCCTTTGTTTTCGTCTCCATCCAAGTCTGAATGTTGATATGCTTTGACTGAATGTTAGTGACCCACCGGTTGACCTCCCATCCTACCCCTTGGGTACCCCCAAGCTGCAATGGGGTTGTACAATAGATGAAGAAAGCTATTTGATAGACAAGAGCCCTCTTGGAGCAAGATTCTCCTCTCTAATGTACTCCACCTCACCAAAATCACTATAGCTCATAGTTACTCACAATGACATTCTCTCATCCATCCAACAAAATGGAAAAAATGTCCTCTCTCCCATAGCTTGCTCTATATTTTATAGGAGGTTTCATAGGTGACACTTGGCACTTCAAGAATAATTAATTATTTTTATTAATCTAAAAAATTTGTTATTCACCCACCCATGTGTCACCCTCTCACCAAGGCTCTCTAGAGTTATTTACTTAAATTTTTTATTTAAAAATAATATTTTTCCTCACCCCAACATTACTGCCTACTTATTCTCCTAGTCGTCTCTTGATCCCTCTTCTCTAGTCCTTAATCTGTGTTCATTGCTGATGTCAATAGTCAAGTCCCAGATTAGGTCCCCCAACTACCTCATAATTTAACTCAATTTTCCTTTGAGATGGACATTCTTATGTTGGTTTTTTCCACATGAAGGTTCTCTAAATTTCCTCTACTTTAATTTATTAATCTTTATTTTGATTCACCACCCTCCTTTTCTTAATGAAGTTTTAAACCATTTTAGGATTAATCTTTCTAATTAAATCTATTTCTCTATTCCCCCCTTTCTCTCATTAAAATACTTATGTACATTATCTATCTAATATTTTCCAACATGGGAAGGGTAAAGTTCTCAAGTGGTATAATATTTTTATTTCATCCTATTCTCCGTTTACTCCAAGTTTTATTATTGATTTTATTTTCCTTAGCGGGTGGAATCACGGACACTGTCCCACCCTACATATAAGGTTCCATTCATTTTTATAGCTCCATCATCTATGTGTCAGTTGTTTGGCCAAGAAACTAACATGTACCTGCAACCACTAACATGTCAATAGAATTTATAATAAAAATTCAAATCGAACTTTAAAATTTTAGAGACAAAGTTTTAAATTCCACCAAACGAGAGGTCACCAACTCATCACATGTGCATGCATCTAGTGGTATCCTTCTATACTCAATAATAATCAATAATAATGTTTCACAATGTTAATCATTGACATAATAACATATGTTAAATCATCAGCATGACATATTCATCAACACGGTGTTTAATCGTGAGCCATAACTAATGTAAATAACTAACATAATGAATCCTTCGAAAGATTAGACATATTCATAATACACATCCATCACAACTTTTATCATCATAACATCAACTTGAGAACATAGATATCCATCATAGATAATATCATCATAACATCAACTATAAAATGTACATATCCATCACAATTGTCATCATCATAACATCGACTAGGAAACAAACACATCCATCACATCACTAATAGTAAGAGTCAAGTGTCTGAATCTTCAACTTTAGGTCCTATATCAATGCTAATGTCATATTAGGGTCAGTCAACTAGAGTAGAGCACTACACCAGGGACTTAGTTGTTTCAACCAATTTTGAAGAACAATTGTAGGAAAGCTCCCTAGGAAATGAATTTTATTATTGGAAACAATTTACAACCACATTTATAAAGTTTTCTTCATGTAAGCACTCATCGGGAGTCTGTTATGGCTTAATAAGTTACCTTTGGTATGTCTTTTTTCATATATGATTTAGTTGATTTGTGAAGCTTGTAAATTCATGGGATACTTAGATATTCTTCGAATAGTTCTATTTTCGAAAAACAACTACATTCTCAACCTTTTTCAACTCGTTAACACTTATAAATTATATTCAATTGGTTAACCCTTATAAAGTATATTCCAAATCCCATGATTATGTATACATCTATAACTCATTAGTTTGATTATGTATAAAATCTGATGGATCAGGGAGTGGGTATTAACAATATTCCCAGGAAAAGGTAAATGATGATTTGACCTAAGTCATGTTCGGAAAATGAGTAATGGAATGGAGTGATAGAAAAATAGTGTTATTTCAAATATCTCTGCAACAACCCAATAGTTACTCTTCCACTCCCACTGTAAACTTTTATATAAAAAAAACCCACTACATTCACTTCATGTTACAAAACCAAAAAAACTAATATTGGTATTACATAGATGTATATCTCTACAATGTGTATTAAGAATCATTCGCTAACTACAATGATAATGTGAAATTACTTGATAACTCTAGCTCAAAATATTACGCTAATTACCTTCTTCTCCCAGTACTGTTGAAATACTCAGAGAACAACACACAGTGAAAGGAAAAAAAAACAACGGGAAGCTATAACTACTAACAAAAGACAACAGTGAAACCTTTAAGCATATACAACTGCATTACAACTTGAACTTTGCATATTCTACCTATGATCACCTAGATTTATACAAAAAAATATGTCAGTAATTTCCCCTTCAGATTGATAGGGTTATGGCAGTGACGCCCCTTTGAAGTTGGTTGAGGTAATGTGTAGTGAGGCAGTGTTCGATGATGAAATAATTCTTTCAAATGGGTGTAATTATCTCCAACACTCCCCCTTAATTACGATTGACAACTTAACCTTGACTCAACATAACTTAAACATGCCTACTGGTCTAACTATCAACTAGGCTTACAATGACTCAAAACTTTGACATCAACTCTTGTGTTAGATTTCTTTTTCCTTTTCTTCCAAATCGTGTATCCTCTAAACTTTTTCATCTTTGTATTTTTTTTTTGTAAGCTCCAAATTTCAATTTCTTCATTTGTTGTTGCAATTCTTCCCTCGTTATATCTTTATTTATCATAAAAACATAGAAAATTATTTCAGGTTTTCCATGGATCTTCAAAAATATGTTTGTATGTGGACTGCTGCAACTTGTCATCTTCTATAGTTTGTTCTTCATCATCAATATTCTGATTATCAATTTTTTATAAGATAAGTTAACAATATAACTTTATCTCTTCAGGACTCCAATACATGAAAATTTCATTCACATTTTCATTTTCTACATCGTCCATATTTTCTTCAACATTCATTATTTCAACTTCTATGCAAACTTCATCAACACATGGTGTTTCAATCCATGCTTCAAGGAATTATAATTCTTCTTCAAATTTTCTTCCTTATTCTCAGTTGCTTCTAACATCTCCACAATGAAAGTCAATGTTAAGTTTATATGAAAAAACATCTTTAGAAACATATTAGTTCTACTAATTTTGCTCTGCAATGAAGGATTTCTCTTCTTCTTCTCATTTCTTTGTCTTTGTCGTTGCATCATAATTTTCATTTTCCACTACTTTACTAACCTTTGCTGCTACAAATAGGTTTTCAGCCCCTTGGCTTCAAGACACAAGTGGGATTCTCTCACCAAATAATAGCATATCAATAAGACATTTATGTTGTATCATATGCAAACACTCATCACTAGTTAATTGCTCTTAATCAAGGTTAACATCAAAAATTCAATTGATGATCCACTGAACCAATTGCTCCTGCATTGGTAGTATTATCTATGCCAAAACAAACTCCTGATGGTAACACACAATCAACATTATGATCCACTTTCAAGTGGGATTCACCAAACTCTTCATATTTCTGTAGATTTTGTGCTACAAATCCATCTTCATTTTCATCTTCAAGCATTGCTACAATAGGCTATACAACACTATTATCTTTGACTTGATTACTCCCCCTTACATTGAAATTCCTCTTAAGGATATCCCAAGCCTCCTTTTCACTATTTGCTTGACCAAATTAATATAAAATACTAGAAAAAACTATTGTCATCCATTGCTGACATAATAAGAAATAATGTTAATGCATATCTTCTCTCACCATGAGGATTTACGTAACCTTCTTGAACAAGATTCCATAAATGCGTTGAACAAAGTAACTATTCCATTTTATTTTCCTAGAGTGGATAATTCATACGCGTGAAATATGGTAAAATATTCATTAATCTATTCAATTCTTCATCTATCTCCTTATCTTTATTGGGCTTGATTTTATCTTCATCTTCATTAATCTATTCCAAATTTGCATTAATATTACTCTCATCATTAGATATGTGTTCCTCAACTACAATTGGAAAAACTCCATATTTTTTTGCAAAATACATTGTTTAAACCATTTGATTCTCTCTCTTGATCTCTTTGAGTTCTCTCTAGAACTCTTTGAGTATCCTTTGCCAATTATTTTATTTAAAACCATTCTACTTTCTTATATAATTTAAGAAAAGGAAAAAAAAATAAAACGTTAAACCTATTTTCAAACGTTCAACTTGCTTCCTATAGGTCTACGACCCTTTCAAATCATACAATCTTGAAATGATGCAGTCTCGTACTATCAGTATTCAACTCCTTCTAGGGAAAAGAACACATGGTTTTTCACTCGTAGCCACACTTTTGTGAGAACGAGTCACAACAGTGATGAAGACTGCTCAATCCTTTGTGAACAAATACTTTGTAACATGCAAATTTCTTTTCACAATGTTGAATTAGTTACAATGACAGCCATCTAATATCTCATGCATTTACTCGTCCACTATTCACATTCATCGCTCCACATATTGAACACAACGATGAGTGTTTAATATTGCTTTCCTTCACGACTTTGGAATAATTGTGTCGACATTCAATATTACGTTCCTTCATGGCTTTGGAATAATTGTATCAGCAAAGAGGTCTCCCCTTTCAAGAGGTATTTGTGGCACCATCACTCCAATAAATCGACAGTTAGGGTTATGACCGTCTCCCTCTACTTCTAGTTAGGAACTTGAAAATAAAACTTGGTGACTTAGCTAAGGCTTACCATAACGCAGGATCCTCCAAGCTCAAGTAAAACAAGGGAGGCCATAATTGTCAAATCTGATGTCGTTCTCCAAACAATGAGTACGCTAAAATTCTATGTGAGGGATTCGACAAGGAAGGAAGGTCAGGCTTCCAGACTCAACGTTTAGATACGCTGAAAGTGCACGTGCTCCTTATGGAACAAAATCTGAACCCTTTGAAAAACAAAGGGTGGTGGAATACACAACTATATCTGAACAACTAAACATATAAAATCAAATGCATGGCTGACTTACAGCATGCAACATATGTGAATTTAGAGTCGATAATAGGCAACAGTGACTTCCTAAGTTTCTTGAGTTTTATGGCTATGTTATACTTGACTCTACCCACATATGGAAGTGGAGTAAACACACAAAGGTTCCTTGGGATTTAGACTTCATGCATTCTTCTTATAACATACTCACCATGCATAAGTCCAAGTGACAGACTACAAACTACTCTATTCGTCCCTCGTGAACATATTTTATCCAACGTAGGATACCATTTTCAATGTCACCTCCTACTTTCACCAAATTGACTACTACAACAAGTAAATGACAACTTCACCTCTCCACACTATACCAGGATTTGATACTAGTTTAAAGACTCCGAGAACAACGCACAACGAAAGACACAAAAAATAAGAGGCAGCTACAACTGCTAAAAACAAAAAACATAATTTACATAAGAGAGAAACAGTTAAGCAACTACAACTACGTTACAACTCGAACTGTGCATATTATACCTGTGATCACCTAGATTTATATAAAAAAACTATGTTGGTAATTGCCCCTTCAGATTGATAGGTTTATGGCAGTGACACCCCTTTGAAGTCGATCGAGGTAATGTGCGATGAGGTGGTGTGTGGTGAGGTGGTGTTCGGTGATGAAACAATTCTGTTGGTGGGGCGTAATTATCTCCAACAAGTACAAGTATAGTCGCATGCACTACAATTTTTTAATATTCATGTTATAACTTCTAGGGCCATACACTTGTGCAACTCATTTGAAGTGGATAACACGCTTTAAAAATGATTTAATATTTGTAAAAATAGGCTTGTTTATGATCATGATTTGATTTGAACAAGATGAAATGTTAACATTTTTCAATTAACTAAACCTTTATGTTTTTGGAGGTAAAACTAAATTCTTTACTTTAATTTAATTTAGATCTTGTTTGATTTCTAATACATATTGAAGTTATAAATAAGAAAGTTTTCCATTTTGTTCTCAATATTTTGATGAGATAATATTATTTTAATATCACTAATACAAAAAGACTAATTAGTTACTAAAAAATGACTAAAATTTGCATATAAATGACCATTTTTCAGTCGGTGACCAATAATAGCTAATTTACAGTATCTTATAACGCGACCAACTTTTAGTCATTTTTAGCTTAGTCATTAATTTGTTGTATAAATTGTATGATCTAGTAGTATATTTAGTCATAACTTTGGTCATTAATTTAGTCATTCATTGCAACAATTAATGACCAAATATTCAACAAAATATATTACTATATGATCACCTGAGAAAACCAATTAATGACTAAAGAAATATGACTAAAATGTTAGTGATGTTATAAGATACTGTAAATTCGATACTAATAGTCATATATATGCAAATTTTAGTCATAATTTAAACCAATTAATGACCAAATAAATATGACTAAATTTTGGTCATGTTATAAGATACTATAAATTAGCGACTAATAGTCATATATATGAAAATTTAGCCATCATTTGTAATAACAAATTTATCATTTGCAGTAGTCAATTTTTTTTAGTAGTTTCATATTCATTATATAAACAACTAATTTAGTAGTTTATATTCATTTCATTTACTTTCATTAATAATAATTATAAATGACTAATTTAGTCACGTATTCATTTTATTTGTGGTCATTATGAATCGATATTAACTACTAATTTAGTAGTTTTAGATTGATTTTATGTGTTCATTATTAATCAACATAAATTATTTAATTTGCAACTAAATTAAAAAAATAAAAAATAAAAAAATTCCATACAATGTGCATGTTCATCTAATATGAAAATGCAAAGTTACATAGTTAATTACAATACTAAATAATATCAAGTGAAACTATAAATAATTTCAACCACATAAATTATATCATATAAAATGTCACGTATTACAATTATGAGTTTCCAACTTAATATTCATTGGGCTACAATTTACACAATAAATATTGTTTCATCACTTCAAAAAATTATCACTGTGTTGCCAAGGCATTGCAAGTGAATTCACCAACTCTGAAAACTTGACCATTAGTCTCCATGTGTGTGTCTTATGTGGGATATTACCTCTAAGGATATCACTAGACCAATTCTCTTCTCTCTCTCTCTCTCTCTCTCTCTCTCTTTTTGCATGTATCGCTCCAGTGTTATTGTTCTCCTCTTTCTTCAGTTCCTGCCTCTTACCATCAATAGTGATTTCCTCCCCTGAAAACGAAAGAAGATACAATGAAGAGTATAAGACATGAAAGATGATGAATACTCAAATGTAGACTAAAGTACACTATAAAATATTTATATGACATATACCTCAACATTAACAATGTCAATACCATTTTTCCCCATAAAAGCAAGAAACTCGAATAAGTTTTCTTCAGTTGGGCGATAGTGGCCAATATGTGGCCAGATGACCTATATAAACGTAGAAAATAAAATGTCACCATAAAAAATAACACTTTAGTAATTTAGTATTCAACCTTCAAAGAAATCTTAGGCACAATCATGCCAACTATGTTACATGATAAAAAGCTCAGGTTGTAGATAACTTGTGAAAACAAATAATATAAGGTGTGATGTCTAATCCTTGTCATTTTATTCACAACATGTTTCATTCTCTAATGCATGAACTTGGTCAAGTATATAGACAACTTGTGCTCAAATAACAACATGAAAGTAAACTTTTCTAATAGTCATGAAAATATTTTAACGCAAAAAAACTAAAAGGATTTGAATTAATATCGTGTAGTACTAATCTCATCTTCAAGCTTTTGATGTTGTTTAAGTATTTTCAATTTCATAGTTAAAAGACAAAACAAAATCAAAGGAAACGTTCAAAATACAGGAAAAAAATAAAGAGAGGATATCATGGAATGGAAATTGCAATTATAAAAAATAAAAGTTTACCTATCCATCAGAGTCTTGTCTTGCATGCCTAAAATATTTACTTGCCCAAAATAACTATGAGGTGAAAGAATTACAACATTCAAAATCATAGGAATCCCTACCAGAAACATTTCCAAATTCGATGGCTCGAGTGCCTAAAGGGTCTCCAACAACAAATGAATCATATCCAAGACACGCTTTGCATTGTCTCCCATTCTATTTTCCAATCCCATTTCTTATAACTTGCCCACACCAGAGTCAAGTAACAATCAAACAAAGGCATTGATATTTTTTTATCTTTTATATTTATAAACTTTGAATCTAATTTATTTCAAGAACATATTAATTGATATTTAAAGCCTTCATGTCATGAAATTTTGTGAATCAAGTAGGACATCAGAAAAATCGACCTTAATGAGGTCCTCAAACAATTCCTCCAATATCATTATTTTTCTTGTTGTGATATCTTGGGTAAAAAAAAGAACATATCTGCAAAAGAAAAATCCATATATCACTTGTGTTCAAACTCTATATATGGTGTATTCTTAAGAAACTTTTTAATATGTTCCTTTGCCTTTACCAAAGCAGACTATAGCTTACTTGAACTATGTATCCTTTCATTCAACATCAATTTCTGCAAGATAAATGTCACACATTATTCTTTCCCAATTTGCAACATGCTACAAATGATAAATTGAAAGTCACATAAAACCAAGAGAAAACCCATTTGTTAACCAAAACAAACAAACAAATAGTGCCTCTAATAAAACTTCACACCTCATAAATTACTCTGCCACATGCTTAGGCTAAAGGTGAGATTGTTTTAAGCATCTTTAGGTCATACTTAATGGGATATTCATATTTTACTGTGATGTTAATTTGGTGTTAAAATAAATATATAAATCAAGGTTATTATCGTTTCCACTATTGGTCCATTCTTAACTAGTTGTACCCCATAGTATACTTTTCACATGTTATATTCACATACCCACCAAAAATGTCAAATATGTCTAACAAATGGTATTTTGGAATTGTTTCTAAAACTATGTCATTTACACACCCTTCTAATGTATTTGACCAATTGTACCCACTTGAATTTATTTTTCATATCTATTTACATCTTAAAAATTATTCATTTCAAAAACCAAGACAACCCTAATATCTCTGGATCCTAACACTCATCCATATTTTCTATAAACCATAAGAATTAATGCTCTCTTACAATTAAAATTGTTAAAGTATAATTGTTTGATGAAGAATAAGGAAATCTAAGAGAACAATAATTCTCTCACAAGTAATTAGCAAGATTAGAAATTTAACTTGCAATCGAATTTCAACACTCATTGGAACCAATGATATGATTTGTACATTCAACATTATTATATATAAATAATACTTTTCCTATCATGGTTATTACTATATTCCATATATTCAGAATATTTGTGAGCATACGAACCTTGTCTATTATAGACTCAATGAAACCTACCAAATATTCAAGATAATTACAAGCTCTTTGATGATAACATCCAACTTTTGCATCATGGGGATACCAAAGAAATTTTGATCTGTTACATTAATTGTACAAGGACATGGCATGATCTATAAAGGTTCTCAATTGAAACCTGACTTTATATATTTGTTCTAGGTTGGATGCTTAATAAGTCCAAACTAAGTTTAAGCTTCATATTTCTCTCCTGCAATTTTCATTAAGTAAATTATTTGTCTTTTTCTAGCCTATAGGGTTCTAGAGCCTTATCGATGGATTGCTAATTAAATGACTAACTTGAAAGTTATTAGCTTTATTCAAGAAATCTTACATCTATTATTTAAATTTAAAATCTATTCATCGATTAGTGTTAGTGAGGGTGTCTTTCCATACAATTCACCACTACTCAAACTTAGCTACAATGTGCAGTATATTTAATGTAGTTAGGTCAGATATTGTTTTATGTTCCTCACAACGTGTGTCTATAATCTTGTTCGAATTGGTTGTATAAGGTTCCAAATTGATTATAATTGGCAGGAGAGGAATTAGCCTCAAGAGAATAAACTCATATTAAGAAGAGACATTGAGTTTGAGAAGAAGTGACCTGTCAAAGGAATCTTTGCTTGTTTTAGTCTCAAGGAATTTTTTTATTCAATCTAAATTTGCTAAGGAGAAACAACAAGGAAACTTTATTCTTGGAAATTGGTTCACATGAATTTCTTTAGTAGAAGAATCTAGTTCAACTGTGTCTGGAAGGTAAATGGGATGATAAAATGAGAAATTTATTTATCTGTTTATATGCAAAGATAGTAAGATTGGGCATATATGAAGAGAATTTCCTTGAATTTTAGTCACATGCTAAAGATGAATACAAATGAGCAGAGTGATTTAAGGATGGACAAAATGGATAAATATGAACTATAAATTTCTACATAGTTAGTTTCAAGACATCCATATGAAACATATATCCTTCATGTGAGAACACTAGCATATAGGATGATTTTATTAGTAGTTAGGCAATAAATATTCTATTAAAGGGATAGGAAATGTTAAAGCTTAGTGAGCTCATAACAATTTGCTTCCTTCAGCTCTATTAAAAGGAATATCATCCATCTACATAGAGCAGAGTAGGGATGCTACACCACACTTCTTACCAATGTAATTGGATATCGTACAATGGGGCATGACTACTTGAATAACACTTTGGACCTTCATAAATGTCATGCTCCACTCACTGTTCATGTAATTGTGTAGTTGTGAGGATGAAAAGAAAGGGTAGGGTGGATCAAATCGTGGACAAAAAGGATGTGGATGGTAAGGAAACTAAATGGTCAAGAAGGGGGGGAAATGAAGGAACAAGACAACATGGCTTGAGATTAATGGTGGAAAAAATATGAAATGGGAAACTAACAGGTAGGGGACAAGGAAAGAGGGAAATAAAGGGGAAATAATCCAATAAAGATAAGCAAAAAAAAATATATCTATAAAGAAATAAAAATGAAAAGGGTAGGATTAAGTCCAATGAAAGTACCGGATTCTGAAAGGGCTCATAACCCTATAATATTGTCCATAAAATTGTGGAAGAAGAGATGAAGGACTTCCTTGTATGGTTTGAGAATTTAGAGTTTTGGCAAACTACATATCTTTTCCAGCATTACTATTCAATAATGATATCATTATCTATTAACAAAGTTGGATTCATCCCTTGGATGTAACCTCAAGACAAAAACACATAGCTCTAGTGCTAGTCCTGTGATACCAATGCTTGGGCTATTTCTTCATCCCTAAATATTAATGACTTTTCACTCAACATATATCATATCATTTGTAGATTCTACAAAGAGTAAAACTAGTCTGCCCTACCCACATATACTTAATGGGGTTTATATTTCCTATGTTTTTTATAAGTACAACATTCCATTTTGCATTTTATTTTTCATATTTACTGCCAATATTGAACCAAATTTTGGTTAGATAACTATATTGTCTATGCCATTCTAGGGGAAGAGGGTAAATGCTTCCCTGGACAATTGGAAAATTATATTAAACCACATATTCCATTAACTTTGGCATACTTCATTTGAGGCTACAACCACTCAAATGATAGGAACTTGAGCATGTTTTATTTTGGAAGAAATATTTTTTCATTTTGGATTTTCCTAAAGGAATATATGAGGGGGAATTTATACTTGATTTGTATTCATGGAATAGTTGGTTTTACTGAAAAATTATAGCTAGATATCAGTCTTTCAGATTAATCACATTGTTAGGATTGGGTCAACATTTCGAACCAACTAATGTGGTTCATCATCAGGACAAGGTGAGAAATCCCTGGATCTGAAGCAATAAATAGCATGGATGCATCATTGCCTAGAGTTAGTCGTTGGTTAATTTTCTATTGAGTTAAAACTAGTTGTTATGAGATAATTAAATATTTTATTTTGATAGTATAAATAGATTAGTATAAATAATCTGTTTATACTATCGAAATAAAATATTTAATTATCAGATAACATCTAGTCTTTAACTCAGTAACAAATTGACCAACAACTAATTTTCAACAGCTAATTTTGGGAAATGATGCATCCATGATATTTATTCCTTCAGATCCAGTGATTTATCACCTTTTCCTAAGGATGAACCACTTTAGTTGGTTTGAAACATCAACCCAATCCTAACGATGTGATTAATCCGAAACACTGATATCTACATTATGGATCACTAAGGTCTTAGATCTAACAAAATTGTAGCTATTTAAGAGGAAGGTTGAAATCTAGTAGATATTTTCGC
Organism: Pinus tabuliformis; assembly: GCA_031772625.1. Classification (NCBI taxonomy): domain Eukaryota; kingdom Viridiplantae; phylum Streptophyta; class Pinopsida; order Pinales; family Pinaceae; genus Pinus; species Pinus tabuliformis. The sequence goes on along the minus strand of CM062811.1, from coordinate 1,025,914,107 downwards.
TGAATCACAAGAGGTGATGGCACACTTCAAAGAGTAGATGCTCTATCATATCATCGTAGTAAGTGAGTGAGAAAGGAGTTAGGAAGATTCAATAACAAATCTTTGAGAAGGTCCCCTGGATGGTTATTGAAATGTATCTATTATTGGAATACAATGAATTAGATAATTAATTAATTAATTTCTTACTGAGGATTATTATTGAGTTATTTCATGTATTACTGCAGAATATAAGTTGAACAATTTCCACTTTAAGTGACTTTCTAAAACCAATCCTCACACAAGTTTATGAATATCAAGAAATAGGACTCGTTGGTCATATTTTCAAAAATAATGTTGAATCTATCTATTTTAAAGAGTAGTTATAATTTGTGATAATTTCTTTTAATAAAGATTGTACATCCTCAAATTTTAGTAGCATCTTAGTTGTATCAATTAAAATATGAAAAACTACACAAGACATCAGGATCTTTACAGAAATTCCGAAAAAAAATTCTTAGGGTTTTGATATTCCAAATTGTAATGGCATGATTTAAAATTTGCTGGATAGAGCACAATTTTTTTTCAAATTGAATGACTAGAAGATGTTGTTTACCCTACAATTTAAAAATGTATTCCTAACATTTTAATTCCTAGAAATAGGGATATGCTGATTTATTTTAAGAAAGAATATTTCATTGAAAATTCATTCCAAATACAGTGGAGCACTTTACAAGCAAGTTGTCATTTCTATTGGTAGTGGATATCATAATCAGTTCATTTCTCTTTGTGGCAGTGATTAAATACTTCATAACTACATGGAGTGTGAATGGAAGTGTTTGATGTATCTTTTGGATTCCCCTAAAGAATAAAATCCAATGAATTTCATGTAGTGTAGGAACCTTACTGTTTAGAAAAAATATACCAGTTCTTGTGTGACAACCAAAACAAAAGGTTTCAATTTGTGATCTATCATAGATCTTGGCCCAACCCCAAAAGGCAAAGCCACACCTGGGTAGATCCTCCTTCATAAGAGGAGACTACAAGAGTGAGAAAGGAGTTAAGAATGGTCCATAAGAAATCTTGGAGGGGATGCCTCATAAATCTACCCTCCCATGCACCCATGTAGATATTTTGGAATAAAATAGATATTATCAATATTTAACTACATAATATAATATTTCTCTAGCTTCTGTCTAAACACCAATGATTTCCAATCTAAAATTCATATATTTTGTAATCTGTGAAAAAATACCTTTCTCTACACTATCTAAACACTGATGATTTCTTATCTAAAGTTCATATACTTTGTAATCTGTGTAAAATACCTACAGAATTCAATTCATACAATAGTCTTGTATTGGTGTTATATCAAACTTAGCTGAGGAATTCTATTGAACAAAACAAAATATCTATCCTTCTCGGTGCACATACAATCATGGCTCAACACATTCATATTTGTTCAGAATGAAAAAGTGGAGTTGAATTGTTCTAGCAAAAACGTGACCTTAATAATCCTCAGTTTTCAAATGTGACCCATTTTTTTATGAATGTTGTACGGAAGTTGAAGGGACCCAATGTTGGTTTGTTGTGATTGAGGGAAGGTCACAGATCAAGAGGTTTAGTCTGTTTTGATTGAGGGAAGGTCATAGATAAAAATGTTTACCAAGGAAGGTGGAGAAAATCCCTTCATGGATTCAAAAACAATGCTCCTATATTCTGCTAGGATTCATGGGAAGCTGGAGTATATGCTATTTGAATTTGTCCCAATGAAAATTTTGGGTATCGAATATTTCACCGATTCTTTGTATTGTGCTATGATTACATCAATTGTGACAGAGTTAATGAACCTAAGGATAAAGAAACTTCATAAATTTCCATAGGCTATGATTCTTCCTCAGAAGTTATATTTTTACTTTTTGGTTGCCTCATTATGTGATAATATTGGCTTATAGGAGGATTCTTGGTGGTCAAGAAATAAACATACTATCCAAGATATAAGTTCCCAAGGTTAATATTGTGGAGTTTACAGTGATTCCTAAGCACTAAAATATCTATCTAGTCTGTATTGTCCTGAGAAGTAGATGGATTAAGAATTGTTGCTTCAGAATCTATAGAGACAATCGACAAGAATGATAAGATACATGGAAAATAGAAAGAAAATCCATTTATAAAGTATCGTTTTAATTTAAAAAAGAAAAATATATTTGCAAGTGTGGTCAGAAGTTATGAACATTATTTGGAAGAAATCCATTTGACATATATATGAATCACCACTCTTTTCTTGGAAAAATGTTGAAAGGAAAAGAAATTTATAATAAAATATATATAGCAAGAAATTCTGAATGACAATCCTGACTAACTAGATATGAAAAAATAAAAAGACTTAATTTCAAAAAGTATCAGTAGATTTTTATGTGGTTACATATGAGGCATTCAAGTCACTTTCGTTTAATGTGGTTTACAATGCAAAATTGGCTTCCCATCAACAACCATTGTCACAATTTACCTTGCAAATATAGCTTCACCAAGCACCAACTGCACAATGAATTATGAGCACATATTATGATTTTATGAAATATCAAATAAATCTAACCATAAAAAATGTTATATTGTTGAAAGCATATTTTGCATTCTAAAAAAGGAAATGAATTCTTCCTCCTAGTAAATTTGTGTATCATTATCGAAATGAAGCAATAATAAATGGCATGATTCTAAAATCCACACCTTCGTTATCTTTGTATCCTTCCATGGTCCCTTTTCAGATACATGTCACCATCCTTATTCAACACTTCCACAGTTACTATCCAAAAATTCAGGTAATTGGTTGTTTTCCAAGAAAGAAAATGATATAAGAACTATCTATTATTTTATCTCCAAAGGCCTAAATCTGAATGTCTCCATATTAAAATTTCAAACAGTTGAGTAGTAACTAGAAGGATACCTTGAAGCAATGACTTCTAATATCCTTGTTTGATATTGAAAGGATTCTCACCAACATGGAAATACTTTGTGCGAGATATTTGCACACAAACACACTCCCCCAATTCAGAAACTTTGGTACAATTTCATCTATGAATAGATGAGGTTAAGGAAGTGCAAGATCTAGCACTCATTGAGAAGATGATGAAATAAAAAAGAAGAAAGGTGGACCCAAGAAAGGTAAGAAAAAATAGAGTTCTTCATCTCACTCTAAGAAGACTCAAGCCATGTGACATTTTTTCAATGTCACAAGACATGACAATATGCAAGCCAATGTCCAAAGAGGAAGAAAGGGAAGCAACAACACAACTTGTTTGCAAGGAATGTAGGAGATGTAGTGGATGAGTTGACATTCAAGTGTAGACATCCTTCTCCATGGTTTATTATTGTCCATCAATACTATTTCTAGTGTTGGTTGGTATGTGGATAGTGAAGCATCCAAGCACATGACCTTCCATTGGAAGATATTCAACAATTTTCAGGACCAAGGAGGCTTGCAAGTAGAGTTGGGAGATAATGAAAAATATCCCAGTGATTTGAATCGGGACGTCTGTTGGTGTTGAGATATGAATCATGCAATTCAAACAATCCCACATTAATTATCAACCCAGGGCTCTATGAGTTATTTCAAGTATATCATGAAAAGTATATGTAGGCCAGAATTTCTCTACCCAGTACTGATCATTTAGTTAAAAAATTAACAATGTGTAACAACAAGCAATCACTGTAACAACGAATAAGAGTAACAACAGTAATGACTGTAGCAACAAAGAAGACTCACAACAACACATTGATAATCATTCACAACGATAAATAAATTAACTAAAATAAACCTATGCACACATCTATCCAATAGCACCTGGTCAGTAGAGTGGGCTCAACTCCCTGATTAGGGATGTGGCAAGATCAAGAAGTCACGAAATGCTCAGAAGATCAGAATTTGACTAATCAAAAGGATAATACATATATGTTGTTACAGACTCAAAGTTAGTGTAATTCTCTGTGGTCTTAACTACTGGATTTCATAGCCCCGTAACTATACTTATACAATTTGTTAACACTAACAGCTCCTAAAATTATAGTAGATGTCTTCCTACAATTACATAGTGGTTTCTTAAGAGAAACAAAATATAAATATAGCAGTGTGTTGATTGAAAGATTGATCCACAGTTGCAGTTGATGTCTCAAGATAACACTTCTAGTTGGATGGTCACCATTTGTTGAACCACGACCTTGATCATACTTCCTCCAAATCTGCACTAATAATCGAGTTAGCAAGCCACTTAGGCAACAATCCCATATGACTATGCTTCATTGATTAATGATTCATAACGACATGACAAGAGGTATACCTGTGTAGTTTAGAATTTAAGTTGACCAACAATGGTGTAAAATGGATATAGGAAACAAGGTAAAACATGGGTCAAAACATGCAAATTCAGCTACCAACATCTCCCCCCAACTGGTCTTTCTGCATGTCCTCATGTAGACTGTTGCTTGCACAGATTTGGGATGGATTTGTCATGATTAGCATGAATCTATGTGAGTTCATATTTTGCAACCATTTCTGTCCCCGGAGACTTACATCCATCTATGTGGAGGAATTCCTTCCACCAATCCTCGCCTACCTCGTAAGTTGGAGCATACTGATCAGATGGCAGCTAGATAATGGGGTGCTAGAACCTCAAAGTCATCCATCGGACCCCATGAAGCTACATGCATGAAATATACCAAGGTACCTTGTTTAAAGCCTGAGAAAAATTGGGGTCCCCAAAAGGTTCATGTATCCTGACTCCTGATGACAATAGCGTCCACTATTTCTAGCAGTTGTCCCGAGCCTCCTCTTGACAAGTAAAAATTTGTTTCGTGCATATGTCAATGCACCATTTCTGGGTTTCCAACATCTGTCTTTTCTGTCCCTCGATCACTAAGAAGGTTTGGTGTCTGTTATAAACGTTCACATGCTGAAAATGCTCCATTTGAAGGACAAGTGGCGTATTTTCTTGATTCTCTTCGAACATGCCAAAGATCTTCTTCCATTTAACCTAATTAACAGTGTAGGAGGTAAAGGATCTCAATTGCATATCTCCCAACTATGGCATTGGCTTGAATGATTGATCATTGCCCAGAACGTAATGAATATAAAATTTGCACATCAAGTGTTGATTCAAAATATTGTGGCTTCTCAAGATGCACAAAAAATGTATTGGGTCTTCTATCACATGGTTGAGTTCCTCATGGACGCTTTCTAGAAAAAGGAATAGATACTATTCATGGAGGAACAGATCATAGTTGTGGGCAAGGGGTTGGCAAGCCATTACCTCCTATGCCAGAGAAAACATTTCTTCTTTATCTTCCAGTTCCTCAATTTTATTCTACTGCTTATCCTACTTTCATTTCTGTTTCTCTATTTTCTCCATGTAATAGGTAGCTATTTTCGTAGATTTCTCATTAACTCCCTTCACTCCTTCCTGGTGGGCTTCTAAAGGAATGGTACCCTGATGAAGGGGAGTTGCAACAACTTGCCACTTGTGAATTTTTGCAGTCATGAAAAACTATCATCTCAATCACATGAAAAAACGACTTAGTATGTGTGGCCGCAGATGTTGTGGGCCTATCCTCTGTCTGTACTGCTATTGAGATGGTTTCAGCCCTAGGTTTTACAACATTCTTCTTATGCCTCCTCACTTTCCTTCGTAAGCGCCGTACCTGCTTCCTTAACTTGACAATTTCCATTTTTAGCTGCATGTTTTCCCTAAACTGTGACTGGTACCTCTCTTTAAGAGGAGGCCTTATTTTTGCACATTTCTTAATGAATTCTTGTTTGATAGCAACCTTCTCGACCGATCTTGCAGCTAGTGTGGGGTTTGGTGGATTGACATCGAAAAATTCATCAACCGGCTCTTGCTTTACCCTGACCCCCTCTGTTTGTTCCTCAACTCAGGGAATGGTCCCAACGTCTTCTCCTTCGGGTCTCAGAATCTCCATATCTTCCCTTGGTGGTTCTAGAGTCACTGCAGGCCCTTACCATAGTTACCAATCAAATGGGAACTATTAGCTCAAAATGGGTACTTAAGCCCAAAAATCCCAAAAAAACATGAAAAAACACCTTGAAATCGAAAAGTGTTGATGCCAGAATGACATTTTTTTTTCCAGAGTAAGTTTTCAATATTTTTTAAAAATAACAGTAAAAAACAATAAAATCCATTTTGTTTGGTGCAAAAAACACCTTGAAATCGAAAAGCGTTGATGCAAGAATGTTTTTTCTTTTTAGGGTACATTTTCAACATTTTTTAATAATGACATTAGAAACAAAATATCGCAAGTCTGAAAAACTTTAACTTTCCAATGGTTTTCAAGCATGACATTAACGATAAAATATCACGTCTTTGAAAACACTTAAAATTCCAATGATTTTTAAGCATGACATTAAATTTAAAATATCACTTCTTTGAAAAACCTTAAAATTCCAACAATTTTCAAGCAAGGTTATAAGAAAAAATATTTATAATTGTTTTGCACCTTAACATTAAAGATAAAATATCATGACTTAGAAAAACATTAAAATCTTGAGAATTTTTCAACCATGGAATTAAAACCAAAGATTATGATGACAAAACAATCTTAAATTTTCAAAATATTTCAAGCATGACATTATGGAAAAATGTTATGACTAAAAAAACTTTAAAAATGAACACCTGAATGAAAGAGTTATTATACCAAGAGTATGTTTTTTTAAATACTAAATGTATAACGATTTTGAAATCTTAGTCTAAGACAACTTGATACATTGTGAAAAAAAATTAAAAATCAACTATCAAATTACACATAATGGGATCAGGTTGCTAGACAAGCATCGACACATACCCTAATATATATATCTATATATATATATATATATATATATATATATATATATATATATATATATATATATATATATATATATATATATATATATATATATATATATATATATATATATAGATATATATATAAGAAAACAAAAAAAAAAAAATATTGAAAAAAAAAATCAAATATAAAAAATATATATTAATGACATAAAAAAACCATACCATGTAAAATAAAAAATAAAAAAGACAAAAAAAAGAGTAAAATAAAATACAATCCAAATAAAAGGGATAGGATAAGGTGTATTGCTTTTAATATTCAAGTTATATGTTATAAAACGCTTCTAGATTTGCTCAATCTTTCTCCAGGATTCTCTAGATATGCTGCAACCCCAGACCTCACATCCATATAAGATAACAGGAGTGACTAAAGTTTCAAAGAGGAACTTCTTTTTATCCCACATTACGAGGATTGCCGTTTTATAATTATTTTCAAGACAAAAATAAGCTTTCCACCCCCCATTAATCCTTTTCTCAATGCTATAGTTCCAGTTGAGCTTGTGATGAATATCAATTCCTAGGTACTTGTAATAATACACTTCCTCCAAGTTATTATTGTCATACATAAAATTAGCGTAAGTGTCCTTCTTGGATTTGATAATCATAGCTTTTTTTTTGTTAGTGTTAACATTCATACCCATGGTAGAGCAGAAATCCTTAAGAACCCTAAGTTGCTTATCAAGATCAGATGGGCACCTTGTGAGAAGAACAATATCTTCAGCATAGAGAAGAAGGATGATGACTATCCCAACTAAGATCGTGCCAGCACATCTTGCTTCCTCTAAATAACCTTCAAGCTTGTCGATGTAAATGCCAAATAGGGTAGGGGAGAGGGGGAAACCTTGTTTAACTCTGATATTACATTTAATATCTTTCGAACACCCCTCATTGCTTTTTAGCTTGGCAATTACATTCTCGTATAACCTTATAGCAGCAGCCCTAAACTCGAAAGGAACCTTTAGCTCTTATAATCTATTCCAAAGTTTGTTTCTAGGAACCATATCGAAAGCATTTCTAAAATCCACAAAGCAACAAAAGAGATTGGATTTATCATTGCGACATTCCTCCACAATGATCCTAAGCATAACGAGGTGGTCTGTTGTTGAGTGATGCCTTCTAAAACCCACTTGGCCTTTAGCCCGCTTACCTTCACTTTCAAGCCATATGATCAACTTCTCTTCCAAAATAATACCATATAACTTGGCTAAGAGAGGGTTGATCATAATTGTACGATAATTAGAGGGGTTATTTGTATCCCCACTTTTAAAAATAGGGATAATGAGGCTCTCAGTCCATGGTTTAGGGAACCCTTGCTTGACTGCTTGATTGAAAAGCTTGTGGATGTGGGGGATGAGGACAGGACCTCCAATTTTTAAGATTTCTGCCTGGTAACCTTCAATGTCCTTAGCTTTCCCATTTGCCATGCGTTTAACCCCAAAATCAATTTCTTCTAATGAGAAAACTTCTTTTGTTGTGAGCAGGGTTTCAAAGTTATCCATGAAATTTGGAGATTCATAAATCTTTTTAAGATAGGAATTCCAACCATGTAAAGCAATTTTATTATTATCTTTAGTTTTCCTAGTCAGAATCTGCCTCCAAAATTTATTAGGAGCTACCTTAGAGAGGTGTAAGGGGTTCTCTTGTCTTTTACGAATGTACTGCCTCCTTTTCCTTTTAGTTAGGGCTTTGTATATTTTTATCTTTCCCATTTTAAGAGATTCATCAACAACTTCCTTAATTTCTCTCCTCGCACTTTTACAATCTTTGTCATACCATGGATTGGTTGTAGAACTTGTTAATAGAATATGAGAGGGTTGTAGTAAAATTATGATATAGATCTTCTATGTTGTCTATACTAGATAAAGGAAGCAAATTAGTTTTTAATTCATTTAGAAAGAGATTGTTTTTACTTCTATCAAATATTAAGTTATTTTGGCTATAAGGATTATTTTCTATGGGATCTCTACGCATGAAAAAATTGAGAGTTATAAGTAAAGGCCTATGATTAGAGTCAGGCTCGTGGTCATTTAAGATGTCAACATTTATTATTTCGTTGTATAAAGGGAGATTGGAAATAACATAGTCTACCACACTGCTACCAATCCCATGGATGCAAGTCATCTGGCTAGAATTGGGCCACTTCTTTAGACCGTTGCAAATTATGAGATCCTGAGCACTATAGAGCTTGAATAGCTCCGACCCAAACAAATTATCCCCTAGGTCTTCAGAGCTCCTTTTGAACCTACTAGCCAAAGTAGGGTCTTCGTCTAATCAAAGAGGATTAGGGTTGGAATGATTGCTTAGAATAATATCTTGGTTGATTGAAGTTCGAGCATTAAAGTCACGTATTAAAAGGATATTACCTTCATTCCTTAGGTTAGAAATATCATTCTCCAAACCATTGTAAGGACTATTTTTATCTAGATTCTTCTTCTTATAGAAGTTAGAATTTATGGGGGGGAATAACATATTTCTATATAGTTCGTTTTATTATTAATGTTTGTGATCTCTTTCCAACTATATTGGTTGTAAGGGTCATTTTTATAAATCCTAGCATGGGGCGAGATGTTCTTCTTAATGTAACAAGCTATTCCCCCAATGCCTCTATGGGAGGATTGCTTATTCCAGGTAGATGATAGTGTAAAGCCATCTATGTTAGGGACCTTAGATTCTTCGTGCTCCCAAGTTTCAACAAGCAAAATAATATCAACATCATTTGAGATCCAACTTATCTTAGGGCCTTTGTTCCATGGAAAACCCCGGCAGTTCCAAGAAAGAATCCAGAGCATGTTGAATTCCTATTTATTACTATCTTTTTGGTTTCTATCTCAAATAAAGGCTTTTCTATTTCTGATTATTGCCCATTTTCCTTCCTTCCTAGCTTCTTTGACCTTTTGAACCTCCTTTCTTAATTCTTCTTGATATTCTGGAATGAGATCTTCATTTATAAATATTCTCGTTCATTTTAGACTTGAGGTTTTACTAAGTATGTCATACTTATGATCAGTAGAGCTCACCTTTATTTGAATCAGTCTTCCTTTATTGTCAGTTAATTTCCCCAACCTTGTTGCTTCTGTGAGACATGTTGTTTCAATTTGTAATCTATTATGTAATTTTGTCTGGGCTATCGCTAAAGTATCCTCATCTACCTCCTCTTTTAAAGCAAAGATTATAAGGTTCAAGGCCCTTTTACACACACACACATGCATATATATATATATATATATATATATATATATATATATATATTAAAGAAAATTTATGCTATAAAATTAAATTTAAAATTTAAAAAATAAAAAACAATTAAAAAAAAAAATTAAAAACATACTAACCCCCGCCATCCCTCACCCCCTCCCCTCTGCTCTGCCTCATCCTCCTCCCCTTTGCTCTCCCTCACCCTCCTCCCCTCCCCACCCTTGGACCTCCCGCTCCCTCCCCTCCCGTCTCCCCTCTCCTCTCCCCCCCGCCCTCTCCCCTCCCCCACCCGACCCCCACTCCACCCCCCTCCCCTCTCCCCCGTCGACTCTCCCCCTCCCTCCTCTCATCTCCCCCCCTTACCCCTGTGCATATCCCTCCCCTCCACACCCGGGCCCGCAGCCAATGGCCAAGACACCGCACACCAATTCCTAGAATCGGCCTACGACCTCTTGGCCGTTGGCTGGGGGCACGGGTCGGGAGGGGAGGGGGTGCGTAGGGGTAACGGGGGGGAGGGGGAGATATGGGAAGGGCCAAGGGTGAGGAGGTGAGGGGGTTGAGGGAGGGGGGTCGGGTGCGGATCGGGTGGGCGAGGGGAGAGGGGAGGGGGGAGGGCCAAGGGTGGGGAGGGGAGGTGGCTGAGGGAGGGGGATGGAGGGGGAGGGGAGAGGGGAGGACCAAGGGTGGGGAGAGGAGGGGGGGTGAGGGAAGGGGGGCGAGGAACAGGGGTGAGGGAGGGGCGAGGGGAGGAGTCGGGAGGGGGGTGAGAGAGGGCGAGAGCGCGTGGTATTCTTAAATTGTGTTTTTTTAATTGTTTTTTTTTATATTTCTTTTTTTTAATATTTTTTTAATTGTTTTTTGTGAGGCCAGGAGGTAACTCCTCAAATGAGATTATTATATATTCACTTAGGTTGTTCATAGTTATATACATGAGGGAGTGACTATTGAGTTTCATATCCCAATGACTCTTCATTTTCTCTTATTATTTATTTACACTATTTACAATTGTTCACCCAATCCTATGATTAGGTGTCAACATTCCCCCCCCCTTAATCTGAAGGGATGTTGGTGAGTCCAAGCATCATTATGATTTTTTCAATCTTTTCTCTTCCAAGTGCTTTGGTGAAGATATCTGCAATCTGTTCATTGGTGGAACAATGGCGAAGATGGATTGTTTTGGCCTCAACATCATGTTGAATCAGATGATATTTTGTATTGATGTGCTTCGTTCGATCATGGAAATTTGGGTTCTTGGCCAACTTTATTGCCAAGGTATTGTCAATCATGAGTGGAGTGGAATGTACTTATTTTACCTGCAAATATTCCAAAATTTTCCTAAGCCACACAATTTCTTTTGTTGCCTCAGCTGCTACAACATATTTTGCCTCTGTTGTGGAATCTGTTGGAACTGATTGTTTGTGTGATCTCCAGGAGACAACTCCTGATCCAAGACACATAGCACAGCTAGAAGTAGATACCCTAGTTTCTTTTTCTGCATCAAAGTCTAAATCAAAGTATCCAATCAAGATGAAGTTGCCCACCTGTGTATACTTCAGTCCAAAGTTTTGAGTTCCCTTCAAGTACTTTAGAACTCTTTTTGGAGCAGACCAATGTCCCTCACAAGGCTTTTGCATAAACTTGGATAGGATTCCAACAGCAAGCAAAATGTCTGGTCTGGTAGTAGTCAGGTAGTTGAGACTTCCTACAAGCTGTCTATACTTTATTGCATCCTCAAATTATTTTCCTTCAATGGATGTGAGTTTTAACTTTTGTTCTATTGGAGTAGTCAGAGGATTGCATTCATCCATGCCAAACCTGTTCAACAAATCTCCAATGTACTTCTTTTGAGAAAGGAATATGGACTTTGGATGTTGAGTTACTTCCATACCAAGATAGTAATGAACATAGCCTAAATCATTCATTTCAAAACCTTTCCTCAATTCCTTCTTTATGGATGCAATGTAGCTCTCATTGTTCCCTGTCATCAAAAGATCATCCACATATACCACAAGATATACAATTGTTTTCCAACTTTCTTGACAAACAAAGTTGCATCATCAAGCTCATAATGTTTGAAATTAAGTTTCAGAAGATGCTCAGTTAGTTTTTCATACCAGGCTCACGGTTCTTGTTTGAGACCATACAAGGATTTCAAAAGTTTTCATACTTTATGTTCATGTCCTTTCATAGCAAATCCTTCAGGCTGGGACATTAAAACATTCTCTTTTAGATCTCCATTCAAGAAAGCAGTTTTTACATTCATTTGATGGACTTTCCAACCGTTCTGATGGTCCAGGTGGATTTTGGTGGCCACCGACCAATTCCACTTGGACTCCCACCATTGTTTCTTTCAGTTTTTTAGTTTACTTAATTGTATCATAGTTTACTATTTTTCGTAGTTTTTTGGGTCCTGAACTTCCGGAGCTGTTTTGAGGCCCTAAACAACGTTTTTTTGGGAAAACTCGGAGCAACATGCGACCACGGATTGATGTTGCTCATCTATAAGTTGTAGTCCTCGGATAGATCTTTCTAATGAGGTATTGTGTGTGTCAAACAGAGATCGTATGCCAAAGTTACGACCCCGGGAAGTTGATGTACCAATTTACCCAAAACAGGGCCCATAATTTGGCGCTTCATCTCCTAGGGTTAGGTTTTTGGATGTTTAGGGTTTTCCTTTGTTTCCCAACAATAAATAGGCCTTTGAGCCTCATTTTAAGAAAGTTTAGAGGCATGTAGCCGCCACATATCTTCTCAGGGATAAGCTACCATCGCCCTAGCTAGTTTATTTCCGTTTTTGTTTGTAAGCATATTTCAGTGTTTTATAGTAATGAAATGAAGTATTATTTATGTTGCATCTCTGTATGTATGGTTATATCTGTAATTTGGTGCGTTCCTGTTTAAATCTGGATCATTTGAGATGCTAGGGCAAAGAGTGTATGGATGGTAGCCCATTTTGCTATGGGGGCAAAAGTATCCTCATAATCGACTCTCTCTTTCTGTGCAAAACCTTTTGCCACAAGCTTGGCTTTGTGCTTGTCAAGTGAGCCATCAGATTTATACTTGTTCTTGTAGACCCACTTGTAGCCAATTGGATTTGTTCCCAATGGAGGATCAACCAACTTCTAAGTTCCATTCTTTATCAAGGCATCATACTCCTTTTGCATCACTTCTTTCCATTCATCATGAGAAGCAGCTTCTTTGAAGGAATATGGTTCAAAATCTGTAGACAAATTCAATTTACAATCATAAGAAACATCCATATCAATAGATGAATGAGAGTCATCTACATCACCTCCATTTTGTCGGGTTGAATTTCTAGTTATTGTCTTTCCAACCTCATCAGGATGAACACTTTCAAGTGTCTTTGTCAACCACTTTGGGGGACCTTTCTGAGATGGTCTAGGCTGCTCAGTTGATTGAGTTGGGACTGAATCAAGATTGAGTCTCCCAATTTTGTCAATCACATCACTCAAAGTATCATATGTTGTTGGAGTTTCATGCGGGGGAGAGAATGCTTCAAAAAAAGATTCCACGAGCTGATCTAGTATAACAATCCCCCCTTCAAGGTGTGGAATTTGATTATCAAATTCTTGAAATGATTTTGCATTTGCGAATCTATCCAAGCGATCAAGTTGCCACTCAATAACATTGTCAGCTTTGGATGATTCAAGAAAGATTACATCTCTAGATACAACAAACTTTTTAGTGACTTCATCATAAAGACAGTATGCTTTGGAGGTGTTTGAATACCCTAAGAAGATACACTTATGACTCCTTGCACCAAGTTTTTTTCTATGTACCTCTGGTATCCAGGCATAACATGTGGAACCAAAGACCCTGAGATGCTTTACCGAAGGAATGTGCCCATACCACATTTCATAAGGAGCCTTGTTTCTAATAATATTCGATGGACATCTATTCGTTACATATACAATGCAAAGAACTGGATCAGCCCAAAACATCAATTTTACATCCTTCAAAAACATCATGGAGCGCATCATATTTAAAATTGTCCTATTCATTCTTTCAGCTACTCCTTTCTGTTGGGGATTATAAGGCATGGTTGTTTGATGTTTGATCCCATGTTGGCGAAGATAGTTTTCAAATTCATTTGAAATGTATTATTTACCATTATCAGTGTGAATAGAGACAATATGAGATTGTGCATCATTTTCAATCCATGTATGAAATTTCTTGAATGTTTGAAAAGAATCAAATTTGTTCTTCAATAAATAAACCCAACACATTTTGGTGTAGTCATCAATAAATGTCATCATATATTTATTTCCATTTGCAAAGGCAACAGGCATTAGACAACATAAATCTGAATGAATGAGTTCAAGTTTTCTATGTGCTCTGTAATGTGAATCATGAAAAGACTATTTGTTATGCTTTCCTAGAATGCAAGCATCACATTGCTTAAGTTTCCTAGGAATTGTATGCAAACCAATAACACCATTTTTCTTCAACAAGCAGAGGTTGTCATAGTTCAAGTGTCCAAATCTAGCATGCCATAATAAACTTGATGGAAATATACCTTCTTCATAATGAGAAATGTATGAGAAATTTTGTGCACGAGCAGAGGTACCTTGCAGCTTGAGAAGCCTTTCTTCTTCTATCCCCATTACGACAAGTGAGTGATCTGATGCTTTTCTCACCTCAACCTTGCCATCAAACATATGAATGGAGTGTCCTTGTAGGCGGATGTGAACCAAGGACAACAAGTTTCTCCATAGTTGTGGGAGATATAAAACATGAGGCAGAAGAAAGTCTGGAAGACCAGGCAATTTAAGCCTGATTGTGCCAAGCCTTGATGGCTTGAATTTTGATTTGTTTGTAAAGTATACTGTTCCATCAACATTTTCAGTAAATTCTTCAAAAAAAATCTCTTATAAAGGTCATGTGGCAAGTTGCTCCTGAATCAGGCAACCAATCATTTTTCCTAGAAGCAAGTGAAGCATTAAATAAGTCTTCATTTACTCCAATATTATAGTGTGCCACAACATAATGAGCGGATTTAGGTGCTTTACCTTTCTCTATTATTTCTTTATTTTTATAATTTTAATTTATAAAATAATTCTTAAAATTTTATTTTATTTTTTATTTTTTATTTTATTTATTTAAATTATTTTATTTAAATATCTTTTATTTTTTATTTTAATTTATTTTTTTTCTTAATTTTTTATTTTAATTCTTTTTGTAATTATTTTAAGTTTTTTTTGTAATAAGTTGTTTTTTTTTTTTTTAACTTAAAAAAATGTTCTTAGATTTTTTTTGTCGATCAATTTGTTTTTCTTTAAATCATATATTGAAAAAAAAAAACATTTTTTATTTATTTATCGATATTTATTGTTTTTTCATTAATTTTTTATTTATAGGAGTTAATTTTGGTGGTTTTTTTTTCTTTTTTTTTTAATATATATATTTTTGTATTTGATCCTTTTTTGTCATGTTTTTTTATTTTTATTTTTATGTTTTATTACTAACATGTTTTATGTTTTTAAATTTTTTTTGTCATGTTTTTTTATTTTTATTTTTGTTATGTTATGCTTTTTTTATGTTTTATTACTAACCTGTTTTTATTATTTTTATTTTTGTCATGCTTTATGCTTTATGTTTTTTTTACATTTTTTTTTGGTCATGTTTTTTTTTTTCTTTTACTAACGTGAAAATCACCAACATTTTAAAAAAATTATCCACACTTAATTGATTAGAAAATTTAAAGTGTAAAAACTAAGCCCTTTAAACAAAAAGGGTTGATGCTCACGAGCACTTTTCAAAATCAAGATGAAAATCACTAACAAAAAAATATGTTCACACTTGATACATAAAAAAATTTAATGTGTCAAAAATAAGCCCTCTAAAAGAATATGTTGATGTTGCATCAACACTTTTCAAAATAAGCATGAAAATCACTAACATTTAAAAAAAATGTTCACACTTGATACATAAAAAAATTTAAAGTGGCAAAAATATGCTAAAAAAAAGGTGTATTCCATAATCACCATTTTTCAAAATCAAGTGATTTTTTGCTACCTCAAAAAAAGGGTACCAGGTCATTTTCTCCTTTGATCGGTAACTATGTTCCTTGTGGGGTAATGTCTTCGACACCCTTTTCTTGTGACTGCTCCGCTTCCCAACTGTTTTCTCCTTCGGACCTCGAATCCTCCACACCTTCCTTTGGTGGCTTTGTAGCCACTGCAGGTCCCTGTGGGGTAGCATCAACAACAACGTCCTCCTCTAATGGCCCTATGGGGACAGTATCGGCCATAGTCTCTTTAGTTTGTTCTTTGGTCGGCATTGGTTCTTGTGTGACAGTGCCGATCACCAATCCCTCAATTTGTGCAATTTTTTCACTAGTTGACACTAGTTCTTGTGTAACAATGTTGACGATGGTGCCTTTAACCACCCCGAAAAATTTTAAGATCGGGGGAGAGGCTTCTTCCTTCACCAGGTGCCTAGCGGAGCGAAACTTCCTTTCCCCTATTGGTAAGGACACAAGAAGCGAAGAACAGAAAATGATTTCTTCCGTGTCCATTTCCTCAGTGCCTGCTGCCTCAGGTCCTCCTTCCCTTGTGCTCACTGGCTATTTTATGCTCCCTTTTTGTTTTTCTGCATGTGCTTCTTCTAGTTTGTCCTCATACTCAATGGTTGACACTCGTTCTTATGGAGTAGTGTCAACTACGGCCCCTGCTTCATTCACGGGTTCCTTAATCACTTAAGCAGGTGATGCTAGTCCTTGTGTATCAACACCACTTGTAGCCTCATCCAAAGGTTCCCCATTTTCTTAAATGGATGATGATGTTTCTTGTGTGTTAGCACCACCTACAATTTCATCCAAGGGTGGTGATTCTCTCCTCGAAATTGCATTCGCCACTGGTTCCCGCGAAACAATGTTGACTACATTTTCTTCTATCTCCATTTCTTCTGCTCCCGATGGGCCAGCAAGCGATGTTGGTTCTTGTGGAGCAGCATTGGCTATAGCCTCTCATGTCTCCATTGAATCTACTTGTTAGGTCCCTATAATACTAGTGATTCCCCCATTACTATTGTCGTTGTATCCCTTATTATTATTGTTGTGCCCCTATTGTCCCCATATTTTTATTATTGTGCCTCATAGAATCCCTCTATTGTTATTTTTGTGCCTTTATATTATTATTGTTAGGTCATCTTGGTTATATTGTGACCCCTTAGACTCCTATTTATTGAAAGGAGGTTTTGTCATTTGAATCATATAAGAATTGTTCATTTGTGTAATGTAAAGGAGTTTGCCCCCTCAGAGAGGCTTATTTCTAAGGCATTGATCTATCTTTTCTATCTTTTTGTGAGCTGGTTTCATAACATTTGGTATGAGAGCTTTGGATTCTAGGGTTTCGCTACTCCAAACAGGGCATCGTGGAATTTTCTCTATAACTTTTTTTCTGCAACGTTTTAGACGCTACAAAAAAACCCATTTGATCTACAATCGTTTTGAACTTCGCGTTAGAATTTCAGAGCTTGTTTCACTATATTTGCAGAGATATGATCTAAGGAAGTTAGGGTTTTTGCATACTCCCAAATTACATTCCAAACAGGTGACCTGGGGAAAATCATCATAACTTTTGTTTTGAGCATCAAATTGAAATTTTGTAAGAAGTTTCATAAATAGGAAGGCCTATAGTTTTCTTTGTATCAGTTTTAGGTACTAGGGTCGAAACAGTGACATGTGGCACGTCATACAAGTTCTCTCTACTGAACTAGTCTATAATCAGGTCACCGTGGGAGATTTGGCATAACTCTTCCTTGGAATCTTGATTAGAATTGCAGGGTTAGAAAGAGGACTCAAAGGGCTACCACAGGACGAGATTTCAGATATTCAAGATCTTTAGTTACTAAGATACAACAAATCTAATATCGAGCTCTTACAAAGTGAAAAAAAGTCGTGTAGTTTTATTTTATTTTATTTTGCATAAGATTACCATTTGAAAAATTAGTTTGAAGGAATTCAAAGGGAATAGTGAAGAATTATTAGCATTGATTAACCCCTATTAGAAAGAAAATGGAAACACCGAGTAAGCAACCTGAAAGCTCTAGCATGACTCGTGAAGAAGATGAAGAAATGCAACATGATATATCAAAATTACAAGACTAAGTACAACAAATTTCACTCTCACTAAAGGTAAATGAAGCCAAGATGAATGCCGTGGAAGCTAATATGAATGGCATGGAAGCTAATATGAATGGCATGCAAGTTAAGATGAATGGCGTGGAAGCGAATATGGATGGCATGGAAGCTAAGATGAATGGCATGGATGATAAGATGGAAGAATTGAAGATAAATTTGAATAAGTTGCTACAAGAAATGGTCACTAATGGTGAAAGGGTAGTAAAGGAAACTCATGATGAGAAAAAAATATATGTTAATCATGATGTCATAGACTCTAACGTTGGGTTGAAGACCCACCATGTTCCAAAAATCGATATGAGGAAGTTTGATGGCAAGGATCCCGAAACATGGATACTACAGATGGAGGAATTTTTTGATCTCCATAATATGAAAACACACAAAAGGTACGTATTGCAACTTTATAGTTGGAACCAAATTAGTTTGTATGGTATCGATGGCTTTGCACTCGTAAACAAATTTTCACCTGGGCAATTTTTATGAAAGAAATGATAGCACATTATGAGGATACAAAAAGCAACACCTTTTTTAGCGAATTGATAAATCTCAAACAAAAGGGTTCAATGATGGAGCACATTGAGGACTTCCAAAAATTAAACATAAGAGTAAAAGATATTCCAGACGAGCATAGGATTGATGTGTTCATAGGGACTTTAAAGGATAATATCCAATATGATGTTCGCCTTTAGGAACCTGATTCATTGGAGAAGGAATTCAGGTTAGCAAGAAAAATGGAAAGCAAAATTCTGGCAACCAGGAAGCCTACCACTCACAACTATAAAGATGGAAGTGTTGTTGCCTCTAGCCTTCCACAACCTACAAGGTTGACACCACAACAATTGAAAGAAAAAGAGCAAAAGGGCTTTGTTGCAGTTGTGATAGAAAATACACTAAATATCATAAGTGTGTTGAGAAGAAATTATTCTACATAGATTGTGAAGAGGAGGAAGAAAAGGAATAAGAAATGTCAAAAGAAGAGGATATACTCCAGGAACAAACCCTAGATAAAGAAGAAATGAATCTGACCATATCTTGTAATGCATTGGCTGGAATTACCACTCCTCAAACTATCAAGATAGAAGGGCATATCAAGAAGAAAAATGTAATAGTATTAATTGATTTGGGAAGTACCCATAATTTTATTCATTGTAAGATAGAAAATGAATTGAATTGCTTCCTATATCTAGCACCAGAGTGTCAAGTGATGGTTGCAAGTGGAGGAACCATAAATTGCTCTGGAAAATTCCATAAGCAACAAAGGCCTTCGAACATCTTAAAGAGGCAATGTGCCAAGCACTGATCTTAGCTACGTCAAACTTCACAAAAACCTTTATTGTGGAACGTGATGCTTCAGGAAATGGAATTGGTGTTGTTTTAATGCAAGATGAAAGACCCATTGCTTTCGAAAGTCATCCAATCAAGGGAAAGTATTAACAGAAAGCTATTTATGAGAAGGAAATGTTAGCAATACTACATGCACTTAAGAAATGGCGACCCTACCTAATGGGAAGACACTTCAAGGTAAAAACGGATCATGATAGTCTCAAATACATTTTAGAACAAAGATTATTCTCTGAAGAGCAACAAAAATGGGTCACAAAGATGTTGGGTTATGACTTTGAAATCATCTACAAAAAGGGGAAGCAAAATTTTGTGGCAGATGCACTATCAAGAAAGGATGGGGATGTAGAAGCATTGTTGTGCGCCATTTCTATTATCCAACCAGATTGGATAAATGAAGCAAGGGAGGAATGGAAGAATGACGAAGATGTGTGGGCACTCATTCGAAAGTTACAATAGGATTCTAGTACATCTGATACATTTAGCTAGAAAAATGATTCGTTATGGTACAAAGATCATTGATACCTATGTAAGAATTCTCAACTCAAAAAAAGTATTCTTATGGAATTGCACACTTCTCCCTTAGGAGGGGACTGAGGATTTTTAAAAACTTACCATAGGGTTAAGAAAGAATTTTTTTGGGATGGCCTTAAATGGGATATTCAAAAGTTTGTGGCGGAATGTTTGGTTTTCCAACAAAATAAAGTTGAAACAATTAAGACCCCAGGTCTGTTACAACCTTTATCCATTCGAAACCAACGTTGGGAGAAGGTTTCAATGGATTTTATCACAGGTTTACCCAAGTCTGAAGGAAAGAGTGTCATCATGGTGGTAGTTGACAGACTTACCAAGTATGCACACTTTTGTGCATTATCACATCCGTTTAAAGCCAGTACAGTTTCTACTGCATTTATGGAAACAATTCAAAAGCAACATGGAAACCCAAATGTTAGCCTCACTCTCTTAAAAATCAATAATAAATCCAATTATTAAATTAAATAAATAAAATCATGAGAATTCCTGAAACTAAGGAATCTAGTTTGGATGAGAGATTCTCTCCAACTAGCTCTCCTAAATTAGTGTGTAAGTTCAGAAATTGTCTCAACCAAGTGAGTCTAAGATAGACGCTCTATATTAAAACCACTAACTCATGCATTTAAATGTATTATTAAATTATTTGAATAATGTGAATTACATGAGCATGAGAGACCACATGATGGCTCTCTGCCTTTTCCGCCAGTTTAATTTTTGTGTGCTAATTTGTTGTGCATATGGTTATATGGCTTTGTGATTCTTCTTCATGTGGTATCAGAGCCATGGGCTCAAAAAATTTGTGAAAGATGTATTCCGTGTAGAGCGTGTGGAGTGTTAAGTTTTTTGGCTTTTGGTTTTGGTTTGTGTGCAATTAATTATTTTTAATTGCAACACAATGGCATCCAAGGAAACATGGTTTTACGTGCATCTCGAGCAGAATTTGCCAAAGATAAGAAAAGGACATTCGATTTGTGATCATGTCAAAAGTGTGGAAGTGATCAAATTTGAGGTAACCAGAACTTCATATTTAGTTACAGGTTCTTATTGATGTTTGTACAGAGTTTAATTTAATGAAAATAGATTCATGCCTATATTGGATTTGTGAGACTCTTTCGAAGGAGGAAAAGAAGAGCTTTCTGCCATGAGGAAATAATGTACTCTATTCTCGGAGGAATGGGGAATTGAAACTATAGATCGATGGTTGAATTTAGAAATTGCAGTGATTTTTTATTATTAAATTCTGCAATTTGAAATTCCACATTACTGAATTCTACTTATAGGTGGGGCATTGGCTAAAATGGTGGGATCAAATTTAGAGATCCATTCTCAGAGCATCGAACTCAGGGCGACCATCAATCAAAAGAAATCGCTAGTCATGCATTAAACTGTCATTGATTAACTCAGTGTATGGAGAGGATTTTCAGGGTTTTATGTGTGAGAGTGATGAAGACTCTGACTCGTGAATAGTCAGGGTCAGTTAGAAAACAAATGGTAATTAAGTTATGAATTTAGACTTCAAGCATCGATTTCAAGGTATCCATGCGTGGATGGGATATATCTCTGCGTGGTCGGTTGACTCAGTATTATACCACGTTGTATGATCAATTAAAGATCGAAGATCGTTTTCTGGAGTACTATGCCTACACTATATGATATCCACACTGTGTAGTATGGTTGGGTGTTGGTTATTTTTATAGTGACAACCATGTGTTAATTGCCAAAGGTAATATTCTTTGATTCATTAGCAATGCACTCCACAACTGATACATTCTCCACACTAAGCATATATCGCTAGTGATCTTCCATCTCTATCACGATTGATGAAGAGTGCCAGACTCGATGTGTTTGTGAAGACATTCAAATCAACTGCGGTGTGACTTATTTGTTGAGATTGTAAGTATGATTGTTCTCTTTGAGAATATGTTCGAGATCTAGAGAAGGTTTAGAGGCTAAATCAATCTGAGTGGGAATATGTAGATAGGCACAGAGTCTGTCTATATCGGATGCAGAGAATGTGGGGAAGTTCAATAGAACACACAGGCACACAATCTTGTTTGAAATTGCAGGTTCGGAAGTAAATTACAACAGTGATTCAAGTTCTGATGAGAGACTGAATGGAGGTGAAAATAGAGTCTTCATCTAAATAATGAGATTAAGACTCTGGGAGAGTTTGTTAACCTAATTGTTGCTCAGAACCTTCCCGCCTTAGTCCTCTTAGAGAAGCTTTGAGGGATGCATCGTGGAAAGCGGTATCCATTTCTGATCGAATTTTGAGAAGGGCGAGGGTTTCTTGCCTCGGCCATCGGCTCCCTCCGGATCTTTTAAGCGTATCCAAGTAGGTAGAAAGGTAGAACTTAGAGAGTTATTCAGGAGTAGGATAGAATCTATTGTGATACAGAGCCAGTTATTCTCAAGGTGACAAATAAACCCATCTTCATTCTGAGGATGAGCCAACTCATACCAGAGTTCCAGAGTTCCAGCATGAGCCTGTTTGACAGATGCACGTAAAGTATTGGCTAAAGTCTCTCCAACAAAATCACTTTATAAGGTGTGCATTATTTTTTTTAAGAAGGGAACGTGCACAAAATTTTGATTTTTGAATTCATTTCACTTTTATAAAGTGAAATCATAAACATTATTTCACTTTTTTAAGTTACATCATAAAGTGAGTTTTTTATAAAGTGATATCAAGCCTTTTGGAGTGATAAGGAGTATTTGTAATATTTTATGTAATGGAGTCAT
Source organism: Pinus tabuliformis (assembly GCA_031772625.1). Classification (NCBI taxonomy): domain Eukaryota; kingdom Viridiplantae; phylum Streptophyta; class Pinopsida; order Pinales; family Pinaceae; genus Pinus; species Pinus tabuliformis. The sequence continues at coordinate 1,025,891,262 of CM062811.1, read as the reverse complement.
AAGTGAACTTTTATGATAAGTGAAAGTCATTATTATAATTCAAATTAATATTTTACTTTGAGAGCAATTGAGTCAATGAAGGCAGTTTTTGAAGACAATTTGCTTCCAAAGTTTGCAAGTGTGACATTCTCATTGAGAAAGTTCCATGACAAAGTTGTGACATTGAAGAATGATGCACTCTAGTAATCAATCAAATCATAATTTTTGTGGTGCTTGTGTCCTAGATCCGCCCAAAATTGAATAAGTGGATCTTAGGTACATCGTGTGTAATGAATGCATGTGCATGACCTGTGTTCAAATTATCTCTTTGTATTATGCTTAAACAAACACATAAGCAAGCTTAAGTATAAAAACACTCAATCAAAGCTCTTGTAATCAAGCTTAAGTACACAAGCACAAAGCGTCACATCATCAACTTAATAAGATGATCTTCCAAGCACGCAAATTTCACATCATGTAATCAAAGAAATCAAGTTAAGGATGCTACAAATAAAGCACTTCAAGCCTAATGACATCAACATCATCAACACTTTTTGTATCACTTGAAAATAAACTTTTTTTGAATTGTACGGGTGATTTTTCGATTGTAACCGACACCCTCATTTGATTTGTTACAGTGCATACATTAAGTCAAGTCAGTTGTCACTTGAAAATTTATCATTTGGGTGGATTTTCGATAGTGTTTGACACCCATCATTTTTTTAGCACATTCAGTGCATCACGAAGTGCAGTAAACACACAAGAGATCAAGACAACAAGTATTTCAAGCAAGTACAATCAAGAAAGTGAGCGCATTCATAACAACAACCAAGCAAGCGAGCATGTCAAAATCAAATCTACAACAAACAAGCCAGTATGAAGTTTATTGAATCATTCACAGTGTCAGTGAAGCATTCAAGCAAAGTGATCATCATCAAGTGAACATGAAAGCAAGCAAGTGCGAGTTCAAATAATCAATTGTTAAAACAAGTTCAAGCGAGCATGCAACAATCAATCAAACATCAAGCGAGCGAGTTCTACAAATCCAACAAATATTAAAAGCAAGCAAGCGTGAGTTCCAACAAGTTCACATGGCGAAAAGAATTCAGTTGTTAAAGATTCTTGCCAATTTGATTTTATCATCAGCTGGTGACATGGTGCAAATCAGCAAATCAACTCTTGTTTATATTTCAATGAATCTACAACAAGAACATGAAACGATTGAGTTCCTTCAACTGGAGTCGAAACTGCAGAGAAATGAGTTGAAGGAGAAGCGTGTTGCTTCCAAGTCTTTGACCAATCTAGAGACAGTTGATCATTCGACTACATTCATCCAACCAGCTTCAAGTGTTGAGGTTGTTCCAATTCAACTTTCTTCCAAACCAATCATCAAGCCATGGGAAGAACTTCAAAGTAACAAAAATTTGCGAGGATTAGGATATGAAAAAGATGAAAACAACTTGCATATCCCCGATTATTCTAAGCCGATCAAGTTCATCAGTGCAGGGTTTCTTGATCAAATAACATCAACAAGCCATGAGAAAGTTGCAGACAAACAGACATGCGTGCAAACTGAAGTTGTAGTCAAACCAAAATTCCTTCATTGTAAAAGAATCGGTCATCTGGAAGATCAGCGTTTTGATCTCCATCCTTATAGCCATTATGGCAAGTCAAATCATACATCAGAGAAATGTTGCAACCAACGATAGTCAGCCAAATTGAAGATCGATTATTCTTGGATTGATCCCTAGGAATGGTCATCCACAACTAGAAGATTGTACAAGTTTTACAATCGAATTCACTCACACATATTGCAGCAAACAGTCAAATGACGATGGTACTCTTGTGCAGTTGAACGGGGGAGTACACCAGTGAAACACTCCTACACCTGAAGGGGGGAGGTGGGGGTTCAGAAATAATTTGAAGAAGATTGTCTCTCCTTTCAGTTGACAAAGGGGGGAAATTTCAATGAAATTGACAAGTGGTTGTCAGACTGAAAGTCTCGACAACATCAGCGAAGCAGCTAGTGGGCGATCATCATCAGCAAATATGCCAGTGGGCATTCATCAAATTGTGTCAGTGGACACTGGATGTTGTTTTCAAGCAAAGGATAGTTGGATTCTTTTGTGGCTTGCCACATGATGGAGTTGTCAAGCGACATTTAGAGATGAATCAGTCATGCAGCTAACTCATAGTCGCTTCATATTGTAGTTTCTTCAACATCCAGCTTTGGAAGTTTTTTAGCCAAATGTTTTTTGAGGATAAACTTGAGAACTTGGAAGATGGTTCCTTGTTCGTTTTGGATTTATCATTGGGGGGAATGTTAACCTCACTCTCTTAAAAATCAATAATAAATCCAATTATTAACTTAAATAAATAAAATCATGAGAATTCCTCAAACTAAGGAGTCTAGTTTGGATGAGAGATTCTCTCCAACTAGCTCTCCTAAATTAGTGTGTAAGTTGAGAAATTGTCTCAACCAAGTGAGTCTAAGATACACACACTATCTTAAGACCATTTACTCATGTATTTAAATGTATTATTAAATTATTTGAATAATGTGAATTACATGAGCATGAGAGACCACATGATGGCTCTTTGCCTTTTTTGCCAGTTTAATTTTTGTGTGTTAATCTGTTGTGCATATGGTTATATGGCTTTATGATTCTTCTTTCACTGGAAATTTTTGGATAGAATCATTTTCTTGTCTCGGTACTCAGTTAGCTCATAGCTCATCTTATCATCCTCAATCTGATGGGAAAACTGAGATAGTAAACAATTGTTTGGAAGGATATCTCTGTTGCTTTGTATCTGATAAACAGATACAATGGGTCAAATGGTTGCCTCTGGATAAATGGTGGTATAACACTTCCTTCCATACTACAGCAAAAATGACCCCATTTATGGCACTTCATGGATATCATCCACCACCCATCACATCATATTTAAGAGAAAATTCTAAGGCTCAAGCAATGGAACATCACATCAAGCATCAACAACAAGTTCTCCAACTCTTAAAGGATAACCTCACGTTGGCACATAATAGAATGAAACAACACACTGATCAACATCACAACGAAATAAGTGTTGATGTAGGTGACTGGGTATTCCTCTGGCTACAACCCTATAAACAAATGTCCGTCAAGAAAGCTAAGAAGGATAATAAATTATCACCAAAGTATTATGGTCCGTACACAGTGTTGCAAAAGATTGGTACTATGGCATACAAATTGGAGCTTCCTGCAGCTTCTCGAGTGCACCCAATTTTCCATGTTTCATGTTTAAAGAAGGTTATCGGTGACAAACTCCCTGTTCGAACAATATTGCCGGAACTTGACGAGGAAGGAAAAATTATATTGGAACCGGAAGAAGTCACAGAAACAAGAACTCAACAGCTACGAAATAGATCAATTTCGGAGTATCTCATCAAGTGGAAGAACTTATCCATTGAAGATTCCACATGGGAGCATGAGAATTTTATACAGAAGCATCCAGAACTACTCAAGCATTAAGGACAACACTTTTTTGAAGGAGAGGGTCATGTTAGGTCCCTATAATACTAGTGATTCCCTCATTACTATTGTCATTGTATCCCTTATTATTATTGTTGTGTCCCTATTGTCCCCATATTTTTATTATTGTGCCCCATAGAATCCCTGTACTATTATTTTTGTGCCTTTATATTATTATTGTTAGGTTGGCTTGGTTATATTGTGAACCCTTAGACTCCTATATATAGAAAGGAGGTTTTTTCATTTGAATCATTTAAAAATTGTTCGTTTGTGTAATGTAAAGGAGGTTGCCTCCTCGAAGAGGCTTATTTCTAAGGTGTTGATCTATCTTTTCTATATTTTTCTGAGCTGGTTTCATAACACTACTCCTATTGAGCCAGCAAGCGATGATGCTTCTTATGGAGCAGTGTTGTCTGTGACTTCTTCTTCTTCTGCCATCAATTTTTCCTCATACTCCCTTGCAGGGATCATAGCCGCAAGTTCTTCCTCTACTAGCTTGGTGAATTGTGGCCAAGCCATAGAAGTTCGAGACAGAGAATGCACCACTAATAGTCTGACTAATCCATGATTTGTAAGGACCATTAATGCTTGTCGATAGTAACGAGTAGACTGCACCATTAGCTGAAGACTATTCCATAGAAAATATGGCATGTCTAGAGAATGAATATGTGCATGATGAAACCGAAGGCATGCAATAAGCTTAAAATGATACTTAAACAGAGTAGAAAATCGACCTTCACAAGTAGTGTACCTCATGACAAAATATGAAATCTCGGCTCATGGGTACGGCAAAGGCTTTCGATCATACCCCCTACCCTTCTGGACTAGTATTTCTCTAGCCTACAAGAACAATACCGGGAACTCTGACAAAGGAGATTTCCTTGAAAACCATTTCTACCCTCCTTGTGGCAATCCACTGATAGTCTAAATGACTTCCTCTGTGACGAGAATATCCAATCCACGCACTCTGGAATGATATCCATCCAAATTCAACGCGAATTTGACTATGATGGCCTCGTCAAATCCCTGTAGCCTCTCAAAATACACATGGAATCTTGCATCTAAGAAGACCTGCCATACGTCTAGATTGCTCTAGACCTGCACTGTATTCTATGGTTCGTGCCTAATGACTTTCTTGCCCCTTGTGTAGTTTCTCTGTAGCAGTAATTGGAGTAACAACAAGGGTAGAAATTCCCATTGTAGATCACCTGGTAAAGAAATGTAGTAAAGCAAAACACTTGATCTACTTCTACAAACAATTTAGCGGAAGCTTAATCAAACATGAGCAACATCAAGCATGAATAGATATAACTTAGAATGAGAAGTAATCAACCATAACACAGAAGATATATCACTGGGGAAAGCACCAGCCTAAAACCCCAACTCTGTATTATCATACAAGTGGAAATCTTGTTAAAGTTACAAAAATAATTAGCTCTCAAGCTATCCTTCTCTCTCCGTAATCAAACAATTCTACTCACAGACTCAATAGACATAGAATATATCTTCCTCAAGCCCTCCAAGCCTCCTATTTTCTTGCACAATTTTGATTGGGGTCCAATGATATCACATGTGTGAATTTGCCTCATCACACTCACTGTAACCTTAGGTCCAACTGCGCAATCATCAAGGAATAATATTCCTTCTGCATGCAAGGAATATTCACCAAGGAATATCCTAGCAACTGATAGTACACCGTCCCTCCATCTGATCTCAACTGGATCTCTGACTGAACTGACATGCATGAGTTATCCATGAGTGAATCTTCAGTTATCTGAAATACAATAGTTACATGCATGCAAGAATTAACTAACTAAACTCTCACTAATTTAAAAAACTGTTAAAATAATCTAACAGGACTTGACTCAGTTAATTGAGCCAACTAATTACAACTCAATATCACAAATCACTCTTATCTCTTTAACTGATGGATAAATCCCTCAATCAAAGGAGAAATTGTTGCATGTCCTCACATAGACTTCAAGTTCATAATTCCTTAACTAATTAACTCAAGATGAATTAATTAATCAATTTACAAACTATTGTTAATATCAAATTCGAATTTTATTTCCTATGTTTAGTCCAAGGATTGACTAAGATAAGAAGGGATCCCGAAATGCTATTTTTAGAAAAGCTATTTTTAGCACTTTCACTTTTCACCCATTGTAGCTAAGATCTCCAATGGTTGAACTGTTGTTTATAGCTCGGCTATTTATAGCATTTCTATTTTTTAGCATCTTCTATTTTTAGCATTTCTTGTTGCACATTTCAACACTCCCTCTCAACAAGAAAGGGATTATCAGTAACCCCGATCTTGTCTCTGTGGAACTTGAACTTGCATTTTTACAATGCCTTATTCAAAATATCTGCATCCCGCTCCTCGGTTGAAACATACTGCAACATCATGATGCTCTTGACCACACAGTCTCGTAGATGATGGTAACAAATATCTGTATGCTTGGACCTGTCATGAAACACTAGATTCTCAGAGAGTTTTATGCAACTCTGACTATCATAGTATATCACTATAGGATCCATCATCTGACCAAACAATCCCACTAGAATCTTCCGCATCCAAATGGCCTCACATGCTGCCTGACTGGCAGCCACGTATTCAGCCTCTGCTGAGCTAAGTGCAACTGATCTCTGTTTCCTGCTATACCTTGAAACTGCAGCTGAACCAAGGTTGAAGATTCCTCTAGAAGTGCTCTTCCGGTCTGATGGACTACCATCCCAATTCGCATCCGTGAATCCTTGCAACTTCACTCCCTCTATCCGTCTGTACCATAATCCGTATTGTGTAGTGCCCCTGAGATATCTTAGCACATGCTTTGCTGCCTTCCAAAACAGCTTGGTAGGCTGAACCATAGCTTGACTTAGCTAGTTCACTGCAAAGCATAAGTCAAGTCGTTTGTTCACCAAATACATAAGTGAACCCACTAGCTGCCAATAAACAGTAGCGGCTACTACCTCACCTGAAGTAGCGTCCTCCTTCCTCCAGTTCCCAGCTAGAGGAGTCTGCATGGGTTTGCACTTCTCCATGTGAAAGCGCTTGAGTATCTCATTGGCATACTTGCCTTGAGACACAAATACTTCCCCATCTTTCTACCACACTTCCATGCCTAGAAAGTAGTGCATGAGGCCCATGTCCTTCATCTCAAACTCTCTTGCAAGGTCCCCCTTGCAAGATTTGATTAGTTGATCATCATCTGTCAAAATCAAATCATCGACATAAAGTACAATAATCAATGGCTTACCTTATACCATGATGTGGTAAAGGTTTGCATCTGCTTCACTCTTGGTGAAGCCCAACCCAGTGAAATAGATTTCGATCCTGGTATACCAAGCGCGGGGTGCTTGCTTCAGCCCATACAGTGCTCGCTTGAGCCGGAAAACATGCGACTCGCGATCAAAGATCTCAAATCCTTCGGGCTGCTCAATGTATACCTCTTCCTCAATCTTCCCATTGAGGAATGTCATCTTTACATCCATCTGATGGATCTTCCAACCCATCTGAGCTGATAGAGCTAGCATCAATCTGATAGATGAGTACCTTGCTACGGGAGCAAAGGTCTCATCGTAGTCGATCCCCTCAACCTGTGAGAAACCTCAGGCAACAAACCTTGCCTTGTGTTTCTCAACACTGCCATTAGCTGCCTGCTTTACCTTGTAAATCCATCGGGAACTAACCACTGACTTGTCCCCAAGTCTAAGGACAACATCCCACACACTGTTCCATATGATAGAATTGTACTCTTCTACCATTGCATCAACCCAGACTGGTTGCTGCACTGCCTCCTGAAAAGAAGAAGGTTCGGTCGCTACACACTCCCCAACCAGGGCCATGTAGCCAGTGTATCTCTCGGGAGATCTCCTCTGTTTGCGCTGAGAGGATGGCTACCCCACATTCTCTCTCGCATCTAGCATCAATCTGTCAGCTTCCCGTGAGTGTTTCCGCCCGTCTTTGGAAGACTCTCCAGGAGTGGTGGTCTCCACTACTGGATCCTCTGCATGTGGCTAGTCCACATCATTAGGAGGCTCCTCCTCCTTTGGAACTAAACTTTCTTCATCACCATGCAACTTGAACTCCCTCTCAAGTGACACTCGCATGGCTCTCTGCTCGTCGAACTTCAGATCCCTGCGCACTACGGTCCTCTGAGTAGAAAGAAGAAACACACGATAGTTTTGGGGTGTATCTGTGTACCCCACAAGTATCCCCAACTCAGATATTAGGTCTAGCTTCTTCCGAGCATCTTTGGTCACATGACAGAAAACTAGTGATCCAAAGATGCGGAAGTGACTCACATCTGGTCGCTTCCTTGAAAAAGCCTCCATAGGTGTCTTCATCCCCAAAATACGATGAGGACTTCTGTTTTGAAGGTACACTGCTGTATTGCATGCCTCAGCCCATAGATGAAGTGGTAGGCTTTGGTCATGCAACATTGCTCGAGTTGCTCCCATAATAGATCTGTTCTTCCTTTCGGCCACCCCATTCTGTTGTGGGTTATGAGGTGCCATTAGTTCCCGTTTAATTCCTTCTGCTGCACAGAAGTCTTTAAACTATTGGGAAACATACTCTCCACCATTGTCGCTGCACAAGGCTTTTACTTTCTTTCCAGATTCTTTCTCTGCCAAGGCTTTAAACTCACAAAACCTCAAGAAGGTTTGATCCTTCTTTTGCATGTAGTAGATCCAACATCTACGAGAAAAATCATCAATAAAAATAACATAGTACCTTTGCTTAGCGGTGGAGGTTGTAGAGAATGGTCCACATACATCTGAGTGAACTCACTCTAGGATTTCTCCAGCTCTACTATCCCAATCTTAAAAGGAAGCTTTTGCATACTTACCCAGGGTGCAACCTTTGCATGTATCTGTTTTCTCCAGTTTTCCCTTGGGTAAGCCGGTAGAAATTTGCTGCATGATCTTCAAGGCCCCATGATGCAAGTGGCCCAGTATCCTATGCCACAACTAGCCAACATCTTGGCTCTGCACCACCTTTGCTTTGGAACTCAGCACAACACAATCATCTACCTCTAGCTTGTAGAGATTATTTACTCGAATCCCAATTTGCTTGGTCTGTCCGGTGCCGATATGCCTCAGGAAAACTTTTCCTTTACTAAAGATTACATCATAGCCTTTATCTTCTAGCATAGCAACAGACACAAGATTCTTTTTCAAACCTGGTACATACTTAATAGCAGATAGGGTGAGAGGAGCACCATGCTCCCTCTGAAACGCAATTGTACCTTCACTGGAGACACAGTACTTTCCATCATCACCCATCTCAATCTGCATCTAGAGATCCTTCTCCTCCAATGTACTAAAAAGATTCTTGTCAACCAACATGTGGAAAGAAGCTCCACTGTCTAGGTACCAAACATATCCCACCATGGATGAAACCATGCATGCGATAAGAAAGAAATCTAGCTCAAACTGTGAAGCTAGTGCATCACCATCAGATCCCTTTGAGGAAACTTTCTTGGATTTCTTCTATGGACAATTCATAGCATAATGGCCCACTTCATGACAGTGAAAGCATCGCACTTTCAACTTGTCAACCTTCTTCCCTCCATGAGAAGATTTGGATTGGGACGCCTTCCCTTTCCCTTTCTTAGCTTTACTTGCTAAAGCTAGATTTTCTTCATCATCTTGTTTTGATGAAGATCCATCCCTGGTGCTTCGCCTTATCTCCTCCTGCATCAGATCCGACCAAAGTCGTTCCCAATCTGGCAGTTTCTCTCTTCCATTAACTGAGTCCTGGTAGCTATGCTAGCTCTTAGGAAGACCGAGGAGTGTAAGACTCACCATGTCATCATCAACATTCACGATCCCTACACTTCCAAGCTCATCCCTGCAGGTGGTGAGCTTGTGCAGGAACGTAGAGATTATGTCGCACTTTTCACACTTGATCTTTTGAAGTTTATCTTTCAACATCAGCTTCCTCTGATCGCTGCTATTCTGATAAATATCTTTCAATGTTTTCCACATCGAAAACAGAGTCTCCTTCCCATGGAGGCTCGAGACAATGTTATCTCGAACTCCCTCCAAGATGATTCTCCTAGCTCTAGCCACACACTTTTTCCATTCTGCCAGTTGAGTAGAATCAGTCGGCTTCGGGACATCTTGATCAATGAAGTCCTTTAGACCGTTATCTTCTAATACTGCCTCCATGTGATCCTTCCAGGCTATATAATTCGAACTGCCATCAAGGACATATTCGAGTCTCAAACCACTAAACGCCATCCGTGAAATAGACGTGATAAGAACTCAGTTCAATATTCAGAAACCGAACTTCAAACTTCTCCTGCTTGTATACTGTTCTTCCTTGATCACCTTCGCTCCGATACCATGTAGAAATTCCCACTGTAGATCACCTGGCAATGCAATGTACTAAAGCAGAACACTTGATCTACTTCTACAAACAATTGAGCAAAATCTTAATCGAACATGAGAAAATCAAGCATGAATAGATATAACTAAGAATGAGAAGTAATCAACAATAACACAGAAGACATATCACTGGGGAAAGCACCAGCCTAAAACCCCAACTTTGTATTATCATACAAGTGGAAATCTTATTCAAGTTACAAAAAGAATCAGCTCTCAAGCTATCCTGCTCTCTCTGTAATCAAACAATTCTGCTCACAGACTCAATAGACATAAAATATGTCTTCCTCAAGCCCTCCAATCCTCCTATTTTCTTGCGCAGTTTTGACTGGGGTCCAATGCTATCACATGTGTGAATTTGCCTCATCACATTCACTGTAACCTTAGGTTCAACTGCGCAATCATCAAGGAATAATATTCCTTTTGCATGCAAGGAATATCCTAGCAACTGATAGTACACTGTCCCTCCATCTGATCTCAACTGGGTCTCTAACTGAACTGACATGCATGAGTTATCTATGAGTGAATCTTCAGTGATCTGAAATACAATAGTTACATGCATGCAAGCATTAACTAACTGAACTCTCATTAATTTAACAAACTGTTAAATTAATCTAACTGGACTTGACTCAGTTAACTGAGCCAACTAATTACAACTCACTTTTATCTCTTTAACTGATGGATAAACCCCTAAATGAAAAGAGAAACTGTTGCATGTCCTCACATAGACTTCAAGTTCATAATTCCTTAACTAATTAACTCAAGATGAATTAATTAATCAATTTGCAAACTGTTGTTAATATCAAATTCGAATTTTACTTCCTATGTTTAGTCCAAGGATTGACTAAAATAAGAAGGGATCTCAAAATGCTATTTTTAGAAAAGCTATTTTTAGCACTTTCACTTTTCACCCATTGTAGCTAAGATCTCCAATGGCTGAACTACTATTTATAGCAATGCTATTTTTTAGCATGTAGTATTTTTAGCATTTCTTGTTGCACATTTCAACAACAAGACTATTGAGGAGGAGTGTCGGCAGGTAAAATTGCAATGACAGGGTTGTGGTGATGATGGGGTGCGGTGATAGTGAAATCCAGGAAGATAATGGTAAAATATGGAAATATCTATGACAAATTATGGTAATAATGAGTGATAATTATGGTATTTGTTTCACAACATTGGAAAGGACCGTCCATTAACACAATCGTACTTATTGGGGTCCCAATGCATATGGATAATCATGCGAAGTATGGTGGGGATCGTGAAGTGTACACACTTGGCACAGGGTTCAATAGTGATACGACAAGTCATTACTTCAGTTTAATTACGGCGTCTTCATATTTATTATAATACCCCCCCCCCCCCAACTAAGGGGATAATCGTCCGCAGACATATCGAGTCATGTCAAATGAATTATCAATCAAATCCACAAAGGGGATGTACCTGGTGACTTACCTTGATGAAGTAACAACAACGAAGGAGTAGCAACCCCAGAGGGAGTAACAACACCCAAGGAGTAACGACATCAAGGGAATAATAAAACTCGAGGAATAAAACCATGTCTTGAACACTTAGTCAAAATCAAAATAGAGTAAAAGCACCGGAGGAGTAATAGCACTGGAGGAGTAACAACACCGGAGGAGTAACAAAATTGGAGTACTTAGACTAAATCGTCATGGAGAAACAACACCGGAGGAGTAAAAACACTAGAGGAGTAACATCGCCAGAGTACTTAGACGAAATCGCCCCGAAGTAAGAGCACCAGAGGAGTAACAACACCAGTGAAGTACTTAGACAATCACCACGATCATAGTAACAACACCGGAAGAGTAACAACGCCAGTGAAGTACTTACAATAAATTTCCATGGAGAAACAACACCAGAGGAGTAACAACACCGGAGTACTTAGAAAAAATTCCACGGAGTAACAACACCAGTGAGATACTTGCAGGAAAAGAATGATAGAGTAGTAACAACATTTTATTATATTAGATATATAGATATATACATTATTGTTTTTTCTTAGAGCAGAGGTGCAGAGGAAGATTTCTCTACACTAATAATTTCAAAACCAAAATTGTTAGAGAAATGTTTGATAAAGGAGTCTTTGGAAGCTAAACGGTGGTATAACCTGAGGTGATATTCGTTTACAAGCAAAGGAGTATGTGCCTTATCAATTGTTATAAGTCTAATAGTCCCATTATCAAACATCGTGTCAACTTCATATTGTCCCATCCATTTGGAGAAAAGTTTCCCTTTAAAATATTTGAACCGAGAATCATAGAGTAATGCCCAATCCCCCCTTTGAAACACTTCTTTCTTGATAAATATGTCATTCCATTTAGTTCGTTGCTACTGAATTGTAGCAGTATTCTTTACATCTACCAAACGAATTTCATCCAACTAATTTAACTATTCTAGTTGGTGTTTTTGGGCTTATGAAATATTCAAATCTACTTCAAGGGATGTCCTGAGTGCCTTAATTTCAAATTCAACCAGAAATAAAGGGGATTTCCCATAGAAAATCTCGTATGGTGAAAATCCTATTGTGTTTCTCCATGTCGTTCTATATGCCCAAAGTGCCTCAGGAAGTTTTTCAGCCCAATTTTAGCGATGGTTTGCTATAGTGTTTGTAAGAATATTTTCCAACACCTTATTTATGCTCTCAACTTGGCCATTCACCTTAGGCTGATATGGAGACATTACCCTATGCTTGATCCCATATTTCTTCATAAGTCCTACTATCATATGTGATGTAAACTGCGCCCCTCAATTTGAAACTATCTCTCTAGGAGCTCCATACCGAGCAAAAATGTCTTCAAATATGAAGTCCAAGACAACCTGTTATGTTGCTTTCACAATAGCCTTGGCCTATACCCACTTTGTCACATAATCTGTGCAAACCATAATGTGAACTTTCTAATGTGAAGGTGGATTGAATGGACCAATGAAATCAATAACCCATTTTTCGAAGGGCTCAAGAACTAGTTGAGGCTATAGTGGCATCTCATCTGCCCGAATAGGCTGGCCCATCTGTTGGCTATAGGAATTTACATGGTAATTTCCTTAGATAGAACACTAAAGGACATCGCTCACAAATAGATCATAGATCAGTACACCAATATTCTTGACATGGTTAAAACCCTCAAAGAGGTCAACAATCCACTGCGTGAGCCAACGCGGCCACTTCAAGCAATTTATTAATGTAAAAGAAATAAAATTTACATAATACTCTCATGAATGATCACCTTACAAATGACCCTCCATGTTCTTTAAATAGAGATCATGGACCAATTGGGTGTTAAGCCATAGATCAAGCGGCGGTAATTCCAAGGAGAGAATGAACCGTTAGATCACTTCATGTCTAGAACATATCATGATTGTCGGATTGTAAGTTACAAAAGGTACGTACTAAATAAACACACTTTACCTAACTATACACTAGACCAAGTTATACCTATCTATTTCCTATGTGTCAAAATATCCTAACCTCCCCCCTTAAGAACAACTTGGGATAGGATTGAAGGATGTACAAATATGACACAAGAGGAGAAGGAATGAGGCATTAGAGCCTATCCCTCCTTAGTGACAACTTCCTGAACTCCAAGCATAAATCGAAGTTTAGTAAACTTCGCCTCTGTGACAGCCTTTATAAATATGTCTGCAACTTGATTATCGGTTGAACAATATTTCACTTCAAGAACATGGTCATGAATAAGCTTTTTGATGAAGTGCATGTGTAGTTCAATGTGTTTGTTGCTGATTTTGGACTGGATCTTTGAATAGTTGAATGCCACTTTGATTATCACACCAAAGTGTAGTCGGATGCTGTTGCCGAAAGCCAAACTTTGAAAGGATCTGATGAAGCCACAAGGCTTCCTTACTAGCTTCTACAGCGCCATGATACTCTACTTCTGCTAAAGAAAGAGAAATGGCATTTTGTTTCTTACAAGCCCATGTAATAGGTCCAGAGCCAAGAGTGAAGACATACCCTGTAGTATGTTGGTGCACTGAGATGACTATTAAAAGCAAACTTAATACCTACATTAATTATCAAACCAGGGTAAGTATGTTTATTTCAAGAGTGTTTAGAATTGTCTATGCAAGCGAATTCAGAGGCTAATTCAGAATAAAATTATTTCGAATCGTTGCAATAATTAATATCTAATTCTCGAAGTTCAATCCAAAACAAATATGAAGGCAAACCTTAAAGCATTTTCAAATCTATTTTAAACTATTGTGCAGAGAACTGAATTTGAATGCAAGTATGCTAAAGGAATCACTCTTAGTAGATTTACTAACTAGTATCGACAATAATTCATTTAGAAAGAAGGAAAACTACAACAAATAAACAACAAGAAACTATTCAAGCTTTTAACTGAAAGAAACAATTATGAACTCAAGATCTCTGATAACACTACTCAAAAGGAACACCAATCAAATACTTAAACTAATTTGATAAATTCATCAAAGACTAACACACAGATGTAAACATAGCAAGATCTAGAATCTACTTTGAATAGTAAAGATAAATCATAAAGATCAATACTCACAAGAATCATAATAATTATAGTTTCATGAAATAACAGGAATAAACAATTGCAAGAGTAAAAAGAAATAAGTATGGCACAATCAAAGTAGTAAATCCCCTAGCGATCAGGCCTAGAGTCTCCAGAAGTCACTATCGAAAGACACTCAGAATGTGATTACAAGTGTTGGCTACGTGGGTCCTGACCTAGGTTCAGTGCTAGTTAGCTAAACAAATCCCTACACTATTGGCCCTTTTAGCATCAGCCCGCAGAGCATGGACCGAAGTCTCACTCGAAGCAATATGGGGGGATGCTGGAACCAAGTTTATGCACCCTGAGATGGTCGTGATGTCGGTTTATTCCTTCTATTCCTTCTCTCACATAGGTTGTTATGTTCTAGGGCTCTGTCAGTCTAGCCCTTTATTCTGCCCTTCAGTACCTCTGCGACGTGGTATAATCGGCCTTCGTGTAACCCTAACCTGCAGTTCAGGTACTTTCACATTTCTAGGGCAGCATATCGTGCAAATTCCCAAACTGGCTTAAGTGTATTACTTATCTTATTAAAAAATCATAGTTAGTGCCGCATAAACAGATATCCTTACTTGTGCTCAGTTATCCAATGTAATTACATACATTCGCACATGACATAAGCATTATAAATGAAATTCATCCATAATATGACAAGATGAATTAACAAGAAACAAAGACACAAAATTTGTAAAATGCTTCCCTTTATTGATATCTTCAGATGATTATAGATTCAATCCGCTCTGTGCACTTAGCTACAGGGGTCCGCGCACTCAGTTATAGACTTCCACCCTAGGTCTCTTCGCACTCAACTACAGAGCCTCTACCCACACTAAGATCCAAAACTTGGACTTCTTTCCTTATTTCTCAAGACTTCTACTACGACTTATGACTTCTTAGAGCTTACTTACTTAGCCCTTTTTATACAATCCCATGGTCAGCGAACCATGGGTAGAGCTTTACAACCAACTTTACACTTTACAAAATAAGGCAGACAACCCTTTATGACTCATGACACCGTCGCGCTCCGCGACCACAAAATCCGGAGACTTTACACTTTATTACAAAACTTGACCCAAAACATAGGATTTTAGCCCTAAAACTATCCTTGGGGCATCCCATTCCCAACAAGCCCCCAACACAAACATTGTGACTCACCCTCGAGTCACTCTACAGGCGCGAAGATCTTAGCACGAAGACCTCCCAAATCGACCTGTATGACCACAACCTCGACAGCACACTAGGTGGCCACCTACTTCGCGTCTTCAACTAACTACTTGGTCACTACTCCTAAACTTTCCACCTAAAGATTTTGTTGAGTTGCTTGTAGGGTCGCAAGATTTCCTTCAATAGAGGTTGTGACCGTGTAAGCCTTATCCAGCTAGGGCTTCAGTCGCACCTTCAACACTACTTTCTTGTGTAGCATTGCATCCACTTGTTCTTTCAGCTGCTTGGCCTCCTGCAACTTTGCCAACCTCTGTGTGAGTGCGACAGTTCGCGCTGTGCCTTTGACCTCATCATACCACTACTTTATTTCACACGCTTCTGTCTCCAGTGGTTGTACATTAGGGTCCTCTTGCAAGTTTGTCAGGACCTCGAACGACTGCTCAAAAACGTGTGTGCAGTCTGCTACTGCACTGTCAACCGTCGCTATTGCCTCTATGACAGTGGTTGCACATTGTGCCTTTACTTCTGGCAGAGTTGAGGGCTAGGCCTTCAACTGTAACTTAGTGATTTGTAGTTTCAACTCCAACTGAACCCTCGCCATTTCTGTACGAGCGTCACTCACCCCTGTAGTCAGTTTGTGGAAGCGCATCTTGACTAGTTCTTTCTCAGGAATGGCCAACTCTGAGACCATTCAGCATGCCTCCTCCAGGACTTGAAGTATACGCTTGTTCTGGTCGACTACCTCAATCAAGGCGTCAATGGTAGAGTCTTGGTGTAGTTCCATCTTCTCATTGTTAATGCACTACTCAATGATCACCTGTAGGGCATGGTGCTCACGGGCCCTCAAATTTGTTATTACTCCATCCTGCAATAGGTGGAGCGCCTCGTCACGGATTGCTACTAGATTAAACCCTACTCCCTTGAGGGTGCTGACAGTGGGCCTGTCAACTTCATTCTCCGTGGTCAATGCTCCATCAGGTAGTACTATCGCGTTGGAGGCCTTTGCATGCAGCATTGTGGCAGCTTATGAAGTGTCGATAGCAAGGTTGGTGGACACTATGGCAGCCTGCAACGTGTGGGTATGCAACTCCTATAGACCTATCTGGATAACCCCCAATACTAGTTGTTGCTGCTACTCAAACTGTTGTAGGGCCTCCACAGTGACATCTCGCACCGTGTCTCCAAAGTCATGCAAGTCACCCTCTATGTGCCTGATTGGGTCTAGCGATGTATTAGTGGCCTTGGATTTCTTCCTAGACCCTCCTTTCTCTTGCTCCCTTGAACGCTTGATGCGGGTGGACGTCGCTTGTGGGTTTGCACCATACTGTTATGTCTGCTTGTGTGTCTCTTCTTTTATCTCGGGTGAAGGTAACCTCGAGCCTTTGTTAGAGCCCTAATTTGTTCCACCTATTTTCTTCTCCGTCTGTTGAGTGGCATCGCACTCCACCTGGGCCTTATTAGCGGCCTCTTTCTTTCTCTTTTCGTTAAGCTGCATCATCTTGAGCTTTTCCTCCTCCTTCTTGCACTGTGCGGCAGACTTTCTCCCTCCCACTACCAAGTCTGCTGTAGTGCGCCATTCTTCTGGCCATCGATCAAGTACTGCATCAATGGCATCATCCATTTCTAGGTAAGCCAAGTCATACCATGTCTGCACAGGGTCCTTCTGCACCCTGATGGACACATGGTGAAAATCGACCTTAAAGATCCAGAAGATCTTGTTGTCCTTGATAAGCTGTCATCCTTGTTCGCCCACAGCGAAGCGTACTTCACTGCTTCTGATAGGTTTGGTGCGACCGAAGGGAATTGGTTGTCCTCTGGCAGCTGCCATACTACTAGCACAATAGACAGCAAGAGCCACGCATAGTGGAACGTCTTGCTGAGCTCTTGTGCCTCGCGGTAGTTCACAAGGAACTCACTGTGGAGATAATCTACCCAATTGAACTGAACTCCTTTAGCACACCGGGCTGCTAGCACGACGACAGGTGTTGACACCTCATCGACTCGACACTTCCTCATCACCTTCCCTGCTAAAATCTTCATAGCCACCTTTATAGTAGGGTCACAGATGCTTGATATGGCATATCCATGTGGCTTATTCACCAGCTTAAAATTTTCTTTCATGGCCTCCACAAGGGCTTGCTCACCACTTTTCTACCAAATATCATGGCGAGATTTTCTTCTATGTAGGGCAACCGCATGATCCTGTTGATCAATCTGTAACTGCGT
Organism: Pinus tabuliformis; assembly: GCA_031772625.1. Taxonomy (NCBI): domain Eukaryota; kingdom Viridiplantae; phylum Streptophyta; class Pinopsida; order Pinales; family Pinaceae; genus Pinus; species Pinus tabuliformis. The sequence goes on along the minus strand of CM062811.1, from coordinate 1,025,873,432 downwards.
GATCCTGTTGATCAATCTATATGTGATGGGTATTAGCTCCTCTAGCCACAGACAACCATCATGCACCAAGCATAGCAGCTGCGTGATGACCAAGACTGTAATCGGGGTGCGGTTGTAGTGTGGCACCCATAGCATGTTGAGCAGACATGCCTTGTCTACTCCTCTGAGCCACCTCCGCGGCTCTAATGTGGTCATTACGGTGGTTGTATCGATAATACGGCGCATCAGTTACTCGGTCGCCAAGTTTGGGAACTTCTCGTGGTCAGCCAAGTCCCAGTATTCGAGTTTTAACAGAGGAACTCATGCCAAGCATGGTCCTTCAAAAACAATTTCATCTAGCAGCAGAGGGGTTTGCAAGGGGACCTTGCTCTCGTCGATATCTTTCGGTACCTTGGCCTTGCCCTTGCACGGAGGGACGTACTCAAGCAACAGAGTGATAGGGTCAGTACCTTGGGCTTCAACTTCCTCCACGTCTATCCCCACATCCTCTTCATTGATTGGGATGTCTTCAATTTCTTCCTCCTCTGACTCCAGATTGATGGCTTTACCATTTTCCTATGTGGTGGGATTTTCCTTCTGTGGGTTTCTTCTCAGCGATGCGCAGACCAGTATTGCAGGTTACTTGCCCTTCTTTGCGCTTTCTTTGGTCGGCTTTGGTCTCAACGTCCTTGGTGATTTGGAGACTTCCGCTAATACTTCCGCAACTTCTGGAGCAGCTTCTTTGACCTCCATAATAATTTCCGGCACCGAATCCTCTGCTTTAGTATCTATAGCTGTGGCAGGTGTCGACATAATGCTAAACAATAATGCTCGTGATGTCTCTGGTAAGTTCTCAAATGCTAAACTCACTATCAAAGCCTCGAAGAAGTCTCGGTTCATGTGCGCCTGAGAGCTGAACAACTCAATGCTCAAAATTCCAAGTGTTTTTCGCTGGACAACCACCTGTAATTTATAGGGCATTTTGAATTCAAATCCGATTGTTACCCCCAAATTTGGTTCATTAATGCCATATTGGCCGAAAATTTTCAAGGATCTGACCCATAGATTTTGTCTTAAATGTCGATTGCCCACTCCATTTGGCTGCATTTCTACCATCAAATCATGAACAATGACTTTAACGGTCACTTTCCTGCCAACCTGCGCGATTTCTTCCTGGGTAGCACAGCTCCCTTCACCCTGCAGAAAACCCTATGACACTTCCTTGCTTCGCACAATCCTCCAATTGTGCAGCTCCCCAACCTGGGCAGTGTAGTTTATAGTCCCGCGCCTCCTTTCAGTTGCCTAGAGTGCTAATATTGTGCTACCTTCATATAGTCACATGGCCAAACCACTGGTCTATGGCTTCAATTGACTACCATTCACCTTTCCTGGGAAGGGATCTCCATTAAATTTGATCAGCTGAACGCTCCTCCATCGGTAATCTCCTTAATGACATAGGGCCCTAACTAGTGCATTCTGAATTTCCATAGAAATTTATCAAACTTGTTGTCATATAACAAAACTAGGTCATTTACCTTAAAGGTGCACAACTTAATCTGCCGATCATGCCATGCTTTTTTGCGCTGCTTCTCAACCTGTTGGTGAAATCCAACTAGAAATCTCTCTTCCTCAAGCTCAGCCAGCTGTGCGAGCCTCTCCTCCATGGCTCTGTAGTTTGTTATACCCATGAGTGTCACTATCGTAGACTAGGCACAATGTACTCCATGGGCATCACCGCTTCAACACCATATATAAGCCTAAAGGGTTTTTTTCCAGTCAACTTATTGCATGTCATCCAATAGGCGCATAGTACTGTGGGTATGCGCAGGTCCCAATCACTTTGCTGAGTGTTGCAAACCTTGGTCAGTGCATTATCCAACACTTTATTGAATGCTTCCACTGTCTCGTTAGCCCGCGGGTGATAAGGCATGCTCTTCTCGTGATATACCTGAAATTCCTCCGTCAATGCACTGATTATTTCATTCAGAAAGTGCGTACTGTGATAACTCATCAAAATATTTGGACACCCAAATCATGTCAATACATACTCAAAGAGGAACTTTGCAGCAGTCGCGTCAGTGTAATCCTTCACAGGTTGTGCCTCTGCCCATTGAGTCAAATACTTCGTCGCGGTGATAATTTACCTCGCTCCTGTCCTTTTCCCTTGGGGTTGAATGGGTTCCACAAAATCTATCACCCATTTTTCAAAGGGTTGTAACGTCATCTATGGATTCATAGGCAGCTCACCCCTCCACGAGGGTCTACCATTCCTTTGACATACATCACACGCTTTGTAGTACGCTTTTGAATCCTGATAGAGGGTTGGCCACCACAACCCTGAGTGTAGAATCTTCTGCGCAGTCGCTCTCCCTGTATAATGTCCTCCTGTGATGCCCGCATGAGCTTCCATGAGGATACTGCTCCTTTCAAACTCTAATACATATTGTCACAATATCTCATCAGACCCCATTTTGTATAGATTCCCAGCAATGACAGAAACGTTTGACGTGCGCACCACTAACTCCTTCTTCTGTTGGATGGTATATCCTTCCGAAGCAGTTCCTGTCGTTAGGAAGTGTATGATATCTTCAAAATGACCATCCACAACAAGCACTACAAACAGCTGCACGTCAAGCAATCCCTCTTCTAGATTAGTGGGTTCTTCCCTTGTTTCAATGTGCAACAGATGGTCTGGTCCCACGTTCAGTCGTCTAGGCTTCACAATAACTTCAAAATCATACTCCTGGAACAATAACAACCACCTGCAGATTTCCCCCCCAACACAGGCTTATTGACCAGGTATTTCAACACAAAATGATCTGTATACATCTTAAAAAGGCCACCCAACAAATAGTGTCTAAACTTTTGGAGCACATATACCATGGCTAACCCTTCGCGCTCGGTGATGGAATAGTTATTCTCTGCCTTAGATAGTCTTTTGCTTGCGAATGCTATATGATGGTCCAAGTCTCCTCCACGAGCCTATGTTAGTATTGGTCCCAGTGCTATACATAACGCGTCGACATGTATGTGAAACTCCTTCCAATCCGGGAAGACTAAAATCGGTGCGGTGACCATCTTTTCTTTCAATAAATCCAAGATTTTCTTACAATCCTCGTTCCAGTAGAATGTGACATCCTTTTTCAATAAATTCTCCATAGGCGCAGTGATTTGGGCATAGTCTTGTTAAACTTTATGTAATATCATGTATGTCCTAGGGTGGCGCATAGTCTTGTTAAAATTTATGTAATATCATGTATGTCCTAGGGTGGGCATAGTCTTGTTAAATTCCTTGAACGCAGCAATGACTACACGCGAGAAAATTGCAGGCGCATTCTTCAATCCGAACAGCATTACAGTGTACTGAAAACATCCCCACTCAGTTGCGAAGGTTGTCTTGCTTCTATCCTCTGGTGCGATTTTGATCTGATGGTACCCAGAGAACCCATCAGTGAAGGAATATGCTTCCTGGCCACCTACATTTTCCAACACTTCATCAGTGAACGGAGTCAGGAAAGGATCATGTACACAAGCGTCATTCAACTTCCTGAGATCTACGCATATCCTTATTTCATCCTTTTGCTTCTTTTCTTGTACCACCATTGGGCTTACCCAATCAGATTCTTCTACGGGCTCAATGATGCCTACCACAAGCATCTTGTCTAGCTCTAAGCAGACCTTCTCCTTATACTTCAGATTGAGATGGTAAGGCCTTTTCTTAACTGGCTTCACGTCGAGCTTCAACGTGATCATCATAACACCCAAGTCTCCTATTATCCCTTTTAGAACCGTAAACTTGGTAGGGAACAAATCCTAGTATTTGTGGAGAAATTCAGCGAATTTATCCACCGTCGCGTCATCCCAATAATCTCCAATCTTCTCAAATTTGGGCTCTATCTCCGTACCAATGTTTACCTATTTCGTTTTTAGTGGTGCAGTTATATCATGATTCTCAATCTGCAATCCTTCAACCTCGCGGTGACCTTCCGTTTCAGGGATGTTAATCTTTCGCAGATCCTCATCTTCTTCTTCAGCGGTTACATTATAGCATTCTAGTGCATGGTTCAGCTGAGTAGTCCAATTGGGTTGAATAAGGTACAAAGGGTCCTGCGGTATCCTAAAGATTGTTGCTTTCACTTCTTGTAGCGCCTCATCAATACAGTCAAACCCGTCCTCAAAGCTGAATGTCATTATGAATCCTTCATGCAGAATATCCCATTCACCTGTACCATGGCAGAGCTCTGTTTCTAAGTACCAGTTCATCGGGATGACGTCCATGATGTGACAGAACAAGTGCACCCATTTAGGTTGGGGCTTCGCTCCATAAGCTTGAGCCCACTTGGCCAAGTGCGTGCGCGGATCATCCTTCCCATCATACTTATCTCTCATTCATACCTTTGGCTTCCCAAAGCGTGTTCTCATCATCTTTCTATATTCACGTCAATCATCAAAGCTACCCTTTTGCATACCCCACCATCTTGCGGGCGTAGTGTGGAGTGCCCAGTCCAAAGCCTAGACGCGTTGCTTTTCTGGTAACTCCCTCTCAAATGCATCTAAAAAGATATATACATCATTCAAGCCATCATAAGTAGGCATATTTCTTACCTCTAACGACACATAGCGTAGTGACCAGGTCATCATGTTACAGCTTAGCGTGGTTACTTCATGTAACCAATTCTACCACTGCTCTAATTCTTAATCATAGTGTGAGGTGCAGGAACTCTCACGATCCCATGTAATTCATCCATCCGCTATTGGATTCACCCAATCTCAGTCTCATGCTATTATCTTATATATATAATCCAAATCATCATCACTCTCATAGTCGTGGACTGGTTTAGTATAGCGTGATCCTTCAGCAAGATCTAGGGGTACTATTACGTGGAGTGATTTCTTCTCAAATATCATCTTTCACTTCTTTAGGTTGATTACCCCATTCATATCAGTAGCCCAATCAATTCCAAGGAGCACAGGGTAGGGGTTGTTGTCATCTACAATTTCTATTACCTCAAAGTTAGCCAACATGCTCGTGCCTTCAATATCTACAATCACCCCTTGCAACCACCCCATGGCGATGATCTTCTGCTGATTTTCCATCCTTAACTGAATCAAAGACCACTGCAGTGCGGGTCTTCCCATTAGTTCCCAAGTTTGCTCTGGTAGGACATTCGCGTCTGATCCCAGATCCAAAATAACTTGATCCATTTCATACTCTCCTATCTGCGCAGTCAGTCTCATCTCTCGTCATGTCCTTGTTTTATGCTTACCAATCTTTCGTACCACACATGATTCACCCGGAGAGTTTCCGACGCATCTATTTATAAGCTCCTATAATCCCTTCACAACCTTGCTATTGCGCAACAACTTCATTCATGTCTCTAGGAAGGTTGTAAGCATATAAGGGTCCATTTCATGATCAGGCTTATCCTTTGTCCCTGAGGTGGATGCCACACCAAAGCTCTTCTTTGCTTCCATGAACGTTTCGCGTGCATGCTCCAAATCAAATTCAACCTCCTATGCTGGAGCTTTGCAAACCCATGCGTTGTCTTTAAGATGTTTCCCCTTATCATCTCCTGTTGCAATTCCACTTAAAAGCACTATATTCACGTTCGGATCCTCCTCGCGAGGCTCAAACCTCATCATCTGTAGGTTCTGAGTTGGCTGAGGTGGTAGCGCCCCTTTGTCATGTATCCTCGCTATCAGCATAGGACAGTCTTCCGTCTCATTATCAAACAGAGTGCAATATTTGCATGACAAATGCGTTGGGTTAGTGCAATTGTGGGCATAATGTCCTGGTCCTCTGAAATTGTAGCATATTAGCAATCCCTGACCTTTGCCAAGTCCTCCTCCATGTCAGCCTCGTCCGTGCCCCTAAAATCCTATCCACGCCATCCCCGCGCTCTATTCAGGGGGGCACGTTTCTGCCTAAACTCTATAGGCCGGTGTTCTATCCATCATCAATTCATAGCTTCTGCAATTGTGCTCATCATGCCCTACCGACCTACAGGAAGTGCAGAATATTTGTTGTGGTGTTTGTACAAACTTCTGCAGCAAATGATAGTTATCTGTCGTATGTTTTCCTACTACTTAACATATAGCGCACCGAAATACAGGCCTCGCGCTTGGTCCTGCTTGGGCTTCCTGCCTCAAAGGCATTGGTCCCCCTCCTGCAATGTAGTTCGCAAAGACTGGGCAATGGTCTTTATCATGCCCTTGACCCTTGCATTTCAGGCACCATACCGCTTCGCACACCTCCAATCGAACTATTATGTCCTACTTCAAACTTTGCATTTGAAGGCAAAGATTCTGCAACTGCGCATGGATATGTTGGACCCCCATATTCGGATCCTGCATCGGTGTTTCATGCAATCCCATTGCAATCTCCAAGGCCTCTGCCTGAGTCATTATCTTCTGTTGTGACAGTGCAACCCTTAGGTGTGGCAGGAGCGAAGCCATGAATCATTCGCGGTGCTGTCCATCTATTAAGTTCATACTAGCTTTGCAGATTTTACACTTCAACCTTTGATCTAATTCCCAAGGTGTCTCGCCTGGTTTCATCACAATTTCTTTGAACCCCACAATTGACTGTGCCTCAGATTTAGGCCTACTGAACTCTTTATTCGGCGCAATCTGGATGTCCGCCACCCCAGCATTTGGGTTATCATTAGAGTATTTAATGTACCAGGTTAGTGCATGATCCTGCAGCGCACTAACCAGTGTTTCCTTCTTCATGTGATCATCTATCATGCCCTGAGCTTCCCATACAGCTTTTACGATGAACCAGAATTGGTCCGGGTCCTCATTTCCCAAGCCTTTAAACAAAGGCCACTTCACCGAATTTGCCATGTTGAACTCCGGTGCAGGTGGTGTTGGTATGGTTGAAGGAGCAGGTGACGGTGGTGAAGTTGGAGGTGGTGTGGGTTGAGGTGGCAGTTGTGGGAATCCTTGTCTCATTAACTGAATAGCACTTCGCAGAGAAGCCTACGCTACTCCCTCTTCGTCACCCAATGGAGGTGAAACCAATGGACTATATTCAGGACCCTTTCTTCCTTCATTCATGTAAGTTTTACCGCTTGGCGTAGCTCTGAACATCAAGGTAGCTACATAACCCGTTTTTCAAACAATAACATCTTAATCCAGGTATTCAAAGACTTCAGGTACTTACCTCGCGGACCTTTGAAAAAGCACCGCTCCGCCTTGCTGTAGCTAGCTTCATGATACACTCGTATAGCTCAACTGGAAAGGAACAAAAAATATCTTGTGGATCTTTGTGTATAGGTACTTGTCCAGCCACTGTTTCTTTGTTAGTCATGGATTTATGTTCTCTTGCATCACGAATTCGTGGGTCTTCCTATCCAACTAGTATCCAATCTCTTTATTAGTTGTATTCGATTGATACGACATCACACATCTCTTATGCAGATTCTGGTCCCGGCAACGGAACCATTTGTTGGCTGTGTGGGGCCTGACCCAAGTTCAGCGTTAGTTAGCCAAACAAGTCCCTACACTACTAGCCCTTTCGGCATCAGCCCATGGAGCACAGACCAAAGTCTCACCCGAAGCAGTATGGGGGGATGCTCGAACCAAGTTTTTGCACCCTGAGATGGTTGTGATGTCAGTTTATTCCTTCTATTCTTACTCTCACGCAGGTCGTTAAGTTCTAGGGCTCTATCAGTCTAGCCCTTTATTCCGACCTTCAGTACCTCCTCAAAGGGGTACGATTGGTCTTCATGTAGCCCTAACCTGCGATTCAGGTACTTTCACGCTACTAGGTCAGTGTATCGTGCAGATTCCCAAACTAGCTTAAGTGTTTTACTTATCTTATTAAAAAATCACAGTTAGCACCGTGTAAATAGATATCCTTACTTGCGTTCAATTATCCAACGTAATTACTGATGAGCCCCAATTTTTGGTACAATTTGGGCTCATTTTGGCCTACCTACCTTGTTCAACCATTCATCTTTTATCACTTATGCATTCATTTCTTAGTATATTCGTGTTGTTTGTAGGAAGAAGGGCAGGCATTATATCTATGTGGCTAATACATGGTGATTTCAGGTTTTTGGCATTAAAGAGAGCAAAAGACCACGTAAATGGAGACAAGGAGACAGCAAAGGTGACGTTGCAGGTTTATAGGGAGGTTGTCTACAGCATTAAATGACTTCCCTCGTAATTTTCACCTTAACTCTGAGCTCCAACAGCTCTCCCCACCGAGCTCAAAGGCAGCCAACATGTTCTACAGGATCAGCAGTCTACAGCAGTTAGACTTTCAGTTCGATAGCCAAGCCCCACGAATGGAGGAAGCCAACTTGATCTTCATTGTGTATAACTATGCAGGCCGTAGCCTATGTTAGGAGCTTTTGAACTTTTGGATTACTATTGTAATTTCTGAGCACGAGTTGCAGCTCGGTGTTTGTTTTTGTGTAAGCCAGTTTTGGCATGACATTAGACTTTTGATTATGAATAAAGGCAAGCAGATTTGGATCTAATTCTGAGTTTTTAAGGGAGCTATAGCTCTCAGGTTAGGGCCCAACCTGAGAGAAATAGAGCTCCTCTTCTTGTAGTGTTATTTGCCTTTCTTTCTAGCACTTTGTTTCCTTGTTTTGACATGCATTTCAAGAGCACAGTTTGCTGATTTGATTTCTTTAATGAGATTGAGTAGTATTAGCTTATGGTTAAATCACTTTCAGTTGCTTAGATTAGATTAGGAGAGTTGTAATTCATTGGAGCTCCCAAAAAGGGTTGAGAGTGACTTCACTGCCATCTCTGTTTAGAGATTGGGGTGCAGTCTACACCAACCACCAAAAAAAAAACGCAGTCTTTTACCTTCATGCAAGCTGCAACACAGTCATTTTCATTATAGATCCTTCCATGCACTTCAATCTTGAGCCATACTCTTCCATCACAACTCCATGCACGACTTCTTTTCACGGTTTACATTACTGTTCATAGATTTAATAGCACAGGTAGCAGAGGTTAATGAATTCTCGTTTTTGGTGCAAGACATAAGCAATTTGTTTTATTTACACTGCTCCATATCGTTCCATTTCCTTTTCCTTCGTCTTAACTGCACCCAAAACCACCTCCTTGACCTCTGTTCAGCCCGTTTACCTTCCAACTCTTCCATTGCCCACGTAGCTTCATTTTCTTAAACTTTCATTGTTTCCATCCTTCTATCCACCAACCAACTTCATGCACTCTTTCTCCATCTTCTTTCTCTACCCCTGAGCCCCCACCAGCTCCATCTCCATCTTACCTATCCACCCATACCATTCCATCACTTCTCCATCACCCAGAACTCCCACGGTAGGACATCCTATAGCAGTTAGCAGACTCCCTGTAGAATCCTTGAGTTTCCTGTAGGATCCCCTGCAGACATCCTGTAGAAGCCCACAAACTTGTTTGCCGAGCATCTGAACGTTGTGGACCTCTGTGGACAGTTGCTAGGGATCCCCTGGGACCTCTCCTAGCCCCACTGACCTTTCCCAAGCTTTCCTTCCCTTCGCACCACCTCTGCACAACCAAACCCTAATAAGAACAAAATCATAATCACTCCATCCACTTAAGCAAAAATACAAAAACAATGTTCTTTTTGATGGAAGTAGTTTGAGTTCATGCAGTTCACATCACTAGAAGTAATGGCATCATTTTTAGACATTTTCACTCTCACTATTGCATCATAGAGATTAAGCTAGTCAGATTAGGGTTTACTAGGGTTTCCATGTTTTGGTTGGCGTTCAGTTCATTTTTGCCAAGTAGATTAGTTTCCTTTGAGATAGCCTTCGTCCATCATTTAGCAAGCTTCTTCTGAGAGCATATAGAAGTTGGCTTGAGCCCTAGCGGACTTGTGCCAGCTGATCAAGTGACAGCTGCGACAAGAGCTAGTACTTGTGCATACAGCACTGTCGCTTCCAAGTTTGTACGAACTACCGGGTTGATAAAATTAGAGATAGGAAGCCCCAGGAGTTGTAGCATTATTGCTACAATACTGGAGCTCACCATATTTTTGGCGCCATTGCCGGGGAAGCATCAGAGTATTAGTAATTGTTGCTTTTCTTCTACTTTCTTACTCTTGTCTTCTGCCAAGTAGTTTACTTCATTTCCATTCTGCAAAAGTAGCATAGACATTTCCTGCTTTCATAGATTAGAATTTCCTGCTTCCATAGATTAGAATTTCCTGCTTTCATAGATTAGCATTTCCTGCTTTCATAGATTAACATTTCCTGCTTTCCTAGAATAGCCTTTCAATTCCGCAATTTCAATTCTGCAAGCGTAGATTAGCATTTCCATTCCTGCAATTTCATTTGAGCAAAGTTGACTAGTTCTTTCATGTTTTCAATTTAATTCTGCATCTTTATAGTTAGTTGTAGATCAATCTGTTTCAGTTTTGCAGGTACCAAGAAAAAACAAAAGCAATCAAAAAGAAGTTTTTCTCATTTCATGCCTCGTAGGAACCCAGATAAATCAGGCAAATTCCTACCCAACACCCCCACTACATCACTGAGTCACCCTTCTCTCTTCTTTGGTGACAGTGACCCAGAAGAACCTATAGGTGAACATCCTGAGATATACAAAGATCCTATAGAAGAAGAAGAGTTAGAGACCACTCCATCTGAAGCTATGGCTGACAATAGAGGAGAAGATGAGAGAATAGAAGGTGCCTTCCCCATCCGAGAGACCAATGGAGAGATGAAGATGAAGAACATTAGCCCCTCTGTGTTACCTCACTTCCATGGACTGACTACTGAAGACCCTGATACCTTCCTGTTTGAGTTTGCTGTCCTTTGTAGAACCTATGACTATACTGAAGATGAGCAAAAGCTGAAACTCTTCCCTTCAACTCTTAAGGATGCAGCACTACGCTGGTTCATGGGCTTACCTGGGAATAGTATCACTACTTGGGCTCAAATGCAGCAAGATTTCAATACGAAGTACCGGGATTACTGTAGGTCCAAGGAAACCAAGGGAGAAATCTTTCGGATGACTATGGGAAATGATGAGTCCTTAGAAGATTATGAGGAGAGGTTCCAACTTAGCTATAAGCGGGCCAGGTGCACACTTGACCCTGAATCCCTCAAGTTGGTCCTGCTCCGAGGAGTCCCTGAAGACCTCTTAGATACCCTTCACATGTTAGCTGGGGGGGACATTTACCAACTGCCTTATGAGGACATCAAGACTGTGTTTAGAAATCACTCCAGGGCAGCTAGGAAACGAGGTACTCCTCTCAACTGGTGTCCCTTTCTCCAAACATGAGTTTGCAAACCAATTAGAAGATCTTAAGAGTGAGGTGAGATAGACCATTGCCATGCAGCTGGACACCTTCAGGATCCAGCAGAAGAAAGAAGAAGCTGAGAGAGCCTTGGCTGTCTTTTGCCCTAGGTGCACAAGGAGACACCCTAAGAACGAATGCCCATTGCATTCGGTTGAAGTATGTTTCGTTTGTGAGGAGGACCATCCCACAAATCAGTGTCCAACCTTACCTGGGTTTAAAGCCATGTACCAAGGGACAGAAGCCCCCACTGAACCTCTCTATTTCATCAACCAAAGGAGGCCACAAGGATCTAGACCTTATCAGCAGGGAATGCAAGGGGCACCTCAAGCTTATTACAGCCCCAACCAATCGACTCCTATGCCTTCCTGGGGTCCCCCTGCTCATCCTTCCTGGTCCATGCCTCCTCCATGGTCTTACCCACCTCAGTACCCTACTCAACCTACTTCTCATTCATATCATTCACATGCCCAGTCACAGCCTCAGTGGAATGCACCTCAGTCGGGGTGGAGGCCCCAGTACAATACTCCTCCCGCCATTTTGCCTCCACCACGAGTTCAACCTCAACCATTACCTCCTCCTCCGCCCAGGCAACCTCAAATACCTACTCAACCGAACCCGAACCCCAACAATAGACAGGCTCAGCAGGTATACACTGGGGAAACATCATGTCCTACCTATGCTATGGAGATCCAGGAGATCAATCTTCGATCTGGAAAGACCCTTCCGGATCGCCAACCTCCTACCCAGAGGATGAGGAAGATAAACAGGAAAGTGAACCAAAGGCTATTCCACCCTTTCCTGAGAGACTAACAGCCACCACACAACCCAACCCAGAGGAGGATGAGCTTCTGGGTGAGCTCAAGCAGTTGTGTGTGAAAATACCACTTCTCCAAGCCATCAAGGATGTGCCAATATACAACAAACTGGTTAAGGAAAAGTGCTTCAAACACCCAGGCAGGCGGAAGAAAGATGCCTCAACCATCAATGTCATAGGACAACTGTCTGACCTTATGTTAGGACAAGTCATCTACCCAAAGTACCTAGATCCTGGAAGTCCTGTAGTAGATGTCCACATCAATGGCACCATCATACCTCACACCTTGATTGATCTGGGGGCTGCCATTAATGTGATGACCAGGGATACCATGCTCAAACTCAATCTTCAGGGTTCCTTGAGGAAGACTTCGACCGTACTGCAACTAGCAGATCGCTCCACCGTGACTCCCGAAGGGATTGTGGAGGATGTCTTGGTCTCTATTGACTCTTGGGAATACCCTGCAGACTTCCTGGTTCTGCAACCAAAGGCAAAGCTTACTGGATATCCTCTCATTTTGGGAAGGCCTTGGTTAGCCACTGCAGATGCTTACATAAGTTGCCGTGCAGGAAATATGACCATCAAAAATGGTCCTATGTCCAAGCAGCTTGTCCTATACCCTCCTGCCCAACCCTCCTTAGAACATGACTTACCACTCTGGTTGGAAGAAGGGGAGGAAGACGAGGTGTACTCAGCACCTCTGTGCACCCTAGATACCACTAGAAGAGACCCCCCGACCGAGGATGACTTGATCGAGACCCTGATCCAGAATCCACCTTCCAGTGCACTATCCTTAGAGAAATTGGTGGAGGATGCCCAAGCTAGCACCTTAGTGGATCTTTGTACAACCAACCCTGTCACTCCCAAAGTCAAGAATGTGGAGTTCGGCCCCGAGAGAACGTTAAAGATCAGCTCCTCTCTGTCTCCTTCTCAGGAAAAGGAGCTGTGTAGCCTGTTGGCCAGCCACCTAGATGCTTTTGCTTGGAGCTATAAGGAGATGAAAGGAGTCCATCCTTCGGTCTGTACCCATCACATATATATCAAAGAGGATTGTAAACTGGTTAGGCAACCCCAGAGGAGAATGAATCCAGCCCTTAAGGACATTGTCAAGGAAGAATTGCAAAAACTGCTGGATGCCGGATTCATCTACCCCATCTTAGATAGTGAATGGGTGTCCCCTCTGGTGTTGGTTCCCAAGAAGAATGGGAAATGGAGAATCTGTGTGGACTACCGAGAACTAAACAAAGCTACCAAGAAAGACCATTTCCCTCTACCTTTCATAGATCAAGTGTTGGATGGACTGGCAAGAAAGAAGTTCTTCTCTTTCCTGGATGGGTTTAGCGGGTACAACCAAATCCAAATCAGCCCGGAAGACCAAGATAAGACCACCTTCACTTGTCCTTGGGGTACCTTTGCCTACCGAGTCCTTCCCTTTGGGCTATGCAATGCTCCTGCTACCTTCCAGAGATCTGTCTTAAGCATCTTCTCGGAGATGGTCCATGATGCAGTGGAAATCTACATGGATGACTTCACTCCTTATGGGGCCAACTTCCAGGAAGCATTGTCCAATCTGGGAAAAGTCCTAACCAAATGCATTGAGATGAACTTGTCCCTTAGTCCTGAAAAATGTGAATTCCTAATGACTGAAGGGACCGTGCTAGGCCATACCATCTCTTTCCAAGGGTTACAGGTGGATCCTAACAAAATTGCTCTCATAAAAAAGGTTCCACCTCCTCAAAAAGTAAGGGATGTTAGGAGTTTCTTGGGATTAGCAGGATATTACCGGAGATTCATTAAAGACTTCAGCAAGCTAGCCTCGCCATTGTTTGGCCTGTTGGCAAAAGATGTGGAGTTTAATTGGACTGACGATTGTCAGAGGGCTTTGAATGAATTGAAGGACAAGTTGGTGTCAGCCCCAACCCTGAGAGGACCAAACTGGGCCCTACCTTTCCACATCCACACTGATGCCTCGAACAAAGCCATAGGTGCAGCTTTAGGAAAAGTTGAGCAGAAACTTCCATATGCCATTTACTTTGTTAGCAAAAACTTGTCCAAAGCTGAGCTGAATTACACTGTAACCGAGAAAGAATTCTTAGTTGTGGTCCATGCACTGAACAAGTTCCGACACTATATCACTGGCTATCAAACCTTTGTACATACAGACCATGCTGCAATTAGATATTTAATGAATAAACCAGATGTGAATGCTCGTATTATTAGATGGTTACTTTTATTGCAGCAGTTTGATTTGACCATTGTTGACAAACCAGGTAGAGAGAATGTTGTTGCTGACTTTTTATCTAGATTGGATTTGTCTGTAGATGAGGATGGAACAGTGGATGACCAGATGCCCGATGAACATCTGTTTGCTATTTCAGTACTCTCTCCATGGTTTGCTGATATAGCAAACTACGTTGTTTCAGCACAGTTCCCTCTGCACCTATCTTCGAGAGAGAAGAGCAGAATCATCAGAAAAAGTGCCTCATTTACTTGGATCGGGGGCAATCTGTTCAAGCTTGGCCCCGATCAGATCTTAAGGCGTTGTGTAAGGGAGGAGGAAGTCTTTGATATCCTCCTCACCTGTCATGATGGGCCTTGTGGAGGACATTTTGCAGCAAAGAGAACTGCCTTCAAAATCCTGCAGGCAGGCTACTATTGGCCCACACTTCATCAGGATGTCAGAAGATATGTCAGCCAGTGTGACCAATGCCAAAGAATGGGGAAACCGACCCAAAGGGATGAGATGCCTCTCCAACCTCAGGTGACTCTTGAGCCATTTGAGAAGTGGGGTATGGACTTTGTGGGCCCAATCAACCCTCCTTCGAGGCAAAGGTCTTACATCATTGTGTGCACTGACTACCTGACAAAGTGGGCAGAGACCAAAGCAATCAAAGCAGCAACAGAAGAAAAGGTGGATGAGTTCTTAAGAGAAAACATCTTCTATAAGTTTGGCTATCCAAGAGAGCTGGTCACCGATCAAGGGAGCCAGTTCACCTCCAACCTGGTTGAAGATCTACTAGCTCATCACAAGATCAAGCACAGGATTTCCACCCCCTATCACCCTCAAGCAAATGGGCAGGTGGAAGTCACCAATAGAGCATTAGAAGGGATCTTGACTAAGGTGGTGAGCAGCAGCAGAAAGGACTGGGCAGATTGCCTGGTTGAAGCCACATGGGCTTACAACACCACTTGGAAGACCACCACCGGCTTCACACCTTATGAGCTGGTCTATGGGAAGAAAGCTTTGCTGTCCATTGAGTTTGAATACAACACTTTAAGGATGGCAGCTCAGCTGGATCTAGATCTCAACCATGCACAACAAGAAAGGCTATTGCAGCTGAATGGACTGGATGAGCACCGAATGCAGGCCCTCCTTCACTCAGAAGTGGTTCAACTTCAGAGAAAGGTGTGGCATGACCAACATCTCCATGACAAGCAATTTCAGCCGGGAGATTGGGCTTTGTTGTAAGATTCCAGATACAAAGATTTCAAGGGGAAGCTGAGAACCAGATGGCTAGGGCCATATTCAATGGAAAACTGTCATGACAATGGATCTGTTCTTATTCGGACCATTGATGAGGAAGCCATCCCCATGCTTGTCAGTGGGCATCGATTGAAGATCTACAGGAAGCCTCTCTCAAGACAAGAGTTCATCAAAACTGTGGAGAAGGCAGTGTTGGTCATAGAGAAGGGTTCTGCCTCTGCTTTGGGCATACTCTGAAGAATCTAAAAAAAAAAAAAATAATAAAGATCCTTGGGTGAAAACCTTTCTGAGGCGCCCAAGGCAGGTGATAGGAGTGAAAACCTCATTGAGGCGCCCCTATTGTCTTTCAAAAAAAAAAAAAAAAAAAGAGATTGGAAAAAGATCCTTGAGTGAAAACCTCTTTGAGGCACTTAAGGCAGATGGCAAGGGTGAAAACCTCAATGAGGCGCCCCTGCTATCTTTCAAAAAAAAAAGAAGAAAAAAAACAAAAGAAAAAAGAAAGGTCAGCAAGTTTATCATGTGAAAATTGCATGCAGGTTGCAGGTGTTCTATGGAGGAGAGGAAGCCTCTCAACTCAAAGCCAAGGGTCCTTATCATGCAGTCAGGACACCTCACCAGCACCTCCTCCAAGAATACTCATTTTCTCCAAGGTATGTGCAATTTTATTACATCTTGAGTCTTCTACAGGAAGACGCAGATTTTCTACAGGAAGATGCAGATTTTCTACAGGAAGAAGCAGATTTTCTACAGGAAGGTGCAGACTTTCTACAGGAAGCTCTGTATTTCTACAGGAAACTTCCTGTAGAAGCTCAGAACGGCCCAGAATTCATTTCATGAGGAGATCTAACGGCTAAGGATCGGTTTGGACGCATGCAAGCCACTGTTGTCGCCCTTGCACATTGCTGTTATCTTGTTCCACCATCCTTGTCGACATGCAATGAAGTTACCTGCACCAGCAAAGCAGATCGATGAGTTCTCAAGAAAAAGCAAATGGTAAATAAAAAACGCTAGAGATCTCACACTATATTCATCACAGTCATCCAGAAGCTCCAGGAGCGTGATCGTGAGGCCATCCATCGTCGTGCAGCATGCACCCAAGGAGGAAGAACTGTTCCAAGACATCCCGCGGGAGTCCTGTAACAGTTAAGCCTGCTAGAGTGGATACCATTCACAGCGCCGGCCATATGCAATGAAACGTGGGCGCATGCAACCAAAGCGTCCAATCCATTGGGTAGCCTGCAAACATGAACCTCCGGGACTGTGTAAGTTCGCCAGCAGCAGGTAAATCGACTCATCAGCGTCCAAAGAACCGAAACATCGTGTGCAGTCGCCCAGGTAAGTGTCTCGACCCTTCCTTCCATCAGATTGCATGAATGTTACTTTGATTGATTGCTAAGTGTAAAGGTGAATGGGTTGAGCGGCCGTATGGCCATTTGGCCAGCCACGTCGACCAGTTAGTGGTCTAGTTGGATGTTTGGGTGGCGGCCATGACAAAACGAATGGGCAGCATGCACGTGAGAGAAATCCCGTCGGGGAAAGAACAAGTTTAACAAAAGAGGCGGCGGCAGATCCACGGGAATTGATGCAGCAGCAAGTGAATGCGCAGTTGAATGATGGGGACGATGTCACCCAACGGTCTGGCGGGGACAGCTCACCCCCGCGCCACGGATTCCGCCGATTCAAAATCTAATCAGCTAGATTGCCCGCATGCATTTATCAATCACCGTTTTGAACTCGAGCGGCTATCCTGATCTTTCTGTAGTTCGATACGCCGAGCCTTTGGCTATCAGAACGCTTGTGAAGCACGCTCAGAGCGCAGGCCAACTGCAGTCATCCCGAAAATCGCGCGCTGCATCCTACAGGAACGCTCATTCTACAGGAACGCTGTCATTCTACAGGAACGCTATTTCTACAGGAACACAGTTTCTACAGGAAAGCGGTTGCCTCACGTAAAAAGGTGGCAAATTAAAAAGGTAACCCTAAACTCTTCATGCAACTGGTTATTAAAGGTGGCAAAATCATCGTCCACAGTCTGGTCATAGAAAAGTGGTGAAATTGTTGTCTGTTGTGCCTATACTGTCATTCTACAGGATGTCAGGGTAATTAAACTGTGTTAAGTTCCTCAGGGATAAGTTTTGTGGGTTATGTGCATGACAGAAGCGTAATTCTACGCTCTGTCTCAGTAGACCAAATTTCTTCCACAATCACCACCTCTGGTTAAGGAAGTTGTGTTATCATGCCGGGTGGGTTTATTAGACGAGAACCCACTGATTCAACCAAGTTAAGGGGAAATCAGGAGGTGGTGGAGCTCTTCACATGAGCACAATGGATATCCTTTTGTGATAAGCTGCAGGGATACGACGATGAAGTGGCCGAAGAATTCTTGCAGGCTCTGAGGCCGAAATCCAAGACATTGGCCACAGTAAATTTCAGGGGCCTAAGCCTCAAGCTCACCCCGCAATATTTCAGTCGAATCACTGAACTTCCAATGAGTCTGCCGTAGGATAAGGAAGAACGGAAGTTGAGCCAGCAGGCCAAGAAAGAATTCTTTCCACCTGAGGAGGAATTCTCGGAGGACAAAAATGGGGTGTGAAGAACAAGTTTGTTGCCACCATGGAACGAAGTCAGCCTGCAAATCATGAAGTATATAACCTGTGAAGGTCGTTATAGCATCGTGTATGCGTATCACTTTCGGTTGCTCACTGAATTGAGGCACCGGATTGATCTTCCTGTAGAACAGAAACTGAGAATCCCTTATTTCCTGCTACAGTCTCTAATTGAGTGTGCCACAAAGCTAAAAGAAGGCATACCAGATCAGGTAGCCCACCATGGGTTGATCAAACTTCTTGTGGAGGATGCGCTCCATTCGTATAAGGTTCCCCTCTCATGGGAATCATTCAGGAATTTGACAAGAGATGGAGACATAAGGATGCTGGCTGAAGAAGGTGGTTCCTCTAGCAGTGAGGAAAAAGAATCAGTGGCCGAGGGAAATAAGGAAACTAGCCCGAGGACCCCGACCATAGTGCAGAAGGAAAAGCGGGAAAAGAAGCAAAAGGAAAGGGATGCTGAGGAGAAAGCTGACTCACCCATCTTGTCAGCAAGGGAGAAAAGGTTGCAGAGCAGAACGGACAAAGCTGGAGAGGTCCACGTCAGCCCAAGTACCTCATCAGCACCCGCAACCAAACCAAAAGGCAAAACCCCTGCAGCAAAGCAAGCCAAAGTGGCGACACCTGTACCTACAGGAAAGCAGAAACAGGCTTCTACAAGAAGCCCAAAAATAGAGACGCAGGCTTCTACAGGAAGCCCAAAAACAGAGAAAGGGTCTTCTACAGGAAGCCCAAAATTAGTAAAGAAAGGGTCTTCTACAGGATGGCCGAAAGTGGATAAAGCAGGGTCTTCTACAGGAAGCCCGAAACCAGAAAGGAAGGGGCCCTCTACAGGGAGCCCTGGGAAAGAAAAACGTAAGAAAGAGAAGGCTGGCATTCTCGAAAAGGAGGCAGCAGCTGCGCTGGCCGCCCTCAGTATACCTGCAAAGCCAAAGGAGAAGAGAGAGAGGGACATCCCTCTACCTTTTGAAGCCAGGAGAAGTCAAAGAATAAAAACGGGCAAGCCGCAGCCTCCACCCAGCAGCCAAACCACTTTAGGGAGTGTCCCTACTTCACCCAGTGAGATATCTCCCTCTAAAACATCGGCCACCCCTGAGAAGGGAAGCCCAAAAATAACTTCCTGGACACGAAAGATAGGCCAATCGGCTTCCGAAGCCCGGCTCAATGAAATGGGAAAGAGGGAAGAAGCGCCACCCTCGTCACCACCGGGGGCAGAAAAGGCAGGGCCACCAAAAACAGGAAAGGAAGAGCATGCTCTGGGCCCTAGTTCTCGGCCAAGGACAAGGAGCAGGAGCAAAGTTGCTCAAGGATGAGCAAATGTTTTAGTTGGGGGGTGATGATGAGCCCCAATTTTTGGTACAATTTGGGCTCATTTTGGCCTACCTACCTTGTTCAACCATTCATCTTTTATCACTTATGCATTCATTTCTTAGTATATTCGTGTTGTTTGTAGGAAGAAGGGCAGGCATTATATCTATGTGGCTAATACATGGTGATTTCAGGTTTTTGGCATTAAAGAGAGCAAAAGACCACGTAAATGGAGACAAGGAGACAGCAAAGGTGATGTTGCAGGTTTATAGGGAGGTTGTCTACAGCCTTAAATGACTTCCCTCGTAATTTTCACCTTAACTCCGAGCTCCAACAGCTCTCCCCACCGAGCTCAAAGGCAGCCAACATGTTCTACAGGATCAGCAGTCTACAGTAGTTAGACTTTCAGTTGGACAGCCAAGCCCCACGAATGGAGGAAGCCAGCTTGATCTTCATTGTGTATAAATATGCAGGTCGTAGCCTATGTTAGGAGCTTTTGAACTTTTGGATTACTATTGTAATTTCTGAGCACGAGTTGCAGCTCGGTGTTTGTTTTTGTGTAAGCCAGTTTTGGCATGACATTAGACTTTTGATTATGAATAAAGGCAAGCAGATTTGGATCTAATTCTGAGTTTTTAAGGGAGCTATAGCTCTCAGGTTAGGGCCCAACCTGAGAGCAATAGACCTCCTCTTCTTGTAGTGTTATTTGCCTTTCTTTCCAGCACTTTGTTTCCTTGTTTTGACATGCATTTCAAGAGCACAGTTTGCTGATTTGATTTCTTTAATGAGATTGAGTAGGATTAGCTTATGGTTAAATCACTTTCAGTTGCTTAGATTAGATTAGGAGAGTTGTAATTCATTGGAGCTCCCAAAAAAGGTTGAGAGTGACTTCACTGCCATCTCTGTTTAGAGATTGGGGTGCAGTCTACACCAACCACCAAAAAAAAACGCAGTCTTTTACCTTCATGCAAGCTGCAACACAGTCATTTTCATTATAGATCCTTCCATGCACTTCGATCTTGAGCCATACTCTTCCATCACAACTCCATGCACGACTTCTTTTCACGGTTTACATTACTGTTCATAGATTTAATAGCACAGGTAGCACAGGTTAATGAATTCTCGTTTTTGGTGCAAGACATAAGCAATTTGTTTTATTTACACTGCTCCATATAATTCCATTTCCTTTTCCTTCATCTTAACCGCGCCTAAAACCACCTCCTCGAACTCTGTTCAGCCTGTTTACCTTCCAACTCTTCCATTGCCCACGTAGCTTCATTTTCTTGACCTTTCATTGTTTCCATCCTTCTATCCACCAACCAACTTCATGCACTCTTTCTCCATCTTCTTTCTCTACCCCTGAGCCCCCACCAACTCCATCTCCATCTTACCTATCCACCCATATCATTCCATCACTTCTCCATCACCCAGAACTCCCACGGTAGGACATCCTGTAGCAGTTAGCAGACTCCCTGTAGAATCCCTAAGTTTCCTGTAGGTTCCCCTGCAGACATCCTGTAGAAGCCCAAAAACTTGGTTTCCGAGCATCTGAACGTTGTGGACCTCTGTGGACAGATGCTAGGGATCCCCTGGGACCTCTCCTAGCCCCCCTGACCTTTCCCAAGCTTTCCTTCCCTTCGCACCACCTCTGCACAACCAAACCCTAATAAGAACAAAATCATAATCACTCCATCCACTTAAGCAAAAATACGAAAACAATGTTCTTTTTAATGGAAGTAGTTTGAGTTCATGCAGTTCACATCACTAGAAGTAATGGCATCATTTTTAGACATTTGCACTCTCACTATTGCATCATAGAGATTAAGCTAGTCAGATTAGGGTTTACTAGGGTTTCCATGTTTTGGTTGGCTTTCAGTTCATTTTTGCCAAGTAGATTAGTTTCCTTTGAGATAGCCTTCGTCCATCATTTAGCAAGCTTCTTCTGAGAGCATATAGAAGTTGGCTTGAGCCCTAGCGGACTTGTGCCAGCTGACCAAGTGACAGCTACGACAAGAGCTAGTACTTGTGCATACAGCACCGTCGCTTCCAAGTTTGTACGAACTACCGGGTTGATAAAATTAGAGATAGGAAGCCCCAGGAGTTGTAGCATTATTGCTACAATACTGGAGCTCACTAATTACATACATTCGCACATCACATACACATTATAAATGAAATTCATACACAATATGACAAGATGAATTAACAGGAAACAAAGACGCAAAATTTGTAAAATGCTTCTCTTTATTAATATCTTCAGATGATTACAAACTCCATCCACCCTGCGCACATAGATGTAGGGGTCCATGCACTTAGCTGCGGACTTCCATCATAGGCCTCTACACACTTAGCTGCAAAGCCGCTACATACACTAAGACCCAAAACTTAGACTCCTCTGCTTATTGCTCAAGACTTCTACTACGAATTATGACTTTTTAGAGCTTACTTACTTAGCTCTATTTATACAATCCCATGGTCTGCAGACCATGGGTAGATCTTTACAACCGACTTTATACTTTACAAAATAAGGCAAATAACCCTTTATGACTCATGACACCTTCGTGCTCCGTGACCACAAAATGCAAAGACTTTACACTTTATTACAAAACTTTATCCAAAACATGGGTTTTAGCCCCAAAACTATCCTTGGGGGATCCTGTTCCCAACAACAAGTAAAACATGGTCTTTCTCATTAAATTCAATAATAAAGATATGGTATCACCGTAGTGAGAATAATCTATGTCAGAAATGAAAATTACAATCTCCCAATTCCTAGCTATCCCATTCTATTTCGCCTGTCGGCTTTATATAATCTATGAGAGACAAATGGACAGGAGCAAATCCTCAGGATTAGGAGATCCCAAGGATTTCGCAACCAACAATCAGATTTTATTACAAAATAAACTCGATTCCCCTATTCTTCCACTAGCCTTCATGAGCGAGACATTGTCCTTTTTCTTTTCTTGGTCACTGTTGTTCCATCGTTTGAACATCAATCGTTCAATTCATATTCCTACATATAAAAATAGTGAAAGTTAGCTTTCATGCCCAAAATTACACAATTCATTAATGATTTATTTTATTCAGCTTCTACAATCGTTTCTTCTAAATTCTTTTCTAAAATGAAGATAAACATATAAAAATGAATGATTAATTAAGCTAATATGAGGATAAAACATACATTTTCTATGGCCCAACATAGTAGACTTCTGATCATCAGGGTCACCAGCCCAATCGGAGTCAATGAAACCAACGAATACAGGAGATGCTTCTGCACTGTAATGAATCCCAAACTAAATTGTACCTCGAACATAACGAAGTATTCTCTTAGATTCTTCCAATGACTTTCATGTGGGTTTTTCATAAACCGAGAAATAAGGCCAACAACAAAGGAAAGGCCAGGACATATATGGGTCAGATACAAAATTTTTCCTACAAGCTGATGGTATAAGGTAGCGTCAACTTTAGGGGAAGTACAAGTGACTAAAATTTTGGCTCTAGACTGAAAGGGAGAAGGGGCTGGCTTACAGCATTGCATGTGAAAGTTGCATAGAAGATAACAGGGATACTTGGACTAGGAAAGGAAAATACCTTCTTTGGATTGCAAGACTTGAATACCAAGAAAATAATGTAAGTTTCGTAAGTCTGTCATTTCAAATTGTTTTTTAAGGCTGGACTTCACATTGTTTATAAGGTTGGGATCTCTACTAGTAAGGATAAGATCATCAACATAAAGAACAAAAATGATAAGAGACTTACCCACTTTCTTGGTGTAGACAATATTGTCAGAATGACACCTAAAAAAGCTAGTATCTAAAAGAAAGCTATACATTTTTTCATACCAAGCCTGAGGGGCTTGCTTGAGACCATAAATGGATTTCTTAAGCTGACATACAAAGATGGATTCTCTTTTTATAAATCCAGGAGGTTGTTCCATATATATTTCTTCATGCAAGTCCCCATGCAAGAAGGCAGAATTAACATCCATCTGTTGGAATTCCCATTTAAAAGAGGTAGCAAGGAAAGAAAAAGGTGGATAGAGGTCATTTTGGAAACAGGGGAGAAGCTTTCACCATAGTCAATTCATTCAACTTGTGATAAACCCTTAGAAACAAGACGAGTTTTATGTTTATCAACCTTTCCATTTGGTCCAAACTTGGTTTTGTAAACCCATTTACAGCTAACAACTTTTCATCCCTTTGGAATAGGAACAAGATCCCATGTATCATTTTTCAATAATGAACGATATTCTTCATTCATAGTTGTGTCCCAATCTGATGGCCTGAAGCTTCTGCAAAGGTGTCAGGATCATAATTCACTGAAGCTTGCGCTAGTAAAGAAGAGGCTCTATCAAAGTGAGAACGTGTATGTCGTTCATATATAAGATCACCTACAAGAGCACTTGCTGCATCTCGAGTGGCACAGACCCATTTTGGAAGCTGAGGATTTGAAGGAGAATCCTGAGAAGGTGGGGGAGGATTTTCATCCTTGTTGTCATCATCTGAAAAGGAAATAGTTTTAGAAGTAGAAGGGATAGAGAGAGGTGGCACATCTGCTGAACTAGGCTTGTAGGCCGATATATTTTCAACAAACTTTACATCTCTTCTAATGATAACATTTTTGGATTTATGTGGAAGAAGTCTATATCCTTTGACAACTTTAGAATATCCAACAAAAATACATTTTTCACTCTTAGGTTCTAAGGCTTTATGTTTCTCATCTGGAATATGGGCCCATGCTTCACTTCCAAAACACGAAAGTGACTTACATTTGGTTTAATTGAGTTCCATGCTTCTTCTGGAGTGATATTCTTTAAAACCTTAGGAGGAGTGTGATTTATTATGTAATTTGCACAGTTAATTGCTTCTACCCAAAAATTAAGGCTAAGTCCTTTAGATTGAAGCATACAATTAACCATTTCCTTTAAGGTGTGATTCTTCCTTTCAACTAAACCATTTTGTTGTGGAGTATATGGAACAATATGTTGCAATTGAATTCCATGCTCAGTGCAAAAGTTTATGAATTTGTTGTTAACATATTCTCCGCCATTATCATATCTTAGCTTAAGAATTTGATGTCCAGATTATTTCTCAACAAAGGCCTTAAAGACCAAGAACATGTTAAAGACTTCACTCTTGAGTTTTAAGAAGTATACACAAGTGCGTCTGGAGAAATCATCAATGAAAGTTAAGAAATACTTGTAGCCAGAGAATGAAACAATTGGAAGTGGACTAGATAAATCACTATGCACAAAATGTAAAGGGGTCGAGGCATGCCAAGAGGCACACTTTTCAAAACTACCTCGATGATGTTTTTCGAGTACACATCCGAAACAAACACCATCTCTGCAAGATACCATAGGAATACCTATCACCATATTTTCTTTACATAGATTTTGAAGGCAGCAATAGTTTAAGTGACCAAATCGCTCATGCTAAAGTTTGCTCACTTCATCATTATGAGCAACAAATACCGAGGGAAGAGTTGATGACCCAAAGTTGTTAAACTTATACAACCTAGTAGAATCATCAACAATTCCAGTAGCTAAAATCTATCTAGGATCTCTTAGGTCCTTAATTACAACATCGTGAGGTGAAAATTCAACGTTTTACCTTCACCTGAATGAGTTATCTAATATACAAATAGAAGGTTGCAGGATAAGGTTGGAACACATAATACATCATTAAATTGACCATTGTCTAGTTGAATAGTTCTAGTCCCTACAACACTAAGAGATATATCATCACGAACATATATATTTGTGGTGTTACAATCATTTAAAGAAGAAAACATGCCTTTGTTTTTGGCCATGTGTTAAGAAGCTCCAGAATCAATGAGCCACTTATGAGGATGAGAAGAAGAAAATACATTTAGTGCATAACCAGATCGATATGCTTGACAAACACATGCATAAAGTGCTATTCCTAAAGATTAAGTTGAAGTTGAAGAGTGCTCCAAATGGATGTTATGCTTCTTCATTGCTACTTCCAAGGCTTCCCTCTTTTTAAAGCATTTGGATTCTAAGTGGCCATCATGATTACAAAATTTGCAATGTCTATCAGTCTTCTTCCCTTTGCTTTTATTTGCCTTATCATTTTGTTGAATTGATTTTTCATTTTGAGATCAAAAGTGCTTAGGACCCTTGGTTGGTTTAGGACCATTCTTTTTAGAATGTTTCTTCCTAGGATTCTTTGAACTTGGTTGTTGTTGTGTGGCTAAGGCATTCTTAAAAGTTTCCAAGATTAAGAAGACCAAGATGTAAGATTTTTTCTTGTTCTCTTATTAAAGAATCACAAAAGGCATTAAAAGAGGGGGAATTTTAGTCTTGTCCTTGAGAAATAAAGGCTTCTCCAATAGAATGGAAGGTGGAAACAAACACAGCGTAGGCTGGTCCCAACTTTGTAATAATGGAATAGATAAGGCTATGTTAGGTCCCTACAATACGAGTGATTACCCCATTACTATTGTAGTTGCATCCGTTATTATTATTGTTGTGCCCCTATTGTCTCCATATTGTTATTACTGTGCCCCATAGAATCCCTCTATTGTTATATTTGTGGCTTTATATTATTATTGTTAGGTCAGTTGGGTTATATTGTGACTCCTTAGACTCTTATATATAGAAAGGAGGTTTTGTCATTTGAAACATCAAAGAATTGTTCATTTGTGTAATGTAAAGGAGGTTTCCCCCTCGAAGAGGCTGAATTCTAAGGCGTTTATCTCTCTTTTCTATCTTTTTGTGAGCTGGTTCCATAACATTTGGTATCAGAGCTTTGGATTCTAGGGTTTCGTTGCTCCAAATAGGTCATCGTGGCATTTTCGCTATAAATTTTCTCTGCGACGTTTCAGAATCAAAAAAAAAAAACCATTTGAAACGAAATCGTACTGAACCTCGGGTCCAAATTTCAAAGCTTTTCGCACGATATTTGCAGAGATATGATCTGAGGAAGTTGGTCTTTTTGCAGACTCCTGAATTACATTCCAAACAGGTGACCTGGGGAAATCATCATAAATTTCTCTCTGAGCATCGGATTGAAATTTCGTAAGAAGGTACAGAAGGAGGATGGAATACAGTTTCTTGTATATATTTTTCAGAGCCAAAGGTTAAAACAGTGACTCGTGGCACGTCGTACAAGTTCGCTCTATTAAACTAGTCTATAATCAGGTCACTGTGGGAGATTTGGCATAACCCTTCCCTGGAGAATCCAATTTGGATCAGACTGGTGGCATTGGAAAGAGGACACAGAGGGCTACCGTAGGTCGTAATTTTAGAACTGGATGATCCGAAATTACAAAGATACATCAGATTCAATATCAAGCTCCTACAAAGTGAAAAAAGGTGTGTAGTTTTTTTAAAATTTTTGCATAAGATTGGTTTGAAAAATTAGTTTAAAGGAATTCAAAGGGCATAATAAAGCATTATTATCAGTAATTGATTCCCCGCGGAAAAATTCAAACACCTAGTAAGCAACCTGAAAGCTCTAGCATGACTCATGAAGAAGAGGAAGAAATGAAACATGATATATCAAAATTACGCGACCAAGTGCAACAAGTTTCACTTGCACAAAAAGTAACAGAATCTAAGATGGATGGTTTAAAGAAAGATGTAGAAGCTGTTAGCGCTTGAAATTTCACCTCAGGCTGAGAAAGGTAAACCTCAAGGCAACATCAAACCACTTAGCCTCGTAGCTAGCCCTACGGGGCTGGAGAGGGCTCTCTCCGGTCTATCTCAGTAAAGATCTTCAATGGGCAAGATGACCAATAGGGTAACATTGATTTTAGGCTAGTAAACTGATCAAAAGGGTTGATTTGGGATTTTTAGGGTTTTTGGTGGCAAATTGAGGAATGGCAATTTTGGGTGCGGGGATAGGACACAGTTTCTGCAGGGGGTTCTTTGGGGCGAGATAGGATACAGTATTGATGCCTTAGATTGAGGTGGATGGATGAGAAAGACAGGTGAGGAGCTAAGGAGAGAAAACAATAACTTTGAATTCTCCTTAAACAGTAGAAAACATTGAAATTAAACAAACTTAAAAGCAGAGCATGACAGTCATGAATTCTACTTTAACACTTCATTTGTTTAATGTGCAGAAGGAAAAGAAAGGAAATGATTCACATAACACACTTACAAGTACATAGAGAAACACACCATCAATACATGTAACCACAAGAATCCCAAAAAGGACTGCAAAACCCTGGTCTTCCTTAGCCAAAAATTGCAGAGATACAGTGAATAATACAATGATAGCTTTTCCCTCAAGAGTCCAACCATGAAAATGAGCAAGAAAGTACATAATATAGATCATCTAATCTCTTTCGCTGCCTCCATGGGTCGAGCTCACTATCCTAGGAGCTGTTTCAACCACTTCTAAACTAAGCACTACAAACTAGGCAGTCAAAACAACTTGCCTCTATAAGCTAGGAAACCAATTCATTCATTTAATTTTCACCTTTTTCATGAATGGATCTTCTAGAAGAGGTACATAAGTGTAAAAGTGTCATAAAAGTACATTAATTACATCAAAGAGCATAATAATCCACCCCAAAAAGTCAAACAGGGTCAAACTGCGTTTTTCTGAGCTGTACACTGAAATTTGGAGAAATTTGCCTGATGGGTTGCGCGCCTCTGCCTGACGGGTCGCGCGACTTTGGGACCACTTTTGGGGAACTTCCAGGTGTCAAAATTGAGCAAGAGTAGGCTTTTTGGAAAGGTCTGTGAGTCTACTTTCCAACCCAACTGGAATTTCTGAATTTGGTGGTCATTTGCCCCTCCAAAAGTGCAATCTCCCAAGACTGCTTTCTGTGTCTCAAAAATGTGGCAGAAAGTCATTTTTTGCTTGTTTTTTGACTTTCTGGAGGCCCAAAACTTCATAAAATCTCAAGTCCATTGATGAGCATATGTAACTTCTCATGAAAAATCTGGAAATTCTGAGTTTTTGCAAAATAGAGATGCCAGGATGAAGGGTCGCGCGGGGGGTGAGACCCGTTAATGGAGAAAACCTGTTTGTGGCACAAAACATTCACAAATGACAAAATTTTCTCCAAATTTCTTGAAATTTTGGCTGGGAGTCCTCAATCAAGTACCATGCTCAGTAAAAGAGGCTTTGACCAAAATTTGGAGTGGATCGGCCCTTTTCCGTCGTTTTAGTGCTTTGGCCAACCTCCTTGGATCCGGCGATTGTAATTTTGACATTTCTCTAAAACCATGACACCTGTACAAAAAGTGAAGGAGGTGTTTCTTCTTTGGCATGTTGTGGACAAAAACCTCTCTCAGTGTTGCAAAATTCATCTTTGATTGCTCTGAAACATCATTTGAGTGAAACTTGCCCCGATGTGTGAAACAAGGAATTTTGTCGAAATGAAGCGAAATGAAGGGGATAAGGGTCTTCTAAATTCTTGGGGAAATTTTTGGGAGTGGGGAGGGATGTTAGGAAGCAGGGGAAAGTGGAATCTCAGAGATTGAGCAAGGGGAAGGGGTCCAAAAGGGCAAAACACAGGCCAAACCTAGAAAATTGCCAGGTTGTAGCTAGAAACTAGGTTTTGTGCAAAAATGAGGAATTTGGGGGATTTCAGTGATGGGAAGTGTTGGATAAGGTACATGAAAGATAGGGGAAGGTGTATGAACATCTGGATACAAGTTTTGCTAGTTATTTGACCACCCAAGAGAAATTAGCTTTCAAAACCCTAGGAGAGGGAAATGACCCTGCCTAGGCGCAACTGAAGCATGGACAAGGTGTAAAATGACTCATTAGACACTGAGATGATAATGAAAACCCTATGAATGATGATAGACTCAGCTGAATGGTGAGATGGACTGACATTTGGACAACTTTAGAAGGAGTTAAAGCAAACCCTAGACCTAATGCCTAGTGACCAAATTTTGCTTGAAAACTCTTTGAAATGACAAAATTTGATTTGGAAACTCTGAGACCACTTTGTAAGAGTATATTTGATCACTGGGGAAAGGCTGGAAAGACTGACACTAATAGAAGCTAAGATGGATGGTTTAAAGAAAGGCGTAGAAGCTAAGATGTATTGTTTAAAGAAAGGCGTAGAGGCTAAGATGAATGATATGTGGAAGCTAAGATGGACGATTTGAAGATAGATTTGAAGACAGGCATGGAAGATTTGAAGACAGATCCCACAATATGGATATTACAGATGGAGCAATTTTTCAATCTCCATAATGTGCAAAACACACAAAAGGTACATATTGCAACTTTATATTTGGAAGCAAATCAGTTTTTGTGGTATCAATGGCTTTGCTCTCGTAAACAAATTATCACTTGGGCAATTTTTACGGAAGAATTGACAGCACATTATGAGGATACAAAAAGCAACACTTTTTTTAGCCAATTGAAAAGTCTTAAACAAAAGGGTTCAATAATGGAGCACATTGAGGAGTTCCAAAAATTGAACATAAGGGTAAAAAATATTCCAGAGGAGCATAGGATTGATGTGTTCATAGGGACTTTAAAGGATAATATCCAATATGATGTTCGCCTTTGGGAACCTGATTCATTAGAGAAGGCATTCAGGTTAGCAAGAAAAATGGAAAGAAAAATTATGGCAACCAGGAAGCATACCACTCACAACTATAAATATGGAAGTGTTGTTTCCCCTAGTCTTCCACAGCCTATAAGGTTGACACCACAAAAATTGTAAGAAGAAAGAGAACAAGGGCTTCGTTACAGTTGTGATAGCAAATACACTAAAGGTCATAAGTGTGCTGAGAAGAAATTATTATACATAGATTGTGAAGAGGAAGAAGAAAATGAGAAAAAAAGGTCAAAAGAAGAGGATATACTCGAGGAAAAAAGCCTAGATAAAGAAGAAATGAATCCGACCATATCCTGTAATGCATTGGCTGGAATTACCACTCCTCAAACCATCAAGATAGAAGGAGAAATCAAGAAGAAAAAGGTAATAGTGTTGATTGATTCAGGAAGTGCCCACAATTTTATTCATTGTAAGATAGCAAAAGAATTGAATTTCTTCCTATATCCAGCACCAGAGTGTCAAGTGATGGTTGCAAATGGAGGAATGATAAATTTCTCTGGAAAGTGCCATAATCTCAAGCTATCCATGGGAGAATATGTACTGACTAGCCCAATTCTTTCCATTCCAATGGGAGGTGTTGATGTTGTACTAGGAGTCCAATGGCTACAATCCTTGGGTACAATAACTTTTAATTTTCAAGAATTTTTCATGAAATTTTCTGCAGAAGGAAAGGAAGTTGAATTAAGGGGTATTGCAAGGAAACTGGGAAAGATAATCAGCTCTAACGGTATGACAAAGCTTCTAAAATAGGAACAAAGAGGTGTAATTTCACAATTATGTTCGCTAGATGTTTCTACATTGGAATCATCTATTTCTCCAGATCTCCAAAAAGTCTTAGACAAACATTCCAAGGTATTTTAGACTCCCAAAGGTCTCCCACCTATTCGTGATCATGATCATGCTATTCATCTGATTCTAGGAAGTGTTCCTCCAAACATCAGGCCGTATAGATATCCCTATGCCCAAAAGAGTGAAATTGAACGTATGGTTGCAGAAATGCTAGAGGTTGGTGTAATTCAACCTAGTCAAAGTTCTTTCTCTGCTCCAATAGTATTGGTGCACAAGAAGGATGGATCATGGTGAACGTGTCCGAATTATAGGGAGCTCAACAAGCTCACTATTAAATATAAGTTTACCATTCCTGTCATTGATGAATTGCATGGATCAATTTACTTCACCAAGTTGGATCTTCATTCAGGATATCATCAAATCAGAATGAAGACTGAAGACATTCCAAAAATAGCATTTAGAACTCATGAGGGTCATTATGAATTTTTGGTCATGCCTTTTGGCCTTACCAATGCACCTTCTACATTTCAAGGTCTGATGAATTCCATTTTCAAACCCTTCCTTAGAAAATTTGTGTTAGTATTTTTTGATGATATACTAATCAACAACAAGTCTTGGAAGGATCATGTTGAACATGTTGACAGGGTGCTACAACTACTGGAGGAGAAACAATTATATGCAAAAAGATCCAAATGTTTCTTTGGAGTACAAAAGGTGGAATAACTGGGTCATATTGTATCTCATGAAGGAGTTAAGGTAGGCCCTAGCAAAATTAAAGCCATTAAGGAATGGAAAATCCCCACATCCATAAAGCATCTGCAAGGATTTCTTGGATTGACATGGTATTATTGCAAGTTTTCTAAGAATAATGGGAGAATAGCAGCACCTCTAACAACATTATTGAAGAAAGATGCATTTTCATGGACTCTAGAAGCAACAAAGGCCTTCGAACATCTTAAAGAGGCAATGTGCCAAGCACTGGTCTTAGCTACACTTGACTTCACAAAAACTTTTATTGTGGAATGTGATGCTTTAGGAAATGGAATTGGTGCTGTTTTAATGCAAGATGAAAGACCCGTTGCTTTTGAAAGTCGTCCAATCAAGGGAAAGTTTTTACACAAATCTATTTATGAGAAGGAGATGTTGGCAATACTACATGCACTTAAGAAATGGCAACCCTACCTAATGGGAAGACACTTCAAGGTAAAAACGGATCATGATACCCTTAAATAATTTTTAGAACAAAGATTATCCTCTGAAGAGCAACAAAAGTGGGTCACAAAGATGTTTGGTTATGACTTTGAAATCATCTACAAAAAAGGGAAGCAAAATGTGGTGGCAGATGCACTCTCAAGAAAGGATGAGGATGTGGAAGCATTGTTGTGCGCCATTTCTATTATCCAACCAAATTAGATAAATGAAGCAAGGGAGGAATGGAAGAATGATGAAGAAGTGTGGGCACTTATTCGAAAGTTAAAACAAGATTCAAGTACATCTGATACATTTAGCTGGTAAAATGATTCATTATGGTACAAAGATCGCTTATACCTCTGTAAGAATTCCGAACTCAAACAAAAAATTCTTATGGCATTGCAAACTTCTCCCTTAGGAGGGCACTCAGGATTTTTAAAAACTTACCTCAGGGTTAAGAAGGAATTTTTTTGGCATGGACTTAAATCGGATATTCAAAAGTTTGTGGCAGAATGTTTGGTTTGCCAACAAAATAAAGTTGAAAAAATTAAGACCCCGGGTCTATTACAACCTTTATCCATTCCAAACCAACATTGGGAGGAGGTTTCAATGGATTTTATCATAGGTTTACCCAAGTCTGAGGGAAAGAGTGTCGTCATGTTGGTAGTTGATAGACTTACCAAGTATGCACACTTTTGTGCATTATCACATCCATTTAAATCTAGTATAGTTTCTACTGCGTTTATGGAAACAATTCAAAAGCTACATGGAAACCCAAAGATTATTGTAAGTGACAGAAATCCCATTTTCACTGGAAACTTTTGGACATAATTATTTTCTTGTCTTGGTACTCAGTTAGCTCATAGCTCATCGTATCATCCTCAATCTGATGGGAAAACTGAGATAGTAAACAAATGTTTGGAAGGATATCTTCGTTGCTTTGTATCTAATAAATAGACACAATGGTTCAAATGGTTGCCTCTGGCTGAATGTTGGTATAACACTTCCTTCGATACAGCAACAAAAATGACCCCTTTTATGGCACTTTATGGATATCAGCCACCATCCATCATATCATATTTAAGAGAAAATTCTAAGGTTCAAGCAGTGGAACATCACATCGAACATCAACAACAATTCCTCCAACTCTTAAAGGATAACCTTGTGTTGGCACAGAACAGAATGAAACAACAGGCAAATCAACATCGCAACGAAAGAAGTTTTGATGTAGGTGATTGGGTATTCTTATGACTACAACCATATAAACAAATGTCCCTCAAGCAAGCTAAGAAGGATAATAAATTATCACCAGAGTATTATGGTTCGTACAAGGTGTTGCAAAAGATTGGTACTATGGCATACAAATTGGAGCTTCCTGCAGCTTCTCGAGTGCACCCATTTTTCCATGTTTCATGTTTAAAGAAGGTTATAGGCGACAAGCTCCCAGTTCAAACAATATTGCCAGAACTTGACGAGGAAGGAAAAATTATATTGGAACTGGAAGAAGTCACAGAAACAAGAACTCTACAGTGACGAAATCGATCAATTTCAAAGTATCTCATCAAGTGGAAGAACTTATCCGCTGAAGATTCCACATGGGAGGATGAGAATTTTATACAGAAGCATTCAGAACTACTCAAGCGTTGAGGACAACAATTTTTTGAAGGAGAGGGGCATGTTAGGTCCCTATAATACTAGTGATTACCCCATTACTATTGTATTTGTATCCCTTATTAATATTGTTGTGCCCCTATTGTCCCCATATTGTTATTGTTGTGCCCCATAGAATCCCTCTATTGCTATTTTTGTGGCTTTATATTATTATTGTTAGGTCGGTTGGGTTATATTGTGACTTCTTAGACTCCTATATATAGAAAGGAGGTTTTTTCATTTGAAACATCCAAGAATTGTTCATTTGTGTAATGTAAAGGAGGTTGCCCCCTCGAAGAGGCTGAATTCTAAGGCATTTATCTCTCCTTTCTATCTTTTTGTGAGCTGGTTTCATAACAGGCTACCATCTTCTTTCTTAACCTTAACATATTTCAAGAGAAGTCTAAGGGCCTTGAAATTGGATGAAAAATATTCAACAGAAGAAAAACTATTGGGGTCCAACCTAAGCAATTCATTTTCGAGTTGATGGGATCTAATTTAATTTTCAATTACAAAAACTTTATTGAGTTGTTTCATTGCTTCATCAGGGGTATCAAGTTCTACGATATGGAATCTAAGGTCTGGAGAAATAGACATCCCTATCAACCCATGTGTTTGATCTTTCCTATTTTCCCATTTGGCTTGCTTATCTTCATCTTTAGGTTTAGACTCTTGGCTTGAGGCTATTCTATAAAGATCTTTACTTCTAAGTAAATCCACAATGTAGGACAACCATTGGAAGTAGTTGGTGTTGTCAAGAGTAGCTTGGCATGGACTTTCCATTTTAACAGAAACTGAAGCTGTAGATATTGAAACTAACTATTCCCATGGAAAGATCTTGAAAAATTAAGCAGATTAAAAAAAAACAACTCGGAAAACGACTTCTGAATGAAGGTGTTATGGCTTTTTGAAGAAACGTTGTTGAAGATGCCAACGAAATATGTGAATGTTCGAAAGTGAATGATAATGTTATATTTTAAGCCTCTCCGCCCATCCCTCCCCTTTCCAAACTTAATCTAATTAGCTCACTTTTAAAAAATTATTACTCTACGTGCCACACTTTTATAAATAAGTGAAAGTCACTTTTACAATGGTACTTTATGAGCTACCCACTAAATTGTAACTTAAATAAAAGATAAAGTGACTTTAGAATTATATGTGACTCACTTTTTATAATGGGTGAGAACACTTTTACATAAAGTAACTTTAAAACATAAGTTACATGTGCTTTTTGAAATATTAACTCAACAAAAAGATAGACTTGAACCTAATACCTCTATTCTCATAAAGTAAATTTGGACCAAGTGAGCTAGTTTAAAAGGTTAGTAATTTTTGGAAAAGAGAAAGGTTTTCTTTTTAGTCACTACAGCTTTGGAGTGCGTGCTTACTTGAGAAATCCCTTTTTTCCTAAAAAACAAAAAACCACACAACCCAACACAGAAATGAAAAAAAAAAAACCAAAGCTTATGGCTTGAAGTTAGCTTTCTCCGAAAAATAAATATTTTCCTCAACGCTTTTGATTTTCCAAGATCACAGTAAGGCTTGGTAGAAAAGAACATATGCATGAGAAAAATTCTTCATTTATGTTTTTGATTTGCCCAGATTGTACAGAGTCGCGGGGCAAAGAGCATATGCAAAAATTAAAGGTATAGATTCAATAATAAAAAAATAGAGAGATAAATAAACCGAAATAAACAGAGAGATAAATAACTAAAACTGCAAATAAAGATTGTATAACTCTAGATCTTAAAAATGACATAGCTATGGCAACCAGAAACCTTTTTGCATGAAACGAAAGGGGTTCCTCACTGGAACGGATGCTCCTAACATAATAAAGCTATCGTATCAGCCTGAAAGTGGTCAGAAACAATAGATTTGGGAAACAAAAGTCAGATGTAGTTGTACCAGCTTCATATTTGGATCAGCAATGAATGCGGCCCTAAAATAGCTTCAATACCATGTAGGAATTTACAGGGTAAGTTCCTTAGATAGAAAACCAAAGGACACCACTCACAAACAGATCACAGAATAGTACACCAGTATTCTTGACGTGGTTAAACCACTAAAAGAGGAAAAAAGTCCATGGCCTGAGCCAATGCAGCCACTTCAGGCAATTTATTAATGTAAAAGAAAGAAAATTTACATAAGCTTCTCTCATGAACGATCACCTTACAAATGACCCTCCATGCTCTTTAAATAGAGATCATGGACCAATCGGTTTTAAGCCACTGATCAAGTGTCAATAATACCGAGGAGAGAATGAACTGTCAGATCACTTCATGTATAGAACATATCGTGACCATCGGATTGTAAGTTGCAAAAAATACCTACTAAAGAAACACACTTTACCTAGCTATACACTAAACCAAGTTATACTTAACTATTTCCTATGTGTCAGAATATCCTAGCATTAGTAACTATCGCACCCTCGAACATATTTCCTTGCATCATGAAAATAAGAGGACCAATAGTACCCCCTTTACAACACCTTATGACCTATCTCATTATCTGCAAAATGTCCCCCACAGGGGCCATCATGAGCAGCTTTTAGGACACCATAGATGTCATCCTCACTTATGCAGCGCCGGATTTTTTGGTCAAGTCCCATGTAAAAGAGTTATCCTTCTATCCATGAATAGTGGGCACTATGATGGAGAATATTTTTTTTTTCTCTATAAGGTAAGTGATGAGGCACTTTTCCTGTAGCAAGATAGTAAGCATTATCTACATACCACAGAGTGTGAGTAGAAATTTCAAAAAGATGCTCATTTGGAAAACAATCCTCTACACGGGTGCCTTCATTACTAGTATCCATCCTAGACAGGAAATATGCAACCACATTATCTTTCACTGGCTTATCTACAATGTTAATATCAAATTTTTGAATTAACAACAACCATCTTGTAACATGACCATGGGTTGTTGGTTTATTCATTGGATCCCTGATAGCTGTATGATAAGTGTGAACGAAAGTAGGATACCTTGTAATATAATTCTGAAACTTATTAATAGCATAAATAACAACCAATAACTCTTTTTTAGTTACCATATAGTTCAGTTCAGCAAGAGTCAAGTTCTTGCTGACATAATAGATCACATACGGTTTGTTATCCTCCTGTTTCCCTGGGAACACCCCTACCGTTGTTTGAGAAGCATCTGTAGAGATGTGAAATGGGAGCTTCCAGTAAGGATCTCTTAATATTGGAGCTTTACAAACTAGTACTTTGATTTCTTTAAATTATCTGAAATGATCATTCATTAAAATTGATGTAGAATTGATTAGCCATTATTGAATTAAATGTTCACTAAGAAGCGCGGAAATCAAGGAAAACTTCTTGAGAAGATGACTTTACGAAAGCTGAATAAATACAAGATAGATGCAAAATAGAAATGAAAACCGTAAAAACATAGCGATACCAAACAATAAGTTTGATTGCGGAGTTCGTCCCTAATGGACTATGTCTCCGGGTTTGCTTTCAATATGGGCGATAGCTTTATTAGGATTGAAACAAGAGAAGTTGATTACACATAGAAAAGACCAGATTGAGTGTGCATGCAAGCACTTCTGATCATTGTCAATAGATAGCCCTTTGAACCAGCTTTCCAACCCCTGTCATAGTTCCCAATTCTAACTCCGGATGCTCCTGTTACACTGAAAACAAAACTACCTATGACCTCCAGAAACTACAAATGAAAGCCAAAACCTATCTCCTCTTTTCAATGAAGGAAAAATTCAACTTTTAAAGGCCTCTAGGTTCATGAAACCGCCTTGGCTGGCTTGTAGATACATCTGGTTTTATTTGGATAGGTTTACAAAGTCAGCCTTGTGGTTTAGTGCCACCTAAACTAGGTTGGCATGGTCACTGAATTAAGCTCAACCATAAACTATTTAAAAAAAAAACCAAAATTAACCATATTATAAATTCTTCCCTACTGGCGGTCAGGTTGACGGTGCGGAGTTGTTAGCCACCCATGTGATAAGGTTGACAAACAAACCGCAGGATGCCACCGTTGCAGATTTCGTCTGGAGGTTCTGCTAACGAAAAGTTGCTGACGGTTTTACAGGCTTGTTCACATGCCGAGGATTTTCATGGTGCGGTTCCAATGTAGTTAGGAACTAGGGTCATGGTTAGCCTCGACAGTTCATCACATGGATGCGGCAACCGCGCGGATTAACTTCACAGTGCGGTTCCGATTCCCGTTGATTGATATGCTTGAACTTGCTCAGACAGTTCCCCGTGCGGTTTGAAGCCTGCAGTTACATAACCCCGGCTAGACTGTTCACATGCCTGCCTTTTTTCCCGATGCGGTCAGGTGCCCGCGCGGTTATCTGACGGTTAGGGTCTGTTTCAATACATTTGAATTGTTTATAATGTACATAGGAAAATAGGTTTTACAATGTAATGTTTGGATTAGGTCTTTGGATTAGTATTAATGTGGTAGGTTAGGCTTAGATTTAAACATAGGTTTTGAATCATAGTTAAATGTTGGCATTATGATTCAAGTGTTGTCCTTGATGGCAACTCACTCAGAGGTTGGTACAGGTGCTCAGAGGTTGGTACAGGTGATGGCAACTTAATCAGAAGACAGATCTCAGTACAGCATGCCAAGGAAGTTCATACACGCCGTTTCGTTAAGCCCAAGTCGCGTGTACACGCTAGTTCGATTCAGAAAAAGCGCGTGTATGTGGAAAGGTTCCTTTGGTCCATGGTGGTTAGTCCTTGGAAGTTGTGCCTATGATTTCGGACCATTATGTCTCGACGGGCGTGTCGATCCCTAGTTTTAAAGTTGATGGTATTGTGTTACTATGGTTTTGGCTCTTGGTATTGAGCAAGGCCTAAGGCTATATAAGGAGAAGAAGATCATTAGGCAAAATTAATCTTTCGACAAGGCTTGAATATCTAAGAGAGGAAGAGATCTGATATGCAGGGTTTGGGTTGCTTGATATGAGCTAAGGAGAAATCACATCGGTGGATGGAAGACTAGATCTAAGGACAAATCGGGATCTAATGGTTTGAAATGCTCTATTATGATATGGTTGATTATGCGTATTTCTAGATCTGCATACTGTCGCAATATTATGTTCTGGATCTAACTGATGTCTGGTACAGCTGCAAGTTGAAAGAATCTATTTTTAGATCTGTACGCAGGTTGGCTTAAGTAAAAACGCGTGTACACGCGGGTTTCGCTCATTGAAGTAGCGTATATCTCTTAAAGCTTGATTTTTGGGTTTGCAGTTGGATCTGACTGTTATTGCAGAGTTCTGGGTTCTGGTATCTGGTGATTGACAGGGTTCAGTGGTTCAGTGATTTAAAGTTTGATAATTCTAGTATTGGTTGTTTTATGCTTCATGGATCTGTTATGAAAGTTGAATGAATTGGGTTCTACAGATTGAATGTTGTGCTTCAGGAATATCCAGTCTGAAAATGTATGAAAAGTGGTACCTGAAAGAAAGAAGATTGTAGGCCAGCACCTACGTACTAGTATCTTGGCTAGTACAAGAGCAAAGGGGGTTGGAGCTCCCTTCCAAGGAAGTTTGGAGAACGAGAGAAGGTTGTAGCCTTCTGCAGGTTGTAGCCTGCGTACTGGTACAAGGCTGCACCAGTACAAAATATTGTAAACTGAAGTTTCTTAAAGATAGAGACAACTTGCAGCAGGTGGTTTTCACCCACATTGGGTTTCCACCTTATATCTTGGTGTTCATGTGTGTGGCTTTTGATCTGTTCTGTTATACTGCACCTGTTTACTGTTAATGTGGTGAATAATGTCCTGATGAACTTAACTGAAGAATAAGCTAACTAAATTATGAGTTTTCTTCTTATACACTGTTTTATTTAATCACAGTAGCGTGTACACGCTGGTTCACCTAACTGAAGTAGCGTATATGTTTCTGAGCATTGAAAAGTTTGATTGATCTGATAATACTGATTCACCCCCCCTCTCAGTATTATTTCCAACAATTGGTATCAGAGCAGGTCCTTCAGAGAAGCTTGATCGCTTGAAGGTAGATCATTCATCATGAGCAGCTACGAGAAAGAAGCATCAATCAGGCCACCGATTTTTGATGGGACAAATTTCAATTATTGGAAGGTAAGAGTTACTGCATATCTTCAATCTCTTGGTACAGAAGTTTGGAACATTGTAGAAACAGGCTATGCTTTTCCTTCAGCTACTCCTACAGATCCAGCTGAGAAAAAGAAGTATGAAACAAATGCAAAAGCAGTCAGTACTCTATTAGGAAGTATATCTCAAACAGAATTCATGAAGGTCATGCACTTCAAATCAGCAAAAGAAATATGGGACAAAATGATCACTAGCTATGAAGGAGATGAACAGGTAAAGCAAGCTAAACTTCAAACTCTCAGGATTCAATATGAGACTCTCAAGATGTATAATGATGAAAGTGTGGCTAATTATTTTCTTCGGGTAGATGAGATTGTTAATTGTATGAAAAATTTGGGTGAAGAAATAAGAGAAACTTTAGTAGTTCAAAAGATTCTAAGATCATTATCCCCCAAGTTTGAATCTAAAGTATCTGCAATAGAAGAAAAGGAAAATCTCCGTGTTCTCACTATGTCTCAGCTACATGGAATTCTAACCGCTTATGAAATGAGAAAGGGAGGTCCATCTGACAGGAGGGAAGCTGCTTTTAAGGCATCAGGAAAAGAAGATTACTATGAAGCAAGCCATGTTCCAGAAGAAGAGGAAGAAGAATCAAATTTTGTCAGAAATCTTCAAAGGGGTTCTGGAAGGTTCAGAGGTAAGCTACCTTTCAAATGCTTTGCTTGTGGGAGAGTAGGTCATTATGCTGCAAAATGTCCTTATAAGGATAAAGGAAAAGAACCTGCTAGATGGAACAAGAAACAAAGTGCAAATAAGAAAAGCTACTACACCCATGAAGATAGTGATGGCTTATCAAACAGTGATGAAGATGAACAAGGTAATAAATATAAGCTGTTAATGGCATTTGAAGATGATGATTATGAGGATGCTGTAGATGTGGATAATCTCTATAATGAAATTACTAGACTCAAGAGAGGCATAGAAGAAAAGAATGTGATCATTGATACTTTGCAATTTCAAATTGATGAAAAGGAAAAACATCTTGAAAAACTAGAAGGTGAAATTGTTGGTCTCAGAAAAGAAATTGAGAAAACAAAAGCTATTAATCTTAAATTTGTCAAAGGATCTGAAACTTTGGATGAGATTATCAGTGTGCAGCGGTCTCCTCTAAACAAGACAGGTTTGGGCTATAATGGAGAAACCTCTCAAGCATCCACCTCAAAAAGTTATCTTGATGCAGCAAGAAGAAATGAGCAGAAGAACAATGAAGATAATCAGGTAAAGCAGGGACGAATTACAAACAGAAACTATCAGGGACAATCCTCCTTAAGGATGAACAAAAGCTACAACCAACCACAGGTAAAATCTTCTCAGTTTGGCTCAAGAATAGATGAAAATAGAAATTACAATCAGTTGGCTGGTAGATTCAATAACCGCAGAAGCTTCTTCAATGGACAATGCTTTTCTTGCCATAACTTTGGTCACAGAGCAGCTCAATGTGTTGCATATAAAACAATCATGACTAGGGAAGCTCAAAAACAAAGAAGTATGACAGGGATTACAAAAAGGACCTATAACAACTTTTCGGTTCTTGAAAATGAAGTTGAATGTTCTATTTGCAATAATTTTGGTCATAAAGACTCTGAATGCAGGAGCAGGTTTCAGGAGAAAAAGGAACAAGCCACGAGCACCAAAACATGGAGAATAAAGGAACCTCAAACAGAAAGATGTGGGATAGCATTTTATGCAGAAGGACAGGAAAATCTATGGTACATTGACAGTGGATGTTCGAAACATATGACAGGTGATAAAGAAAAACTTGAATCTTATTCTACTTTAGAAAAGGGAAAGAAAGTTTCTTTTGGAAATGATACTCCTGCAACTATAAAAGGAAAAGGTATTGCTCCTTTGAAAGAAAAGGTCAAGGCTGGAAATGTTTTATATGTTGATGGATTGAAGCATAATCTTCTAAGTGTCAGCCAGATGTGTGATCAAAAAACCGAGGTTATTTTTAGATCGAATGGATGTCTTGTTCGTGATCTTGATACAGGAAAAACAGTTCTCAAAGGCAAAAGAACTCCAAATAATCTGTACATATTTGAAGAAGGACAACAACAATGCTATCTTAGCAAGGATGAAGAGCACTGGTTATGGCATCGAAGGTTGGGACATCTAAGTTTCTCACAAATAAGGAAAGCATGCAAATATCAGGCAGTTCGCGATCTTCCAGATATCAAAATTCCAGACAACACCATATGCAAATCTTGTCAGTTTGGAAAGCAAACCAGAACTAACTTTCCAGAGAAGGAAGGATCAGCTAGCTTGCCTCTTGAGCTAGTCCATACAGATGTATGTGGTCCATTTAGGAAAAGGACACCTCGAGGAGAAGAATATCTGATATTATTCATTGATGATTTCTCAAGGTTTGTTTGGTTAGGGCTTATGAAGCACAAAGATGAAGCATTCGAAAAATTCAAATCCTTCAAAGCATTGGCTGAAAATGAATCAGGACACAAAATTAAGTGCCTCAGATCTGACAGAGGTGGGGAGTTCACATCAAATGAATTTTTCGATTTCTGCGATGAACATGGGATAAGAAGAGAATTCTCTACAGCTAGAACTCCTCAGCAAAATGGGGTTGTGGAAAGAATGAACAGAACTATCCAACAAATGGCTCGTGCTATGCTCGATGAATCAGGTACTCCTGCAACCTTCTGGGGTGAAGCTGCACATGTTGCTGTTATTATTCTTAACAAAACAAATGTCCGAGTAAACAGCACTCAAACACCTCATGAGCTTTGGAGTGGTAAAACTCCTTCCGTGAAGCACTTCAAAATCTTTGGGAGCAAATGTTATATCAAGAATACTGATGAGCAACTTGGCAAACTTGAACCTAGAGCAGATGAGGGCATTCTTCTTGGTTATTCTCCACATAGCAAAGCATACAAGTGCTACAATAAAAGACTTGGCAGAATTGTTGACAGTATTGATATAGTGGTTGATGAGAAGGGATATATTCCTAGGCAAGTTCATCATGAAGACATTGAAGAAGATGAAGGTTACTCTCAAAGGCGAAATAATGAAGAAGAAAAACCTCAAGAAGAAGAAGAATCTCAAGAAGAACCAGAGGAGCAGACAAGAACGGAAGAGAAGACTCCATCCAGATATGTTCAAAAGAATCATCCAGAAACTCAGATTGTGGGGCAGAAAGAAGCAGGAGTACAAACAAGAAGGACACTTGCAGAAGCTTCAAGCTACTTGGCATTACTCTCCTCCACTGAACCACAAAATGTGAAAGAGGCATGCAAAGATGAATGTTGGGTCAAAGCAATGGATGAAGAACTTGAGCAAATCGAAAAGAACAACACTTGGGAATTAGTTCCTAGACCAAAAGATAAGAATGTAATAGGAACAAAATGGGTCTTCAAGAATAAATTAAATGAAAATGGAGAAGTAATTAGAAACAAGGCCAGACTTGTTTGTAAAGGGTATGCACAGCAAGAAGGAATAGATTTTGAAGAGACCTTTGCTCCTGTGGCAAGACTTGAGGCCATCCGAATGTTCCTTGCTCTCTCAAGCTTTCAAAACTTCAAGGTATTTCAAATGGACGTGAAATCAGCCTTCCTGAATGGAGACTTAGAAGAAGAAGTATATATTGAGCAGCCAGATGGTTTCATTCTTGGGAATGATCCAAACCTTGTATGCAGATTGAAAAAGGCACTCTATGGACTCAAACAAGCTCCAAGGGCTTGGTACTATCGGTTGGACAAATATCTTCACCAACAAGGCTTTTCAAAAGGATCAGCAGATAGCAATCTCTATATAAAAGTTGAAAATAACAAATTGCTAATTCTTGTTGTTTATGTAGATGATATTATTTTTGGCAGCAATGAAGAGACTATGAGTCAAAACTTTGCTTGGTTATGCAGAAAGAATTCGAAATGTCACTTCTTGGAGAATTGACATATTTTCTTGGATTGCAAATCCAACAAAATGAAGGAGGTATCTTCTTGTCTCAAACCAAATACCTCAAGCAGATCTTGAAGAAGTATGGCATGGAAGAGTCAAAGCCAGTATGTACACCCATGGTTACAGGATGCAGCCTCAGTGCAAATGATGAATCAGCAGCAGTTCACCAACCCACTTATAGATCCATGATTGGGAGTTTGCTCTATTTGACAGGTACTCGACCAGATATTACACATGCAGTAGGAATGGTTGGAAGATTTCAAGCCAACCCAAAGGAAACTCATCTTCAGGCAGTCAAAAGAATCTTCAAATATCTTCAAGG
Source organism: Pinus tabuliformis (assembly GCA_031772625.1). NCBI lineage: Eukaryota > Viridiplantae > Streptophyta > Pinopsida > Pinales > Pinaceae > Pinus > Pinus tabuliformis. The sequence goes on along the minus strand of CM062811.1, from coordinate 1,025,829,425 downwards.
GACCCAAAACTATGGCTTATGGTATCCTAGAAATACAGATCTCACTCTTCATGCTTACACAGATGCAGATTGGGCTGGAAGTGTGGATGATAGGAAAAGCACAAGTGGTGGTGCTTTCTTCATGGGTTCCAGATTAGTATCTTGGTTCAGCAAGAAGCAGAGTTCAATTGCCTTATCTACAGCTGAAGCAGAATATGTGGCTGCAGCATCTTGTTGCACACAACTTCTTTGGATGATGCAGACCTTGCAGGACTTTCAAATCACTTGCACTCCACCCGTCTCTATCTTATGTGATAATACAAGTGCAATCAGCATTTCAAAGAATCCAGTCATGCACTCAAAAACCAAGCACATACCAATCAAGTACCATTTCCTTCGGGAACAAGTGCTTGAGCAGAAGGTCAAGTTGGAGTATGTTCCTTCTAAGGAACAAGTTGCTGATATTCTCACAAAACCACTGCCCAGGGAAACTTTTGAATATCTCAGACAAAAGCTGGGAGTAGTTGATGCTTCATCCTGCTGTTGAAGCTTGTCTGTTCTACAGAAAAGTTGGTATACGCAAGTTACGAAAGGTATATACGCGTATACACGCGGATTTATGGTGGGAAAGTCGCGTGTATGGTGTACGCATGTTGCAGAGAGTATATCCGCGTTCATACGCCGTTTTGTGCAGGATAAAACACGTATATGGAGTTCTGAGCAGCAAGGGCAAACTCTGGAGTCCTAAACAGCAATGGGTATGTCAGAATTCTTCAAGCACGGTTTCAGGGGGTGTAGCAGGCACAGGTTCAGGGGGAGCAGCTTAAAAGTCTCATAAAGTTTTGTTGGCATTCAGATGTTTTGGTTGTTGATTTCAGGAAAAGGAGCTCGGAAAGAAATCCTGGTTGCTGATCTAAAAAGATGTTTATCATATGCTGCTGGTGACTTTCATAAGTCTTGGTCTAGATCTGTTGTCTCTATGTCATGTTTCTCTCTTGTCAAGGTCATGTAAACGGCCTATGTTGGTTTCCCCACTATGCCTGGGATGAATGATGTAATATAATTGGTTGTTTCTGATATGTCCCTTCTTGGTAGGGAATATGGATGTATGTATTGAGTCTTTTGTGATAGGAAGGTCCCTTATGGTGTATAAGTCCTGTTGAAGAACATCTTTTGCAGATCTGGCCTACTGTCAGGGGGAGCATGAGTCAGCACAGCAAGCAGAGGTATCAACATGTCCTCAGGGGGAGCACAGCCCTTTGCCCTTGATGTCAAAGGGGGAGAATGACTTGGTGTGGTGGTTGCCATCAAGTCCAAAGGGGGAGATTGTTGGCATTATGATTCAAGTGTTGTCCTTGATGGCAACTCACTCAGAGGTTGGTACAGGTGCTCAGAGGTTGGTACAGGTGATGGCAACTTAATCAGAAGACAGATCTCAGTACAGCATGCCAAGGAAGTTCATACACGCCGTTTCGTTAAGCCCAAGTCGCGTGTACACGCTAGTTCGATTCAGAAAAAGCGCGTGTATGTGGAAAGGTTCCTTTGGTCCATGGTGGTTAGTCCTTGGAAGTTGTGCCTATGATTTCGGACCATTATGTCTCGACGGGCGTGTCGATCCCTAGTTTTAAAGTTGATGGTTTTGTGTTACTATGGTTTTGGCTCTTGGTATTGAGCAAGGCCTAAGGCTATATAAGGAGAAGAAGATCATTAGGCAAAATCAATCTTTCGACAAGGCTTGAATATCTAAGAGAGAAAGAGATCTGATATGCAGGGTTTGGGTTGCTTGATATGAGCTAAGGAGAAATCACATCGGTGGATGGAAGACTAGATCTAAGGACAAATCGGGATCTAATGGTTTGAAATGCTCTATTATGATATGGTTGATTATGCGTATTTCTAGATCTGCATACTGTCGCAATATTATGTTCTGGATCTAACTGATGTCTGGTACAGCTGCAAGTTGAAAGAATCTATTTTTAGATCTGTACGCAGGTTGGCTTAAGTAAAAACGCGTGTACACGCGGGTTTCGCTCATTGAAGTAGCGTATATCTCTTAAAGCTTGATTTTTGGGTTTGCAGTTGGATCTGACTGTTATTGCAGAGTTCTGGGTTCTGGTATCTGGTGATTGACAGGGTTCAGTGGTTCAGTGATTTAAAGTTTGATAATTCTAGTATTGGTTGTTTTATGCTTCATGGATCTGTTATGAAAGTTGAATGAATTGGGTTCTACAGATTGAATGTTGTGCTTCAGGAATATCCAGTCTGAAAATGTATGAAAAGTGGTACCTGAAAGAAAGAAGATTGTAGGCCAGCACCTACGTACTAGTATCTTGGCTAGTACAAGAGCAAAGGGGGTTGGAGCTCCCTTCCAAGGAAGTTTGGAGAACGAGAGAAGGTTGTAGCCTTCTGCAGGTTGTAGCCTGCGTACTGGTACAAGGCTGCACCAGTACAAAATATTGTAAACTGAAGTTTCTTAAAGATAGAGACAACTTGCAGCAGGTGGTTTTCACCCACATTGGGTTTCCACCTTATATCTTGGTGTTCATGTGTGTGGCTTTTGATCTGTTCTGTTATACTGCACCTGTTTACTATTAATGTGGTGAATAATGTCCTGATGAACTTAACTGAAGAATAAGCTAACTAAATTATGAGTTTTCTTCTTATACGCTGTTTTATTTAATCACAGTAGCGTGTACACGCTGGTTCACCTAACTGAAGTAGCGTATATGTTTCTGAGCATTGAAAAGTTTGATTGATCTGATAATACTGATTCACCCCCCCTCTCAGTATTATTTCCAACATTAAATACCATAGCTCATGTCCCTTTAAATGAACCACATCAAAACCATTTGTCACATTGTGACATTTTCACCATGAGACCTTATCGACGAAAACAACCTTGAGAGAATTGGAAACACTGTCGAAATTGATGATACTGATGACAACCTGACTTCTCTGGATACATTATACTGACAGATCCTCTTGGATGAATCCTCTCCACTTGAAAGCTTTTGGACCACAAAAGTTTGATTTTAAGTAGATACTAGGTGAGGGCACAGTTCCCTCACTTTTCCAATCTCCATCCACGGTGCCTTGCTCGGATTCATGCCTTGAGTCCTACTCGAAGATATTCAACATATCCACGCCTCGAAGGTCGAATATTCCTGTCCAAGATGATATCTTCCTGCAACTCATTCATGTACTCAGGTGCCAAATCATCAATAGTTGGAATCTATGTATCTTCCTCGGAATCCATGATCGTTGGAGGTTCATACAATTTCAGATTTTCCACATTTACAATTGAGTAAATTCGCATGTAAGGAGGTAGATTTAATTGAAAAGAATTATTTCCAATCTTTTCCAAAATCTTGAAAGGGCCATATTTGATGGGTTTCAGTTTCTTACCTTATCCTTTCAACTCGTCTTTACTGATATACAACCATACCTGATCACCGACCTGGAAATGATGATCGACTCGATGCTTGTCGTGGCGCACTTTTTATTTGGCCTAACTCTTATCTAACTAATCCTGCACTACCGCATGTATCTGTTGTATCCGTTGAATGAACTTAACTACTTTGTTCACATCATCATGTTCACCCACTTTGTCCTCTTCACCAAACATGAAATCCATTGGTGACTTCGGTAGATACCCAAAACATGTTTCAAATGGCGATCAATTAGTAGATGAATGTAAGGCTCGATTGTAAGCATGTTGCACATAAGATAAAGATTCATCCCACAATTTAGGATGTTTACTACAATACCCTCGAAGAATATGTATAACTGTCCTGTTTACCACTTCAGTTTTTCCGTCGGTTTGTGGGTGAAAGGTTGTGCTCTTTTTCAACTTTGTGTCCATGAGTTCCCATAAGGTGGACCAAAATTCTCCTACAAAACGAGTGTCTCGATCAGAAATAATAGAAGTAGGTAATCCAAAATGAACCCATACCTGATCGAAGAACATCTTTGCAGTCTGTTCAGCTGTCACTTGCTTTTTGCAAGGAATAAGAATACACATTTTGCTGAATCTGTCGACCACAACATACAAGTAATCATGCCCTCTCCTGGACATAGGAAGTCCTCCAACAAAATCCATGGAAATGTTGTCCCATGGTCGCAAAGGAACTAGAAGTGGCATGTATAAACCAATCTTTCGATTCCCTGGTTTGTTTGTTGAAAACATCACACATCCTCTAATGTATTTAGCAATAGTTTCATACATATGAGGCCAGTAACAATACCTTTGAACTTGTGCCATTGTTTTTCTTACTCCAAAATGCCCTGAAATGCGAGAAGAATGTGTTTCTCTGACAAGATGCGCTCTTTCTGTCAGTGGTATGCATAACTTACCCAGATGATATAACAACCTATCATGAACATGATAATTGGTTTCTTCCACCTGAGCATCATGAGTTAGCGATTCATAAAAATATTTGAAATCAACATCCATTTTCTATTGTTCTATATAACTTTCATGTTTTAAAGAACTACTATGCATAACTACTGAAGCATTCAAAGACGATCTAGATAACATATCAGCTACTTTGTTTGTGACACCTTTCTTGTACTTAATTACTAAGTGAAATTGCTGAAGAAACCCCATCCATCTGTAATGACGAGATTGTTGCAACTTGGTTTGAGATTGTAAGTACTGAAGTGGCTGATGATCTGTGTGAATCATTGTTTCCTTACCCATTAAATAATGTTTCCATTTCTTAACACTTTCAACCAAAGAAGACAATTATTTATCATATGTCTGATAATTCATTGCTTCTTTAGAAAAAATTTCTAAATGAAAACAAATTGGTTTCCCTTTCTGAAGTAAGACCACACCCATTGCATAACCACTAACATCTGTTTCAATTTCAAATGGTTGTTGAATGTCTGGTAAAGCTAAGATTGGTGTTGTGACTATTTTCTGCTTAAGTGTATCAAAAGGTTTGTGTTGTTTTCCTTCCCACTGAAACGAGACTTTAGAACCAGTTAAAGCATGTAATGGTGAAGCAATCAACCAAAACTGAGCAATAAATTTTCCCCAATATTGAATTGCACCTAAAAAACTTCTAACTTCAGTCACATTCTGTGGTCTTGGCCACTTAACAATCACTTCAATTTTTGATGGATCTATTTTTAAACTTCCACCTCCATCTATGTAACCAAGATAATTCAGTGAAGTTTTCCCAAACTCACATTTGGAAAGTTTAAGGTACAACTATTCCCCGTTTAAAACTCCAAAAACCTGCTTAACATGTTTAACATGTTCTTCTATACTGGAACTGAAAATTAGAATGTCATCTAAGTAGATTATGACAAATTTAGCAATGTATGGGCGGAAAACATCATTCATAACCCTCATGAAAGTTGTTGGTGCATTACACAAACCAAAAGGCATTACCAACCATTCAAATAGTCCCTGTCCAGTTTTAAATGCAGTTTTCCAGATGTCATTTCTGCTATGTGTATTTCATGATACCCACTTCTTAAATCTAACTTAGTAAAATAGACAACATTTTTTAGTTGATCAAGTAAATCATCTATCCTGGGAAGAGGATACCTATTTTTTATTGTTATTTTGTTTAAGGCCCTAAAGTCGACACACATTCTCCATGTCCTGTCTTTCTTAGGAACCAAAATTATGGGTGAGCCACATGGAGATGAATTAGGCCTAATAAAACCTTTTTCAACCAATTCTTGTATTTGTTTCTTTATTTCTTCGTTCTCTATAACTGACAAGTGATACATTCCAATATTAGGAAGAGGGGCGTCTGACATTAATTGTATTTCATGTTGTATTTTTCTTTTTGGAGGAATATTTTTTGGTTCCTTAGAATGATTTTGATAAGAATCTACCACTTTAACCAAACTATCTTTAAAATGAGATTCACAACTTGAAAAAGCATCTTGTCAATCCTTATGTTGTTCTTTCACAACCATAAGTACATATTTCTTACTTGAACTTATTAATCTCTTCATCTGATTAATTAAAATTAAATCCAAGTGTGTTTTAAGTTTATGTGCCTTGACAATAAATTCAATCCCATCTTTCTTAAGATGATATTTATGCTCTTTCCTATAAAACACTGCATCACGATCATAGAGATAAGGACTTCCCAACACTACTCCACATATATCAGTTGGAATCACATATAAATCTACTTCATCAATGTAATGATCTGTAATGGCAAATTTTAATCGACACTGCTTTGTGACATTAATATGTGTTTCTTTACTCATCCAACCTAGAGGGTATGGTCTTGGATGATTATGTTTCTCCAAACCCAATTTCTTAACTAAATCTTCAGATATTAAGTTTGCCTGTGATCCATTGTCATTTAATGTATCTATCTTTGTGTGCTTAGAAGTTATCCTTATGTGAAATAATTCAACCCTCTTATCCTCATTTAAATGACTTCGACTAGACGAAGGTATAGAAGTATTAGAACTTGAACCAGCATTAAAAGTTTTACTTGTTGAAACCATTGCAATTATTTTAACTTCATCACCTAAGTCGGAACACAAACCTTGTTGGATTGTTGTGTTAGCCTTCTTCTCCCCTTTCTTCTTCATAAACTTCTTCGGTTTGAGTTCTAGGTGAAGTTTCCAACATTTGGATTCATCATGGACGATCCTCTAGCAATTAGTACAAGTAGGTCTTTCACCTTCCTTATGAGTTGTTGTTGTTCTCTTTCCCTTCATATTACCCTTCTTCTTGCTCTCTTTGGAATCCTTGATTTCCAATTTTTTGGTTGGTTTTGTGAAAACTTGAATTGACTTCCACTTGATTCAATATGTATGGACTGAACACACACCTCATCGAAATCATCAGGATTAGACATCAATAAAGTATGTTGCAAATATGAATGTAAACTGTCGATGTATTTTAATAAAGTTTCACGTGTATCCAATGAAATACCAAGTGCCAATGCTTTCTTTCTGAATTCCTGAGTAAAATCCTGAACACTCTACCCTTTACCTTGCCTCAGATGATGCCAATCAATGACAACTTGTTGCATGTATTCCAAAGGATAGAACTGTTTCCTAAGAGCTTTTACAAACTTATACCATAAGAGATGATTTTTCCTTTTCGCTTTACATCTATTTGAGTTTTACTTTCCCACCAGATTAAAGTTGGTCCCCCCCATTCTAGGTGTAGATAACTAAATTTTTGTTTTATCATCAGAGATGTTCTCTATATGACAATACACTTCCATCTGCTTAATCCAGTTATCTAACTTTCTAGGATTCATTTCACCAGCATAAATAGGTAATTCAAATTTTACATCAAGTTTCAAGCGAGATGTTTTCTTAGGTTTCTTTTTCGTTTCAGACTCTGAACTAGAATAAGAGGAAGAAGAGGATGATCATGGAGATGATGGAGGTGAAGGAGGTTTATAATCCTTGCCTTTACCTTTTTCCTTCTTCGATTTCTTTGAAGAAGAAGCTGCATCTCTCGCCTTATTGTCCTCGCATAGTTCTCCTATCTGCTACATAGTCAAGGATGCTTGCTGAAATTGTTCCTCACTCATCTTAGTTTCAGTGTTTTCACCTACATCAAGTCCTGACATGGTCGATTTATGAACGAATCATCGCTTTCCACTCTCTGGATCGATCTACTAAAGGATTTCTTCTCCTCGTTGCGACTTTGACCTGGTTAACATTCAATGGAAAATTCTACAAATACAACCTTCTCTGATACCAAATTATATGATCTGAAATGATCATTCATTAAAACTAATGTAGATTTGATTAGCCAATATTGAATTGAATGTTAGCTAAGAAGTGCGGAAATCGAGGAAAACTACTTGAGAAGATGACCTTACGACAGTTGAATAAATACAAGATAGATGCAAAACATAAATGAAAACAATAAAAACACAGCGATACCAGACAACAAGTTTGATTATGGAATTTGTCCCTGATGGACTACGTCTCCGGATCTGCTTTCAAGATGGGAAACTTCTTTATTAGGATTGAAACAAGAGAAGTTGATTACACAGAGAAAATACCAGACTGAATGTGCACACAGGAACTTCTGATCACTATCAATAGATAACCCTCTAAACCAACTTTCCAATGCCTATCACGGTTTCCAATTCTGACTCCAGATGCTCCTGTTACATTGAAAACAATACTACCTATGACCTCTAGAAACTGGAAATGAAAACCAAAACCACTCCTCTTTTCAATGAAGGAAAAATTCACATTTTAAAGGCCTCCAGGTTCATGAAACCACATTGGCTGGCTTGTAGATGCATCTGGTTGTATTTGAATAGGTTTACAAACACAACCTTATGGTTTTGTGCCACCTAGACTAGGTTGGCGTGGTCACCGAATTAAGTTCAACCATAAACTATTCAAAAAAACCCAAAATTAACCATATTATAAAGTCTTCCCTGCTGGCAGTTAGGTTGATGGTATGAAGTTATTAACTACCCATGTGATAAGGCTGACAAACAAACCCCAGGATGCCATTGTTGCAAATCTCGTCCGGCGGTTCCACTAACGACAAGCTGTTGACGGTTTTATAGGCCTGTTCACATGCCAAAGTTTTCATGGTGCGGTTTCAATGTAGTTAGGAACTACGGTCACGGTCAGCCCCAACAGTTCATCACATGGATGCAGTAACTACGCAGTTTAACTTCGCGGTGCGGTTTTGATGCTCGTTGATTGATATGCTTTAACCTACTCACATGGACAGATCCCTACACTGTTTGAAGCTCGCATTTACATAACCCCAGCTAGATTGTTCACATGCCTGCCTTTTTTCCGATGCGGTTAGGTGTCTGTACGGTTATATAACGGTTAGGGTCTGTTTCAATGCATTTGAATTGTTTATAATGTACATAGGAAAATAGGTTTTACAATGTAATGTTTGGATTAGGTCTTAGGATTAGTATTAATGTGATAGGTTAGGCTTAGATTTAAACATAGGTTTTGAATCATAGTTAAATACCATAACTCATGTCCCCTTAAATAAACCACATCAAAACCATTTGTCACATTGTGACATTTTCACCATGAGACATTATCGACAAAAACAACCTTGAGAGAACTGGAAACACTGGCGAAATTAATGATACTGATGAAAACCTAACTTCTCTAGATACATTGGACTAACAAATCCTCCTAGATCATTAAAGGTTGCTTCACATTCATCTATCCACACAAACTCTGCATCTTTAGGTAAAAATTGAAAAAGTGGGAATGTTGTCTTAGAAAAATTCTCTATAAACCGCCTATAATAGCTAGAATAACCAATAAAGCTACGTACTTGTTTTGGTGTCTTAGGTGTAGGAAAATTCAATATTACTTCTACCTTAGTAGGATCAACCTGAACTCCTATAGCTAAAAGCAGGTGTCCCAACACTATTCCTTCCTCCATCATCATATGACATTTTATTTTACTAAGAGAAACATGTGTCTGTATACATCTTTTAAGTACTTTCTCTAAGTTTTCTAGACCTTCTTCAAAATAATCCCCATATTGCGTGAAGTCTTCCATGTAGATTTCAACACTATCATTTATTAGATCAGAAAAAATTCCTACTATTTCCCTTTGAAAGGTAGCCAATGCATTACAGAGACAAAATGGGAGGACTTGGTAGGCAAAGATCCCCCAAGGACATGTGAAGGTGGTTTTATCTTCATCCTCAGGAGATATTTGTATCAGGTTATATACACTGAATCCATCTAGAAAGGAGAAAAACTTATTTCTAGTTAATGTATCAAGGACCTGGTCAATGAAGGGTGGGGGAAAATGATCTTTTAAAGTTGCTTTATTTAATTCCCTGTAATCCTCACAAATCTGCCACTTGCCATTATTCTTAGGAACAACGACTAGTGGAGAAACACATTCATTGGCCAATATCGAATAAATAAAATCCACATCTAATAGCTTTTGTAATTCATCTTTGACAATGTTTTTTAAGGCAGGGTTCATTCTTCTCTATGGCTGCCTAACAAGTCAACATTCTTCTTTAATTTATATGTGATGAGTGTGTAAATCAACAGGGATTCCTTTCATATATGTATACTCCCAAGCAAAGGATCCTTTATATTCTTGAAGGACCTTCAGTAACCGTTCAGTTTAAGAGGGAGAAATGTTAGGATTAATATTCATTGTTTTCCCTGGTTCAATTTCTACAAAAATGTTGTCACGGGGTACAATTATAGGAATATTTCCCACTTCTGTTTCTAGTTCCATAGTTTCCTGAACGTTTCAACCCATGACATATTCGAATAGCTGGTGGGTTGGGTCAGAAATGGAGTTGGGACTGTTGAGAAAGGTGTTAATGGCATCATCCTCCATTTCATCCTTGAGACTTCATCATCGGTATGTTCAATAATTATTGGTGAAATCTGAGTATTCACCACTCGACCAGACCGAAGATTCAATTCATTACATTCCGCGATGGATATACTATATGCAGGGAGGTTGAGTGTCTCAACCAGTTAAGCCCCTCGATTATTTGGATTTGGATTGGATTGAATAGGCAGTTGTAGACGAAGAGGAGGATTACTAACGAACGCATTAGAAGGAAGTTGTAGCTACTACTACGACATAGGTTGGGAGAATTTTCCTAAAGCAGGAGGAGGAGGTCCACACCAATTATGGGACCATGAAGGATTTGGACAAGATTGCAGGTAACATGGTTGTAAGGGCAATGGATATTGATAAGACTATCACTTGAGGGTGAATGTGGTACAGACTAAGGCGCAAAATTCAAATTATGAAAATACTGAGAAGGTTCTTGAGGCATACCTTGATTCATGTTCTGTGGTCGTGGTTCCCATGGTTTCTTTGATCCCATAAAATACAGTTTATCCATTTCTTCATTTGTTCCCTAAAAGACTACCTTCAGCATAGGAAGAGATGGACAGGTGCCAGTGGAATGACTCTGTTCACATATCGTACAAGTCTCAATGGAATTAAATGGTCATTCCTTTAGAGGATGCTTCTCCCTGCATTGAAGACAGAAAATGGAAATAACCTTCTTTGCTTCTATCTTCTTCTGTTTTTCCTGTAACACATCCAGTTGTGATGATAGTGCACTCAGGATATCGGTTCTCAAATTATCCAGCGAATTCCTAATCTCTGCTTTTGTAACTCCACCACTGGATGTGTTGAGAGTTCGAATCCCCTGCTTATGCCTCGCAGCCCCTTGTGAAAACTTGATTCATAATTCATAAATGGCATCAAATTCCTCCTCTAATATGTCTCCTTTCCCTACTACATTCAATAGTTCCAAAGATTCCTCCCTCATTGCCTCGAGAAATATTATTTTGAAAATATTTGTATTCAGATCCCAATGGCCTGATCTTTGAAAACTATATTGAAAGCGCTCTACAAAGTCCTCAATGTTCTCATCCTTTTTCTGCATAATCTTTAATATTTCTTCCTTCACATCTCGCGACTTGCAGTAGTCTTGATATTTATTGAGGAAAATCGTCTTCATATTGTCCCATGTAACAATAGATTTTCCCCCTAAATGCATAAACCATCTCAAAGCTATGCCCTTCAAAGTTGCAGGGAATATCTTCAATTTCTGAGCATCAAAAATATAATCATACCCCCAACAGACAATGTCGAATTCAAAAAGGAATGTATCTGGTTCCTCAGAAGAAAGACCATGGAAATTAGGTAATGTTGTCAAAGGAATAGGCTTCATAAGCACATCACCTCTGGTATCTCCAATTGGAAATTTGATCGAAGAGGTTGCAGGAGCCATTAATATCTGCCAATACCCACTTGGAATATCGACAGGTTCCAGCTCTAGTTGTTCTATAACAGGTGGTTGAGGTTGTTTAATAGCGCTCCCTCACTCAAATCGCGTAGAGAATTCTCTCAAATCTTCTTCCTCTAAACTTGCAATATGTAGTTCCTTAGGTCCTCTACTTTCTACTTCTTCTTCCTTGAATTTCACTTCTGTTATTGTGGAGGGTTCTGATTGTGAAACTGATTTCCCTCCAGATCTCATATGAGATCTCACCCTAACAACAACTTGCGATGATGCTCCTGACTCGGCTCTTGAAATAATCTCTTGGATGTAGGTATTTCTACCTAGATCTCTCCCTCTTCTTTTCAGGGGTCTTCCTCTGCCCATTTTATTTGTATCTCTATTCATACAATCAGGAAATAAAAGGAAAACATTCAAGCAAATTGAAAGCTCAGGACCTAGAGCAGGGTACAAAATTCCCTCCCTAGGACAAGAGAGTGGCCCCTAAAAAGAAAGCAAATAAATAAAAAATCAATCACAAAATTAAGCTCAGGACCTGAAACAGTGTGACATAAAAACTTCCCTTCCCAGGACAAGAAAGTGGTTCCTATGAAAAAAAAACAAGACAATCAAAGCAGCAAAAAAATGATCTAATTCTCAGGACCTTGAGCAGGGTTAAAATTCCCCTCCAAGGACGAGAGATCAGTCCTAGGATCAATACTAGTCGTACTTTCATGCCCTTAATAGCTTCTGTTGAGCCCTGAAACTACATCTCTCCTACACACTCTCCTAGACTTTTTCCCCTCACTAGTACCTCATAAGTTATTAAACATCAATGCATATTGATTCTAAAAGAGCATTGAAATGCTTTTCTAACTATGTTTTTGTGTTTGTTGTTTGAATTAGATTTTGCTCATTAGCTACGGAATGCAGCCACTTTCTGCAGTTGATTCAACTTTCAGCAGCTGTTTTTGTTCAACTCTAGGTTGCATGTGTCATCAGGCAAAACAAGCCACATGGGAAAGTTAGAAATGACCTGGACATGGATCAGGTCCTATTGGTTCAGCTGGATTCATCAAGGAAATCCGTGGTCAACGATGGTCAAGCGGTGGCCAAACAGAGGAGTCCTACAGCAACAGGACTTCGTTTTCAAACACGTGAAGGATTCGTGGCCGTTCCTAGATCCCTGGGGTCATGTTGTCAGCTGTAAACTGCCCCATGATGCAAATCCAACAACCACTTTCGATAGATTGAATAATCTCGGCAACCATTATGCTAAATTCATGGACGTTGTCTTTTATGTGTCCTTTGTTGACGTAGTTTCACAAGAAAACAGTTATGAAGTTTTTGTTATAAATAACGTGTTCCAAATGCATAGAGTTAGTCTTTGTTGATTTAATTTTGCTGTTAAAAGTTTATTGTGCCATGACACTAGTCCCACTGTGGTAACGATAGGATTATTCCTATGTTTTGAATTTTTTTTTCCCATGGAAAAAGTCGTAATTTCTATTAGTCAGGAGAAATTACATTCTGTAGATGCAGTGCATATGCATACTGAGACTGTGTGTCTCACAATATCCTCAACAGAGGCTGTCCATAGTTCCAAAATAAAGTGCTGAAAAAGGAACCAGGTGTACGATCATAACAAAAAATACCACCGTCCTCTCTCTGAACTGTTGTTCCACGCAGGGAGTTTCAGAGAGGTATCTGTCACAAGAGTCTGTCTGTGTAAAAAAACATATATACTGTGCTGCTGTGAGTGTTGCCCCTCATAAGGAGGCACAAAAAATAGAGAAAGGTGATTATAACAGTTCACCTTACTATGTTGTCCATATATAAACAAGTCTATCTAAATAGTATGTAATGGAAAAAACAAAAAGCATCATTTTGTGCATATTGGGACCCTTTTCAGTTCTGAGTGTCCCTCTGTGCCTGATGGTCATCAAAGGGTCTGTGGTAATGCTGATAGAAGGTCCCATCCAGGTCTTCTTGAATTAGCCAGTCCTCTTCCTGCCTTTGCGCTGCTTGTTTGGACAGGTAGTCCGCCCGACAGTTGCGCTCCCTGTAGATATGTCGACATTCAAATTTTTCAAATACATCTGTTAGTCTGAGTGCCTCATCCAGAATGTGTCTCAAAGAGAAAACAGTGCATGATGATTTCCTGGTGAGCCAATTGCATACAATTTGTGAATCCCCAAACAATTGTAGTTTTGTACAACCCTTTTCATGTGCAAATGATATTAGGTGTTTAGCAGTGGTGAGCCCCGCATAATTGTTTGTGCCCCTGCCCAGGTAAATTTGCAGCGAGTATGAATGGTTTTCTCTCAGATAAAGGATGGCACCTCCCCCACAACCAGCCTCTTGGGCTGAGCCATCAAAAAAGGCCCAGGGAAAGGATTTGTCAATTGTCTCCGGGGTGATGATCCTATGGGGAGTAGGTGGAGGATCCTGAGGAATGAGGGCAAAGTCAGCAAAGAGGTGCGCTATGAGGGTAGGCCAGTGAGGAATTTTTTGGTCGAAAATGGCCCTGTTCCTGGCTGTCCAGATGGTCCAGCACATCAGGAGTGGGATGTTCCTGTCTTTTCCTGAATGGTGAGCATGCCAATTTTCCCAGGCATCGCTGATAGAATGGCCCTGCCATAGATGGATGGAAGGGGACCTTGTAGCAAGTGTAGACCACTGTTCTTTGACAACCGAGCATGTTAGGAAGAGGTGCTCAGTGTCTTCATCATTGCTTTTGCATAAGTGGCACCAGAAAGGTCCATGGAAGGATCTCTTTTTTAAATTTGCTCCTGTTGGTACTTTGTTGAAAAGAATTGCCCACATGAGAAGGCGAGTTCTGGGGGCTGCTTTTAAATGCCAGATTGTCTTCCACCATTGCAGCATATTGTCTGGCTTGTTTGGCTGCATGAGCTGCAGGTATCCCTCCTTTGGTGTGTATGATCCGCTTTTTGCCAGAGCCCAGACAATTTCATCCTCTCCCTCCGTCAATCTGATCTGTGCTTGTGTGAGAGCCTCCGTATATAACTCCCATGCTCGTCTCCACTGATCTGGAATGTGTAGGTCTCGTGCTGTCCTCCAGGCCTGATGGAGAAAAGAAGTGTTTCCCTGATCTGCAATATGAGCAATCTGGAAGGCACCTTGCTCCCTAAGGTGGGCTATGAGCTGTGCTGGGAGTGTGTGCATGTTTCCACAGCCAATCCAGGGGTCTATACCAACTCGGACTATGTTTCCTTGTCTGATTCTCCAGGTGAGGCCTTCACGAATAAGGGGAAGAGAGTTTAAAACCGCTTTCCATATGATTGAGTGCCTACCTCCTCCTCTCTATTCCCGACAGATCCAACTGTATATGCTTTCTGGAGCGATATATTTTTCCATAACTACCTTCGACCAGAGACTTTCTGATGTAAGAAGTTGCCATCCCAACTTGGCCGCCAAAGCATTTGTGAATAGGTCTAGTCTCTTAATCCCCCAGCCTCCCCATTTTTTTGGTTTGGCTATGGTGTCCCATTTTACCCAAGCAAATAGATTTCCTTGTCTGTTCCCAAGAATCTGCAGCAGATTTTTTGAAGCCTGGCTAATATTCCTCTGGGAATCCAAGCTAGGGACATCCAGTAAACCGGCGTTGCTTCCAAAACCGCTTTTATGAGAGTGAGCCTTCCTGCCCTCGTGAGATATCTATTATACCAGACATTTATCCTTTTTTCCACTTTGGAGATTAGCCAGATCCAATCAGCTATTTTGTATCCTCCATGTTTCACCTTGAAACCTAGATATTTAAGCCCTTCCTCTAAGGGATGAAAGTGGAAAGGGAAGCGGTTTTTGATGTAGATGATCTCCTGAGGAGTGCAACCAAGTTCCGTTATGGTGGATTTTTGAATATTTATTACCATTCCTGTTGCTTTCTGGAAGAGATCAAAAGCATATTTTAGCGCCGAAGAGTCTGCCATACTGCCATTTAAAAAGATCAATACATCATCCACAAAAAGTAGATGTGTGAGGAAGCAGTTGTCCGATATTTTTATCCCTTTTAATCTTCCTCTTCTATGTTCAGATGCTATCAGTCTGCTTAAGCCTTCCATAATGAGGAGAAAAAGGAGGGGAGAGAGGGGACAACCTTGCCTGAGACCTCTCTCAGCAGTGAAGAAAGGGGAGGGGGAGCCATTGAGGAGGACACTGAACGAGACATCTGATATGCAGCTCATTATTCTCTTGATGAAAAGGAAGGGGAAGCCCAGATGGGTGAGGAGCATTCTGATATACAAGAGATTTACCCTATCGAAAGCTTTTGATAGGTCCACCTTGAGAATCATGCCCTTCAGATTTTTGCTCTGCATTGAATGAAGAAGCTCTTGTGCTGTACCAATTGCTTCATGAATCTGACGACGATGGAGGAAAGCGAATTGTTCAGAGGATATGTTGGCCGAGAGGATGGGCTTGATCCTGTTAGCTAGAATTTTTGCCAGAATCTTATAGAGGCAGTTGCAGAGCGAGATGGGCCTAAACTCATCAAAGGATACAGGCTTGTCTGATTTAGGAATAAGAGCTATGAAAGTGGCTTTTATACTTGAGGGGATGGATCCATTATGACAGCAGTGATTTATAACGTTTAGAATGTCCTGCCCCAATAGCTCAAAGAATGCTGAGTAGAATTCAATGGTCCAGCCGTCCGGTCCCGGACTTTTGTCCTTCTGAAAACCTTTGATGGTAGATTCCAGCTCCTCCAATGTAATATCTTTAGTGAGATCTTCTGCATCCTCCTCCTCCACAAACCTAGGAAAGAGTTCTGCCACCCTCATTATTTCGAGAAGGCTTGCTTGATCTGGAGCTTTGTATATTTTTCTGAAATGGGAAGTGGCAAGATGTGCTAGATCTCCAGGCCTGCTCACCGAGTAACCATGCTCATCCTGTAGTTCCCAGATTGTATTTATTGCCTTCCGTCCATTTGCAAAACGGTGGTAGAATTTTGAATTCTCGTCCCCCTCCTTTAGCCAGATGGCTCTGCTTCTGAGGCGCCAGGAATCCTCTCTATCCCTGAGAATATGGGTCCTCCTCTTGATGAGATCATCATATATTGACTTCTGATCTGGGGATAAATATGTACCATCCGATCGGGATTCAAGGGCTTCTATAGCTTGTTCCGCAAAGGAGATGGTCTGGTCATCGTGCTGTCTCTTCAGTTTAGCCCAATTTCTCGAGACCACTTTGAGTTCTGTGAGGTTCCTTACAAATCCAGTGGCTGGGTCTTCATCCTCCCAGATCGGATGTGCCTTCCAGTAGTCCGATATCAGCTTGATGTAGGTGGGATCCCGCAGCCAGGTAGCGTTGAATTTGAACGGGGCTTTTTGAGACTGATGTCTTGCACTCATTTCCAAATATATTGGTCTGTGATCCGAGATCCCACCGCTTCCCACCCATTGCCTGGCTCTAGGATGTACATTGCTGAGTCCTTCTTTGAGAATGAAACGGTCCAGCCTCCTTGCTAAACTGTGGTCCCCTATTCTGTTGTTCTTCCATGTGAACTGGATTTTTGCGGATGGGAGGTCAATCCAGCGGTAATCTTCAAGCAGTTGTCCAAAGAAATCAGAGAGTGGATCAATTTGCGCCTGGTGACCCCATGATTCGGAGAAGCCCATGGAGAAATTTAAGTCTCCCCCCAATATTATGTTCTCATCGAGTAGGAGCTCAGAACCGAGCAGCTGTTGCCAGAATAGTTCTCTGTTTTGGCAGGGGCCATATACATTTATAAATTTAAGATGTTCCTCCAAGTCTTTTGAATATATATCGGCCCCTAGAAAACCCACACCACCCCAGATATTCTTGATATTAATGGAAAAGTTTTTGAAGCCAATCGCAATGCCTCCTGATCTGCCCGACACATCGATGGCTGTGAAGGACCACCCCGGCAGCCATGAACCCAGGAGGGAGGTGGCGGAGTCAGCTTTACATAATGTCTCTTGAAGGAAAATAATGTCCATAGGGCATGAGAGAAGAAGTCGCTTCAGGGCCGATTTTTTATCGGGGCTGGCCAACCCTCTACAGTTGAAGGACAAAATTTTCATGGAGGGGGGTGGTGAAGGGTGTCCTGTGCTCTAAGGGCCCTAAGAAGAGTTTGTTGCTTGCTGCGGAGAATCTCATCCTCCATTTTTTTACGAGCTTTGGTCATGCCCGAAGGTCGACCCCGCCCCTGTTTAGGCGAGAGGATATGGGCTTCCACCAATAGCCCTAAGGAGTCCGGGAGATAATGCTTGGAGGTCGAGCGGGTGGAGTATCTAGGAGAGGAGTTAACAGATGGGGAGGGTGAGGGGAAAGAGGGGAGGGGGAAAGAAGGGAGAGGGGAGGGTGAGAGGGAGTCAGGAGGCTTCGGAATGGGGCAGGAAACGAAAAGAGAAGGGTTGTGGGGGGGGTTTGTACCCATGACGAGGTCAAGGGCAGAAGGGGAGGAGGGGGGAGGGTAGCAGATGGGAGGCATACCCAAAGAGGAAATACTCATGGATGCAAAATGGGAAACAGAGGCAGACGAAAAAGAGGACGTACCCGAGGAGAAGACCGTACCCTTCGCAGCTCTGGATCTCGTTAGAGGAGGAGAAGGAGGCCGAGTCGTGTGGGAGCCTTGCTTCTTGCGGCGAGGTGCTGGGGGGGCCTCCACCGTTTCTGAAGTGATGATGAGGTCTGTTCTGCGCGCCGTATCCACAGGGGGGATGGTCTGTCCTGCAGCAGTGTCCTGGTCCTGTTCAGGTTCAGATGCCGCCTGCTGGCCCTTCTGAATGAGGGGGCAGTCCTTGAATAGGTGACCCACCTGGTGGCACCTTCTGCATCTGTAGGGAAGGCCTTCATAATCCAGCTTCTGTGTTCTTGAAGTGGATTTCCAATGTATTTGGATGTTTTCCGGCACCCCCCCTCTGGTATCCATATGCACTAAAATTCTCGCATAAGCCAGCGAGCACGTTGCAAGATAGGATTTATCTGACTCCATGAAGGTACCGAGAGCATTTCCAATCCTCTTAAAAATGTCTTCTGACCAGTACTGCAGCGGCAATCCTGGTAGCCTGACCCAGACTGGGCCGATCCCTATTATCTCTGTCTCCGGGTCGAATAATGGCGTCCATCGTTTGAGGAGGACCGGGGCCTTTTCAAAGTGCCAAAACGATGAGAGGACCCAACTCGTGTGATCCGCCCGTGCAAATTTTAGAGCAAACCAACCCCGCACAAAGGTCTGGACCGTAGGTATCTCCACTAGATATTTACCCCAAATCTCAATTGCCCATTCCTTTAATTTTGTGGCCGATGCATGTCTGCCCTTGATCCGACCCACCAGAACGCAGTCTGCCAGATCCATGGCTTCTCCCCAGCGAATGTCTTCTTCCAGCCTCAGAATAGCGTCCTCCGCAGTTTTAAGACAGCGTTGCTTTTTGGCAGCCCGGGAGGTCATACGGCTCTGGCTAGCTGGAGCCTGTGAGCCCACAGGGGGAGGGACGGGAGGGGAGGGAAGAGGGCACGACTCCGGGGGAGGGATAGCTTCGGGGAGGGGAGGGACCGAATGATAACTGCCGGAGGGGGCCGTGGGAGCCGAAGGGGGGATTGTGAACGAGGAGGGAGGGTTTGCAGCAGGAGGGATAGGGGATGTCGCCTCAGTAACAGGGGGATGGTCAAGGGAGGGAGGATCCAGCGGTTGGGTAGGAACACCATTCGGGGAGGGTTGTAGACAGTCGGCCAAAAAACCCAAAGTGGCCGGGGAGGGGTTCGCGAATGAGTTCCAGTTCGAGGGCTCACCGGGTAAGAGTGTGGAGGGAAGAGATGGGTCAATGGGTGGGGAGACGTTTTCTAAGCCAGCTGACAGGCTTCCATTGAGCAGACCCCCCGAAGAAGAAAACGTGGATTGCCAGATGGAACTATCCGCCAGCGGAGACTCCGAGTAATCAACTTCCTCTGTGTCCATGTCGACAGCTGCACTAAGCCTTCCCCAAATAAAATGTAACCGTCCAATAGAGCCCTCCTCGAGACCAGGTAACCGAATAGGGTGATCACCGGTAGCAGTCAGGAAAAAATCCCAGAAAAAACCCCTGAAGGAATATAGGGACAGGTAGCTCGCCTCGCAAACCGAATAAAGACGTCGCCTTCGAGATGCTGTCGGCCGATCCGGAGTGAGGGCGCCGTTCCGATGCAGGGGCGAAGCAGGTAAAACAGTGAGGGTAAAGCACCGGGGTAAATGAAGGTAAAAGACTGTGGGCAGGGTAAAAAGAGAGGGTGAGGGTTTACGGCCAGGAGGAGGATAGTGTAAAAGGGGCCGCAGCTCGCACGGATACCAAGGGTGGATAGGTACGGGAGTAGGTGGGGTTTACAGGGCCGTGGGATGGCCTGTAAACCCCCGTCAACGGGGTTCCATGCCTATAGTATCAGAGCGAAAGCCGAACCGATCTCGCAGCTGATAATAAATCATCCTATGTTTTGAAATATAAAGAAGACTTTGTTTTTATATGACTGGGTGAGCATAATTCTAGACTGATGCCTGTTGACCGAGGCTGTGCAGAGGGCCCCTGCACGCTGAGGTTTCGTTTTCCTTATTCCTGTAAAGTTTTATGCATTGTTTCCTTATTTCCATTGCACATATTCCATAATTATCCACCTGTGTATATTTCATTTGTTATGTTATTAACATTTCATTTCTGTACATGATTTTTCAGCTATGTATATTGTTGATAACGCTGATCAGTGTGTGTGTGTTTCAGGATAGAGTAGGCCCGGGCATTTTCATACAATCTTTGCAATAACTAGTGACATGAAATTAGCCTCTCTGCTGACTTTTCTTTTCTTAGTTTTTTTAATTCCAGTTATGCTTTGATATCAGTTTTATTTACTCGCTTTATTAGTTAGTTTAACAATCATATTGCTCATATCATTGACGTTATCTCCTAAAGCCATAGCTTAGACTACCTGGAAAGCTCTCGGACTATGAATGATGTAATTTTATTTTAGTTTTACTTTTCTGCAATTAGATATCAAACTGCTCATATCATTGACATTATCTCCTAAAGCCATAGCTTAGACTACATGGCGAGCTCTCAGACTATGAATGATGTAATTTGATTTTAGTTTTACTTTTCTGCAATTAGATATCAAACTGCTCATATCATTGACGTTATCTCCTAAATCCATAGCTTAGACTACATGGTGAGCTATCGGACTATGAATGATGTGATTTGATTTTACTTTTATTAGCTTGCAGTTTTTGATTTGTTGGGTGCAGTAGCTTAACTCATTTTTCTTTCTGTATTTAGATAAACAACAGAGATAATGATTCCATGATCAATAGTTCATTCTTTGTTTGATTTGGATAGCAGCACATTTTCATTCCGGTTTGAGTATTAATCTCATCACTAGTATGTTCTAAGACCTTCTGAAGTGTTAAGTTCTGGAAATCATTATAGAAGACATAATTGTCGTAAAATCTATACCTAAACTTGCCTTCTAATGCATTATTAAAACTTAGGAATAGGATTATCATTTGCATTAGGAGACAAACCGAGATAAAACCCCCAAAAACAAGATAAAATTGATAAAAAGTAAGAAAGAGGCTGTCTTGCACATATAGTGCACCACACTTCATCATTTTACGACTCCCGGATTGATAATTAATGTAGCAATTTAAGACATACTAAATTGACTAAAAATTTTGGCACCGTTTCCGGGGAAGTGTAACTAGGTAGCCAATCTCTTAAAAAAACAACAAAAAGAAGGGAAAAATTGATAACTTCTTGAAGTATGCTCTCCTCTTGCACCTAGTGTGATCTGGAGGATCAGAAAAGAGAGTTATTAGTTCAATAATTTCTTGATTATGCTCTCTTCTTGCACCTAGTGTGATCTAGAATATAAGAAAGAGAATTATTAGCCCAACCTAAAAATAAAAAATAAAAAAAATGACATGCATAGAGCAAGAGATTCTAGGGGAAGGTTTATAATGAGGGCCAAAAGTTCGATTTCCACAACTCCAACTACTTCAAGGCATAGAAAAGATACACCTCCATCATCTCCAACTCATACTCCCAGTCTTAGGATTCCTGGAATTCAAGGGGCAGCAGCTGAATTAGGAGATCCTCCCATGCTATCTACTAAATCTAATCTAGGAGAAGAACCTTTCTTCACTTCTACAGGGGGACATATTGTAATCAAAGAATTAGAATCACCTGAAGAAGAGGAGGGAGAAACTCTTCCACATCCACCATTAATAGAAGAACCAAAGGACTCTAAGGACTCTAAGGAAACTATCATGACAGAGGAAGTAGTAGATGGATTTGGAGGAGCGGGTAGAGGTAGAGGTAGAGGTAGAGGGAGAGGAAATAATGGAGGAGGCAGAGGTAACAACGGGGGAAATAGGGATGAAGATAACTCATTTGGATTCCCTATAGCTAATGAGGAAACTCATACAACAATGAAAAATATTTCACCATCTGTCCTCCCAAACTTTCATGGGTTGAGAAGTGAGGATCCTGAAACATTTCTATTTGAGTTTGAAGTCTTGTGTCGAACCTATGACTATATGGAAGACTCTCAAAAACTCAATCTGTTTCCTTCAACATTGAAAGGAGCTGCTTTGAAATGGTTCATGGGATTAGTCAACTCAATCTATTAGGACTTGGAATGATATGAAACAAACATTTTTAGATAGATACATAGATTATTGTATGCCTACCAATCATAAGGATGCGGTATTCAAGATGATGCAAAAAGAAGATGAAAACTTGGAGGATTTACTTGAAAGATTTCAATACAACTTAAAGAGAGAAAAAATGAGTAATTTAGATGAGGAAACCTTCGAAGCCCTTCTATTGAAAGCCATTAGAGATGAATGGATAGACATTTTAAACATGTTGGGGAAGGGAGATATTTCTTAACTTCCACTTCATGACATAGCAGAACTATGTGTCCATCTCTCAAGGGGAAAATCTAAAACTGCAAAAGGGCCTAGAGATACTTCTTTGATTAGAGCAAACAAATCTGCAACTAGTTCAGTAAGTAGAGCAGAGATTGGAAATATGCTTGATGAGTTCAAAACTGATATTCTAGGGAGCCTTAGTGAACAACTAGACACCCTTAAAATTCAAAACAAGAAAAAAACAAAAGCTGATGCTTTGGCCATCTTTTGCCCAAAATGTAGAAAGAAGTATGCTCTAAGGGAATGTCCCTTGGATGCAAAGGTTGTAGAAACATGCATGATTTGCTCAGAAAATCATGAGACCAAGGATTGTCCTTCAATTCCTGGGCTCAAATCTGTCTTTCAAGAAGATCCAAATTCAGTAGAATCCCTTTGTTTTGTCTCAAGAAGACCTTGGCAAGGACAACAAAATCAAGGATTTAGCAATCCTATGAACTTTCAGCTCCTGCCAAACTGGAATTCTTGGCAGCAACTTTGGCCCCAATATCAAAATCCATATCAATCATGGGCACAAGGGATGCAAAATCCTTATGGGAGATTTGCTCAATTTTACTAATATCCTCCATCTTTTCCAAATCAACAAAATCCACCAATTCCAAATCAAAGCCCACAACTTTCATTACCACTTCCACAACAACGACCTTCTCAACAAAATCCAAATTCTCAACTCTTGCTTCCATTCCAACAAAACACAAATCAACTACCAGCCCAGCCATTGCCAAATCCCAACAACAAAAATCCTCAGAATGCTTACATGATAGAAGGACAACAATTTCCTACCTATATGATTGTTCCTCTTAATGATGTTCAACTCAGATCTGGTAGAGTTTTAGAAAAACCTTCTATAGATGTTCAAGAACAAGGTACTCTAAGGAGGATTCTCTTCAAGTTAATAAAGGTTATGAGGAGGCATCTCTTCAAAATCCAATCATTCAAGAAGAAAAAGAAAAAGAGTCAACCCCCACAACTCCTATAGTTGAGCAACCTGCATCTTCATCCACGCCTCCTTTCCCTGAAAGATTACAAATTGACAAAGGGGTGGAAAAACAAATCTTGTTTCCTGACTATGATTTCCTAGATGAATTAAAGAATGTCTGTATCAAGATTCCCTTGCTACAAGCCATTAGAGATATTACTATTCTAGCAAAA